>CM037468.1:16115354-16736972 GCA_021014325.1 Plazaster borealis | reverse complement strand
TGTACAAAATCCTATTACAAACTTTTTGCCCTTCACATTTAAATGCACCTGAAGTTCTCTTTTGAAACCGGATCTCGCGAAAGTTAGGCTCTACTTGTTTTTTGTTCTCACAGTGAGTAGGGCCAATGATTTTCCGCGATCGGACGGAATTCGCGGAATCTGCCCTTTGAAACGGAAAACGGGATTTGAGTTTGAAGTAATTTTTTTGGGCATTCTTTATTAAGTTTCTTTTTGTTGAACTAAAAAAGCATCAGAAATCAGACCGTAAAAAGACGAGATCGTAATACACGCCAGACGGAGCGGGCAAAATCATCACATTCACGGCACGATCTTTACATTTTTTTTCACCCAAATTGCATTTTCACCCTCCCTTTTATCAACAATTATACTCAAACTAGCTTACCTACGCTCTATATGAACACAGACATTGATTTTTCATCTCGGAAAGGTCTAAAATCAACCATAAGCCAAAGCGAAAACAAAATGGCTGACAATTTGTTTCTGTGTGGAGGAGAATTACACAGTGACGTCATATGCAATGATACTGCAGTGCAACGGCTGTTACATGTTTCTTGTTTTTGTTGCAGCGATCAGTCAGTGGGTCAGTGCATTACGTTTTTAGAAATTGCCAACTCCAGAACTGAATCGGCCGTTGATTTAAAAAAATAATTTACGATTTTTTTCAGGAAAATTTTCAATTCAAATTGACATTTTAAGAAGTCAGCAGTGCATCTTATACAAAAGTTATGTTTATAATCGATTCCCTGTGTATTAACAACATTTTATCTATTAAAGAACATGAAACGGAATTTATTTTGTCTGAAACGGAATTCATGTTTTTTTAAAACGGAATTTGCACTTTTCTGAAACGGAAAATCATTGGCCCTAAGTGAGCTCAGCACGGGTCCAGAAAATCCACTCCTCAAAAAACCCCATTAAATCTCACTGTTTCAGAATCCTCGCCTTCCGGTAGCAATATGGCTGCCGCCGTAATTTATAAATGGTATGCTGCGAGCTACGCTGGTAACGATAATCAACAGTTCATGTACAAAACATTGGTTTATGTGGACCATCGTTGCGCCTGCGCGTAGCATGACTTTTTGGTCTCTCCGGCATGTAGGCCGTATACCGGTAATCAATGGTTTGCAGCGCGCCAACGCTGGTCACACTTACCAACGACTTATTTTTATACACGTGAACCGTTGGTTATCGTTTACCAGCGTAGCGTACAGCACACCAACTGTTCATTCCGCTGCATTGCATTGATCAACACGTGGGCGCACGCTTCTGGTGATGATAGCAACAATCCTTATATTGGCTTTGAATACGTAGTAACCCTATTTACCTTAATTGGCTCTTGAAAGTTCAACAGTTTCTTTGCACATTGCGTTCCTCCTTCTCGTGCATCGCCCATGTTAAAGTTTGCTGGACGGTTGCAGTGCATGTTGTATTGTATTGTTTGTGTCCTTTGGAGGTTTCACATCTTTTACATAGTTTGCTTTCATGATTAAACATCACAATGGTTTTTTTGGTAGTTACGTTTTCACAAACAACATCTCTCGTTTGTGTCGCTGATACAAAAGGTGTCTTTTTTCGACAGTTTCTAAGTGGGTTGTTGTATTGTCGATCTATCTCGATGGGCACCCCACTCTCCCGTTCGTGGCCTTGTAACTCATGAACCTCTTTCACAAGCCCTCTTTTGGGCCATGTCCTCTTCATTTTCGGTTGTGATAATAGCTCCCACTTTGTCCGCACTTTTCTGCAGGGCGTTTCGTGAGGGAAATGAAGTATCCATTGCTGATAAAAGTCTCCTTGCCCTAGCAGCTGCAATTCCAGTACTGTGTGAGCCGACTTTCAACGCCATGTTTGGGACGGCAGTTCGTCGTCCTCTCCTTGTCCGAGGTATTTCTGTGTACAGTTTTTTCATGTTGGTAACCCACACTTTCGGCATGACATCATCTCGGCCACTGAAAGACCTCTACGCTCCTCTGCACCAGCGACGAGTTGGGGACGACCATTGCATTCAGGATTTGCTCGTTGGTGATCTAGTGCAGCATCCACTCCTAAGTTGACTGCAGAGTTGACTTTAACACCCTCCTCCTTCTCCTTCCTGGTGATCATCATCACTCTTGAGATGGAGTTTGTTAGGTATTTTCTGACGTGCAACTCCACTCCTGGGTTAGATTTTCTCAACGGGTCGTTTCAGCAAATTTGGGTCGA
Source organism: Plazaster borealis (assembly GCA_021014325.1). Taxonomy (NCBI): domain Eukaryota; kingdom Metazoa; phylum Echinodermata; class Asteroidea; order Forcipulatida; family Labidiasteridae; genus Plazaster; species Plazaster borealis. The sequence continues at coordinate 16,734,752 of CM037468.1, read as the reverse complement.
AGTACCACAGGTCTGGTGGGTAACTCTGCATTGGGTTTACATTGAAAAAAAACCTGCTCATCTCTGGTGAAAGCCAAATCAAGATGATCCTTTGATGGCCTGATGTAGACATTTGGTGAGTTTCTAACTTGGTGTTCATGTTTCGCTTTCAGCTTTGGTAAAAGACCCAGTGTTTTTTTTTTTTTCAGCCATCCTTTTTTCTTTTTATAGATTCCACGTACAAACAGCCCCATATTGAACTGTGAAAGTGAGCAGCTAACAGAACTTTCTCCCAGGCAGAAGTGTAGCTTTCTGCAAAACTGACAAAGTCAGTTTTCTTTCTCCCACGCCTCTCCTCCCCAGATGCCAACCCCTTTGTGTTGTTACAAATGTTCAATAAGCTATTCTTTAGCAAGTCAGTGATCATGACTTATCAAAGTTGATACAGTGCATGCAGTTTTTGATTAAAATTTTATTACCACCCCCCCCCAATCCAACCCATTCATGCACTCTCTTTGAACTCTTAGCTCTCTTTGATCCATAGAAATAGTCTGGTCCAACATAAAGGAGAATTGTTCTAGAATGGTCCCATTTTCCCAGTAAGTGTGGGGGGGAGGGGCAATAAAGTAGATTGTTCTTGTGAGGCCATTACAAGGAACTTACATGTAAATTTGAAACCCTCGTTTGTTTCAACACTTAAATTGTCCACTGACTGAAGATTAAACCATACCTACATGTAACCCTGAATTTTTCTAATTGGAATATGAAACAATTCTTTTACTTGGTATAAGAATGTTTTGAAGCCCCTCTACAGTAATTCCCATGTTCTTTTGCCCATCCCCCCTCCTCCTTTGCTATCACCAGGGATCCTCACCATGAAAAGGGTAAATTTGAAGAAAAGCAAACTAAACAATTACACAAATTTAAATCATATTGTTAAGAATTTACAGACGGACCCAAAAATGTGTGGGTAGTTCAACTTGAAGAAAAATATTACACGAGAGGAAAAAACTTGTATGTTTGTATCATCAGGCATGCTCATTGACTTAGAAGTGTACTCAAAACATCATATGAGTGGTTTGTTTATTTAAGTCTGCCATTTCTAAACGGATTTTTAAAAATCACATTTTCCTGAAGAAATGTATCACGGACAATATTCCTAATGTTCTGAATGTGGTCTCCAGTCAAACTATATTTCTGATTTGTGTTCAAGGCTTGAAACAAGGCTAAGGATCTCGTTTTAATGTGTTAATTGTTGAGACCAACAGACAGTTTACAATAATTAACATAGGTATCTATGGTAACTTCAGTCTTGATTAATGTACAATGTGAAAGCTGGTCACATATGACAGGGCACCGTGTACTTTTAGTTCATTATCATTATGCCTAGAGATAAATTTATTAGCGTGTCAAACCATGTTCAAAATACTGATTCCATGCTTTGTGGTCGTACAAACGCCGTATTGATCGTTTGGTCCTTTGCCTCGCGACAATGCGCCGTCGTAACTACAACTATTGCTAAAATTGCTGTGGTTAGTTTGACCCATGGGGATTAGAGAACCCATGTTGCGGAACATGCTGGGGTGAATATCAATCCAACATATTCAGCTTTGTAGAGAGATTAGGAGACTGGGCAGTGTAACTCAACTAATTTTCACACTCCGGTGCCGTGTTTATAGTCGCTTATTAGATTGAAATTGGTGAATATTATCCGAGATGTCATTTGGTCATCTCACAGCGGGCATGAAGGTGAATATTAAACAGCAATTTTATTGAAAATGAGACATGGAGAATTGGTTTAAATCCCTCGCTGACATTACATGACCTCTGATCATGTTGAGCAATTAGTGACATAGTAATGATCTGTATTGGACTTAGTGGGTGGGTCATTTGTTTTGTTTTTGGCGAAGAGCCTATGGTCATTTTCACTGCATGAGCCGAAAAGGATATTCATCGGTCGTTCCTTCTCGCTCACTTAAAATTTAAAAATCACGTAAAGGAAAACAATTTGCCTAAAGAAGTAAACATGATTTCCAACCAAAATAATGAAAATACACTCTTAGAGATATGAAACTGATGTCACAGCCTTGGTACACCTTTAAAATATTTCCATAGACTAGTAGATTTTTCAAGTGGAACTGCCTGTTACAAAAAAAATGGCTTTGCCCCCATAAAGATGAAATTCCAAGAAATATCATTTGATATATTGGTTGTGATTTATTCCTTACACATCTTTCAGGGCTCCGAATTTTTGGGGGAAATCTAGAATACTGCAGGGCTTGTAGCTCAGAATTTTTAACTGGACCAGAATTGTTTTTTTAAGACCAGAGTCAAAATGGGAAGGGACAGAAAAAGACCAGAATCAAAATGAGTACACAGTTAACAGATAAATTGTTTTTGATTTTAACAAGCACTAAGAGAATAATGATCTCATTTGTGTTATTGGTAAGAAAACTTTGATACTCAACAGAATTGAAAGACATTTATCAGACTCAATGTCAAAATTTTGAACATAACTTTTTTGAAAATAAAGATATAGAGTTGAAAAACAAAAGACGGCGGACTTGTCTGGTCGTGAGTTTACTGGCCCCGACGCTAAAATCTCTGGGCCTCGGGCCTTTGGTCAAGTGTAAATTTCAAATTTTGCTTAGGTGAAGCCATTCAGTCTTTGGCTAGGACAGCCACTGCCTAGCCGTAGCCATACCAAAGCCCCATGCATCGGTATGAATAGCCACGTAACCCTGTCAATGTAAAATGTGACAGCTCATGAGAATGGTGGCCCTTTTGCTTGTCGATCAGTCCTTGGTTGGCAGGTTTATGGGTCAACAAAGAATCATGATCATAATAGAGTCATCTCCCACAGAGTAAAAGTTAAAGCCTGAGATAATGTTGATGAAAAGTTGGAGAAACTTTTCAACTCTGACTTCAATGAAAGGCTCATTGATGATAAGCCAGAGAAATCAAAGGAAGATTTGCTTTTCACTGAGAAGGTGGAAAATTGAAGAAGTTAAAATGCCAAATAACAGTCTACAGGCAGAGCAGAGAGCAGCACATTTGCAAAGAAAATTCTTGAGACAGCCACAACTCCAGAGTGAGTACACCAGCTGCATGAAATCCATCAGTATATGGACGTTAACTATAAGGGAATTCCCCTATTCATGGAGTGTCAACAGAGGGCGCTCTTGTGCGCTCTCAGCTGATGTTTTCTGATGACAATGCCGGCGAAAATGATCAAATTTTCAGAAAGGTGATCTTGCGGGATTTTTGCGCTATTTTGTTTTCGTTGCCAAGTAGTCACTCTATCATGTTATGGAGAAAAATTCACAAAATATCTTGGCCATTGGTGGCCGATTGACAAAATGTGCAACGTTTTGATTTTGTTTATTTTCCTTAATTTTGTGATAAAAAAAATTGTTTTAACTGACCTTTCGCCATAGGTTTCAAAATAAATTGTACATCAAATGAAAGAGTAATAAAGTGGCTTCAAGGGAAATAGATTATTAGAAATACAAAGTCAAGGCTTTAGACACAGCAACTATTTTTATATCATGTCGTCAAATTAAGATTTGACTTGTTGATTAAAGAGGCTTGGTTATGAAATGTCAATTTTGATGTGAGTAAGACCTAAACAATTTATTTTTTAAATTTTAACCATTTCTTTAGACATGTCTGATAAATTAAAAGCATTAACAAAAACTGGGGCAAAAAATTGAAAGAAATGTCTGGGTCTTAAACCACTGGGATGGTGTGTTTTTGGAAAGCTTGGAAAACTTTGTCTCCCATAAAACAATGGTGTTACTTTCTCCGTAAAGAGTTATTTTTGTTCATTTGTGGTCAAGAGAGAAGAGGCAGCATCGAAGAGGGAAGAGGCGGCCGCCAAGAGGGCTAAACTGATGGAGGAGGCGGAGGTTCGAAGAGCCCAGGAGAGAAGACAAAAACTGTAAGAAACAAATGCAAGAGAACTTTTCAAGGTGTTGTTTACAAGAAGAAGTCTCCATATGTTAGTGACTAATTGTTGTAACTTAAGACTTTAAGGGGTGAGATTAGTCCGGATTTCTCAAAGAACTTCTTGCATCTTACGGATTTTTGTAGCATATCAGTTTTATGAAAAGATTTTACCCAATTATTTAATTTTGTGGATGAAATCGCGCAAGGGACTGAGTAAAGTTGAATGCATGCTACCATGCATCCGTGTGGTGTTACTCCCCCAGGAACCGCAGTGATGCAAGAAACAAATGCAAGAGAATTTTTCAAGGTGTTCTTTACCAGAAGAAGTCTCCATATGTGAGCGTACTAATTGTTGTAACTTAAGACTTTCAGGGGTGAGAATTATCCAGATTTTTCAAAAAACTTCTTGAATCTGCAGGATTTTTGTAGTATTTCTGTTTTATAAAAAAAAAATGTACCCAATCATTTAATTTTGTGGATGAAATCACACGAGGGACTGAGTAAAGTTGAATGCATGCTATTATGCAATCGTGTAGTGTTACTCTCCCAGGAACCACAGTTGATGTTTACCTAAAAGCGTTTAGTTGACAGTATATTGAACAAACAATGTGTGCATGGCTGACGGCACGACGCATAAAATACATCTTGATTCTTACACGGCATGTCTGTATGGATGTGCTTGCATTGTTGCAACCTCTTGGACCAGTCGTCATACCGCACTTTCTCTGGAAAAGCACATTTTCCGTTAAGGCAATTTATAGCTGGAGATAATTCTAGGCATTGACTTAAAACCTGTAAGAAAGTTCATGATGAATTTTGTCTCAGTATTGCGTGAGTATTGTCGTTGGCGTTTGCGTCTACCCGAGCGCTAAAGCCCGGGTCATACTTCATGCCAATGCTCATGCGAAGCGAACAGTTCGCTTCCAAGGTCTACAGTACCACCAGCGGGATTTACACCAAGTACGGGAGCTGACACCTCGTCGCCTTGCCCAAATTCTGGACAATGACATTTGCCCCAAAACCGGACAAGCATTTCAATAACATTAAATTTTTCCAAATTTTTCCGGATGTTTTCTTTTCGTCCACTCTCATCCATGAATTGAGGACTAAACACAAAATATGGATCTGGGTGTTTTGACTGAGCTTTCTGATTTGTCTATCTTGTTGACAGGGAGGCATTGTGGGCATCCAATGACTACGAGTCGGCTAACATCGCCATGGAAACAGACGAGGAAGATGAAGATGAGGAAGAGAACACTTTGATGCTGGAAGATGACAATGACGCCACAGCCATCCAGTATGTCAGTGGGGACGTCACTCAGCCGATAAATACTGGGGACAATGACGCCTTTGTTGTACATTGTGTGGGTGAGTCTATCAAGATCCAAACTAGACTTGTGGACAAGTCGTTAAATTTTTGTCGTGGTGATAGCGAAACACCCCTCCCACAACTATGACCTGTGAGAAACTTCAAGACGATGTGTGTCCGAGGCACGGCTATCACCACGACAGATTTTTAACAACTTGTCGACAAGTCTAGATCCAAACTTAAATTGGAATAAAAAACTGACAGTCTGGTTTCAGAAGTGGTTAAATTGGAGCGTAGTGGTGAGAGCAGTAGTCTCCCGCGAACAAGCAGTCTCACGAGATAGTTGCGAGAGAGCCGTTTCGCTACCACCGCGAAAGAAATTTAACAACTTGTCCACAAGTCTAGATCCAAACTGAAATTGGAATAAAAAACTGACAGTCTGGTTTCACAAGTGGTTAAATTGGAGCGTAGTGGTGAGAGTTGTAGTCTCCCGCGAACAAGCAGTCTCACGAGATAGTTGCGAGAGAGCCGTTTCGCTACCACCGCGAAAGAAATTTAACAACTTGTCCACAAGTCTAGATCCAAACTGAAATTGGAATAAAAAACTGACAGTCTGGTTTCACAAGTCGTTAAATTGGACCGTACTATTTACAGCAGTAGTCTCCAGCGAACAAGCAGTCTCGCAAGATAGTTGCAAGAGAGCCGTTTCGCTACCACCGCGACAGAAATTTAACAACTTGTTCACAAGTCTAGATCCAAACTGAAATTACTGACAGCGGGCCCATTTTAAAGGAAAAAGTACATACGTAAATGAATTCCAGTGGGTACTGCAACGGTTTAATAGATGTTAAATTTGCATCAGGGATAACGAATATTGTTTGGTCTTTGCCCTTACACCGATGAGTAGTAAGCACTCTATACTTTCCTGAGTCCTGTGAAGAAAAAAAACCAGGCATATCACTCAGGTGGGATTTGAACCCAACACCTTTGCCATGCTAGAGCAGATGTCTTACCACTAGACCACCGAGCTTGCCCAGTGGCTAGAGGCGTTTCAAATCCTATAGTTTTCGCAGCAACAATATAATAGATGTTAATTTTGCATCGTTGATAAAGAATGTTATTTGGTTTTTGCCCTAACACCGATGTGCATTAGGCACTGTATACTCAGTGCTTTCCAGAGTCCTGCGAAAAGAATTCACGTAATCCTAATAATCAGCACCTCTTCTAAAAGAGATCATTAACATTTCTAATATGAAGCCCTAATGCTTGTCTTCTTTTGCTTCGATAGACGACAGTGGTTCTTGGGGTACAGGGGGCATCTTCACTGCACTGCACAGGAGGTCAGACCAGCCTGAGATGCAGTACGAGCTGGCAGGCAAAATGAAAGGTAAAATGTAGTGGCAGGCAAAAAAGTCAAGATCCTTCACAAAGAACATTCTGAGTTTGCTTCAATCAGTTGTCACCATCCCTTTAGTTTGCAAGATTGAATTTAGCTTATAATTTACGTAGATTAAAGGTAGGGTCAGAGATTGGTTTTTGTCAATGTGTAATGCTTATTTATAGGCAAAATTATAACGAAAGATACAATAAAAGTCGCATGTGAAAGTTTCAGCTGAATACAGTGACTACTTGTCGTGAAAACAGCAATTAACTGTCAAAGCAAAACTTCTGAAAAAAGTAATATTACGGTCAAAAAATGTTAATACCGTTGTGAAGTGGTTAAATTGTGAACAGATCAGAATGTTCAAATACACGCTAGACTTGCACAGTCTATTGTGAATCCATTGATTTGTGATTTGTTTTTATCCTTTTATCCTTTTATTAGATTTAGCTCTTGGGGATGCTCACTTAATCAGCATTGATGATAAGATAAGCCGCACCGAGGGTAAAGATAAGGTAAGAACTCTTTGGTCCTTAAGGCCATGTCACACAGGGCAATTTGTTCAGGCAACTTGGATGCAACCACTTGCACTGTATGCACAAGGAACACTTCGGGAGCACAAGAGATATTATTGTAGCTGTCACTCACTATCCCCAGGAAAATAATGAGAAAACTTAAATATGAATGAGTTTTCTTATTGGAGATTGCCTGGAACTGGTTGCCTGTAAATTGCCTCGTGTGACATGGCATCTAGGCAACAAGACACTTGACTAGACTCCACTAATCGGGAGTACATCTAGAATTTAATGGATGTCATAGGCCCTTTTTGAAGCAGAAGTGGAGGTTTCAAAAAGGGCCGTAATTGCTACAAGATAAGGAATGTTGTTTTGGTTTTATCGTTACACCAATGTTTAACCACTGTGGGACCTAAAAATTGTCTGTGAACCAGTGCACCAGGTTGTTGTGGTTATTTTGGGGGGGTTTTCAGGGGGGGGGGATTTTATGCATTTTATTTATTTTCTGTTGGCGTGTCAAGGCCGAGGGGTCAAGCGCACCAGACTCAAGCTCTGGTGTTTCTGATCAGCAGAGTGTGGGCTTGGGTCCTGGTCTTGACACTTGTGTCCTTAAGCAAGATACTTAACCATTATTGCTTCGTCCTTGGGATTGGACGTAAAGCCAAAAGTCCCATGTGTTGTGTAATATACATGTACGTAAAAGAACCCAGTACACTTATCATGAAGAGAAGGGGTTTGCCCTGGTGTTTCTGGTAGAGGCTGCTGAATGCGCCGCAGCACCCTGTAAACCATTAGAAGGTGCTACATAAATGGATCTCATAATTAAAAACATAGCTCTGCTTATCCCATTGAAAAACAAACAATGAGTGCTTTGATACACTCCTAGGTGTGTGATGAAAGGCTATAATATAAGAACCTAGTATATGTTGTTGTTTTTTTCCCATAATATTTTCCACCGCACAAAGTTTCAAATCTAAAAGAATAGGAGTACTATTTTCATAATATTAATCATGGGTATTATTTTTGTAATCTTTGTTGGTCTAGGTTGCGTTGATCGTAGCTCAACACAGAGACAGACGTAACAATCTATCTGGTATCAAATTGTCCGCTCTGGACCAAGGCCTTCAGAGGGTGTATAGAGCTGCTAAGAAATGCAACGGTACGTCAGTAGATCATTACACGCAACGCTCGGTAAACCAGAGCTGCCAACTCTCCCTGATTCTGCAGAAAGTCCCCTGAAAATAAACTAATCTTTCCATGTTCTGATGAACAAATTTGAAAATCTCCCTGATTATGGAAACATTTTATCCCTATTATGTTGAATTTAGTTTTAAATATCTCCCTGATTGTTGTACAAAATCTCCCTGATTGCAAGACGCAAATGTTGGCTGCTCTAGTATATACAGAGACCTAATTTGCATTTTGATCATGCCTGTGTTGTTACATATTGCTTTAGTTTTGATAGTTTTGATAGACTTTGGTAGCCAACTGAATACCAAATTTCTCGACCGTTCATATGTCCTTCCCTTTTATGGGGGCCGGAGCTCTGCAGAGCCCCACGGCAGTCACAGGGTGACTCCCGCTTCCACTCCTACAGGCCGTTACATTCCGCTCGGCTGTGCATCGAGAACTAGTTTGTTAGCTTCCAAATACCTTGGGGAGCTAATATCAACCGTCAACTCTTAAAACATTTGTATATTATTACATGATGTCACCATGAACCTTAGTTCAAGATTCAATTTCAATTCATTTCATTTAGGTGTATTATTCAACTAAAAAAATACATGACAGTTGTTAAAAAGACTAAAATTTTATTTTAAACAACTAAAGTTTGTACAAATAAAAAAGAAAAACCTGTAAAGCGATTAAACCTGAAAAAAGGGAGATCAAAAACAGTGGAACTAGATACTAGATAGGACAAAAAGCATCGTTCAAATTGCTGACGACACAATTTAGGTAAGCAAAGAATGGAATTGAATGGACCTCACAGACGCAACAAGGCTAACAACAGTAAAAAGGTAAACCAATCCAAAAGCACAAAGATGGTTTGCAAAGTTTCAAATCCTACCAACGATGACATTATATTAAACATTGTATTGCAACTGTGTGCTAACTTGTTTTCTCTCTTTATGTTGCTAGGAAGTGTTCATCTGCCACGTATTGGTTACGCAACGGCAGGCTTCAACTGGTATGGTACTGAACGACTCATACGAAAGCTACTAGCATCTAAGGGCATCCCAACATACGTGTATCCTTTTCACCATTTTTGAAGTTTTCCTTTTCACCATTTTTGAAGTTTTCAACAACAACAATTCTACAATTTCCTACGAGATTTTTCCCTGATTCTATGATTGTTTTGTACAAATCTTTCCTTTGCCTTCCAGCAAATATTTCAGTGGCTTTTAACTCTGAAGAAGAGGAGGAGAATGAAACCAAGTGAAAGATTAAGTCCAGGGCCCAATTCCATAGTTTTGCTTAAGCACAAAATATTGCTAAACAATTTTCTGCTAAGCGAAAAAGGAGCAGGATACCAGTCACAGATGGAATATGTGACATGGTATTTTGGCTGGTAACCTTATTCTGGTGAGCATGATTTTGTTGTGTTTAACTACTTTTTGTGTCACGCAGATCTGTGAAATTGCACCCAGCATGACTGCAAAATATAATGTACATTTCCAAGTTGACCTTTCCTTAACAGACAGCTCCACAGCTATTATTTTCCAAGATGAAGAACAAAGCATCGCCCCACCACCAGCCCCCCCTCGTCCTCGCACCCTAATCCTCAATCAGCTACCCCCATGTATGACGCATCAGCCCCTTCAACCTCGGGGGCATCGTCATCATCATTGTCCACCCACGGGGAAGACGGCACGGGACTGCCAAGTTTCTTCCGAGGGGTGATAGTGAGCTTCTGTGATGTTGAGGGCGGAGATTTAAAGAAACTCACTCGCTATCTTGTGGCATATCCTTTTAATCATGCTCAGATTTGATAAAATGGAGGTTTGCGGTAACACCGTGCAGGAAATATTTGTTCTTATATACTGCTTTATTTATGGGCGTCTTAAAGCGCTCATTATGTTTAAGACAGGTGTGCTAAGTTGTCAATTTATAAGACCAATAATTCTTGTAAGGGTTTACAAGGTGCTGTGGTGCAATCTGCTGCCAACCGTGCCAGAATCACCGGGTCAAACTCCTTCTCTTAATGATAAGTGTACTGTTTGGGGTTTTTTGCATTACATAACACAAAAATCTTCGGCTTTACATCCTTTTCGAAGAACACAACAGTAATGGTTGAGTGTCTTGCCTAAGGACACAGGTGTCAAGACCGGGACTCAAACCCCACACTCTGCTGATCAGAGCATGTTGTATTATGATTTTTTCCTAACAACCTTCACCAATTTGATAATTTGGCACCAGGCGTGTCATTTTTGACAGACATGGTGAATTATAAATTCATTATTTATTATGGTGTGAAGCACTGGTTCATTTGTTTTGTTCATGAGTTAGGATTCAAGATTCTTTAACTTAAATTCACTCATGACGGTTATGTCTCGGAGACTGTCGATGAAAAGACGACCCACATTGTAACACAGGAAGACACGTCAGAGGTAAATAATCAATAATTCCATTTATGTCTGAACATTAAATAAGAAGATTAAATATTTGATATTAACCCATAACTGCCGAGCTACGGGAAATCCTGTAGTACACCTGAATGCTGTTACTGCTGAGCTACGGAAAAACCTGAAGGTGAACAAGACGTCAGTGTCTTTCTTTGTACTCTCACTACTAGTGATACGAGACGGGAAACATGACAAAATATATTAAAGAGAATGGGATGATCTTTCCAACGGTATTACAGTTTGTTGGGATATGTTCTTTTGCAAGGCAGTAAATCATGAATGTTTATTGTAATGCAGTAATAAGTGCTGCTTGGGCTTTGGCAGAAGCAGTGTTTATGTACTTTGTCTAGTCAGGCTGATATGGGTTAACTAATAGGCTTTTATTCACTACGCTGTATAAAACACGGGCATTGACTCCCAAAATGACGCAACCAAGTTTATTGTGATGATGACATCAGGCGAATTAGGTCAATACACCTCTCCTTGTTTGAATTGATCTTCTGCAGGTACAGACACTGCTAGATATGAAGGCGTCAAATCCTGACACAGTGGTTGTGACAACAAGATGGCTTCAAGACTGTATCGCAAAACAGCGTCATGTCGTTGAAGAGAAATATAGACGATGTGACCTCTGTTTACATTCAAACCGCCCTCTGTTGATAAAACACTCGTTTCCGCCAGGCAAGAAGACGCGTACTCATGGTAACATTGCGTGTCCTTTATAGCTGGCTGTCAGTACACAAAGGTTTTGCCCGGCGACATGCGCGCGCATCATGTTATGGTTTTCGAATGACGTCAGAGGTCACATCGTCTATAAGCTTTAAAAGTTTGATCTTCAAAAACGGAGACTCAAGCCCGGTTCATACTTCCTGTGTATGCGAATGCGATGCGAATTTTTGACATCACAAATTCGCAACGAACAATTCGGAAGAGTTGAGCTGTGCTCAACTCTTCCGAATTTGCTCGCACGAAGCATTCGCAGGAAGTATGAACCGGGCTTTACTCGTATAAAATGAGTTGTAAGTTTTCCTTGTTCAAAACTTCATTTGGACTCATTTGATTATGTTTGATTCTCATGGTTCATTTTGGATAAATTTCTTTCTTGCCAAATACAGTCTGCAAAAAAAATAACATAGTCGTTTAAGAGGTTGGCTTCAGCAAATTTGGGTTAAAATCTCACCCAAATGGATTTTTTTTTCTGACAGGACTTCTCAAGCACTGAATATACAGTGCTTATCATGTATCAAATTTAGCCCCAATCATTTTGATTCCAACCAGGGCCCAATTTCATAAAGCTGCTTATAAGCACAAAAAATTGCTAAGCACAACAAAGTTGAGCTTTAATACCAGAATAAGGTTATCAGCCAAAATACCATGTCACATGTACAATCTGTGACTGGTATCCTGCTTGTTTTCGCTAAGCAGAAAATGTTTAAGCAATATTTTCTGCTTAAGCAGCTCGATGAAATTGGGCCCTGTTTGGCCTAGCTTTAAAAAATATTTCTTCAATCACTAACATACTTGTTTTCAGTGTATAATATAGTTTTCGTTTATAAATATTTGTAAGGTGAATTAAGACTTCTTTCAAGTAAATCATTGGGCTGTACTTCACTTTCCAATTTGGGTTCACTCCTGACAGCGGAATGGATTAGCTGGGAGTCAAAAGCAGATTTTGGATTGAATACTCGAAGAAAAAGTTGGTAATCAGCAACAAGTTGAATAATTTAGTGTCATGGCTGAGCGGTCTAGTGCATCAGACTGAAATTCTGATGGATGAATCATCGGAGTGTGAGTTTTGCTGGTCATGACACTTATGCCTTGAGCAAGGCACTGTTTATAATTGCTTCTTTTCACCCAGGTGTATAAATGGGAACCTGAGAGGGCAGGGACGGTATTATGTTGGATTGACCGCTTAGCGCAAATATATTAATAAGCAGCTTGAGGTTGTATGCTCCCCGTATGCTCCCCTGGGAGTTGAGAAAGTTTAAGGCATGGTTTAAGTATGCCTGATGAACAGGGATAATAATGTTGTATAGCGCCTTGATCTAGCTACTAGGATATGTGCGCTATATGAGAATCAAATATTATTATTATTAATATGAAATCTCAATTATATAAACTTCATACAAGTAACAATCATCCAGAGAAATCTATGGTATGAAAACATTTAAAAGTAGAGAAACTGAAAACTGATTTGTACTTAAAAGCATTTTCAATGTAATACATTTGTTGTCAAAGTGCCTTTGAACATATTTGTTTTGAACATAATATTTGTTTTTATGGATAACAGTGCTTTATAAATTGTTTTCGATTAAGTGATTGAAAACTGAGAAAATAGCATTTGAAGACCCCAACTTACCATTGCTTATTTCAGTGCATCATTTTGTTCATGTTTCACTTAAACATGAACAACCAATTGAAAAGAGAACACATTGAAAACTAGAGGATGAAAATGTATCACTTTTTCTATGAATGCAATAATATTTATACCTTAAAGAAAGACACAATGTAAAAATTATTAAGGTTTTTATCCCTATATTACATTAGAAATTAAGTGATTTGGGATTGTTTTACTAAAAATGTGTTATTCAGACATTAAAAACTTCATGCCTTCTGCATCTCTCTTTAAATGTTGTTTTAAATAATTATGTGCAAATTTCTTAATGTTTATATGAAAAAAGTAGTGTAATTGTTTATTATATAGTGTATAATTATATTTTAAGAATGTGATGGAAATAAAGTCGTATTCTAGTTATATATTCTATTCTTGTTCACTTTGTGCACGGTTTTTTAAGATTTGAACTTTTAAAGGCCTTACATATTAATTTGTCCATCTACAAAAAAAATTTTCATGGAAAGAAGTTTTTTATCTATGCAGAGCCTAAAAACACATGTATTTTAAATGACTTAAATATTATCAAAATTAACGAGTAAAGACAGCACCCCTCCCCTGTTTGCCCTCCCCGCCCCCTCTTTCCTCTGCCAGCCTCGCCCGTTCCTCTACGGGTCACAATATGTTCACACTAATTCGCATAATGACCACCAGCTGTTTTTAGTCGGAGGTGTGGACAAATTAGAACCCTGTAGATTGGTTTAATACATAAGTTATAAACAATTACTAATTTCTCGCAACATTGTTTTTGCTAAAATCTATGACATACCGAAATGGCTGGCACGTTCCATTCTTCAATGGGGGATGTTCATTTAGGGATGAAACATCTCAAAGTTCCTTCTTCCCTTCTCATTGCTCAAAAACTCTTCAAAACAATTACAAATATCAACTTGGTTTATCTGTTAACTAAAAAATCTATATACAGCATATAAATATTTATTATTAATTCTATATCATCCCTTCTTAGTAAAGAAAATAATGTTCTTACACAAAGTGTGTGCTTTGGTATCATCATTACCATGGCTATGCCGAGGGAGGTAGGCTTTGATATGCAAATTAATCACGGGGTGTGCGCGAGTCCCTCGAGAGCCAACCTCGTCCCCATGGTTTACTTTATTTCCAACCATGTTTACAATTAGTAAAGAACGGTCAACCTCGTACACCTCGTACTGCTCGACACACGCTGGGGACGAGGTTGCTCGAGAGCCCTCTTGCAAGACAAAATGGCTGACCCAAAACTAAAAAGGCTCAATTTCACTCCTGTTCTTCCAAAGTTTATATGCAATTCAGTGGACAAAATGACTACAAAATGAGAGAGGTGAGTAGAATAATACTTATAGCATTCGTAGAAGACTTCTTACGTTTAATATGACTCTTATGAGATTCTGAAACAGTGAAAATGAAGCAAACATAAGACCTCGCCGTTCGACACGGCGGTAATTTCGAAAAGCACGTGGGACGTGGCTGAAGAAGACGTGTCCAACATTTGCTGTTAAGTGTTAGTTTTTAAAGTTATAAAGACATGTACATCAGTGTTCCGGGAAAAAGTATTGAATCCACTGTTAGGACAAAATCCCTTATTTCATATTGTTTTATTATTCTTTCTTTACATGAAAGGGATTGAAAACAGTTTAAAAGCTTTTTACTTTTTACAAAAAAAATACAGTCAGACGGTAGTGTTGGGGGTGCTGTGGGCATGGTGGGTGAGTGGCGAAAAGTGGGAGATAGGGGACTCTTTATGGATGGCTTTCATTGACATGTTTAATGTTTAAATATTTTCCTTAATTTAAAGGTGTTTGTTTTAAAGACAACAATTACCAGTCTTGCCCCCACCCCACATGACAACTGTGAATGGGCTATTCTCAATTCAATTCACTTTATTTTTAAGACAGTGCCTATAATAATATAATTAGAATAGATGCGCACCTTTTGTAACTAACAAAGTTATCATGTGAGATGAATGTGTCCCTTTTTAAATTCACTCACTATTGTAAGGTATAACTATAATAATATTACAGCAGCATTTGTAAGCCCCACTTTCCTGTTAAAAGAATTTGAGTCAACTCCACACCAACCAACTCGTACTCCAACCAACTCGTACTCCAACCAACTCGTACTCCAACCAACTCGTACTCCAACCAACTTGTACTTCAACCAACTCGTACTCCAACCAACTCGTACTCCAACCAACTCATACTTTAACCAACTCGTACTTTAACCAACTCGTACTTTGACCAACTCATATTTCAACAAACTCATACTTCAACAAATCAATCGCATATGTTTTTCAATTGAAATTATTAATAAAGATTTCCTTCCTGGTTCAAAAACTAAATTCCTGTTTAATTGGAAATTATGCGTGTTCCCTATGATTTATTATTCTTTAAATAATTTGAGAATTCCTATTCCGGTTCTGCCGTTTGATTGGGAAGATACAATTGTTCCCCGTAAATTATTATTTAATTTATTTAATATAGCATTAGCTGTTGAAAGCTGCTTACCAACCAAAATGAACTAGATGCTGGAAATAGTTAATGGCCTCATGTTTAACACCCGAGCAAAGTCTTTCTCAAAGGCAAAAAAAACACCCAAAACAAGCATTAGGTCTATTTCATTAAAAACGACGGTAAACATTACGTTTTATATGCCAAAAAGTTTAAATGAAACCTTTAATATTAAATGGTGAATACATTACTTCTATAGTCTATAGTCTACTGGTTTGCACCAAGATCAAAAACCCTACAGGGGACAAAAAACAAAATGGTGACTAACGAAGTGCATATAAACGCACAGAAAATATGCTCTGATGACACCCTCCCCTAAAAGGCTATACACAGATGGGTTCAGCATCACCGGTTTAACAAAACTGTAACTTGGACAAACCTCTCCTTTGGCAAAAAAAAAAAAAAAAGTTTTTTTCTTGTATAAAAAAAAGTAGGTATATGACCATAGCCTATGGACACCCCACTTCCCACACAGAGGTCTTGATATCTCATTATAAAACAATTAGAAGTGGTCCAGGCATGGTTAAACACCTTATGCCCTTTGGCCATCAATTACATACACATTTTGCTCCCCAGCCTCTTTATGGCCACCGCCGGAAACAGTTTCAAATTTCCCGCACACAAGTTTACACAACGTTAATTGGCCGGAGACTGTTTGAGCAAACCTGTGGCTGGGCAATAATTTACTCTGTCTGTCTTCCCCCCAACCCCCACCTTCCATTAAACCCAACCATTCGACCTCCCAAGTCATATAAACAAATCGTTGCATAAGAATTAATGCCTTGCACTTCTCATACATAAAACACGCCGGCATTGAATTTTACGCAATTAATAACACAGATATGACATATCACACGTTATGAGAAGATACAACATCTGACTTGGAATGTTTCTAAGCATACGTCGAAAAAATAGTAAACTTCATGGAAGATGTATGCTGTTCCTCACCACATTCCCCCCCCCACTACCCCACACACCACTCATCCAACGCCCTTCCCTCTCTCTTCAGTCCAAATTTTCGTTTAAAACAAAAACACGCCTCCAATGGTTCAGAATAGCCTGTCCCAAAAAAGTGCTCTTCACTTTCCAATGATTGCGCCGAAACCATTACGGATATTTGAAACATTGTGAGTGTGCACCGGTTTCTTACGTTTTCTGTTTGTCTCAAGGCCTCTACATACACTAATAAAGTTGTTTGATGCACACATTTCCTGGTGAAAAAAACAATCAGAACTGTCTTCGTGGCTACACTGTCTTCCCTATTCACAAAATTTCTCTGCAGGCTACATGTATGATTTCGCTCTTCCTTTCCAAACAAACGACGGTAAACATTGCGTTGTTATGCCAAAAAGTTTAAATGAAACCTTTAATAATGGTGAATACATTACTTCTATAGTCTATAGCGAGACTATCTTTCAAAACTTCACATTCTACGTGCGAAACATTCGGGCATGAGTTGGTTGGAGTACGAGCTGGTCGGAGTGCGAGTTTACCTGTGCCCATTTAAAAAAATCATTCAAAGGTGCAATATGCAGTCATGATGAAGAAGAAATACTTTCAAATGGTTAACATGCAGGAACCGGGGGTGGGCGGGAAACCCCGGAAGACAGAAGCCTTTGGCCCCTCTAAAAAAAAGTATGCTGCGGGCAGCACCCCCCCTAAAAAAAACACACAAAAAACAAACACTACCATGATTGAAGATGGAGGCTATCAATGCAGTTATTTTGACTTTGCATAATTCATTGAAACAGGGAATGGTCTGGCACATGCGCAAATGCATTTAAAACAAGTAGTTTTTGGATGGGCAAATCTCTGGAATTTCATATTTGAGAGGGCAAGCTTAAGGCCATTTTCATTTTGCAAAAGGCACTTCCATTGGAAAAGCTTAAAGTCTTTGGGAAAGTTTTTAAGGGGCACCGAGTCCAAGAAATGGCCTAGATTGCACAAGAGAGCATCTATGACCTTCAATTTTCAGCGACCCTTTAAGGGGGCCCGGACCCCACACCACAATGGCTTTGCACTTTGCACTCTTATCATTGCCCCTTACCCTATACATTTTTTTCCTGGGAAGAACTCTGTTCTTAAATTTAAAAATGCATAAAATAGTTAGTGGCCTGACGTTTCAACACTAGCAGAGTCTCTCTAAAAGGCTGTTTTGTAGCAATTCATTTTTTCCATATATTCCATAAGGTCCTTTTGGTTGGTAAACAGTTTGCAACAACAGCTAATTGTATTTTCTGAAACTAATTTATTAACACAGATATAACAATAGAAAATTAGCAGTTGAAATTTTCATTTCTGGCTACATGATCAGACTGTATGAATATCAGAATTTACAGAAGATTCAGTTGTAACAAATTTACAATATTTATTGAGGAAGAATATAAATTTACAATATTTATTTTATATTTTGTTTGTGTTTTATAGTGAGGAGAGCTGTGCTACAGAAAACCTGCGCGTCCACCAAGCATGCAATACTGGCTTGAGGATCATCAATCGACCCTCAACATGGCCAGGAAGTAATGAAAAAGGTCTTGAAGAAAAGGTAAACATACACATTATCCTTTGATAGAGAATAATAGTCCACCTTTTATAACAAGACATGCATGGGAATCCACAAATCAAGTGTACTGGGCAGCAGTTGTACTTATGTTAAATTTGCATCGAGGATAAAAAAGATTATTTGTGTTTTACCCACTGATGTGTATAAGCACCTCATACTCAGTGCTTTTAAGACATCTGTGAAAAAAATCAAAAGGCATATTTTACTCATGTGGGATTCGAACCTGTGACCTTTGCCATTCTAGAGCAGATGTCTCACAACTAGACCACCAAGATTGCCCAATAGCTAGAGGCAGTTTGAATCCTTAATTTTAGCAGCAAGTATCGCAACAGTTTTAATAAATGTTAAATTTGCATGGGGGGCAGCATTTGGTTACAGGGGGGAGAGGGATGCGTACCTGTTTCAGTGGCCAATGGACTTATCAATGAATTCATATCAGTCCCCCCCCCCAATTAAAATCTTTGCCCCTTTGTTTTCATGTTGAGTGCTTAAGCAGGAGCTCCCCCCCTTTGCTCAGATCTTCCCCTTTGCCCCCTATCCCCCTATCCCCCCCCCCACCAGATTGAAAATTGCACATATAAATGAGAGATACAGTTGCGCTTTGTTTTGTTTTTGAAGTTGAAGTTACTTCACTGAAGGGCTTGTGGTTTGAAATTGAATTCACATTGATTCTTTTGACGTTCATGAACACTATTTTTGACTTTGTATTTATATAATTTTTTATTCATGTAGTGTGCTGTTGAAAGACCATCACAAGAAAGCAAAAAGTCCCACCTTCAAAAGTCATTTTCAAAGAGGTAAATGCAAGAAAAGAACTAAAACGTGTTTAGGATAAATAGGAAAAGCATTGGAAGCATTGATACAACTATTAACACAACTGGGGCCAATTTCATGAAGCTGTTTAGCAGAAAATTCTGCTAAGCAAATCTATTTGCTGAGCAAGAAATGAGTGGGGTACCAGTCACCATCAGCTATGGTAACTGTATGGTATTTTGGAAGGGAACCTATTTTTCCTAAGCAAGAGTTTTCTGTACTTAGCAAGCTTTTGTGCTTACATGCTTTATGAAATTGGGCCCAGATAGAAGCAGGATACCAGTCACAGATTGTACATATGACATGGTATTTGTGCTGGTATCTGTATCTGTATCGTAGACATGTACAAACACCCATATGGGTTGTCGTCGGGGTCGGGTGTGCAGTAGTTAATTTTTAGGGTGGGCCTTTGCGATCAGATTTTCAACGTTTAGGGAGTCTAAAGCTAGCTTGAAAGTCTTAATGTCCCGTGCAGATCTAGTGTCAGGATGAAGTTGATTCCATTCAGCTATGGTCTTGGGATAAAGTGAGTGGTGATAATAGTCTTTGTTTGTTGTGATGACTTTGTACGAATAGGGTCCGGATTGACGTGTTGAAACCTGGCTTGCTGAGTATTGGATATTAACTTGGTCTTTGATGTTGTTTGGTGTAATCCCATGTGTCTCCTTGTAAAGCGTTATTAGTCTCAGTTTGGTCCTACAGTCTTGAAGTGTTTCCCATCCCAGTTTATTGAGAATTTCAGTGATGCTTGATTCCCGACTGTAATCGTGAACCGTAAATCTGGCAGCCCTGTGTTGAATTCTTTCAAGCTTCGTTTTGTCTGTAGTGTGCTGTGGATCCCAGATGGCTGAACAGTATTTTAGGCCGGGTCTGATTAATGATTTGTATGCAATTGATTTGGTGCTGCTGTTGCAAGAGTATATATTTCTTTTTAGTAAGCCGAGCATCCTGTTAGCTTTGGAGGTAACTTGGTCAATGTGTGTTGACCATCTGAGATCATTACTGAGTTCAACTCCAAGGTAGGGATGGTGCTTAACCTCTTCCAGGTTGGCGTCACCTATGGAGTATTTGGAGTTAATAAACTTCTTTTTGTGCGTGACACGCATGGCCGAAGGGTTGAAAAAATGCACAAATGAATTGTTTGATACATCAACCCCCACCCAGTAATGTATCTGCCTCTTTGTTTTCAAGTTGAGTGCTTAAGCAGAAGCCCTTCCCCCACCCTTTGCTCAGAACCCAATTTTTTTCCTTATCCCCCTCCCCAATGAGATTGAAAAATTCACAAACAAATTAAAATATCTTGTTACGCTATTACAAAAGAGATACAAACAAATTTTGGGAGATATTTTACTGAAAGGGCAAAGGGCTTGTGAATGGAAATACATCCTATTGATTCTTTGACGTTCATGAACATTATTTTTGACTTTGTATTTATATTTTTTGTTCATGTAGTACGCTGTGGGAAGACCATCAAAGAGAGCTACAAGTCCCACCTTCAAAAGATATTCTCAAACAGGTAAATACAAGAAAAAAACTAAAAAGTGTTTAAGATAAATAGAAAAAGCATTGGTTACATTGGCAAAACTATTAATAGAAAAGGATCCAATTTCATTAGGCCTAAAGCACAAAATGCAGATAAGCACAACAAAATTATGCTTACAAGAATAAGGTTACCAGCCAAAATACCATGTCATATGTGCAATCTGTGACTGGTATCCTGTTTAGTTTTGCTTAGCAGAATATTGTAAGCAATATTTTCTCTTGAAAGCAGTTCTGTGAAATTGGGCCCAGGTTGGCTTGGGGCAAAGACATAATAATTTGGGGGAGTAGTTTATGAATCGAACCATTCCTTTGAGCATTTTTTCAATCTCGTATTGGGAGGAAGGGGGGGGTAGGGTCGTGGGGGTTTGGGCCTACCCCGCCCCCTGCTTACGCCAGTGGTAGATACCTGCTAATCAGATGGAGGGCCCAGATTAACTGCCAGAGATGCCCTTGCTGTCATAAAGCATTTTAAATTTCTCTACACAACTACTGGAAAAATTGCTCCAAATAGATTTGGTATCGCAACTGTTGCAGAACTTTAGAGTTGCGGTCGCGTTTCGATTTTGCTTGGTGTTTTTGAATAAATTTTAAATTGGTGCTTACATTAACAAGGATTTCCAAATCTAAAAGGGCATTATGGTTTAAATTTGAATCATTTTATGACTCTTTGACATTCATGAACATTATTTTTGACTTTGTGATGGTATTTTTTTCTTTATGTAGTGTGCTGTGGGTAGACCATCAAGAAGAGTCCAAGGCCTACCTTGAAAGTCATTCTCAAACAGGTAAATACAAAACAGGAATTAAAAGGTGTTTAAGATAGGGTACAGCATTAGTAACAATGGCAAAACTAAAGCAACTGGTTGGCTGGCTCTTTGAATCAAGATAAAGTACAGTGTTGGTGAAAACAATATTGTAAAAACAGTGAGACCCTTTTGGCTTGGACCTACTCTCTTTGAATCAAGATGAAGTAAAGCAATGGCAAAAAACTGCTTTAATTAATTCTTTGAATCAAGATGAAGTACAACATTGGTAAAAAATGTTTTAAGAAAAGTCTCAAGGCAAAAAAACTGCTTTAATTAATCCCTTTGAATCAAGATGAAGTTCAACATGGTAAAAGTGTTGTAAAAACAGTGAGACCCTTTTTGCTTGGGCCTACTCTCTTTGAATCAAGATGAAGTACAGTATTTGAAATAAGGGTGAAACTTGCTGCTCCACTTGGCCTTTTCATTCTTTGAATCGAGACAAGGAACAATGTTGGAAATTTTGCCATGCTCCCTTTTGTACCAGGATAATGTGTCACACTGGAAGTGTTTGTAAATTCACAGGTGCTGTGTGCTCTTTGCGCCCATTTTGATTCAAGATCAGGGAAACCAATTAAAATTTAGGCAAAAACGGCTGAATTTGATTTGATCAAAGAATTTAATATTCAAAGTTTGAAAGAGCAAATCTACGCCTTGCTCTTTTTGAACAATATTATCATAATGATCTTATGCTGTACTTACTGACTGCGCACTTCATAAGCGATAATGCAATCAATATTGTACAATCATATTTGACAATCCCTGTTTTTACCAATGCTGTACTAAACTATAACCCTTAAAACAAAACCAAACATCAGTTTGAAAAGTACACGTAGCCAAGATCCTATCCACTGAAT
Source organism: Plazaster borealis (assembly GCA_021014325.1). Classification (NCBI taxonomy): domain Eukaryota; kingdom Metazoa; phylum Echinodermata; class Asteroidea; order Forcipulatida; family Labidiasteridae; genus Plazaster; species Plazaster borealis. The sequence goes on along the minus strand of CM037468.1, from coordinate 16,712,523 downwards.
TTCAGATTTGTTCTTTATTCAAATATCTGAAAGGTCTGTCCTTATCTATAAATAAAGGAGGTACTAGACTTTGTTCATTCCAGCCTCACTTTGACTACACTTATTTGAATAGATTGAAAATAACTTTATTGATTATACAGTTCATTATTACTTAGTCTTAGAGTAATGGTGACACGGCCCACCCCCTGAAGTCGAACATCGGTTCAAAAAGAACTTGAAAATATGTGAGGCCTTATCCAGAGAAGTGGATTTCTGATTAGTACTCTCATTTAGTTCTGAAAGTTTCATCTCAGTTGGTAAACAAGAAGGGTACCAGACTATTTTCATCCCAGCCTCACTTTGATGACATTTATTGATGACATTTGTTTGAATGGATTCAAATAACATTTTGTTTTCTCCCAGAATATTCATTGCCCCCCCACCAGATTGAAAATTGCACATATAAATGAGAGATACAGTTGCGCTTTGTTTTGTTTTTGAAGTTGAAGATACTTCACTGAAAGGGCTTGTGGTTTGAAATTGAATTCACATTGATTCTTTTGACATGCATGAACACTATTTTTGACTTTGTATTTATATAATTTTTTATTCATGTAGTGTGCTGTTGAAAGACCATCACAAGAAAGCAACAAGTCCCACCTTTAAAAGTCATTTTCAAATAGGTAAATGCAAGAAAAGAACTAAAACGTGTTTAGGATAAATAGGAAAAGCATTGGAAGCAATGATACAACTATTAACACAACTGGGGCCAATTTCATAAAGCTGTTTAGCAGAAAATTCTGCTAAGCAAATTTATTTGCTGAGCAAGAAATGAGTGGGGTACCAGTCACCGTCAGCTATGGTAACTGTATGGTATTTTGGCTGGTAACCTATTTTTCCTAAGCAAGAGTTATCTGTACTTAGCAAGCTTTTGTGCTTACATGCTTTATGAAATTGGGCCCAGATAGAAGTAGGATACCAGTCATAGATTGTACATATGACATGGTATTTGTGCTGGTATCTGTATCTGTATCGTAGACATGTACAAACACCCATATGGGTTGTCGTCGGGGTCGGGTGTGCAGTAGTTAATTTTTAGGGTGGGCCTTTGCGATCAGATTTTCAACGTTTAGGGAGTCTAAAGCTAGCTTGAAAGTCTTAATGTCCCGTGCAGATCTAGTGTCAGGATGAAGTTGATTCCATTCAGCTATGGTCTTGGGATAAAGTGAGTGGTGATAATAGTCTTTGTTTGTTGTGATGACTTTGTACGAATAGGGTCCGGATTGACGTGTTGAAACCTGGCTTGCTGAGTATTGGATATTAACTTGGTCTTTGATGTTGTTTGGTGTAATCCCATGTGTCTCCTTGTAAAGCGTTATTAGTCTCAGTTTGGTCCTACAGTCTTGAAGTGTTTCCCATCCCAGTTTATTGAGAATTTCAGTGATGCTTGATTCCCGACTGTAATCGTGAACCGTAAATCTGGCAGCCCTGTGTTGAATTCTTTCAAGCTTCGTTTTGTCTGTAGTGTGCTGTGGATCCCAGATGGCTGAACAGTATTTTAGGCCGGGTCTGATTAATGATTTGTATGCAATTGATTTGGTGCTGCTGTTGCAAGAGTATATATTTCTTTTTAGTAAGCCGAGCATCCTGTTAGCTTTGGAGGTAACTTGGTCAATGTGTGTTGACCATCTGAGATCATTACTGAGTTCAACTCCAAGGTAGGGATGGTGCTTAACCTCTTCCAGGTTGGCGTCGCCTATGGAGTATTTGGAGTTAATAAACTTCTTTTTGTGCGTGACACGCATGGCCGAAGGGTTGAAAAAATGCACAAATGAATTGTTTGATACATCAACCCCCACCCCCCCACCCAGTAATGTATTTGCCTCTTTGTTTTCAAGTTGAGTGCTTAAGCAGAAGCCCTTCCCCACCCTTTGCTCAGAACCCAAACTCTTTTCCTTATCCCCCTCCCCAATGAGATTGAAAAATTCACAAACAAATTAAAATATCTTGTAACGCTATTACAAAAGAGATACAAAAAAATTTTGGGAGATATTTTACTGAAAGGGCAAAGAGCTTGTGAATGGAAATACATCCTATTGATTCTTTGACGTTCATGAACATTATTTTTGACTTTGTATTTATATTTTTTGTTCATGTAGTGTGCTGTGGGAAGACCATCAAAGAGAGCTACAAGTCCCACCTTCAAAAGATATTCTCAAACAGGTAAATACAAGAAAAAAACTAAGAAGTGTTTAAGATAAATAGAAAAACCATTGGTTACTTTGGCAAAACTACTAGAAATGGATCCAATTTCATTAGGCCTAAAGCACAAAATGCAGATAAGCACAACAAAATTATGCTCACAAGAATAAGGTTACCAGCCAAAATACCATGTCATATGTGCAATCTGTGACTGGTATCCTGTTTAGTTTTGCTTAGCAGAATATTGTAAGCAATATTTTCTCTTGAAAGCAGTTCTGTGAAATTGGGCCCAGGTTGGCTTGGGGCAAAGACATAATAATTTGGGGGAGTAGTTTATGAATCGAACCATTCCTTTGAGCATTTTTTCAATCTCGTATTGGGAGGAAGGGGGGGGTAGGGTCGTGGGGGTTTGGGCCTACCCCGCCCCCTGCTTACGCCAGTGGTAGATACCTGCTAATCAGATGGAGGGCCCAGATTAACTGCCAGAGATGCCCTTGCTGTCATAAAGCATTTTAAATTTCTCTACACAACTACTGGAAAAATTGCTCCAAATAGATTTGGTATCGCAACTGTTGCAGAACTTTAGAGTTGCGGTCGCGTTTCGATTTTGCTTGGTGTTTTTAAATAAATTTTAAATTGGTGCTTACATTAACAAGGATTTCCAAATCTAAAAGGGCATTATGGTTTAAATTTGAATCATTTTATGACTCTTTGACATTCATGAACATTATTTTTGACTTTGTGATGGTATTTTTTTCTTTATGTAGTGTGCTGTGGGTAGACCATCAAGAAGAGTCCAAGGCCTACCTTGAAAGTCATTCTCAAACAGGTAAATACAAAACAGGAATTAAAAGTTGTTTAAGATAGGGTACAGCATTGGTAACAATGGCAAAACTAATGCAACTGGTTGGCTGGCTCTTTGAATCAAGATAAAGTACAGTGTTGGTGAAAACAATATTGTAAAAACAGTGAGACCCTTTTGGCTTGGACCTACTCTCTTAGAATCAAGATCAAGTAAAGCAATGGCAAAAAACTGCTTTAATTAATTCTTTGAATCAAGATGAAGTACAACATTGGTAAAAAATGTTTTTAAAAAAGTCTCAAGGCAAAAAACTGCTTTAATTAATCCCTTTGAATCAAGATGAAGTTCAACATGGTAAAAGTGTTGTAAAAACAGTGAGACCCTTTTTTCTTGGGACTACTCTCTTTGAATCAAGATGAAGTACAGTATTTGAAATAAGGGTGAAACTTGCTGCTCCACTTGGCCTTTTCATTCTTTGAATCGAGACAAGGAACAATGTTGGAAATTTTGCCATGCTCCCTTTTGTACCAGGATAATGTGTCACACTGGAAGTGTTTGTAAATTCACAGGTGCTGTGTGCTCTTTGCGCCCATTTTGATTCAAGATCAGGGAAACCAATTAAAATTTAGGCAAAAACGGCTGAATTTGATTTGATCAAAGAATTTAATATTCAAAGTTTGAAAGAGCAAATCTACGCCTTGCTCTTTTTGAACAATATTATCATAATGATCTTATGCTGTACTTACTGACTGCGCACTTCATAAGTGATAATGCAATCAATATTGTACAATCATACTTGACAATCCCTGTTTTTACCAATGCTGTACTAAACTATAACCCTTAAAACAAAACCAAACATCAGTTTGAAAAGTACACGTAGCCAAGATCCTATCCACTGAATTTCAGATTTGTTCTTTATTCAAATATCTGAAAGGTCTGTCCTTATCTATAAATAAAGGAGGTACTAGACTTTGTTCATTCCAGCCTCACTTTGACTGCACTTATTTGAATAGATTGAAAATATTTTTATTGATTATACAGTTCATTATTACTTAGTCTTAGAGTAATGGTGACACAGCCCACCCCCTGAAGTCGAACATCGGTTCAAAAAGAACTTGAATATTTGTGAGGCCTTATCCAAAGAAGTGGATTTCTGATTAGTACTCTCACTTAGTTCTGAAAGTTTCATCTCAGTTGGTAAACAAGAAAGGTACCAGACTATTTTCATCTCAGCCTCACTTTGATGATATTTATTGATGACATTTGTTTGAATGGATTCAAATAACATTTTGTTTTCTCCCAGAATATTGATTCGCCCCCCTCCCCCACATTTGAACATACATTACTAAAATTGGGGTTGACTGTTTTTGTAGTTCTCAATCAACATGTTGCTATATGAATTAATAAGTTTCTCGTTGTTTACTATCATTACAGGTTCAAACCAAAGTCTGCTATAAGTTGGACAAACCCTGATGAAGTTGTTTAGTAGTAGTAGTGTGTACTGCTCTAGTACCCACGGAGACAAGTAAAACGCCTGTTGCAGCCTTGAGCTATCAACACGTGACGCAAACAAGTAGATGATTGTAAACATGGACACAACTGATGTTTCTACCTGGATGAGATGAAGCAATATTTGGCAGCTATGGGAACCAACACCTAAAATAAACTCTTAATTTAACAAAACAAATTAATATTTGTCCGCCGCTGTGAAGAAGATGACGTTGTCTGACTGAACGACAGGAAACAAACTCTTTGAAAGACAAATTTAATTACTCAATCAAGTGCATTTTGATGCACGAGACGTCAACACATATTATAGTGTTCTGAGCAGATTCATTGGAGACAGTATCAATTAGTATCCTTACCAGAAAGATTTCATTTAAGGTTGCTAGAATTTGATTTAAATACTCTTCATTACAAGTTATGACTTCAGAGACCTCAAATTACTTAGTTTTAATATGCGACTTAATATTTTAACTTAAACACAGTGCAAATACATTAAATCAAGTCAGTATTGTGTTCAACTATAGTTCACTTCAAAGCAGGATTTATGCACAACAAGACGTCAACACATAAAGTGTTCTGAGCAGTTCATCCAAGACTCTTTCAATTAGTATCCTTACCAGAAAGATTTCATTTAAGGTTGCTAGAATATGATTTAAAGACTCTTCATTACAAGTTATGACTTCAGAGACCTCAAATTACTTAGTTTTAATATGCGACTTAATATTTTGACTTAAACACAGTGCAAATACACTAAATCAAGTCAGTATTGTGTTCAACTATAGTTCACTTCAAAGCAGGATTTATGCACAACAAGACGTCAACACATAATGTGTTCTGAGCAGTTCATCCAAGACTCTTTCAATTAGTATCCTTACCAGAAAGATTTCATTTAAGGTTGCTAGAATATGATTTAAAGACTCTTTATTACAAGTACGACTTCAGAGATGTCAAAATACTTGGTTTTAATATGCGACTTAATATTTTAACTTAAACTCTATCGAAAGTTCAAAATTTTATATTTCATTGTTTTATTTGTAGGCGAATAAAGGCCGATGCTATTTTGGGGGCAAATCAACACAACCATTAACTGTACATTCAAATTGTAAAATAAAATAAAGAATTGTGTGATGAAAATTATCTTTAGGTTGATTTGCCCCAACTATGACTTTTGTCTCATTATTTGAGTCTTGTACTAGGCTGCCATGTTTGCCTTCCATGCAACGTGAATTGGGTGTGTATTTTTTTACGACAAAGTTTCATTGCGCAAAATAACTTGCTAAAAGCGACTTATATACGCACCCAATTGTATTGTGGGCAATAATGACAGCCTGAGGGTTCACCGTATCCCGGTAGAACCCTCCCCCACCCTGTGGGGACTTGCCATTTGGTCCCTGTAGGATGGGGGAGGGTTCTACCGGGATATGATGGGCCCTCTATATTTAAATGGGGAGGGGACACAAATAAGACACAACATACAGAGAGGAGGTCCATTTCAAAATTTTTATTGAAAAAATTTTGCCAAAAAAAAAGCAGAGTTGTGCAAACACCTGTGCCTGTCGGTGGTCCCCCTCGGCCACCTGGAACTCGTGATTGCCTACAGACTCGAAATACAATGGTCGATATGTTTTCTGTTCAGTGAAGTTCAATTAGATGTACCTCTAGTGGCCTACTTCAATGTTGTAATGTCTTACAAAACCTAACGAGCTAGACGCAATTTGTGCTGTGTTTTTGACGCAAGTGTTGAGCAGAAGGTAGTTGTTGCTTGCTTAAATGAACTGATGCCCTCAAGAGTGCTAAGGATTTCACCGATTGTTGTTTCACAACCAAGCTGCACTGGTGGTGCCAAGAGATGACGACGCTTGTTCCAATGGGATCCTAACTCAACAGATGATGACGACTTCTATCCAGATGATGATGTGCTGGTCGGAGAAACGTGTTCTGCAATGGCCACTAATTTCCCCCTTGCTTTACATGGGGCTGCAATTCGGATGCTCAGATGTAGTCAACTGACAAAATGACTACAGTCAAACTTGTTTTTGACCAACTTTGATTTAAAACAAAGTTGACGAGTGTGTGTAGATATAACACGTACCAAAAGCTTTGAGAAAAATGATTGACGCAGACGTCACAATTTCTTTTAACAGTTTTAGTGCAATGAATAGTGACGTTTTCTCACTACATGTTTGCCAATAAATGATACTGGAGATGACATTGGATCAATATAACTTCTACCAAAAAAAGAACCGACTTTGACCATAATACCAAACAATTCAACACGTCTAAGATTAATCAAGACTAGCAACTGAGAGGACGTTTATTTCTTAACTGTTTGATTTGAAACCACTCTACACAACACTGGAATACGATGAAGGTTCACCAAAATTCAATTAGGAAATGCCAGGACTTGAGTTATTTGTAGTGCAAGTTGTTTTGTGGCCTTGCAATAAGAGAAAATATAACTTGCGTACATTTGATTTCCCCTCAAATTATTATCTAATAAAAAGAGGGACTGTATTCTTTGCAACTTGAGTTACAACTGTTTCCTAAATTGCAGTTTTATTTGGAATACTTTCACTTGATTGTATTCAAACATTGTTGGCCTTGTAGTAGGAAGACAGGTTTGATGTACAATTGATTTCTCCTCAAATGATTATCTAATAAAATGAGGGTCCAAACTTCCTTGCAATTTAGGGCACAACTGTTTCCTAAATTGAAGTTTTTTAATGGAATACATTCACTTGGTTTTTATTGAAACGTTTTTAATGTTCAAATCAATTCTAGAACAAAAAAAGTACATTTACTTTCCCCTCAAATTATTATCAAATAAAATGAGGGAGTGAATGATGTCACTTGGTGAAGATTTATCCTAACTTTGCCGACCACTATTGTGACGGAAACTGATTGCTAAGCTTAAGATTTTATTGGTTGATCACCACACAAGGGAAGTATGGATAATTCACCACAGAAGTTGAAGTATGGGTAATTCACCACACAAGGGAAGTATGGATAATTCACTACAGAATTTGAAGTATGGATAATTCACCACAGAAGTTGAAGTATGGATAATTCACCACACAAGGGGAGTATGGGTAATTCACCACACAAGGAAAGTGTGGATAATTCACTACAGAAGTTGAAGTATGGGTAATTCACCACACAAGGGAAGTATGGATAATTCACCACAGAAGTTTAAGTATGGGTAATTCACCACACAAGGGAAGTGTGGATAATTCACTACAGAAGTTGAAGTATGGGTAATTCACCACACAAGGGAAGTATGGATAATTCACCACAGAAGTTGAAGTATGGGTAATTCACCACACAAGGGAAGTATGGATAATTCACCACAGAAGTTAAAGTATGGATAATTCACCACACAAGGAAAGTGGGGATAATTCACTACAGAAGTTGAAGTATGGGTAACTCACCACACAAGGGAAGTTTGGGTAATTCACCACACAAGGGAAGTATGGATAATTCACCACAGAAGTTGAAGTATGGGTAATTCACCACAAAAGGGAAGTGTGGATAATTCACTACAGAAGTTGAAGTATGGGTAATTCACCACACAAGGAAAGTGGGGATAATTCACTACAGAAGTTGAAGTATGGGTAATTCACCACACAAGGGAAGTTTGGGTAATTCACCACACAAGGGAAGTATGGATAATTCACCACAGAAGTTGAAGTATGGGTAATTCACCACAAAAGGGAAGTGTGGATAATTCACTACAGAAGTTGAAGTATGGGTAATTCACCACACAAGGGAAGTATGGATAATTCACCACAGAAGTTGAAGTATGGATAATTCACCACAGAAGTTGAAGTATGGGTAATTAACCACACAAGGGAAGTATGGGTAATTCACCACAGAAGTTGAAGTATGGGTAATTCACCACACAAGGGAAGTATGGATAATTCACCACAGAAGTTGAAGTATGGGTAATTCAAAACACAAGGGAAGTATGGATAAATCACCACAGAAGTTGAAGTATGGGTAATTCAAAACACAAGGGAAGTATGGATAATTCACCACAGAAGTTGAAGTAATTCAAAACACAAGGGAAGTATGGATAATTCACTACAGAAGTATGGGTAATTAACCACACAAGGGAAGTATGGATAATTCACCACAGAAGTTGAAGTATGGGTAATTCACCACACAAGGGAAGTATGGATAATTCACCACAGAAGTTGAAGTATGGGTAATTCACCACACAAGGGAAGTATGGATAATTCACCACTGAAGTTGAAGTATGGGTAATTCACCACACAAGGGAAGTATGGATAATTCACCACAGAAGTTGAAGTATGGGTAATTCACCACACAAGGGAAGTATGGATAATTCACCACAGAAGTTGAAGTATGGGTAATTCGCCACACAAATGAAAGTGTGGATATTTTACCATACAGTAATCCATCACACAAGAGGAAACTTATTTTTATTCCAAACACTGTTAAAAAGATTTAACTTCCCCTAAAAACTTGAGACAAATTGATAACTTAACCTTTGAATGATATGTGACCTTTCTTGCAATTATTTCAATTTTGGCTGACCAATTTATGACCCTTGACACAAAAATGAAGATTGAGTTTAACAGGTAAAAACACTCGGCTAGTACAGATTGAATGTTGACGAAATTGCCACTATGTGCATAATTGCGCCTAAGTATTTATCTTGAATTACATGCCACACAGGAACAAGTGTTTTGGTACCGGTAGTTGGCATAAATTTGAAACACTAAGTTTTTTGACAAACTGAGTGTAGATTTTCTCAAAGGTATATGTGCTTACACAAAGAGTTTAGCAAGACTAAATGAAACTTGTACTAAAGTGGGACTGTTTGCCATTTGAAGTTGATAAAAGATTTTTGTTTTAAACTTGTAGAACAATTTTGACTTAAACTTTTCATCAGAAAAATTGCTTGTTCTAATCTTGCAAGCTGCTAATCTATGTTTAAAAAAAAACACCATATTCTCAGATAAGATTTAAATGTTAACGGCTCAAGTGTTCAGTTTTACCTAGTCTGATTTTCAATTTCATATCCTAGTATAAGGTTTGAGTTTGATGTCCGAAGCTATAAACTATACTATTTAAGTATAAACTTTTATAAACTTTCTGTATTGACGTTAGCTTAGAAAATTTGTTCAGTTCTACCTATAGTTTGAGTTAAAGAAGCATATTTTGAGGTAAAATTTATCAGTTATTGTCTCAGTGTTTAGTTCTACCTAGTCTGATTTTCAAATTCATATACTAGTAAAGCTTGATGTCCAAAGCTTTTAGTGAAGTATAAACTTTTATAAATTTTCTGTATTGACGTTAGCTTAGAAAATTTGCTTAGTTCTACCTAGTTTGAGTTAAAGAAGCATAAGTTATTGTCTCAAGTGTTCAGTTTTACCTAGTCTGATTTTCAAATTCATATTCTAGTTTAAGGTTTAAGTTTGATGACCAAAGCTTTTAGTGAAGTATAAACTTTTATAAACTTTCTGTATTGACGTTAGCTTAGAAAATTTGCTTAGTTCTACCTAGTTTGAGTTAAAGAAGCATAAGTTATTGTCTCAAGTGTTCAGTTTTACCTAGTCTGATTTTCAAATTCATATTCTAGTTTAAGGTTTAAGTTTGATGACCAAAGCTTTTAGTGAAGTATAAACTTTTATAAACTTTCTTTATTGACGTTAGCTTTGAAAATTTGCTTAGTTCTACCTAGTTTGAGTTAAAGAAGCATATTGTAAGGTAACATTTATAAGTTATTGTCTCAAGTGTTTAGTTCTACCTAGTCTGATTTTCAAATTCATATTCTAGTACAAGGTTTAAGTTTGATGTCCCAAGCTTATAGAGAAGTATACATTTTTATAATCAATTTTCTGTACGAGCATTGGTTTGTAAATTTGTTTAGTTCTACCTAGTCTGATTTTAAAATAAGCATAATTTCGGGTAAAACTTGAAGTTATCGTCTTAAGCATTTAGTTCTACCTAGTCTAATTTTCGAATTCATGCCTTACAAGTGTAATCATCTCACGCTTTCAGAGAATTTCTGTACAACTGTTGAATTGAAAATTTAGTTCTAACTAGTCCGAATTAATTATTTTAATTGTTTTTTTAAATATAAACGTCTGAATCGTCTGGATCTTCCTAGTCTGATTTAAAATAAAGTCATATCCTAGAATAAGATTTTAGTGTGAATGTCACAAGCTTTTTAGAGAAGTATAATGTGTATGATCAACTTTCTGTATTGACGTTGCTTTGCAAATTAAAAATGTGATATCCTGCAGTAATTTGCCCTGGACCAAGACCAGACCCTAAGAACCTTGATGTAGACCTGACCATTGACCTCTTCTAAAAAACCAATTCAAAACAACTGTAAATTATAGGAATCCAATGTCATCTTTGGTATCAAAAGGCAATAAAATGGGTGTAGTTCTTACTAGATAGTTTTGATGTGAAGTGGCATGACCAAGCAGAACATGTTTCTCCAGCCCTCATATCATCAACTGGATAGAAGTCCTCATCATCCACCGAGTCCAGATTCCATTGGCTCAAGCAAAGACATCTCAAAGCACCTCTTGATGGTTTCAAATGAACCCCAGTACAAACCTGTTTACTAGAGAACAAAAGAGTGACGTGACCAACAAAAGAATAAATGATAAGGAGCCCTCATCCCGACGTCTTGAGAGATCGACCAGAACGTTTTAGGGACCAACCACTAGCTTCCAGCTCGTGCCCTAGTATGAATGTATGCTTCCAAAAATGCTCGCTCTAGCTCGTCAAATTTTGTAAGGCATTACACCAGTGAAGGAGAACACTAGCGGTATATCTAAGTGAATTTCACTGAACAGAGAACATACCGTCCATTGCATCCGGGCCAGCAGGACCACCACTTGTTCCAGGCAGCCGAGGGGGTCCACCGACAGGCACAGGTGTTTGCACAACTCTGCTGATGAGTTTTTCTCAGAATTTTTATACAAACATAAAGAAACTCATCAGAATGAGCTGCTCATACACAATGAGTCCATGTTTTAAAATTTGAAAATTTTAAGAGAAAATAAATACAAAAAATAATGAGCATATTGTGTGGTTTTACCTTAAACTCTGAAAGATATTCCCAATATCTTTCGGAGTAAAAACCTTATGAGAAAAAATAAATAAATAAATAAATGAACTTTGCAATTCTTTTTAATGATAGAAATGTCCATATCTCTGCAAGATACTGAGATTTCCATAGTTTTTGTTTTTCGTGTTTAGTCAATTTCAGAGACAAAGTTAATGACTTCGCTCGCAAGAAAAGCCATTATTTTAATGAAAACATAGCTCTTTTGCATGGTCTCATTTTATGGTAGGAGCAACTCGTGCATTACAGTACTTAATTACAATATAACACAAAGACATATGATTCAGAAAAGGCAGTATGTTATGTTTGAATAATTTTACCTTTTAAAATAGATAAGAACCAGCTTGTATTTGTCAATTATATCCATCGAAAAGTTCTGGACAGTTTCAATCAGAGTGTTCTCTCCGACTGGTAAAACTGTTTCCCTAGAAGACAATCAGAGTGCACTGATTATCCGCAAGGAAAGGTATCAATTATATTCATCCAAAAGTTCTGCAAACATTTTGTTTAAAATTTCTCTGAACAGTTTCAATCAGAGTGCTCTCTGACTGGTAAAACTGTTTCCCAAGGAGACAATCAGAGTGCCCTGATTATCCGCAAGGGAAGGTTTTCCTTTGATTTTTCTAAGAATTATTTGTTAATTTTGCATGTATAACTTGGAATCTGAATCATACACCTTTGTGCAAGAAAGGGATGGATCTTGGAACAAAAGGGGAAAATTTGAGTGACTCACCACACAGGGAGAAGTGTGATAGAGTCTTAACACAAGTCAAAGTGGTTATTTCACCATACAAGGTGAAGTATGGATATTTCACCACACAAGTGTTAAGTGTGAGTAGTTCACAACACAAGGGGAAGTGTCATATATACCACAGCGTAAAGAATGGTTAGATCACCACACAAGGAAAAGTGTGAGAAATTCACCAGACAAGATCACTTTGGCACACCACTGAAACGTTGACTAATTTACAAAACTAAATTTTACTTTGACTCCTAAGAATTTATGTACTTTCATAGACACAAACTATTTCAGGCATTTTGACAAAAAAGAGGACATTTCCTTGCAAAGCAAGACTTTGAAGTAGGGGTAGATCACCACACAAAGAAAGTATGAGTGATTCACCCCACAAGGAAATGTTTAGATGATTCATGACACAAGGGAAGTATGAGTAAAGAAATTATATCACACTTGTGGGAAATATGGGTAGATCCTCATCAAGCCTAGAAGAATATATAGAATATATTCACAACACAAGTAAAAGTGTTGGTAACTCACATTAAAATAGAAGTATTGGTATTTTACCACACAAGTGAAAGTGTTGATAACTAACCATAAAATGGAAATATTGGTATTTCATTACACAAGTGAAAGTGTTGATAACTAACCATAAAATGGAAATATTGGTAGTTCATTACACAAGTGAAAGTGTTGATAACTAACCATAAAATGGAAATACTGGTAGTTCATTACACAAGTGAAAGTGTTGGTAACTAACCATAACACGGAAATATTGGTAGTTCATCGCACAAGTGAAAGTTGATAACTAACCGAAAAATGGAAATATTGGTAGTTCATTACACAAGTGAAAGTGTTGATAACTCACCATAAAAGAGAAGTATTGGTAATTTACCACACAAGTGAAAGTGTTGGTAACTCACCATAAAATGGAAATATTGGTAGTTCATTGCACAAGTGAAAGTGTTGATAACTCACCACAAAATGGAAATATTGGTAGTTCATTACACAAGTGAAAGTGTTGATAACTAACCATAAACGGAAACATTGGTAGTTCATCACACAAGTAAAAGTGTTGATAACTAACCATAAAATGGAAATATTGGTAGTTCATCACACAAGTGAAAGTGTTGATAACTAACCATAAAATGGAAATACTGGTAGTTCATTACACAAGTGAAAGTGTTGATAACTAACCATAAAATGGAAATATTGGTAGTTCATCACACAAGTGAAAGTGTTGATAACTAACCATAAAAAGGAAATATTGGTAGTTCATCACACAAGTGAAAGTGTTGATAACTCACCACAACAAAGAAATACTGGCAATTTACCACACAAGAGTAGGTATGGACCAGATCATTGCCACATCCCTGAAATGTTTACTTATCTACAAAAGAAATCAATTAAATACACCTTAAATATTAAGTCAAATTTTCTTTGACACCTAATGAACCTATTCAGACACAAAAGTGTCCCCTCAGGCATGCAACTCTACATTTTGACAATAAGAAGACATTTCAAGGCACAGCAAGAATTTGTACTGTGTTTTTTTTAAATTTTCAATGGCTGAGAAAACCAAAACCATAAAAATCAGCTGACCGGCTGAAAAGTTGCATGCCTGCTAATTGCTGATGAATGAGATGGGCGAAAACCCTTCAAAACCCCTTTGGGGAAAAAAATGGGCAAAAGTCCCATCCGGCTCCAATCTAGCTATGGCAACCAAGTTTGTCAACTCCATACATCAGCATACACCTAAATTGAATAAGCTAATTGAATGTGCTAGCAAACAAAACTAACTAAGCCTTTAACTCAACGTTTCAATTTCGAACTTTGATGACTCACCACACAAAGAAAGTATGGGTAATTCACCACTCAAGGGTAAGTGTGAGCAACTCATCACACAGGGGAAAGTGTGAGCAACTCACCACACAACGGTAAGTGTAAGCAATTCACCACACAACGGTAAGTGTAAGCAATCCACCACACAGGGGAAAGTGTGAGCAACTCACCACACAAGGGGAAAGTGTGAGCAATTTACCACACAAGGGAAAGTGTGAGCAATTCACCACACAACGGTAAGTGTAAGCAATTCACCACACAGGGGAAAGTGTGAGCAACTCACCACACGGGGAAATGTGGGTATTTCACCACACAAAGAAAGTTTGGGTATTTCACCACTCACGGGTAAATGTGAGCAACTCACCACACAAGGGGAAAGTGTGAGCAACTCACCACACAAGGGGAAAATGTGAGCAATTTACCAGACAAGGGAAAGTGTGAGCAACTCACCACACGGGGAAATGTGGGTATTTCACCACACAAGGGAAGTATGGGTAATTTACCACACTAGGGTAAGTGTGAGCAACTCACCACACAACAGTAAGTGTGAGCAACTCACCACACGGTGAAATGTGGGTATTTCACCACACAAGAGAAGTATGGGTAATTCACCACTCAAGGGTAAGTGTGAGCAATTCACCACACAACAGTTAGTGTGACCAACTCACCACACAAGGGAAAAATGTGAGCAATTTACCACACAAGAGAAAGTGTGAGCAACTCACCACACGGGGAAGTGTGAGTATTTCACCACACAAGGGGAAGTACGGTTAGTTAACCACACTCTGGATGTGCACCTTTCAATCTTGAAGACAATGATGCTCTTTCAAGAAAAGCCTTCATTATCTTGGTGAAATTACATTAAACCTTCAGATCCATCCCAGATACAAGTAGTTACAAATTAAATGCTACAAATAACACTAAATTCCTCTTAATAGACACGGCATCTCCACTTTTGATGAACGGCAACTTGAATGAAGATCCAACACTCTCTGTCTGGATTAGTCGATCTGTACATGATGAAAGAAAGGAAAGAGAAAAAGATTAAGTATTTATGTTGAAAAAACTATTAATTAAACTATAATATATCTTACCAAATTTTCTTCAAGCAGCGTTCTTCCTTAACAGTGGTCTGCTGGTCAGATGCCAGTTAAAACACCCGAGGACAGTCAAACTTTATTCTAAGTTCCCTGGCTGGCTAGTTCAGTGTTGAAAAGCATGTCTATTTCATTTGAAATATGTGCTAGTGAAAAAGCTGCTAGACTAGTTAAATGATAAACTAACTAGTCCTGCTGGCCAGTCACTAAAAAAAGTTCAGGGTAAACCCTGTCAAGGTATGAGACGTCATTGATTTTTGGAAGAACAAATCAATTCCATTGCAATAGTTTTCAATAAACACACTTCACAAGTAACAAGTGAACATTTCATCAGATAAAGTGGGCAAGTTTTCTAGAAACAATCAACAACGGCTTATACTATGACAGGGGTTTTGTGTACGCCCATAATGCAGAGCAGCCAACATTTGCATCTTGCAATCAGGGAGATTTTGTACAACAATCAGGGGGATATTCAGAAAAGTTCCCATAATCAGGTAGATTTTCAATTTTGTTCATCGGAACATGGAAAGATTGGTTTACTTTCAGGGAACTTTCTGCAAAATCAGAGACAGATTTGTCAAAACAGGAATGAGGTTTGGTGTAGGTGAAAATTCCTACAAACTGGTTTGGGTTCCCCCTTATTCTAGACCTAAAACCTCCGCAATGTTTCAATTCAGGATGTTTAGAGACTCAGTGCATGACCAGAAATTATAGCTACATGTTTGGACAAAATGTGAACAATTTCTTTCTCCCTTGATGACCGTTTTACTTCTTTTTGAGAAAATTTGAAGGCTCAACAATGTTTTTAGAAAATCCTGAAATCAGGAAAAATCCTGAGAAATCACATGCCTGTCATAAGTAAAATTTCACATGAGAGGTTTTCCCTGAGCTTCCAATCTTGAACTCAAGAACAATCTACATGGGATTTCTATGCATCCCAATGAGTTACACCCAGTCATACAAACTGCAGTTTGGCACAGTAATGTTGTTTTTCAATTTTCACCAATATTGTACAGCTGAGAAACCCCAAAGGACAAAATCAGCTGATCTGCTGTCAGTTGCATGTCCGACACCGTAGGGTGAACCCCAAGTTGTACAAGTTTTCCTTAGAGTTTTTAAACACAGCTTTTTTATCAAAACCAAAAATGTGTCCTACCTTTTTAAGTTGATTGATATGTCCAGGCAGCTGCAACTCTGTATGAAGATCCAACATAGTTCATCTGCAGAAGATAAAAACAAGAAATGTGAAAATTAAATTGAGACTTGTAATTTTCTGAATGCCTCAAACGTAAACTTGGTGAATTCTTTGGCTTGCCCATTATGTTGTCGCTAATAGTTGTTTACTTTAATTTGTTCATTATTTTGAAAATACAAAAATGATGAGAATATTCTTTGAGATGGGAATTAATTTCCATCCTCTAGTTTTCAATAATCACACCCTACCACAAACCTTGTGAAATTTCATCATTGTGGTCCCATTTCAGTGAAAAAAAATGGTTTATGCATTGTCTGGGATTTTGTGCAAGTTTAACTGAGCTTATTTCAGTTGTGGCAATTCGCCGTATTTTTGACCGCGTGAGGGCGCATGTGGACCAATTTTTACGTAATGAAAAACAAGTAAAGAAACGGGGGGTTTTTGGTTTTTTTAATTATTATGTTGATGTATTTCGTCATTAATGCAAGAAAACTACATACAGGCAATTAAAATAAGATGAAACTGTAATTTTGATGCAAGACATTCTCGAAGAAAGCGCCCTCATGCGGTCAAAAATATGATCAATTGAAATAAACGATAGAGTTTATTGGGGCCTCAAATGCTTTTTCCTTGACTTTGAAAGTATTTCAGATGGAATTATTTATCCGGAGAATTGGAATGGGTTTGAACTTTATAATCCGATCCCAGATTATAACCAATCGTTATATTCAGGCCTGCAACTGCAGTTTAAAACAAAATGACTTTGTACTGTGTTTTTCAATTTTCAATGGCACAGCTTTGAAACCAAATACGAGGAAATCAGCTGATCAGCTGAACAATTGTGTACCTGTGTTTATTATAAAATTACAAATCCTGTACTTTGTCTTCAAATATAGCTTACATGATTCTCCCAAAGTTTTTTCAAACCTGTGGGGTATTCTGGACCCAATTTTTGTAAGTTTGGCCTAAGCATGCTGAATTGAAATGAGGTCCTCGGAGTGTTTTTTACTTGGTGTTTATTATTTGTTCTAAAAGCCCTAACTGTCTTTTAAAGCCCTAATCTAGGACATTCTAAATGGTGCCCCCCCCCCCAAAAAAAAAAAAAAAAAAAACACCACATTTTGTGTGTGTGTGTATCAACGGCAATTTGCGAATATCGGCAAGCAATTTGCGCGTATCGGCCTGATACGCTAGCTTGTGCATTGGGAGAACCCTGATACCTCATCTAAAATATGGGAACCTTTCAAGGTTGTGTTTAAAATGGAGTTTATCATACCTTTGATTGTATTCAGATTCCTTGGAGTCTAGTCCTCAAGGTGTAGTTTAGGTTTCTGTCTGCAAGTGGGGGTGACTCTCAAGAAGGCTTGAGCAAGAGGGTTGGTCGACTCTGAGGGTTCACTTCTCCAAGGGGTTCACTAGCAAAGGATGACCCATCAGCTCCCTGAGTTCCTCTAAGCATCATCTCAGGATTCTGTTTTGTCAGAAAAGAAATACGAGAACAATAAATACATGCTTACACAGTATATTCTTGCCACACAATTGTACAGCAGAGCTGCCAACTCTCCCCGATTCTGCAGAAAGCTCCCTGAAAGTATATACCAGTATATCCATGTTCTGATGAACAAATGTGCAATGTTTTTAACTTTTGGGGAGTGGCTTAACTAT
Organism: Plazaster borealis; assembly: GCA_021014325.1. Lineage (NCBI taxonomy): Eukaryota > Metazoa > Echinodermata > Asteroidea > Forcipulatida > Labidiasteridae > Plazaster > Plazaster borealis. The sequence continues at coordinate 16,694,391 of CM037468.1, read as the reverse complement.
TCCACCTATTTTTTCATTACCAATTTGCCTCCTATTTAATTTCAATTTGTTGTTTTTTGTAAATTATTGTAAAATTGTTGTAATTCAGACTTTGTGCTGCGAGGACAGTTTTTTAATAAACCATTTTATCTATCTATCTATCTATCTATCTATTTGAAGATCTCCCTGATTATGGAAACTTGTTCCCTGTTATGTTGAATGTAATTCTAAATATATCTCCCTGATTGTTGTACAAAATCTCCCTGAAACAAAGATGCAAATGTGGGCAGTTCTGTTGTACAGCTGTAATCATTCTTAGGCACTTTGTGTGCAAGTGTTGATCATAATTTGTATGTATTATTAGTGGGGGCTTGGGGGGGAAACTGCCCTCTAAAATTCAGGAAAAACAGTAAGAATAAAATAAGTGCACAGCAAGACAAAAATAAAATACATTGGACAGAGAAAGCAAAAATTACTTTATATCCGGTATTAGAAATTGGTATATTTATGTTTTTATCGGGGTGTCATGTGGCCGAGCGGTTTAGAGTATCGAATTCAAGTTCCACTGGTTAAGTCATCGGGGTGTTGGCTCAAATCCCGGTCATGACACTTGTATCCTTGAGCAAGATACTTCACTATAATTGCTTCTCTTCACCCAGGGGTATAAATGGGTACCTGCAAGGGTAGAGGTTGATATTGTGTTCGAAAAGCCTTTGGAGCGCCACGGCAGCTCGGGCTGTATACTCCCTAGGGAGCTGAGAAAGATTACAGGAATGTTATTGGCCCAATGACCAGGGCACTAATGTAAAGTGCATTGAGATGTTATTGTGAAATGCGCTATATAAGAAATAGTTATTAATCTGTGTAAAATTTTGTGCATATATCAACCCCTTCTGCCCTACTTAACCAAAGAGTCCCCATACGATCATATTTTTCCTGGCTGATAAACTAAGCTAGGTGTCAAACATTCAAACTGATGATTGAAGCAAAAAATGTACACAATGCGCAAGTATTCCATCAACACAACCAATTCAATACATAGACAGCGTTCTTCTCATAACAGTGGTCTGTTGGCAAAATGCCAGCTATATGCACTGAGGACAAGCCAATTACATTCTGTCCAACTGGTCCTGTTGGCTAGTTTATTGCTTCCAAAAGCTATAAACCACTAACTGTTATGATTGTTTGTATGGTTTAAACTCAAGTAACATACAAACGGACCAGTGAAAAAGCTGGCGAACTATGGACCTTATGCATCAACGTCATCATGCCTCCGTCTTAGAGGTTAAACGATGATGAAACAATGGAAAACGCACATTGGTCTATTTACACACAGCAATTGCGGACTCAGCCGATGAGCATCCCCCTTTTGACCTCTAGCCGAGGGCGCCCTACTCAAATGACGTCATGTGCATAATTTAAATGACAAGCTACAGTATAACTGGTCTAGCTGGCCGGTCACTGAAAAAGTCGAGGGCAAATCAAGGAAATAGCTCTCAAATGACACAAAATTAATTTTTTGTTATCCCTTTAACAGCAAACTTTCACAGCAAGGTGGTGATATAAAAAAAATTGAGTGAGGCGGTCGCTGCGCAGCGAGGTGGGATGCCTGATGGTTGAATGGGAAGGGGAAATAATTGTGTTTATCATACCTTTGGTTCCTTGAGATTGCTAACGTTCATGCTTGGGGCTTGGGCGGAGTGTCAGTTGACTCTTGGGCAGAGGGTCAGTTGACTCTTGGGCGGAGGGTCAGTTGACTCTTGGGCAGAGGGTCAGTTGACTCTTGGGCAGAGGGTCAGTTGACTCGTGGGCAGAGGGTCAGTTGACTCGTGGGCAGAGGGTCAGTTGACTCTTGGGCGGAGTGTCAGTTGACTCTTGGGCAGAGGGTCAGTTGACTCTTGGGCAGAGGGTCAGTTGACTCTTGGGCGGAGTGTCAGTTGACTCTTGGGCAGAGGGTCAGTTGACTCTTGGGCAGAGGGTCAGTTGATCTTGGGCGGAGTGTCAGTTGATCTTGGGTGGAGGGTCAGTTGACTCTTGGGCAGAGGGTCAGTTGACTCTTGGGCAGAGGGTCAGTTGACTCTTGGGCAGAGGGTCAGTTGACTCTTGGGCGGAGTGTCAGTTGATCTTGGGTGGAGGGTCAGTTGACTCTTGGGCAGAGGGTCAGTTGACTCGTGGGCAGAGGGTCAGTTGACTCTTGGGCGGAGTGTCAGTTGACTCTTGGGCAGAGGGTCAGTTGACTCTTGGGCAGAGGGTCAGTTGACTCTTGGGCGGAGTGTCAGTTGACTCTTGGGCAGAGGGTCAGTTGACTCTTGGGCAGAGGGTCAGTTGATCTTGGGCGGAGTGTCAGTTGATCTTGGGTGGAGGGTCAGTTGACTCTTGGGCAGAGGGTCAGTTGACTCTTGGGCAGAGGGTCAGTTGACTCTTGGGCAGAGGGTCAGTTGACTCTTGGGCGGAGTGTCAGTTGATCTTGGGTGGAGGGTCAGTTGACTCTTGGGCAGAGGGTCAGTTGACTCTTGGGTAGAGGGTCAGTTGACTCTTGGGCAGAGGGTCAGTTGATTCAGATATCCTGCAGAGGGTGATGCAGCTCCATGATGATTTCAGAGGGGTGCCCTCTAAAGAACATCTCAGGTCCCTGTTTCATCACTAATGGATTTATCTGTTGTGAAGGAAAAGGAATGAAATAATAGGGGTCATTCCATGTCAAATCAACCAAGAATTTCCCTTGACTACTCAGATTTGTTTCAAATTGTAGGGATCGATTGGGACTCACGAGAAACAGCATGTAGGCCTCTTAATTAGTGAGATACACGCTAACAAACTTATAGCTAATTAGTGATACCTTTAAATTAAAACGTCCATATCTCAAAGAGTATAGCACCTAGAGAGCTGTTTTTTCTGCCATTTTGAAGCTTAATACATGGCCTATAAGTTTGTATTAAAAACCTAAATGCATCATTTTGAAACAAATGTTAATGTACATGTGTGAGTAAACATGGAGGTCTCTCCATGGAATAACAAAATACACACATTTACACCCAGGGGTTGACAAATCCTATCGCCCACAATGCCCAGGACAACCAAAATCTGGCGTCGGCTCAATCCAACTGACAACCTTTATTTTCTATCAAATGAAACTAAGTGAAGATGGGAGCATAATAATAACTAGTAATAATTGTGTATTTGGACTGAACATGTTTTGTACACACTGATGCTATTCAGTAGCAAATGATGATTTTTGAGTAACAACTGATACATTTTGTGTAGCATTTTGCTATGCATGGGAAATCATTCACTGAAAATGTAGGCAAATTTTTGGGGTAAAGGTTAAGGTTGAGGAAAGGTTTCAATTTGTAAACTTGCTGGACATGCTGGCAGTGGGGATCAGATTGAATGTTACAGTCATCATTCAAAAGTAATGATGGATCTAACATTTAAAGAAAACCTGATTTGAAAGTTGAATAAAAAAAATTAAAAAAGGAATTTGGGTGTCATAGTAATGCCTGCAAATATTTTCAAAGATGTTAAATGTAAGATTGGTTGTTCTTTGCAAGAAAACATAAAGTTTCATGTTGTTTATAGTTTAAGTCTGGGTAAAAAAACAACATCCTTGCCAGCAGCAGTGTCAGATAAATCTAAGTTTAGGGGTGTAGTTAAGATGTACTATTTTCGAGTTTGGCCTAAACATTTCCGGCAGGACCAGTTAGCTTGTCATTTCCAAGTTACTCCGCTTTTTCATGTGTCCATATTTCATATGAATCCTTTTTAACACTGACCTAGCAAGCCAGACCACCTTGCATATGGGTCTTATTCAAATTACCATGAGATTATTGCTTGGATACATCCTAATGGGATGCAACCCCTTATTAAAGGTATCGTCTTAAAAGCTTGGCTGTGACTTTAAACATTAATAATTTGGACTCAAGATTTTTAAAGTCACAGCCAAGCTTTCAAGACGATACCTTTAATAAGGGGTTGCATCCCATTATGATGTATCCAAGCAATAAACAAACGTTTTAATTTAAAAACTCAGTAAACATAACATACATGGGCATAATATATAATTGAACTGATCTAGCAAATTCTGGTTTCACTTGTACTTCTAATGCAAGTGAAACCAATACATTCCTGAGTGGGGGGAGGGGGGCAATGTCTAATAGTGTGGGTGCTCTAATTGATGTAAGTTTTTGTCTTTCTTTCAATAATATATTTTTTTTACGCTGGATACTTTGTGCAAATAAAGTCTTGTAAAATTCAAGTAAACAATCTAGTTTGTTTTGCTCTAATTCTTTTCTGATGAATCCTTATTTTGGAACAGATATTGCCCCCCTCACAAAAAAAAGAAAAAAGTCACAATTATGTGGATCTTGAGAGAAAAGTATGACACTTTTATTGGGTGTACAAAGGTGACCTACATATATGATAGGCTTTCAAAGTCTTTTGGGCTATTTAATAAAAAAATTGCTGATTAAAGATGAAATTAATCACATTCAAGTGGGAAGAATATCATGCCTGTTATTTGAACTTTCAAGTATATTTTGGCCAAAGTAACAAACTAAAAAGAACAAACTGTGTGTCCCCATCACATGTTTTTGAAAGTGTTAAAAAATATGGTGACACATCTATGTCTCAAGAACCCTAGTGTATTGTCATACATAATGTCAGCTATCACTTTTTCAGAAGTTGTATAGGGCGAGTTTTGGCAAATTCAGGATTTCGGTCATGGTATAAATGCTGGCCCTACAGCTGGTAATGGGAACACACATTTTGGTTGGCCTTACAGTATGGTTGAGGCTTGGCAAGGTGTGGCGTTGTCCCTCAGTGGCGTTGTCCCTCAGGGCTGGGAAGACTGCTTAGACAGGGAGAGGCAGCATACACTGGGTGAAACGGAGGCATCAGATTCCATTAACTCTGAAAGTAAACAAAAATATATGGATGTGAATTAGTTTTCATACATATTCAATTCAATTCAATTCAAAGCAACGTTTATTACCACATTTTATCATCAAAAAGTAGTCAATTATATATGAATGTGGAGGCATGTTCCAAAAAGCGGGGCTTGTCAAGGAACAGCCTACAAAACAAAACAAAACAACAGCTTTGCAATAGACGAGTAAACAAAATAACACCTACAACAAGTACAACAAGTAACAATAACAGTGTGTTTTTACGTGTACGTCCACGACTAGCAACAATAGTAAGATGAGATATAATTCAAAGGGGGGGGGGGAATCCAGTAACCGTTAAATAGGTTAAAAGAGTTTACTGAAACGGCTGGTGGATTAAAGCATATTTCAGTTTTTGTTTGATAAGTGCCGGTGATTTACATTTACAAAGTGATACAGGAAGACTGTTCCAGTTAACAGGGCCTGAGAACGTAATAAAATGTTGGGAGAGAGTGGTTTTAACGAGCGGAATGTGAACTTTAGAACAAGACCGTGTATTATAACCGTAAACAGATCTGTTTAACTGAAAAAGATTATGCATATTGGGAGGGAGTGAATTATTGAAGAGTTTGAACATGAACATATTTTGTTGGAGGCTGTTGATATTGGCTAGAGTAAGAAGATTAAGTTTGCGAAATAATGGTGTGGTGTGGTCTCTAAATTGTGCCTTGGAGACAATACGGACAGCTTTTTTTGCAACCTAACCAATTTGTCAATTCTAGAGTTGAAGTTATTGGCCCAGACAATATTGCAGTAAGACAAATGTGGTAGAATCAAAGATCAATACAGAGTGCGTAATATATTACATGGAAGAATATATTTAAGCCTGCCAATACTTCTAGAGACTTTGTTTTCAATGTCTTTTATATGAAACTTCCAAGTAAGACTGCTATCAACATGAACACAAAGAAACTTGGTATGAGACACCTGATTAATAGGAACTCCATTAATCTCAACTTGACAACCAGCGGGAAGAAATATATTTGATTTTTTACTAAAAATCATATGAGGGGATTAGGAAGTAGGATCACCAGGAAGTAGCTCAAAACATATTCATAGGAAAGTTTTACTTTAGGGCCCTTTGCCAGATATATTAATTCATCTCTTCTACTCCTATTCCCAACCACAAGGAAAACAAATCAAAGAAGACTATGTCAGCCCTATGTCATATGGTCATGCTTGTGATTTTACTCTAAACACTTTCTTTGAGAAAATCGGAGAAATGATCTACAAAAACTTGAACTAGTAAAAGGTTAGACGGAAAAATTTCCGTATCATATAATCATGGCACCAATTTCTATGGGATTTAATGATTTTTTAATGGATGTTGCACTTCAATTCCCATTTTTAAATATTCCTTGTGAGGAATTGGTAGCTAAAATGCAAAATGTTGACCTTTAAAAGGAAAATTCATACACAAATTTCATCGCGCGGACGAAACTTTCTCGCGCCCAAAGGAACTAAAACTAGGCATTTCAGTGACATCACAAATTTGTTCAGACAACTTGCGTTGAAAAGCACTCCACATTGTACAAAAATATATATTTAAAAAAACCTGATCGCAACAAACAATTTATAACCCTAATATTTTTACAAAATATGTGGTGTCAAACTTGTGAAAGTTTCATCCGAATACAAGGCGAATTAACAAAGTTACAATGTGAAAACGGGAGAACAAATGACGATTTGGGGTTTCAACTGGCTGCGCGCAACGGCCTAGGTTTTTGCCAAGTGCTGCATCAAGTCGCGCGCAATTGCCTGGCCAGGCGCACGGATTGCAAAGGTTGTACCATTGTGAAAAGACAGGGTATGAAAGGGGGATTAATGGGCTACATTTTGAGGGGTCGAACAAAATATAGAAAAAAAATTACGAAAATGACCACAAAAACAATATTTCATAGGCATTTTTTATTGTATCAATCTCTTTATTTCTGCCCATTTGGGTATTAATTTTTGAAATTAATGTTTATACTTCAGTTTTATCTGATATTTATTGCAATTTCATGAACAAAAGTCCATCCCTTTTTTAAAATGGTATATTCTGCTCGAATTCTGTCATCCGGGAACTTTACACTGATTTGTGGTCCAGTTCCCCGTGTTACTTTGCGCTAAGTGAACACGCACTGAATTGGGGGAAACTACAAGCGCCGGTCGCGCAAATTGTGTGTTGGTTGCTTGAAAGTTTGTAAAAAGTGGATTTTAATTGTTGATTAATTTTTGGGGGGTTTGTTTGGTCTGCTTTTGATTTTCTTTTTTTCCGTTTCCCCCCTTTTTGGTATATATTTATTAAATGTTCAGTTTCCATGGCAACATTTGAGATTCAGTTTAGGAATGTTTTATTAAACTGTGAAAATTTTAACAAAATGGCGCCATGTCCTTCCATATACCCTCATGCAATTGGTTGTCCGAAAAAAAATTATATCTCAAGAAAGGAAAGTCCAATCTTGAAACCAAGTTTAAAATACTCCACATGAAGAGACCTTTCCAATCATAACTCTTTTTGATGCAGTGGAGAGCATACAAATTTTCACCTGAAACCCTACTGCTTGAGTGTAAGCAAGCAACGTTGTGAAAAACTGATTCTGAAAAACTGTGAGAATTTATCGATTTTTGCAAAAATGTTTTGCGGAATGGATTTTCTGGACCTGTGCAACGCTCAATGAGAGTACAACTAACACATAGAGCCTAATTTTTGGCGAGATCTGATTTAAAAAAAGAACTGTACTGTAGCCATGTAAACGTGAAGGACAAAGAGTTTCAAATAGGATTTTGTACATGTCACTCTACGAGGGTAATGGAGCAATAACGAGCCTCATAGTTCTAGGAGTCATTGTGAAGACCACCATAGGTAGACCTGAAAATTGCTTATTTTTCATGATTTTGACACTTTGTAGCCGTTCAAAGTGCATCTGCCTCCCCCAATAACACTTTCCTAATATCATATTTTTAAAACAATGTAATTATCTATTTTTATTTTCTCGATACCTTTGTCATCGCCTCCAATCAATTCAGAGCATAGAGGTCTCTATGATCAGAGCAAGTTACGAAATCAGGGCCCCTCCCCCACTCTCCCCCTAACAACACAAGCCGATCACGTATGTACAAGCCTCCACGCGTGGCTAGGCTATGCACGCACGTGTTCAAATTTTAACCCCAATACATTGAATACATAGTCATGTACACACTGTACACGTTGGTATGTATTATGTATGTACATGTGTACCGCCGAACGCCGACACGAGCACACCGAATCTCCAGCACACCCATGCAGTGAGTCCGCAAGCGGGAATAGCCAGTTCGCGGGCTGCAGCCAGTCTGTTTTTTCTTGATTTGCGCTGATTGGTCGGGAATTTACGCTGATTGGTCGAGATAATGAAGCGCGGGGTTCAAAAACTCAACCATCGTCTGTGTTCGCTTCACGAGCATTTGCTCCGTCTCTGGTAAGTTTTTGTCATTTTTTCTTCAAAATATTTTGTGAATTATGTTTTGAGTGTTATGGCTGGATTCCTTAGACAATGAAGATCAAGCCCCTGGGGCTGTTCTTAGAATTTGTTTCATGATTTTTGAAAGTGGTAAAAATTGGGCAAATCTGGTGACTATGTCTGTCAACATTGGTCGAAATTGCATGTATGGTCGAATCTCGTGCTCACTGTCTCGAAACCCTCCGGTCTGCGACCATCGGGAGAGGAGGGTTACGATTATCGCAACTAAGAGTATTGTTGGCACTATAATGAATGGGGCTAGGACAGGTAAGGATATATAATTTGACCTAAAAAATTAAGTGAGATAAATTGGTGGACTGCAGCGGAAAACTTACCCAACAAAATTCCCTCACTTAGTCACTTGTATTAAAACAAAAATTCAGTGGTTTTGAAAAACTTTTAAATTAATCTAGGTTTCTTCTATTTGTCTTGGATAATGTTCATGTAGGCCTAGCTGAAAATAAATTGAATTTTACATGTTTGGCTGAAGCAAAGGTAATCTATATCCTCCAGTCCCCGATTTTCGGGGTACCATAGCTTTTTCTTTGGATTGATATTATTTATAATTATAAGTATAGTCAAGCCTCATATTACCGTGGGTCTCCTAATACCGTGGTAGCAGAAAATTCACTTTTTTCGTTGTCAAAACGTCATCAATAGACGCCTTTCAAACGCCAAATCGATAGCCAATAACCCTTTACGGTTTACCGATCTGGTAAAAACAAAAAAAATGAAATGTTGCGGAAATGTTTTAAATTTAATTAATTTTGAAAAAAACGCTACTTTCCCGACTGGACAAATTTTCGCCAACCATGTCTGTCAAAAGTGCCATTATATCATTAAAATTTTTACCTTAAATGTTGTTCTGTGCATTATTTCTGATTACCACTGAAAATTATTTCTGATTACCACGATAATAGGAGGCTCACCTCCAGAATCACTCCGGGCGCATGCACACTTATTTTAGAGACTTCGTGGCAAATTTAATCAGACAAACGATGTATGAGTTTTATGTCAAAGTGGAAGTAATACTTCAACAATAATAATAACTGGACACTTTTTATAGGTTGCCGATTTTTTTTAATTGATTCTAATCGAAAAACGTCCTAACCCCCACGGATAGGGTAACCCATCCTACGGTGGGGTTACCTGTCTCCAAGTTTGGGTCAAGGGACTTCGTGTTACTTCGTTTTTAGGGGTTGTTTACGTCACGCGCAGTGATGTGAAACTTATGCCTTGATTTATGAGGGGCACCCCGAATATAGTGCGTACGATACAGTTACACAGCACACCAACCAATGAAATGACTTCCAAATGACGGACCTCAAATGACGTGGTGCATTTTCCCAGGCAGACTCAACTGTCTGAGAAAACCCCTCAAATTTTCCCCTTTGAGAGAACACATGAATCTTTCACCTGATTTAGAAGATTCTACGAACATCCGTGTAGTTATCATCGTCGAAATTACCTAATGTTGATGCCGGTTTCCGATGTAAACGTTGGAGAAAATCTGTTTTTCCCCACACACGTGCTGAGAGACTTTGATTGAACAGAACATACTAACGCCCTCACCGGCATTATCTGTTTGCCGTATGAAGCCGGCCGACCCTTGAATCCGCGGATTGTGGAAGTACATGTACGGCCCAATATGCGGCTAGCTTCAGTGTCTTGTTATCTGTACTATGTATCTACTACGACGTCCGTGAAGTTTACAGTCTAGTCAGGTTACGAATGATTGATTACAAATACAATACATATTTATAAAACAGTTTCCGCTAGTTTCATGCACATGTCTGGCACTAGACTGTACTGATGTCTCAACATGGTGAGTTACGAGAACGTCGTACAATAGAGACTCTGTCCTTTCTCAGGACTTCTCTGTCCTTTATTTCTCTTTGCGTACTGTACTCGGAAGGCACTGACTGAGTGCATGCACCGGACCTAATCCCATTCAAACTCTATGATTGATAATGATAAAGAGATGATTGATTAGGTTCGTTCCGGCGTGCTATCTCCGCCAGCGTTGTGGAGACGATAGTTAGTTCATATGGAGGCGTTCTACCTCCGAGCTATGGTTAGTTCTAGGACTGGGACTGGCATGAGTAGGGGCGCTGTCATTATTTAAGGTTATCATGTATCCTCCTGTGTCCGGTTTTCGATGTACTACGCCTTTTTCTTTAAATAAAAAAAATAATAATGATGCCATATATCAACTGATGCCCTAATTACCTTCCTTTGTTTATAAGAAGTATGTAAAAATATATTAAAACTTGATAGACATTGAAACTTTCACACCACGCACCGATCTTCGATGACTTCAATAGCGTCCCATTTGTTTTGAGTTTTACCTGTTTTCGAGGCAAACAAGAAAGTATGGTGCCCTGGTGAAGCCATACGCAGAAGAAACATCTGCAGTGACTTCAAGTGTTCTGTGAGACGTTGTGTATGACTCTATAGCCAGCAGTTGTCTTCATTTTATTCAAAATATTTTTTATTTAATTTTAAAAATTACGATGGTAATTTGCAAAAACTATTAAAAAAAAAATTTTTTAAAAAAAGTGTCAATAAGTCTTGGCTTTCAAATCTGATTTTTAAAAAAGTTTTGAATCTTTTTATGTTTCTTAACATTTATAATAAAGCATATCAATAAACAGTGATATTTGAATCACCAAGCCAATGTTTAAATTTTAATGTTATTAATAATAAATGATATGAGGGTTTAAAAAAATTCTCCAGACTGTTAGAAAATGATATAAGGCACATGGCTTCTTTAAGCCTCTGTATTTTTTTCCCCAGAATGCTCAGCAGAATTTTAAGTCACATGATTTTATCATCGTGAATTGTGAATTGAAAAATTGTTCGATGAAACTTTTTCGGCGGGCAAAATTTTTTTTATGGCCCCGACAGTATGACATATTTTTGTACCTTGTAGAAATGCCTAAAATACCACAAATTTTTGCAATACAAGTGCAACTTGCCAGTGGAGCCTCACATAATTCTAAGTTTTGGTCAAAGGAGAGGAGACTCTTTGCTTGGCAAGTCAAACCACAAAAATTGTATCTAGGGACTGTTTACATCGCGCGCAGAGAGGTAAAAGATTTGCATCGATTTCAGGGACGCCCTGAAAACAGGACCTCCTACGATACAAAATTAGACCCAGTAGCCTAATAGTATCACTATCAGTAACTGGGGCGCTGTACTTGTTTTTTCGAAATTTTGACAGACTGTGTCGTACTCACTCTGTACGTGTAACGTAGTACTACACCGTACTAGTAGTAGCTAGCGCCCCAGGTATGCGTTTCATATACGCACAGCGATCTTCAAATTGATATAGGCTAAGTTCAAGTTGACACAAAAAATGCCTCAGAACGACAAAAGTACCCCCCCAAAACGCCTACTGGCTTCTCCATATGTCTAAGATGCAACATCAGGCATTTCCTACATTTACTCACAATTTTGTTTTGAGCTGCAAATTTAAGATTTTCGGAGAAACCACCATGACGCCAAACTCTCAGTTAGACCGAAATTCATACTGTGTGCACTCGCCGCAGCGTGTGCGACTGCTGTGCGAATATACAACGCATACCTGGGGCGCTTGTACGACCGCAGATGTCAAAATTTCGAAAAAACAAGTACAGCGCCCCAGTTACTGGGTCTAGTACAAAATCATAATTCAAAACTTTTTTGAAACCAGATCTTGCCAAAATAAGGCTCTCTTAAAGGTATCATACACGTTTGGTAATGACTCAAAACAAATTATAGCATAAAAACTTACTTGGTAACAAGCAACGGAGAGCTGTTGATAGTATAAAACATTGTAGGAAATGACTCCCTCTGAAGTAACGTAGTTTTTGAGAAAGAGGTAATTTCTCACTAAAATAATAAAAACTTCTTGCAAGAAGTTTTTATCTGAAAGCACACAAATTTGTACAACAAGGGTGTTTTTTCTTTTATCATTTTCTTGCAACATCGATGACCAATTGAACCCAAATTTTCAAAGGTTTGTTATTTTTTGCATATGTTGGGATACACCAAGTTAGCCCACCTTGTTGAGCTGTAATGGCTCTCTGTTAACATCGGTCTCATAACACTCACCATTGGCTCTCTTTTAACATCGGTCTCATACATGGTGAGTGTTATGAGACCGATGTTAAAAGAGAGCCATTACAGCTCAACAAGGTGGGCCAACACCAAGTGAGAACACGGGGACTGCTCTATATTCCGACACCCCTATGTTCCGACAACCCCCTCATGATTTACATAGGGTTAGGGTTAGGGTTAGGAATAGGAAAATACACCAGGGTTGTCGGAACATCTATAGGGGTGTCGGAACATAGGGGTGTAACCGAGAACACTGGTCTTTGACAATTTCCAAACGTGTTCAGTGCCTTTAACAAAGAGTCTATACATGCACACACACATTTACTTCTATGTACAACCATGGAGGAACTTGAAGGACAACAGTAATATTATTTGTTGATTCTTTACAGACGTTTTGGAGCTTCTCAAAAATTCCCTTCTTTTATGAAATTCCTTTTACAGTATCAAGAGTTCTATTGAGAGCATCACTAAAAGGAAACCTAAAACGACCAAAGCAAGTGCTCATCCGCTCCATTAGCATGGACACACAATGGCCGGTACAGTCAAGCATAATAAAGAAGTTGACAGACAGTTTCCAGGTGAGTAAACGTTTATTAGACGTGATGCGATCAAGCTAAATGAGTCGTTTGTAAGAAATATCAGTATGGAGAAACAAGCCAAAACAGGCCAACAGGGGTAAAATTTTCACAAAAAAATGTTTTGTAAGTTTAAATGCCAAAATAGTATCTTATTTTATATTGGCAACTTCCTTCCTGATAAATTACATCAAAAAGGGGTTAAAATTAGCATTGAAAGAAAATATGCCGATGTAGTTTCATTGAACAACTCGGCTTTAAACCCCCTTTTCTCAGTTTCATTCTCTCGCATCTCTTGGTGTTTCTACTTTCACAACTTTTGAACCAAAGGTGGTATCAACGTGGGGTTTTAAATGTATTAAAACCCTAACCACCCCAGGCCTGCCAAAATCAAACAGATGGTTTTGTTGGAATTTGGATGGTTTAGTCCTGTGAAGAGTACCCACTAAATCACAGTCCAGAAGCACAGGACCTGTTGGAGTATGATGGGTTGTGTACTGTTCCAGTACATAAACTGTTGGAGTATGATGGGTTGTGTACTGTTCCAAAAAGTAAACTGTTGGAGTATGATGGGTTGTGGAAGCTTTCTGGTAGAAATGCTTAGGGGGTTAGGGTTAAAGGCATCGTACACGTTTGGTAATTGTCAAAGACCAGTGTTCTCATTTGTTGTATCCCAACATATGCATAAAATAACAAGCCTGTGAAAATTTGGGCTCAATTGGTCATCGAAGTTGCAAGAAAATAATGAAAGAAAAAAAAACCTTGTTGTACAAATTTGTGTGCTTTCAGATAGGAATAAAAACTTCTTGCAAGAAGTTTTTATTATTTTAGTGAGAAATTACCTCTTTTTCAAAAACTATGTTACTTCAGAGGGAGTCGTTTCTCACAATGTCTTATACTATCAACAGCTCTCTGTTGCTCGATACCAAGTCAGTTTTTATGCTAATATATAATTTGAGTAATTACCAAACGTGTACAGTGCCTTTAAAAGCACAGATTATGCTCTTTTCAAATGTATAAAAAAAATGAAAAATGACCTGGGTCGACAAACGACTCATTTTGCTTGATTGCATCATGACATAATTATGTCATGTGAACTTTGGGTCAACAAAACTATCAACCCTACAGGCTAGGGGTCCAAACTTTAAGGACTGTAGGGAGGGCAAATAACAGAATTGGAGAAACACTGAAAATAATAAATTTCACAATAGAACATTTAATAGTGATAATGGATAGCACTTGAAAAACAAGAAAATATGGTAATGGTCTGTATAATTTTTCTCAGTCTGTTGTAAGTTAGTGAGACAGAATTGGTATGACCATACCATCCAACTCCCCCTTCCCCCCGCTCTCTTTTCAATATGAATTCAAGCCACTGCTAAATATAAATTACAGAGGAGGCTCTTCAAAAATGCTCCACTTGTGTATTTGCCCAATCAGAAACTTTTGGGTGGTGTTAGGTCTGCACTTACCTTTAAAGGCATCGTACATGATTGGTAATGACTCTGATAATTAATGGCAATAAAAACTTACTTGGTAAGAAGTACAGCAGCTTTGGATAGTATAATGAATTTTAATAAAACTTTTCACTTTGAAGTACTGCGGTTATGGAAAAATATATCACTTTTTATCCCCAAAACATTTGAACCTGAGAACGCTTCTCAGAGTGTGTTTTCCAATGCAGATTTTTCTTCTTGCGTGGACATAACCACTCCAGACTTTCGGCAAAATCTCAAAAACGCTACCACCTTTTGAAATGAAATTTTCACAGGTTAGTTTTATGGTGTATACGTATCTACAACTATAGGTTTGAAACAAACAGTAGGCTCCAATTACCAAACTTGTACGATGCCTTTATAGTTAAAGGTCACGTGAACGCTTTATCAATTTGTTCAAATAGAAAAAACATAGTGATAAAGGTCAAAATGGTTCTTTTCTTGCAGCCATCTCATCTGGATGTTATCAATGAGAGCTTTATGCACAATGTTCCAAGAGGGTCAGAAACACACTTTAAAGTAGTTGTTGTGTCAAACAGGTTTGAAAAAGAGAGTTTACTGAAGAGGCATCGTCTCATCAATGAGGTCCTACAGGAAGAATTAGATGGATCAGTCCATGCGCTATCAATCCAGGTCAGTTTCTTTAATTAGGTATACATGTACAAATAAATCAAGTGAGGCCACATAAAATTAAACAAATGTTGATCGTCCCCGCCCGAACCTACAAAACCCCCCGGCCCCATTCTTTTCAATGATCTTTTCACTTTCAGTCAAATTTGGCTCCCAGATTTTACAGCTGATATTTGTTCACAATCTATAGGTTGGAAATAGATGTTTGAAGAAAGGTTATTCATGTTGGCAAAAACAAGAAAAATTCTTCAAATATTTACTTAGGCTGCATTGCGTTTTAGTTTTTTGAAAATGTTTAAAGAAAATGTCATCTAGGAGGTAAATGGGTTTAACAAAACAATTAAAAACATAAAAATGACACAAACCCTCTGTTTTATAGTTTCACCCCCACTTCTCCCCCAAAAAGGACGATCAACAGGGTTTTTTTTATGTGGCCTAATGCAGGAAAAATTAACTGGATGTTTATAACAGAGGCAATACATGGCACATTTGGGTTAAGTTACATGTCATACAACATCCAATATTTACATCATTGGTTTCTCCACATGTAGGCCAAGACACCCTTACAGTGGTCTCAGAATGCATCTACGACAAAGTCACCTCCTTGCCTAGGTGGAATGGCCAGGGAACAAACACAAAATAATCAGGGAAGATGAACTAGTGCTGCTAGAGGTACAACCTATGGATTATTTGCACATTAAGTATGGCAGTGACAAGCCCAGGATACAGCCAACTCTTTTATGAATGTGGAGGACTGAGACTAGTCTTGTTATAAATAATTGTTTTATGTATTTGGATTAAGCATTAATGACCATCAGAAAAAAATGGACCTGTCAAGTGTCAACATGTGATTTTTAGGTTTCTTTCATAAAACTGAAAAGGGGTATCATTTTATGTGGGCACAACAAAACATCAATAGTAAAGTTATTATCACAAACTAATGTCATATTAATTTATAAGGCAATGAATCAAGAATTGTGAATGTTGTTAGTACAAAGCCATAAAGGTTTGACATTGACCAATATCAGTGCCATGTAAACTCCAACTATTGTCAAAACAATTATAGTTAACGCAGTATCAAGATGCTTTACTATAATTGCTTCCCTTCACCCAGGAGTATAAATGGGTACCTGCGAGGGTAGAGGTTGAAATTGTGATTGAAAAAGCCTTCAGAGCGACGCGGCAGCTCGGGGCTGTATACTCCCAGGGAGCTGAGAAAGATTAAAGGAATGTTAATCCAGGAAGAACAGGTCTTTGATAACTGATGGGGCTACCCTGGTTAAATAAGACAAAATCTAGTAGCACTAGAACAAAGAAAACCTTGTGGGGTAGCATTGTTCCATTGTGTAAAGTACCCCATAAGTTGGCGTGTATAAAGGCACTCACACTGTGTGATTTTTACAAACAAAACAGTTTACAAGTATTGTAAATAAATTTCAAGTGTACTTGTAGATAGAGATCCATTTAGGGATCAGGTGGGTCTGTGGTTTCTTTACTTAATGAAGGTTTTCCTCGCACATCTTTTTGTCTCTTATTCATCCTGCTATAGACACCTGCGTTGTTTTAAAAAAAAAAATCATTTATTAATTCTGGTTGTGATGCCAAGGACTCTCAGAAAAGCGAACTTAATCACTACACTAGCCAAGAACCTCGTGGGGAGAAGACAAGGAAGGAAGTTTCAGTTTTTTGAGGAAAACCCCAGAGAATTATTCCAGGAAAAACCCACGCAGTCAGGTAGGGACTGAAAACCCAATCCACAGTGCCCCTGGCGTAATTTAAACCGGGGTCCTAGAGGTGCAAGGCAAGGAAAGATACCACTACACCAACATGACCACCCAAATAGACGCCTGCTTTGTTGGTTGTGTAATGAATATCAAAAATAAACTAAACAATGTATTCAATATTTGGGGTATCAGAATAAATGAGAAAAAAACTGTTCAATTAAGAAAAAATTGAAAGCTTCAGCATTCTGTCTTTTTCATGATCATTACAGCAACTTCTACGAAAGCATTCTTTGATTGTACATTAAAATAAAAGGCCAATGAAATTATGTTACAAATGTCTTGTTTTGATAGGGCATGCAATGGTAAATAATTCTTTGGTAAATGACAAACTCATTCACCGTAATGGTGCATTTAGTGGTGAATAGAAGCTATTTAGTCACAGGCAAATCAGACTGATAAACTATCTTTCGGTTATTATAACAAAATTTACCGGTAAAATTTGACAGGGTAAGCATATCAAATAAATAATTCCGTATCCTCAAAGCATCAGAGCTTCTAGAAACCCATTATTAAGACTGCATATAATATAGACAAACACTACAATGCAGAAGTCGGCCTAAACTGATTTACATTCATGGTTCAGATTTTGGATAATTTTCCGCAGCATGCCACCACGTCTTCACAGCGCTGCTTGCTTACACTCAGTTTTAGTTCCTTTTGGCACGAGTGCACGAGAGTTCCGTCTGTGTATGAAATGTGCGCTTGAATTTTCATTTTTAAAGGTCAAAATGTAACGTTTTAGCTACCAATTCTTCATAAGGAATATTAAAAAAAAGGGAACTGAAGTCCAACATCCATTAAAAAATCTAATAAATCCCTTAGAAAGTGGTGGGATGATACAAACATTTTTCCCAGATTTTAAACAAATTCACCCTGCTACACTGATCAATGGTTAGAGTAAAGTAATCTGGTATTGGATATACAGTCGACTCTCATTTTAACAAGATTGCTGGGACTTGACAAATTACCTCTTTATAACAGGAACGTTGTTATAAGAGGACAACAAAACAAAACACAAAGCAGAAATGAGAGTCAGGACTTGAGAACTTTCTCTTTATAAAGCAGAACCTCTTTATAACTGTGCTCTTTATAACGAGGGTCGACTGTACAACTTTCAAATCACTTGATGACAATTCAGGGTCAATCTGATAGTTTGACAGACGTCACATCACAATGTATAAGGGATAAATAAACCTTTTTCATACTCGAACCCACACAAATTTACACGATACATCCCTAATCCAAAAAAAAGCATGCTGCCACAAATTCAGTCAGGCACCGTATGCTGTTGCTAAGACATGATCTTGTGGATCACATCTACAACAATAACTTGCATTGTTGGATAGGTCTGTGGACCATCTTTCTTCAATGCATTTGACTTCACATCCGTTACATCCATAGATACACTATAATCTGGAGTAATTAAAAACACACAACTATTTACCACTGCTTTTGCATAAAGACCTTTAATTGCGTTTCATAATACAGCATATATACTTTATTTGTTTTAAAGCCATGCATAGTCATAATTATGCAAACAGTACAAGTTCAGCTTTACAATACAGTCGGTACATAAAATCATTCAAAAATTACAAATTTTAACCTTTGCCTTTTTAACCCTTTTGCAATGTGCAAAGATTGTTGAAAACTCAATAATAAAATATTGAATGTTTAATAATTTTTCTCCAAGTGGCACTATGGGGGAAGAAATAAAATTTGGGTTAATAACAGTAAGATAATTATGTACAAAAGTTGTGGTGAGTTTCTATACAAAATTCTTTTCACGGAAAAGAAAAAATAATTCTATGCTTCAACATGTCCATATTTTATGAACACACAATAAAGAAAAAAAGAGGACCAGGGCTCAATTTCACAAAGTACTAAGATTCATCTTAAGATGAGTTGTAAATATCACCATAGTGATTTGTATTGTGACATCACACTTTGCTTACACAGTTAAGAACGATCTTAGCTCTTTGTGAAATCAGCATCAGGTACATTTGACATTTTCAAATTCATCCACACTGTTCATGGTTACTTGAAGCTTCTATGTAAATGTTACTTCCACTGTGAAGATAACACATTCACCTGATTAAGTGAGACAGATTTTCCTCAACATGTTGGCTTAATTTGCGAGGAAATTAACCCCAAAGTCAACACAAGTACCATCGACATCAAACAGCCTGAGTTGCTCAGAAGAAAGGACTCATTTGCATCCGGTTAGGTTTGTTATTTCAATGGTTTTACTCAATTTACAAATAATGCTGTTCAAACTAGATGGATCTCGGTATACTGTTTAAAAAAAAAGAATAAAGATAACAGAGGAAAACTTTGTCTTGCATGTCGTCTACAGTTGTCTCCTTCCTGACCGCCCACGCCCTTTCTTCTTCTTCTTTTTCTTCTTCTTTTTTTCCTTGGGGTTTTCTCCTACAGGAGTTTCTTCCTCTTTCTGTTGTTGATTTTGTTCTTGCTCTTCACAAGTTGTACAGCAAACATCACTGTAGTTAGGCATATTGCAGTACGTGCGGAATGAATCAGGGTTACAAATAACACTCTGCAGTGGAGTACACACATTATCTACAAGTTTGGAGAAAACAATAGCAAATAAATTTAAGTACATTTGCATACTTCAAAGATTAAAATAAACGAAAAAAATAATTTTACATCAACATTAAATTTAAATGAAAAAGATTCATGTAGGACAGGCACACTGTGCGAAGATCTATTAGGCCTATAATTTGTATGCAAACAGAAAATTTTCAATAAACTCAATGGTTTAACAAACAGAAATTTGTGAGAACAGTAAACCTTTGGTAATCATAAGATAGATTTTACATGAAATTGATCCTGTTTTGAGCCTTTTATTTTAACCTTTTTATAATCACGAGATTTAACTTTGTCAAAAGGAAAACTACAAAGAATGCTACTTTCCAGCAAAGTGTTTCTACTTATTAAAACCTTTGGTGACACCATCAGAATCTATGCTCACTCTTACGCAATCAAACTGTTTCCAACAGTACATTTTATAAGAGCATGTACTTGGGGGGGGGTGAACTGAACACAATCCCTTTCAAATAGTCTAGATGATCAGATAAGAGCCTTTAGGCTCAATCAAACAAATTCCAAGCCTTCAAGCTATCTGGACGCCATCTGTGGAAGACTTGCTTAATTCAGCCACGAGCAGCTATTAGACCCAGGCTTAGAGATTTTTTAACAATTCGGTGGAAATTCCTAGAGGGGCAGTCATTAATGAAATTTGTTCTTGTCAAAGAGTCAAACCAGGGTAATTTGACATTTTTCATGCTATTTGGCGAGGTCTCAATAGGAACTTGTCATTTTTGAGATTTTTAGCCAACTTTTTGGCAGAGTACACAACATTTGTTCAAAATAGTCTGATGGCATCATTGAGGGTTTTAAACAACAATATACATATGATCTAGATCAAGCGAGGTATTACAGGTTTGATTTTTGCATTTAGAACAAAAAAGAGCACATTTTGAAGTATTAAGGACTTGTGAAAGCTATGTGAATGCACACCTACCTTCTACAGGGCACTCTCCAAGGTTGCAGGTACTTGTGTCCATTGGTTGTTCTTCAAAACAATTAAATTCTTCAAGATTATCTGTATGGACTCCACACATAACTGTACGACTCATGAACCCATCTCCACAAGTGACGGTACACTGCCAAGAAAATGGTGTAAAACTCTTTCAAGTAGCTTCAACCAAAAAAAACTAAAACTTTGGGAAGTGACACTGATTATTACTTTTTAATAAGATTTAAACACTGCATGACATAGTTAAACAAGGCTTAATAACTACCCAACAAAATCTGGTACTTACACTCGACCAATCCCCAATACTCCAGAATGCTGGACAAGGCTCTCGGTTGCAATCCTGGCGTGTCGCTGGCTTCTCTTCCGTACACCTCTCAGCAGCAGTGGAAGACACCTTTCTTCCTTTCTTCTTGATGCAGCGTACCCCTCGTGATTGGACTCCATTGGACCCACAGGTATGAGAGCACGGGTTCCATTCATCCACTTGCCACTTAAAGACAGGCTTCTTCTTTCCTCCAGATGGTTTGAGGGGTTTCTTCGGAGTTGTTGGTGGTCGAGTTGTTCTCATTGGTGGATCTGTGGTTGTCATTTCGGTGGTAGTCTGCATTGTTGTGGTTGTTGGGGGCTGGGTTGTGGTGGTGGGCGGCTGTGTTGTAGTTTGCTGGGTTGTGGTGGTGGGAGGCTGTGTTGTAGTTTGCTGGGTTGTGGTGGTGGGAGGCTGTGTTGTAGTTTGGGTTGTAGTTGTTGCAGGCTGAGTAGTAATTAAAGGTGCTGAGGAGGTTGTTGGCGTTGCTTCTGTTTCAATTCTTTATAAGTAGGGAATGAAAACAATGTCCGATTTTAATACGAATATGTGGTGTGTTTTATTAATCCATAAAATGTGCATAACTTGTTTGGGTTTTTTAATTCCTTCCTCAAGATAATTCATTAGCCACCCAGCCGCCTATAAATATTTATTATATTTTATTACATGTTTAATAATATTATTGTGAGGTGCAAACAAAGGTAGGAACCTCTTATTGAATACAGAGGCTTACAATGTAAACGTGGTAAAGGCTTTTTGGGGGGACTATTTATAATCTTACTGATTTTCTGATGGCAAAAAAGTTGGAAACCAAATTACTATATGAGAACATTATGCCTAATACACATTATTACTATTATAATTGATTTACCACAAGGAAAAGGAGAGACTCCAAATAAATTCTTGCTTACATAGTTTCATCACAGGATTGTTCATTACAAGGTTTCTTGGATGCCTTAGGGTTGTAGCTGCCCTGTCCACAGAAAGTTTTCTTCACTCTAGAATCGTCACTGCTCTTTATACACTGGAAGCTATGGAAGGAGAAACCTATAAAAAAAAAATTATAAAAAAGGATTAATCTCAATCATTCCAACTGACTTCATTGAAACTTCTTTTGAACAATATTGTCTAAAATCATACACTTCCTTTCAGTTCACACATCATCCTTCCACGACTCTTTCCTACTAAAAACCTTTACAAATATTCACCAACCTCCACCACAAGTTTGAGTGCACTGAGTCCATCCCATATCCTGCCAAATAAACTCGACCTCTGGTTTAGGAACGACCTCTGGTTTAGGAACGACCTCTGGTTTAGGAACGACCTCTGGTTTAGGAACGACCTCTGGTATAGGAACAGGAGGGGGATCTGTAACAGCATGCCCCGGTAAAAGAGGTGGAGAGGCTGTTTGTTCTGTAATTGTGGAATCTGCTTTCTGTACATAGTAGCTGTAGGTTATGTTGACGGGTTTGCTGTTCTTTTTCCAGAAAACCTGAAAAGAGATGATTGACATTTTAAAATTGTGGAAATTGCTGTCTGGAAATTTAAGTCGTACTCCTATGTGCTTTTTGGGTGGAGGGTAATTATTCATCTGAAAACCTAAAAACTTAATGTATTTTATGTGCAAACAAAATTTTGACCCGTAAAGAAACATGACAGAATTTAAAACTCACACAAATTACAATCTGTAAAACAAATTTCATTTACCAACAAATCCAAATCTGCTGGAAGTGGCCCAACAGCAAAGAGTCTGTCTTCATCGGGGGCATAAACAAATCGAGCTCTGCCTTCAATAAAGGAGTGTGGGCCAGACTGGGTGCTACGAGCATTTAGTATGTAAGACTTTTCTGCTGTCCGTAGTGCTGAATAAAGAATCAATACAAATACAACTATCACATCATTAATGAAGACTTCCAAGTGGAATTTTCATACACATGGTAAGCATGATCAATGAATTGTACCATTTCACACTATGACCTTGGGTACCAATACAATCGGTACATCAGAAAATCTGTATAAGAGTCCAGTTTCATGTCCTTGCAAATCCCCAAAACATATCACTACCATTTCATAGTGTTTTACTTGCAAACATGAGCAACCTTTACAGCATATAATGTGCATAGAAAACTTACATACATGTTCTTTCCAAACAAGACACAAAAGTTTTAATCTCACCAATAAAGCTATCTGTCTTTGTGTTTTCCCTGACGTCAACAAAGCGGGCTCCAGCAGGTATCACATCAATCTGTTGATACTCTACAAGCAAGCAAACGGTAGATATAAAGAAAACATTCTGTTGATGTTGGCCAACTACAAATACACAGAATAGAGCTGCACCCTTATGATAACCAAAAAGATAGGACTTGGACCCAAGTTCGGGCAACAGTGTTAAATAAGTTTGGAATATTCCAATTATTTTTCCATTCAGGTCTTATACTAATATTTTGTTGAAAAAACAAAATGTGGCTTTATAGCTTTCAACCTTTATTTACATCTACTTTGTTTTCACTGATGAAGCAACTGATTTTTTTCCTTGATAAAGCTACCTATCAGGTTTTTTTTATGAATCTTAAGATCAAGAAAATTTGATACTACATTTTGATAATACAAAATAATGGCTTTCAAACAGTTACAGCTTCTCTTACTTTTCTTTGGCTCACTGTAAAAAGAATTCTGAACCAAGTTACATTGGCTATTATCTCCTTCACATATTCCACATCTGTCTTCGACTTTGCTCGAGTCAACAACTTTGTCACATCCTAGTTTCTGTGGTTGACAGATAAGAAAAAATTCACATTTTACCGCTATAATTCCGTCTTCACTGCCATTACAAGCTTGAAAGGAAGGTAATATTAAGCAACAAGAGGATTTTTATTTTATTTTAGACCTTGTTCTTTATTTAAAGGGATTGTATACGTTTGGTAATTGGAACCCACTGTTTGTTTCAATCCTATATAGTTGTATACATATACCATAAAACTAACCTGTGAAAATTTCATTTCAAAAAGTGGTAGCGTTTTGAGATATCAAAAATCTGGAGTGGTTATCTCCACGCAGGAAGAATAATCTATAATTGGAATACACAATCTGAGAAACGTTCTCAGATTCAAATGTTTGGGGGATAAAAAGTAATATATTTTTCCATAACCCAGTACTTCGAAGTGAAAAGTTTCTCAAAATGTAATATACTATCCAAAGCTGCTGTACTTCTTCCCAAGTAAGTTTTTATTGCCATTCATTTTCAGTCATTATCAAACGTATACAGACCCTTTAATATCCTAAAGAGGCACTCGTTCATATGACAAGTGCACAGTTTAAAACAAAATGGTTTACCCTCCCTCCAACACTAAATCACTTAGCATTTAGGCCACACAAACTTCATTCCCTTTGGCAACTTTGTTGTTTGTTATACTCTCACCGGTTTGACTATTTGAGAACTAAATACATTAACATCAGCCAAATGTAAGAGATGGAGGTTGGAGGGTTTGAATAAGTAATAGCTTCTTACCACACACTGGCCTTGCACACAGATACTGTGATGGTCATCATATGAACAAGGTGTTCCATCTGTCACATTGTATTCCGTCACAACAACATCTTCTGTTTTCTTGGAGATGCATGTTAATCTACACTGTAAGGTTTCTAAGGAAACAAAATAAAGCAATATATATAACTGTATACTTAGTCTCTGTACAACACATTTTTTACATAATTCCACATAACTGGAATATTTTGTATACAGTTCAATTTCCACTCCCTTTTGGATCACTCAGTAACACCGACTTACTATTTCTAGTCTTAAATGGGTGCCATGGGTGAGTTGTTGCTCTTTGAGTGACTTACTATTTCTATATATTTGGTTTGCGGTAACAACATGTGTGTATCTACTTGCCAGGTAGAGTTTGTTCTTAGATAACTGTCTTGCTTAATTTTACTACCGCGGAGTAGATTGTTCGGGTGTTCGGGAGACTTCTCAGTTCTGAAAAGAACTGTCCTGTTTATTAACTATTACCTGGGCGGAAGGTATAGAAATAGGCTGGGACTACTACTTTAGCTTATAGGATCGTAATTAACTGTACTACCGCGGAGTCAGTTCTTGGATTGGTCTCAACGTTTCGACTAGCTTGCTCTAGTCATCGTCAGGAGACTGAAGAGGTAAGAGATGAGTGGGCTTATTTATAGGGGTTCAGAGGATCCAGTGTGAGTCAATCGATGCTCTGATTGGTTGAGTGGTTGGCGGGCTCAGGGCTATTGTTAGGGTTGCCCATTGTGTGAGAAACCCCTTGGGTGTAGTGAGGCGTGTCAGTAGGCTGGGGGTTGTTAGAGGAGGAGGGTGGTAGGATAGTGTGCCAAATACTGCTGATGAAATAACCGATATCTTGTGGCACAGTGTCGTGTCTGTGTATTTCGATTGCTTCCCTTATACGCCTTGTATACCAATGTCTCTCAGGTGCTATGATTCGAGCCTGATCCCAATCTATGACATGGTCTAAATCGGTGGAGTGTTTGACAATGGCAGATTTGTCATATTCCCCTCTGCGGCCGTGTGCTTTATGTTCTTTCAGCCTGGTAGTGAGGTCTCTACCGGTCTCGCCAATGTACACTTTACCACAAGAACAAGGAATTTGATAGACCCCTGCCTGACTGCTAGAGTCATGCTTGTCTTTGTGAGTGTGTAGCTTCGATTCCAACTTGTTGCGAGTTCGGTAGTAGACCTTGATTTCCGCTTCACGGAGGATCCGTTGAATTTTATGTGAGGTATGACCAATGTACGGAAGGACCGCAATGGGCATATCTTTGGATTGTGCAGACTGAGAGTTGTGTTTGGAAAGGGACTCTCGTTTGTTCGGTCTATACCCATTCTCTTTGAGCACTGTGTTAAGGTGCTCCAGTTCTTTAGGTTAATGCGCTTTGTCACAAATAATGTGTGCCCTTTGAAGTAGGGTTCGGTTCACAGAGGCTTTCACAGAAGGAGGATGGAATGACCGAGCATTAAGATAGCGGTCTGTATGGGTGGGTTTTCTGTACACGGAGTGTGCAAGAGAGCCATCAGTCCTCTTGGAAATGAGTACATCAAGGAAAGGTAATGAATCAGATGTCTCAGTTTTCATGGTGAACTGAATGTTCGGATGTTGGCGGTTGATGTGACTAAGGAAGTCATCAAGGTTTTCCAATCCATGTGACCAAATGATGAACGTGTCATCCACATATCAGAGCCAAAGCTTAGGTTTGAGTCGAGCGGTACCCAGGGCTTTCTGTTCAAAATCTTCCATGAATATGTTCGCTAAGACTGGGGAAATGGGAGACGCCATGGGGGTTCCCAAAGCCTGTCTGTAATACCCATCTCTCCATTGGAAGTATGTGGACTGCACGCATGTCATTAATAGATCATGAATCTGGTCTGGCGTTAGGCTGGTTCGATCGGTTAGAGTTTCATCTTGTTCTAGTACCGCTTTGGTTATTTGGCATGCTTCATCGGTCGGTACATTAGTGAAAAGAGATTTGACATCAAAACTCACTAAAATATCGGATGTCTGTAATTCAATTCCCTTGATAATATCGATAAACCCTGCTGAATTGGGTACATGGTGAGGTGTTTTGCCCACAAGTGGGTGTAAAAGTTTAGTCAGGTGTTGGGCGAGGTTGTAGGTAGGGGAACCTCGAGAGGAGACAATAAGGCGGAGCGGTTTGCCTGGTTTGTGAATCTTTGGCTGACCAAAGAATCTCGGGCACTTCGAGGCCGAAGGCTTGAGGTGTCTGTATAAAGGAGTCGGTATGGCAGTGCTACGGTTTAGGGAGAGGAGCTTGGCAGCAAGCTTCCTTTCTACTGATGGGATCGGGTTCTTCTTTAGGCGGGCATAGGTATCTGTGTCAAGGATACTTTGAACCTTTTCATCATATTCAGTGCGGTCCATTACAACAGTGGCATTACCCTTGTCAGCCTTCAGGATGTGTATTGAGGGATCCCGACGCAGGTCATTGATAGCGTGAAATTCTCGTTTTGATAGATTGGATTTGGGAGGTTTAGAGTGTTTCAAGACCTCATGAATTTGAATACGGATATCATCTGCCTTTTGTTTTTCCAGCTTTCGGATAGAGGGTTCAATTGCCAAAATGAACTCCTCAACTGGTATCTTGTTCGGGGTAGTGGCAAAATTCATACCCAAGGATAAGACATTCGTTTCAATATCAGATAACTGGCGTTGACTGAGGTTTACAACTGATTTGATTTTAATTCCCTGATTGTTTGTCCCGTGCCAAATAACCAAAGCGGTACTAGAACAAGATGAAACTCTAACCGATTGAACCAGCCTAACGCCAGACCAGATTCATGATCTATTAATGACATGCGTGCAGTCCACATACTTCCAATGGAGAGATGGGTATTACAGACAGGCTTTGGGAACCCCCATGGGGTCTCCCATTTCCCCAGTCTTAGCGAACATATTCATGGAAGATTTTGAACAGAAAGCCCTGGGTACCGCTCGACTCAAACCTAAGCTTTGGCTCCGATATGTGGATGACACATTCATCATTTGGTCACATGGATTGGAAAACCTTGATGACTTCCTTAGTCACATCAACCGCCAACATCCGAACATTCAGTTCACCATGGAAACTGAGACATCTGATTCATTACCTTTCCTTGATGTACTCATTTCCAAGAGGACTGATGGCTCTCTTGCACACTCCGTGTACAGAAAACCCACCCATACAGACCGCTATCTTAATGCTCGGTCATTCCATCCTCCTTCTGTGAAAGCCTCCGTGAACCGAACCCTACTTCAAAGGGCACACATTATTTGTGACAAAGAGCATTTACCTAAAGAACTGGAGTCCCAGCCTATTTCTATACCTTCCGCCCAGGTAACAGTTAATAAACAGGACAGTTCTTTTCAGAACTGAGAAGTCTCCCGAACACCCGAACAATCTACTCCGCGGTAGTAGAACTAAGCAAGACAGTTCTCTAAGAACAAACTCTACCTGGCAAGTAGATACACACATGGTGTTACCGCAAACCAAATATATTGATACCTCACCATGCAATGCCTCAAATCCTATTTACTATTTCTAGTCTCAAATGCGAGCCATGGGTGAGTTGTTGCTCTTTGAGTGACTTACTATTTCTAGTCTCAAATGGGAGCCACAAGTGAGTTGTTGCTCTTTGAGTGACTTACTATTTCTATTCTCAAATGGGAGCCATGGGTGAGTTGTTGCTCTTTGAGTGACTTACTATTTCTAATCTCTAATGGGAGCCATAAGTGAGTTGTTGCTCTTTGAGTGACTTACTATTTCTAGTCTCAAATGGGAGCCATGAGTGAGTTGTTGCTTTTTCAGTGACTTACTATTTCTATTCTTTAATGGGAGTCATGAGTGAGTTGTTGCTCTTTGAGTGACTTACTGTTTCTAGTCTCAAATGGGAGCCATGAGTGAGTTGTTGCTCTTTGAGTGACTTACTATTTCTAGTCTCAAATGGGAGCCACAAGTGAGTTGTTGCTCTTTGAATGACTTACTATTTCTATTCTCAAATGGGAGCCATGAGTGAGTGGTTGCTCTCTGAGTGACTTACTATTTCTATTCTCAAATGGGAGCCACAAGTGAGTTGTTGCTCTGTGAGTGAAGCTGGCTAGATTGTCTTCACACTGCTTAGCTCTTCTGTCTTCCAAATCACCAACACACGCCTAAAATTAATATCATACAAATGATACAAAATATATATAACCAAAATCAGCTTCTCAAAATTGACAACTAAGAAATGCCAGTTGTTTGAATCAGATTGTAGGCGTTACATATTTGGATACATTGCGGATGATGGAAGTGAAGTCAGCATTGGCATAGACAACTTAACTGTAAAGAATTTTTGGTTTTTATGTGGCCTTAGATTGATTTACATTGAACATTTACCTTAACATTACACAGACGATATTCATAAGATTCTCCCTTGCAGTCTTTACCTCCATGAGATGGCCTACAAAGACACAGAAAATAAGGGACTTGAATACATCTCAGACATTCCAAAGTTCATTACCACTATTACTACAAACATTTTGTGTACATAGTACACTGCCATGGAAACTTCCAAATCTGAAGTTAATACATTTCATTTCAAGACATTTATTTTCCACTCAAACAGAGAATCACCATAACAATAACAAAAAGCAATAAGATAATTGGAAATGGGGGCATAGCCAGAAAAGCCAAAGCTTGTGGTAGGTATACCTGGACAAACAAAAACACAAATGGACTAACATTAACACATAGTGTGAGTATGTTCGATATTTAACTAAGACAGAATAGACTCTTTTTGTAGTAAATTTGTGAACTAAAATGGCTACAGAGGGATGCAACTTATAACAATACATAGGACAAGGCGAGATGGTTCAATTAACAATAACACAGCGTATACAGGTGAAATAGAGAAATCACAGTAAGGTAAAAACTAAGAGGAGCTCTGTGGATTTGAGGAGATTCATTACAAACAGATTAGTCGCATCTTCCGTTGGGGACGCGCGTACACGAACGACCCACACACACAGCATTCATAAATTTCCCCATAGTGATCTCACACACCCCCATATTTACAACGATCTTGTGACCGTTTTGAGAAAACTATCAACAATTGCACACCAACCTTCTTCAAAAGGATAATACATTTTGTTGATATACCGGGTATTTTTTGCCAAATAAGCTACTATATGATCCGTACCTCGTACACATTGTGTCATTAGTGGACCTTGCGATTTCGCGGACGGCCGTTGAGCCTGCATGGATTTACACGTGTATGCTGCGTGTGTGGCATTGGCGTTTTTCATGTTGATCTCCACCATTGTGATGGAGATCCACGTTTCACATACACAGAACACACGCATACCCTTGTGCTCTGAGTAAAATGCTCAATGACCATGATATGCAGAATTTTATAAGCTTCGTTTTGATTGGTTATTTATTACCATTGATGAAACTATACCCCCGTACCTTCGACCATACAAATTTCTCCTTTCATGAACCTTTCTGCCGGGATCTGCTCGAAGTGACTGCGCGATGTGGTCATGCCAAGTGTACAACGTACGTGGTGTGTGTGGGTAGGTATCCACATTCAAACCGTGGACCTATAACAAAAGGGATAATAGGTCCACGGTTGCTATCACAAAGGAAATCATTGTGGTCCACGGTTGCTAACACAAAGAGTTGAACAAAGGAGGGTCCACGATTGCCGGTGTTTACACACGTGTGTGTGTGTGGGTAGGTATCCACATTCAAACCGTGGACCTATAACAAAAGGGATAATAGGTCCACGGTTGCTATCACAAAGGAAATCATTGTGGTCCACGGTTGCTATTACAAAGAGTTGAACAAAGGAGGGTCCACGATTGCCGGTGTTTACACACGTGCGTGTGTGTGTGTGTGTGTGATGGTACTAAGTCAGCACGCGCGCGCGTGCTGTTGCCCTTCTCTGATTGGACGACCTCGCTAAATGATATAATGCGACTATCACAGTAAAAACTGTTTGTAATGTTACAAAGAAACATACATAAATCCAAAATGAGACAATTAAAAACTGAACACTCACGCTGGGTTATCACATTTCCTAATTCTGACTTCAATGCCAACATCGCATGGGTAGGAGCAATCACTCCATTGAGACCATTTACTCCACTCTCCATTCTGTCTGCCCATGTCTCTGTAAACACACGTTCCTTGAATGCACCACTACACATCAAAAAAGAAGTTGGTTTGTGTTTAAAATATAGGTATCTGATATAACTGCATCTTTAAGTTAGGAAATTGTGTTTATGGCAATACACGAAACAAGAGATCGCCATAACCATTATCCCTTTTTGAAACACTTATGTATGCCAACATAACCAACCCTTAAATCCAATAGACTTATTTATCAATGTCTTAGCCCCTTTAGTGGCATTGTTGGTACTATACCCAAATATCGTAAACATTATGATACAGAAATAACACCCTCCCCCCACACACAAACACCCATAACCGACCTTTGCACCCAAATTAGTCTAAATCGTCTTTTAAAAAACATCTTAACCCTGGGATGCCCCGCCCCTGTCAGACTTACAAGACTGCCATTGGTTGCTGCCCCTGCCCCCCCCCCCCCCCGGCCAGTAGACCATGGGGAAACGTGTATAACTCCTTTGTAATGTTGATTTCATACTTTTTTCAAAGCTAATAACCTTTCCAGATGTTGTAGAGACAGTTTGACAAACAAAAATTAACAAATATTAATTGTTAAAGAAATTTGAGTTAATTAGTATGTGTTCATACTGTAAACCGCAGTATTTTTTGTGCACAAGCCTATATGTGGAAAGTTTTCTCTAACTAGAGATTCTGAGTCCATGAGTCACACTGCCTATAGGGCAATAGACTATGTCAATCGGACCTGTCCGAGGATAGAACTTAAAGGGTTTCACCTATTTTTGCTAAAAACTGAACAAGTAATTAAATAAAAAGTGTTTTCGATCTACTGGCTGCAGACCAGTGGGCCATCGGAGAGTTTTAAGGGGCTGGAAACCGGCTACAATCCTTTTAGGTGCAGCACCTGACAATATCCACAAGATAACCCTCATGTTAGTCTTTGCCAATGTACAACCATTCCTACCTTGTCGCCACCACAAGGGGACCCATCAAGTGCCGGTCCCTTCTTAGTGCGACAGTACTGGGGATCCCATGGATCAATACACCACAATTGATGACATGAGTTAACCCTCATGTTAGTCTTTGCCAATGTACAACCATTCCTACCTTGTCGCCGCCACAAGGGGACCCATCAAGTGCCGGTCCCTTCTTAGTGCGACAGTACTGGGGATCCCATGGATCAATACACCACAATTGATGACATGAGTTAACCCTCATGTTAGTCTTTGCCAATGTACAACCATTCCTACCTTGTCGCCACCACAAGGGGACCCATCAAGTGCCGGTCCCTTCTTAGTGCGACAGTACTGGGGATCCCATGGATCAATACACCACAATTGATGACATGATTTAGATTCCTCAGGCTGCAAAAAAAAAAGTTATTCGAATATGAAACAGAGATTGAGCATTGAGTTCTGAATGGTCAGGACTATTCTTCACCTCTCATTAGTAACAACAATATCAGCTACCTGACATTTTCAATAAAATAGAAAGTTATATACCATAAAAACGGATGAATAACCAAATACAACCACTGGATTACTTGTATTCATTAGGATGATGGCTTGTGATCACAGCATTGGTAAAATGTATGTGTTGGAGTATACTCATAATGTTCCAACTGTTTGTCATCAGGCGATTGCCAACATCCAATTTGGAGCGAAACTAGAAAGCTTATGAGGATTAGCACACTGAGGCGTAAAGTATAAACAGAGTCAAAGCGGCGGAAACAAATGGTGGGAGCTGTGGATGATGGTAGCGTCCATAGGTTTGACAGTAAAGATATTGCTGCAGATAAAGGGAACATAAATGGAATATATGCAACTAACAGACGGTTGGAGGAGGGCAGTTGCCGATGATGAAACCAATGTCTTCAGGTGCTGTTCCTGCAGCATCTCAACTAACTTCACATCAGCTTCCAACCATGGATCACGAAAATAACATGGCCACAGTGCATTCTCGGTTCTGGGGGAGTTATGGCACATTTGCATGTAGTGTCCAATGAAAGCCTACGCAAACACAGACCCAGCTACCTGAATAACCTTTCTTTCCACTACCCCAAGATCAGACCTTGTTAGCTAGTGCCTACACCAGGATTCTTTTAAACCAAACTCCTATTTGGATTCCAGCAAATCTCCTGATGCCAAACACAGAAAACGCTTTGTCATCGGTTCTTTTCAGAAGCACATTTACTCATCAAAACAGTGACTGTTACCACAAACCTCCAATATAAACACAAGCTTGACAAAAATAGACTGATAACTAGCAATGCATCTGGAGATGTACTCTTTTACATGGAAACAAAACGATGGATCAAAAGGGCACCGAACAAATTTTTTTAAAGAAATTGAAGTGCACTTTATATTTTAAAAAACATAATCTATACAGATTAACATTGTTGGTTTGACTGAATTATGCATATTTACCTAGGTTTCTGTTAGAGCAATTTAGTTAGGTAGACCTTGCAGTTCAAAGGTCAGAAGCCAATGAATTTTACACATTACAAAAAATCTGGAAAATGATTTGCAGTTGAAAACTCCTTCAAAGAAAATTCACAGCCCTGAAATTGAATTTAAAGGGTTCATTTTTCTATCCCTGTTTCCCAGGTTTTTATTTATTTTATTTGTTAACCTTTTTTTTATCTGAGGGGTTATGGAAGAGGTAGGGCACAGGTTCAGACATTTTTCTTGAGAGAGTATGTTGATTGATATATGAACCCCTGCAAACTGTAATTCCCACAAGGTATTATTATGTGATACAAAGTAATGCATAGGATAGCCAAACTGTAACTCTGGCTATTTATCAACCCAACATTGTTTGCCAATGATTATTTGAAACTGTTAATAGTTATTGTAAGAAATAATTTTACAATTTATTTATTGATGTTCAGAACCATATTATTGTAATATTTGCAGAAGAGAGTAACACCTTTGGATAACTAATTAAGGTTATTTTTTTATCAAATGAAAAATGCTTTTGCCAGTGATTAGATTACAAGGACATAGCTAGTGTCCCTCTCCAAGATGATGTTACCAACATTTAAACAAAAACACTAGTCTATACTTTTGCTTAAATCAAACCCCATCAAAGTAAAACTACTTCACTTCATGCACGGATATATACAGTTACAAAGACAAAATAAGAAGCATATATTACAAATTGCAAATGGTAAAAAGCTACTGAAGTTGAATTTGCAGTTAGAATAAAGCTTATACAGGTTGAGTAATAAATACAATTCTTTTAACTCTACACATAGTTGATTATTTAAAGGGTCTGTGTACGTTTGGTAATGACTCTGAAAATTAATGGCAAAAAAAACTTACTTGGTAAGAAGTACAGCAGCTTTGGATAGTATAATGCATTTTGAGAAACTTTTCACTTCGAAGTACTGCAGTTATGGAAAAAAATATCACTTTTTATCCCCCAAAGTTTGAATCTGAGACGCGTTACTGCAGTAACGTTTCTCAGGTTGTGTATTCCAATTGCAGATTATTCTTCCTGCGTGGACATAACTGCTCCAGATTTTCGGCAATATCTCAAAAACACTACAGAATTTTGAAATGAAATTGGTATATGTCTACAACTATATAGGATTGAAACAAACATTGGGTACCAATTACCAAACGTATACAATCCCTTTAACTAAAAACTTGAGTATAAAAAAAAACATAATTTAAAAAAACACAAAATAACATTAATATTTCCCAGGCTCCAAAATCTTAAAGCTGCTAAGCGATGAAAATTTTGCTCAGCACATACCATAATTACAAGGTTAGCAACATTTTACTTTAGAAGCCATACATATTTTACAAAAAATATTTCATGCAAGAAATCATGCAATGAAATTGAAACAAAAAATTGTTGAGAGAAATGCAAAGCTGTAAGGAAACATCTGTTGTGGGATGAACATGTACCATACATAATATGTGTTCAAACTTGATTTTTCTGATAATGTGCTCTGAGAATGAAGACCCTGTAAATATGACTCTTGTTTGGACCATCCTTAGACGAGATGAAAGATGGGCAATGGGTAAGAGAAGAACCACTAGGGGCCATCCAAGTCAGTGTAAACATTGGCTGTACTCCAAATATATTTGAACCCTTTCTGGTTTTATTTCTGAATGCAATGTCATAGCTAAATAAGCAATGACTTCATGAAAATCAAATTTCTTATGAATACACGCAATTGCTTATAAAATAAGACTGTACAAGCACAGTGGTTTTTAAGGTCAACTTTGGTCTTTGTTGCAGCTTCAATGAAACTTAAACCATTTATTAATCTACATGTTTGTGTGAGCACTCTGAAACTCACCACAAGATTTATTAAATAGTTGAAATTTACTTTATATTTAAAAAAATGATTCCACAAAAACAAGCCTGAAATGAAAAATTCCTCTTAACAGTAAATGCCATCAAGCCTTTCTTGGATTTCAAGGAATTAAATCTTGTCTGAATCTCGGATCTCAAGAAAATAAATCCTGTCTGAATTTTGGATCTCTAGGAATTATATCTTGTCTGAATAATGCACTGTGGTGGTACAGTTTTCAAAAACAGATTTTATATCTACAGCCAGTCTCTTTGGAGGCATGCACTGAAACATGTAATTAAATAAAGGAATGAATGTTGACCAACACCTGTGGCCATGGCAACTGCCAATATTTCTTGTATAGATGTCTGCTTGAAGCAAATCTTTTCACTTAGCAACTCACTGAGATTGGGCCCAGATATTCAGGACCTTACTTTTCTCATAAGAGGGCATTTGGAAGGGTCTACATTGGTGTCATCTGCCAGACTGGTTAAGAATTGTGTGACCCTGCAAAAAAGCCTCAGCACTTGCCGGTGGGCCCGCTGTGAGGTGAAAAATATTAACTTTATCAAATAATCTTATCTTTTAAAATAGCAGTTTGAAGTGAAACAGTGACTTCATCATTTACCACTTGAGGAAAAGAATGATTATGATATAAAAAAAAAACATGATCATGCAAGTGAGCAAGTAATCATGCAACCCCTAAACCCCACCCCAATCACAATCCCTACCCTAAAACAAAAACCAAGTAAGCAAGTAAGCATGCAACCCCTAAACCCCACCCCAATCACAACCCCTACCCTAAAAAAAACCCAAGTAAGCAAGTAAGCATGCAACCCCTAAACCCCACCCCAATCACAACCCCTACCCTAAAAAAAAAACAATTAAGCAAGTAAGCATGCAACCCCAAACCCCACCTCAATCACAACCTCTACCCTAAAAAAAACCAATTAAGCAAGTATAAGCATGCAACCCCTAATACCCACCCCAATCACAACCCCTACCCTAAAAAACCAAGATAAGCAAGTAAGCATGCAACCTCCAAAAGCTCACCCTAAAAATGCATAAATAAATAAATAATAAGACCAAAATTTAACCAAAATAAATAAATACAATAAAACAAATTATATGAAAAGAAAAGAAAAAAATTACTATGGCGTATGATTCAAACTCCTGAAGACTCTGCTGCAATAACTTAAATTGGTTTAATAACCAATCACAGTGAGCAGACCAGATGAAACCTTAAATAACTTTTTTCAACATGGGATGCCTGGTAAATAAATGTAGTACACTCTCTTGTAAGGTTATTTTGTTCATTAACATGATTTGTTTTTCTTTGGCTTCAAAACCCCCTAATTATATAACCGATTAGACAATCAATTATTTTTCTGATAATTAACCACGTTTTAAGAATTGTGATACATGCAGTGCATTTGCAGACTAAGTCTTGAACATAGAAATTATCATTAGGTGTATAAAAGCATCGTACACGTTTGGTAATGACTCTGAAAATTTATGGCAATAAAAACTTACTTGGTAAGAAGTAAAGCAGCTTTGGATAGTATAATGCATTTTGAGAGACTTTTTACTTCGAAGGACTGCGGTTATGGAAAAATATATCACTTTTTATCCCCAAAATATTTTGAATATTGAGAAGTGTTACGGTAACGATTATTCTTCCTGATTTTCGGCAATATCTCAAAAACAGTACCACCTTTTGAAATGAAATTTTCACATGTTAGTTTTATGGCATATATCTACAACTATATAGGATTGAAACAAACAATAGGCTCCAATTACCAAACGTCTATGATGCCTTTAAGCAAAAAGCAGGTAGATTTTGTTTGACCATGGTTTGACCTTTCTCTATGGTTTGACATAGATACAGGTATAGTAACTGAATGACAAGGTTTATTTTAGATTTTAGTTTAGTCTTCATCACTGTTTTGTTTATTATAATAGCGCCAACTTTACTTTGGTTTTTATTTCAAAAGGGTAAGGAGTTTATTTTCACAACAGTCCAAGCAACTTTGAATACAGTGGAGACATAGTCGCCTAGCCTTGAAGTCACCTATGACATAACCTATCACTTTTAACGTGACCTATCTCCTTTGACAACAAGCATTTATATACAACACTATCATACTGTTAAAAAAACATGGTTAAACACTCAGCGCTGAAAATACAGAAAATACAGTTTTAATTGGCCAGAAGCCCCCCCCCCCCTAAAATTTTACCCTGGCTTCAGTCCAAATAACGATTTACTGCAAAAATGATATCCAGCATTATAGGTAAAAGAACTCCAATGACAAAGGCAGCTGAAAAAGGTTGCATTGCCAACAAGCAAAGTTTACTGATTCCTAAAAACCAACCCTTAGCATCCAGCAAACGCCCCCCTCCCCCCCCCCCAGTGGATCGTCATATCACCCTGATTATTTGAATGACTTGGAAAGAATACTGGTAAAATGAAGTGCCAGGGGGAGGTAGTAGTTGATAACAAGATAGGCCTAGGTGGTTAGAAAACAAACTATTTACATCACACTCGGGTGCCCTGTCACCTCACTGTATCAGGTTTTCTATTTCCTTAAAAGCAATAAACAAAGCTTCATTTTCGGAAGTAAAAAATCATAAATCCTGTCGGGCACAGGATGGTACCAACAATGAGGTTGACATTTACTAGTACAGACCAAAGCATAGTTTGTATTTTTCCACCTTGTTGAAAACAAACAAGTGACATCATAATACTGATGTGCTCAACATGTGTTAAATAAACATGTTGGTAATCCTGATAGTGTAGAAATGTTTCATGATACAATTTGTTTTTAATGTTAGACATTTCAATATAGATGAGTGAAAATGTGCAAGCTTGAAAATCCAGATTGCTCACATTCGGGCAAGGTTATTAGGCAACATGATTTAAGATATGTGTGCACAATATTTTAAAACAGTAAATCTTGATGGTTTGTGAAATGTAGCAAAGTTTTGTAAATGTCACATCACTTTTATTTATTTTTTCCATTCTGAAACTTAAACGAACTTCAACGAAACTTAACACTCAACTGCTTATGATTTCACACAAGGTGACGAGGTGAATCTACTTACAAGTTTACACTAGCTTTTTTATTGAAAGGAATTAATAATTTAAGTTACAGAAGCTTCAATGGTAAAAACTAGAATAACAACATAACTATTAAACTCAATAATTTGAATTGTGAAACAGGGTGCACGATTGCTTTATTTTAGATTAACTTCATTTTTTATCATTATTAAATACTGACTATTTCTGGAAGCTCACCCCAAATTCCCAGTGACATAACTAAGGAGGGCATGGGGGGGGGGCACGTGCCCCTCATTTGAAATCGGGACTTTTAAGATTTATAATTACCCGAATAAAAAAGCTATGCGCTTTTATGTATTTTTTTCAGCGTTTTGAAAACTATTTTTCTATTTAAACGCAGACAATATAATTTGTTTTCCTCCATGGCAGATTATCTAACCAAAATTAGTAAATGACAGAAAGAGAGCGCTGAAAATACAGAAAATACAGTTTTAATTGGCCAGAAGCCCCCCCCCCTAAAATTTTACCCTGGTTTCAGTCCAAATAATGATTTACTGCAAAAATGATATCCAGCATAATAGGTAAAAGAACTCCAATGACAAAGGCAGCTGAAAAAGGTTGCATTGCCGACAAGCAAAGTTTACTGATTCCTAAAAACCAACCCTTAGCATCCAGCAAACGCCCCCCTCCCCCCCCCCCAGTGGATCGTCATATCACCCTGATTATTTGAATGACTTGGAAAGAATACTGGTAAAATGAAGTGCCAGGGGGAGGTAGTAGTTGATAACAAGATAGGCCTAGGTGGTTAGAAAACAAACTATTTACATCACACTCGGGTGCCCTGTCACCACACTGTATCAGGTTTTGCTATTTCCTTAAAAGCAATAAACAAAGCTTCATTTTCGGGAGTAAGTAAAAAATCATAAATCCTGTCGGGCACAGGATGGTACCAACAATGAGGTTGACATTTACTGGTACAGACCAAAGCATAGTTTGTATTTTTCCACCTTGTTGAAAACAAACAAGTGACATCATAATACTGATGTGCTCAACATGTGTTAAATAAACATGTTGGTAATCCTGATAGTGCAGAAATGTTTCATGATACAATTTGTTTTTAATGTTAGACATTTCAATATAGATGAGTGAAATTGTGCAAGCTTGAAAATCCAGATTGCTCACATTCGGGCAAGGTTATTAGGCAACATGATTTAAGATATGTGTGCACAATATTTTAAAACAGTAAAACTTGATGGTTTGTGAAATGTAGCAAAGTTTTGTTAATGTCACATCACTTTTTATTTATTTTTTCCATTCTGAAACTTAAACGAAAATGTTGGGGGAATAAATGGGTACCGTTTTTCTAAGACAAACTGTCAAATACTTTTTGCACACTTTGGGAAACAGCTTCTATTACAGATAATGTCAAGTTAAACTCCCGTTAAAGTTAAAATTATCGAAACAAAATGTAGGCCTACTTTACAAATATTTTGGGTGGAACTAATCTCTGAATACTAAGAAGAAAAGTGCAACAAGAATTCTAAACCTGTTCAGAGAATTCCCAAACTAAATGCTAGTATCAATGACATCATTAATTTACCAATTACTGGAATACCAGGAAATATTTTGAACAACGAATCTGTATCAAGTAACAATGAGTCACACTGTTTATTTGAAACAGCTGGACATTTTCAAGGAATTATGTTCTTACAAAAATGCATCCTCATGAAAATTATACTTTCCAGAGAAGTTCTTATTAAGAGAATATTATAACATTACTTATTTCATTTCTTTCTTCTTCCAAATGTTAACTTTTTGTTAAATGAATAAATCACAAAACTCACGAAAAACAATCTTAAGACTAACAGACAACAAATTCAAGCTTGGTATTTTTGAGTAAATTTCAATTAAAATCTCATTGAATGAAATAGTGCAATACCAAAACAATTGAAATATACTTATTCCCCCAAATAAAAATATATACTGTGAGGAATAAGTCTGGGAAAAAAAATGAAAATTACCAATTCAGAGTGGTTATATTATGTTCAATAAAGGGAAGAAGGAAAGGAAAAGAGAAAATTATAAAACAATTGTGCACTTACAGTTCCACATAGCTCAAATTCTTCACCAAAGTCAAATTTACACTGGTCATTCATATCGTACCACTCCCCTGGATAGCCATCTAACTCTGGTAGTCCACTTTCAAATGGGGTATCCTCCAGGCAGGTGTAAGCTCTGTAGTTAAATTGATGAAGCGTTTTGATTTGGCTTGCGGTAACACCATGTGTATATCTCTTTTGCTGTGTAGATTTTTGTTCTTTGAGAACTTGTCTTGTATTCTACTGTCGCGGAGTAGATTTCAGAATTCGGGAGACTATTCTACTGCCGCAGAGTAGATTTTTCGGAATTCGGGAGACTACCAAGTTCTGAAAAGAACTGTCCTGCTTCTGAAATTTTACCTGGGCGGAAGGTAGGAAATCGGTCGGGACTACTACTTTTGCTTAGTGGATCGGGGGGGGGACTTCTTGTTATTAACTTCACTGCCGTGGAGTGAGTTCTTAAATTGGTCTC
This sequence comes from Plazaster borealis, assembly GCA_021014325.1. NCBI lineage: Eukaryota > Metazoa > Echinodermata > Asteroidea > Forcipulatida > Labidiasteridae > Plazaster > Plazaster borealis. The sequence goes on along the minus strand of CM037468.1, from coordinate 16,653,949 downwards.
AACCTTTTGACTAGCTTGCTCTAGTCATTGTAAGGATAAAGAGTTAACATTTATTAGCATAAAGAAAGCAGTGTTTTCATTCTCGTTTTCTAAATCTTAACAAAATACATCCTTCATACATGAAAAAAACACATTATTCATTGACTATTTATGATTGTCAAAACACCCTTTAATTAAAGGGTCTGTTTATGTTTGGTAATGACTCTGAAAGTTATCGGCGATAAAACTTACTTGGTAAGAAATACAACAGCTCTGGATAGTATCATGCATTTTGAGAAACTGTTCACTTCGAAGTACTGCAGTTATGGAAAAAGATATCACTTTTTATCCCCAAAAGTTTGAATCTGAGAAGCGTTACTGCAGTAACGTTTCTCAGATTGTGTATTCCAATTGCTGATTATTCTTCCTGCATGGACAAACCACTCCAGATTTTTGGCAATATCTCAAAAACGCTAACACCTTTTTAAATGAAATGATCATTTTCACAGGTTAGTTTTATGGTATATTGTCACCGTTTTCATGAAGAGCCACATATCTTAAAATGACAAAAATAGATTATTCAAAAAGGGGCCTTTATCTCAATGAATGCATTTTTGCGTTTTCACAAACAGCCATCGGCCCAAAAACGCATTGTAATACAATGCAACAAATGTAGGTCAAATCGTTTTTCCATTTTCACGAAGAGCCACTTATGTCAGCGCGCGCGTGATCACGTGACATACGCGCCCCTTTCCTATGTTAAAACACGTTAACCAGTTGGGCGTCTAAGTAGGTCAACTCACTTTTTCGGTTTCACGAAGAGCCACGTATCTTTGACTAATTACTATGGCAATTAGCCAATTATTTAACGAAATTAATAAGTCAATAGGGATGTTAAACTTATACAGAATCATATAAGAGGTCTTTGAATGCAAACCGTGGCTTTAGTATTGCAGATATTGCAGTTTTAAGCCAAGCACAGTGTAAAATGTAAATCTCAATCAAGCGTTTGGACATGTGTGGCTCTTCGTGAACACCTAAATAATAGGATTGAAATAAACAGTGGGTTCCAATTACCAAATGTATATACAATTCCTTTAAAGCATATACGTACAACATTGGTAATTTTCAAAGACCAGTTTCCGCACTTAATGTGACCCAACATATACATGAAATAACAAACCTGTGAAATTTTAAGCTCAATCGGTCTTCAGAGTCATGAGAAAACAGTGAAAACCCACCTTTTATGTTTGTTTTGGACATGCAAGATAAAAGCTAACTGTTTTACTCATTTCCTAAAAACAATAGCATCTCAAGCAAAACAATTTCAAGGGAGATTTTCCACCATGACCTTTTTTATACCATGTATGTTATGTGCAAATCTGTGAACATTTATATTTTCAATCTTACTAATGTTGTACACCACTCAAAAGTTTCCAACACATTGTAAATAAAATTGTTCTGCATCAAGATTTGATCTCAAAGAAAAAACACAAAAGGAGGCACATCCCTTAAAGTAGTTGGTACTACTGTTGACGAAGTCAGTTTTCAAAAACCTTTTTTAAATGTCTTTACATTAGGGAAATTGGGCTAATTCCAATATAGTTTTACAGATTATTTCTATGTAACACAAGAGAAAGGTTCATCTCAATAAGAAACTCACCTGAGGTATCGTTGAAGTTCTTCATTGCTGCATTCTGACCAGAAGTGATTATTGTATGTTGAAATTACAACAGGTGCCATAATTGAGCCAAGATATGGATCCTCTGTACAAGTGTTTCCTGTTCCATCATGCTCCATACCAAACCTTCAAACATGAAATAGTCACAGAAATCATGTCAAACACAAATGTGATGCGATCAAGCAAACTGAGTCGTTTGTTGGCCCAGGTCATTTTTCATTTTTTTATACAGCTGAAAAGAACATATCTATGCATAAATACTGTTAAAACCCCATGTTGATACCACCTTTGGTTTAAAAGTTGTGAAAGTAGAAACACTAAGAGATGCGAGAGAATGAAACTGAGAAAAGGGGGTTTAAAGTGGAGTTGTTTATTGAAACTACATCGGCACATTTTCTTTCAATGCTAATTTTAACCCCTTTTTGATGTTATTTATCAGGAAGGAAGTTGCCAATATAAAATAAGACAAATTTTGACATTTAAATTGACAAAAAATTTTTTTGAATATGTCACCCCTGTTGGCCTGTTTTGGCTTGTTTCTCCATACTGATATTTCCGACAAACGACTCATTCAGCTTTAATCGCATCACAAATGTAAATGTTAAATGTTAAGGGTTCCGACATACATGCTACTGCTTTGTTGTTATGTTCATGTGTTTTAAAACAATTACAACAGAAACAGTGGCAATTCAAATAAAGGACATTGTCAATACATATTTATTTCTCAGTGGCATTGGAGCAAGTCTAGGGCCCAATTTCATAGAGCTGCTTAAACACAAAAAGTAGCTAAGCACAAAACATTTCTGCTTAGCAGAATAGGGTTACCAGCCTAAATCCCATCTCACATACACAACCTGTGATTTATAATATCAAATAAATATCTGTAAATAAAGAAAAGAGCTTGTTTTACAAATTTTGTTTGGTTATTCAAATATCGGCCTTGCTTGTTGTCAACAGTACCAAAATATTGAAATAATAGTGAGCTTGAGTTCCTTTAAGACAATTGTCCCTGATAATAGTAAGTGATGACTTACACATGTCCCGCCTCGTGTGCGACCACAAAGGACGACAGCAGACCCTCGTCTCGGGCAAGGGCACAGCTTCTTCTCATATCACACATTCCAGTCACTGGAGCGTAACCTATCAAAGATTGATAATTCAAACCTTTCTAGTTTTGTGACTATGATAATTGGCATGTACAGAGGGGGAGGCTTAATACCTTGGCCCAATTTCCATAGAGCTGCTTAAGCAAAAAATATTGCTTAACAGATTTATGCTTAGCAAAAATAAGCGGAATACCAGTCACAGATTGTGTATGTGAGATGGAATTTAGGCTGGTAACCCTATTCTGCTAAGCAGAATTGTTTTGTTTTCAGCTACTTTTTGTGCCTAAGCAGCTCTATGAAATTGGGCCCAGATGAGAGTTTAGGAAGGGCATAAGAGCATGATTCAGAGTGTTACCAAAACAAAAGAACTTAGTGAATTCTTGAAATAGTAACATTTGTATCATCTTATTATTTATTTACTTAATGGTACTTATTTATTTTCTTTTTTTTCTACATTTGTTTCCTGTTCTTTCTTGTTTTATTACAACCTTTACGATATATTTGCAATTTTATAGGGACTAAAACGAGTATGGTCCAAGTCTTTCTTCAAGAACAGTTTCTACGAGGCATTTTCCGTGTGAACTCCCCACAGGAGTGCAACCAGTGTCCAGCAATGTTACGCAGAGATACTGTAATACCATGAAAATGTTTGACATGAGAGAACACCAAGAAAGAAACCTCTCATAACATTCTTACCTGCTGGTCCAAAATCTAATCTGGTAATAAATACAGCTAAATCATGGTGGTTTGCCTGGTTCTCATCTCGGACAGTCTGTCTGGATGACCAACGGCAGATATGAGCTAAACTTGCCTGTGCTTGACGCTCTACAACCATGCTGGCAGACTGGATGAAACAAATATAGAGATCACATAATAAGGCCATGAAGAATTATTAGTTTGTGGCGTGTCGTGGCCGAGTGGTTTAGTTCACCGGACCAAAGCTCTGGTGTTGTCAGCAGCAGAGTGTGGATTCGAATCCCGGTCGCGACACTTGTGCCCTTGAGCAAGGCACTTAAACATAATTGCTTCGTAAAAAAGTTGGGAAGGTAGTGCATTCTGCTCTACCAGCCAGGCTCCTAGTGGATGATACCCATGCCTACATCCTTATGGACTATGAAGGGGGCAACCCTGTTTCAGCCCCAGGAGTAGGTGGCAACGTGCCCCTGGTGACAGATGATTTTGGCTTGATTAATCTGAACTACGAATCACTCTTAATTGCTAAGCAAAGTGTGATGTCACAATACGTGATACTGACAACCATTCTTAAGGCTTGTGCTTTGTAATTTTCCCCCAGAATGTACAAAACAAGGTAGACAAATAAGAATGCCTTGGGGTGGTCTTTCAGAACATTTTTTACATCACATAATAAAATCTGGAATCGATTTATTAAAGGTGTTTACTGATTCACAGGAGAAGTGGCCAATAAAACTAAACCACTCATGATGCAAAATGCCTGTGATATTTTTAAGAGTCGGAATGAACATAAGTTCCTCATGATTTGTACAATGACTGATAGATTTCATTACTTCTCTCCAAACACAAAGTCTTTAAAAAGTTGACAAACCTGATCATGACTGAGAAGGATGATTCTGGATGCAGCAAACTGGATATCAGAAGCCATCGAATCATGATGGTATGCCATATTTACCTGATTGATGAAAACCATAGTGTGATGAAATGTTGACTACAGGTAATCTATCAACTAAGCCCAATTTCATAAAGCCTGTAACACAAAAAACTTGCTCAGAACAAAAATCTCTTGCTTAGAAAAATCAGGTTACCAGCCAGAATACCATACAGTTAACATTGCTGGGACTGATACCCCACTCATTTCTTGCTTAGTAGAATTTTCTGATCAACAGCTTTATGAAATTGGGCCCTGATGGGTTGTTTCAAATCTCTCAATCTATAAGTACTTTGATTCCCTTTTAGGATGGCTGTCTTTTTTTTTTTTTTAATTGTTAATTGTCAGTTAAAATAAAGTAATCGCTATATAATGTTTGACATCAATTATCAATTTTTATTAGGTGTTCGTGCAATATGAGCACGAACACCTCTTGTTATTGTTCTGTTTTTTTTGGGTTTTTTTCTTCTTCATCTTCTTCTTCCGGGGAACTCTTCTCCAGAACAGAACTCAAAATAGAAATTTAATTGAACCTTGAAACTTGGCATATACTTGAACCTTAACATGAGCACGGCACTTGCACAATTTCGTCATGATGACGTCATCAGGTGTCGAATTACAAGGTTTTTAAAGTTGAAAAATGATCATTTGGTATGTGCTGTATCTCATTGAATATAAAAGCTATGATGTTCATAATTGGGCATGTGATAGATCAAGACTGGGGCTACATTTGAAAAGTTAACGTCAAAATCGTATGACCTTTTCTTCAAGGTCAAGCCCTAGGTCAAAGTTTGCCTTCGTTTTTTTTTCTTGAAAAACATCATTTTCGGGCTTATCTACGGCATAACTCAAGATTGAAATTGAATTTTACATTGAAACTCATCAGACATTTGAACCTAAATATCAAGACGACACAAACATGATGATGTCATGATGACGTAATCAGGTATTGAATTACATTAAATCAAATTTTAATATTTGAAAAAAAATCATAACTCATGAACGACATGTTGGATTTTTACAATCTATACATCACCGGAAAGTTCGTTAAAGGTTCAACAAACGCTACACAAAAAGTGACCCCATTTGACCTTGACTTCCGGTTCAACCCAGAAATTTAAAATTTCATAATATTCGTATCTCAAAAACCACTTATCATTTCAGCATAATTTTTGCATCAGGTTGTAGAAAGTTGAGCCTGCTCAAACTTTTGCACAGAAATAACAACATTTTGACATTTACATCTTGTCTTATAACCACCGGCATTAAAGCGCACGTTCGTGTTGACCCACTTTGATAACGCGAGATACTGTTATAGCGCGTGTACAACAGAAACATGCATTTTGAACGTGTAGTTCAGTTTACATCAACTACATGTAGGAATACATTTAGCATCACTGGATGTTACCTTGTATATTGCGCACCCCGGCATAAAGATAATCCATGTAATAATAATAATAATAATAAATATGATTTATAATGCGCCAAATCCACTCTGCAGAGTGCTCAAGGCGCAATGGAAGAAAGAGAAGGGACAAATGAAGAATTAAGAATAGGAACCATTAAATAGGTGAGTCTTCAGGTAACGTTTAAATGTGTCAACAGAAGTGCAATTTCTTATAACCAGAGGGAGAACATTCCATAGAGCTGGACCAGCATGTGCAAAAGCCCGTTCCCCCCATACTTTAGTAGATTTGGGAGTAACTAGAGAACCAGAGTTGGACGAACGTAAAGATCTGACAGGAGTGTATTTATGAACTAGACCAACATTGTATTGAGGAGCGGAACCATTAATCGAGTAGAAGACAAGAAGCAATATTTTAAATATGATGCGATCTTTTACTTGTAACCAGTGAAGAGATTTTAGAGTGGGAGTGATATGGGTATGTTTTTTAGAGAGGGTGACAATACGTGCTGCAGCGTTTTGGAGCTTTTGGAGTTTGGACAACTGGGTCTGGGGTAAGTTGAAAAGCAGGGCATTCCCAAAATCAAGTCGAGAGGAAATTAGTGCGTGTACTAATTTTTCAGTAGCAGATTTTGTTAAGTATTTCCTAATGAACCCAATATTGCGAAGTTGGTACCTTACAGATCTACAAATGCTGGAAATTTGATGAGACATTGTCATGCCAGAATCCAACATTACTCCTAGGTTGCGACACGCCTGGGACACATTGATCGTACAGCCAGAGAAAGAGATGGATTCCAAATTGACTTTACTTAACTGAGTCCTTGAACCAAATAAAAGAAACTCAGATTTGGAAAGGTTCAGTTTTAATGAATGAGAGTTCAGCCAGGAATGGACGTCAAACAAGCAATTTTCAAGGCGGGTGACTGCATTTGTAGCATCAGCCTGGTTGGGTTTGAAGGAAAGATAAAGTTGGATATCATCGGCGTATATGTGATAATTGATATTATGGCGTCGTAGGATGTGTCCCAAACTAATCAGGTAAACAGAAAATAAGGTGGGCCCGCCCACAGAACCCTGTGGTACACCGCGAGTGAGAGGCATACTATGTGATTTGCAGTCTTTGATACAGACAATCTGTGAGTGACAAAAAAGATACGACTGAAACCATTCATATGCCTGACCTCTAACACCGAATGAACGGAGGGTGTTCAGCAAAACAGAATGGTTGACGGTGTCGAAAGCGGAAGTAGTACTTGAAAAATTTGTAACTCCTGAACCACACATTGGATTTTTACAATCTATACATCATCTGAAAGGTCTTTATAAAACCTAACATACGCTACACTTATTGTGACCCCGTTTGACCCTGACTTCCGGTTCAAAGCGGAAGTTGAAATTTAATGTTTCAAAATTCATAATTCCTGAACCACACGATGGATTTTTACGATCTATACATCATTGGACAAGTATTTAACAACTTAACAAACGATATACAGAATGTGACCCCAATTGACCTTTACTTCCTGTTCAAACCGGAAGATGAAATTTAATATTTGAAAAAATCAGAACTCCTGAACCACACATCGGATTTTTATCATCTATACATCATCAGAAAGGGCTCCAAAGATTTAAGAAACGCTACACACTGTCACCTCATTTGACCTTGACTTCCGGTTCAAACCGGAATATGAAAGTAAATGTTCCAACAAATTGTTGGAGGTTTACAATCCATACATCATCTAAATCATCTTCATAAACTAAACGCGCTACACAAAATGTAACCCCTATTTGACCTTGACTTCCGGTCCAAACCGGAAGTTGATGTTAATTTTTTTGAAAAATTCATAACTCCTGGACCAGGCATTGGATTGATAAGGTAGAATGTTTATTCATTCAATCACTCCCCACGAACACCTTGTTTTTGTCACATGACAAAAACTCAATGTCTAGTTTTTATTTTATTTTTATACTTACAATAGTCAACATGGTTAGAAGATAGGTCGGCACAAAATCTATCGTATGAAAACTTGTCATAGAGTAGTCAGCAGTGAGAAGTGTCTCAACAAAATGCTTCTGTCCTGGGTCTCCTGCCCTACGTCTCTGACGTTCTGAACTTGAGAATGGTTTTTGCTGGGATACGTTCCTCTCTGGGGTGTCATGGTGCAGGTCAAAGGTCACTAAAACAAAATTAGACAACCATAATAGAAGCTTGCAGTATACTGGCCTTGATCTCTATGCTAACTCTACATAACACAATTAGTAGTAGTAGTAAATTATATCTAGGGCTAGCCAAGCTTCCTTGGTTACCAGTGGTATCTCATGCTGAACACATTTTAAGGAAACTGCTCATCTCCCTAACCACCAGCAAGCACTGCCCGATGAGCCTGCAGTAAGCAGTGGGTGTTTCCAAATTTGGACTACTTGATATCCACAATGGGAGTAGAGGGGATTAATCAGGCCAAATGATCGAATTGAGAAACAATTCACAACACTCGGAGCCTTACTGACACCATCTGTAACCATCACACATCTAAACAAGTCAATTTAACAACTCAGCAACACGGAAGAGATCTAGGTTATCACAGTTGTGGACACACTATAATGTATTGTTTCTACCAATCAACAAATCTTCAGCATAAACAGAACTGGAATGTCTGAAAAACTAAAGAATACATTAAATTATAAGAAAATGACTGTCTTACAATCTGTCATGAGTTTTGTTGACTCTAAGGTGAAGTCTTTGGTTCTATACATGATGTGAAGATGACCATCCGAGATATTGCCCCTGGACTGACCAATGGTAGACGCCAATGGTTCAATAATAAATTCTTCATCACCAGTTTTTATGAAACCACTCTGTAAAATGAAGGAGAACAAATAACAAGTGCAAAATGTTGTTTGATTACATACCCACGACAAAGCTATTCAAAAGTCAAGGTTATACTACTTTTTTTAAGAAGAAAATGTTGAGGATAGTAATTTAGCCACTGAAAAACATTGTTTGAAAAAAAGAAACTTGAAAACCTTTCAACTGCATATTTCGTTTCAATTGCTTTCAGACAAAACATTTGTGCCAAATCAATCCATTGTTTATTAATAATGGAGGTCAAAAGGAAACAAAAAAGAAAAAGACAATGAAACAGCCTACCAATCCATCACAATTGCTAATAGCAACTGATGATCCCGGGCTGTCATCCACGCCACCAGAGTAGAAGCACAGTGTATTAGGTCTGTAAACTTCCTTGGTACCATCTTCTTTATACAGCTCAACCTTCATCTTGGGTGTAACAATAAATCGATTCCTGGTAACATTTAATTGGATCTGAACACCAAATGCCTCCACTCGGAAGTGATGGTTGACCCCTGGGATGTCATCCTTAAGAGAACTACGTCTGTAGCGTGATCCCCCATCTCTATTTCGAGTGTCTCTCTTAGCACGCTCATAAACATCTTTTTCCTCTTCTTTTGAAGTTGAAAGGTCATGACTTAAGAACCCCCCATCTGGGGTTGACCTGTATGGCCTGACTACTTCATAATTTGAAAGTTTGGACAGAAGATGATCTGTGTGATAGAACACAATTGTTGTTTCATTTCAAACATTTTAAATACTTCGATTTAATGAATACAAATTAATTTATGTACAGGCCTATAGAGGCCATGAGATTTGGGCGAGTTGTAATGGAAACAATTAGCCAGAAATACTCAGATTCTGGGTAAAAAATTGTTTAAACCCATAAATCAAACCTGTGAATTTCATCAAAGTGGTCCCAGTACTCATTTTTTTGCAAAAACAACACATTTCCTCAAAGCTTTGGGCATATTTAATCATCATTATTATGTTCTAGAGGAATACTCTAAAAGGTATATGTACACCATGTCACCTGTGAAATCACGAAAATGCCAGAGCAAAAACAATCTTACATTAATTATGGAGACTGCCATTATGGTTTTATCAACTTATCATGAAATTCAGCAAGCAGGCAAATCTCAAAACTTTCTTTGTACAATATTTGTGGAATTTTTGTTGATACAAAATGTACAATTTCTCACAGTGACTAGTTTAGTATCTCGCCTGCCAGGAAATGCCCTGGACTGCACAAGGTCACTCTTTTTTTAACACAAATTAACATAGTTTTTACCTTCTCTCTTAAACCTGTTCATTTATTTGGCAATAGATAAAACTGTAATGAGGCTCTGAACAAATTTAAGATTCTTTAATTTGCAAGAGGGAGCAGTGATTAATCATAAAGAAATAAGTGGTTTCCCAAATCATATCTAGGATTTATTTTCCTGAGGGTTATCTCAGCTACCACATCATTGCCACTGGACTGTTTAGTGCTTAAATAGATGGTTTAGCATAAGACTTGAAGCTATGCATGGTGGAAGTAAGTAAGGTTTGCGTCGACACCATGTAGGAAATCTCTTTTCAACGGTGGCTCTGAGAAGAGTCGGTTTCTGCTTGACGTTTCGATACTCTGACCAATCAGTTTTGATCAGTATTCTCCAGTATATTGATCCAAACATCGAGCAGAAACCGGCTCTCTCAGAGCCACCACTACTCAAAAGAGATTTTGGAAATGGTGTCACCACAAACCTTACTTGCATGGTTTAGCATCATAAAACTTAGCCGCAAAAGCTTAACTCCAATAAGTAATCCTAGTCAGCTTATGGTGGTGACAATAGATGTACATGTATGCTTGTTTCTCTTTTAAATACATACATGTACCGTGCAGTGCATGTTCTAGCATTAGATTCCTACCTCCATGGTTTATGCAAAGTTGCAAACATTTCAGAATGAAGTATTTGTTAGAGAGGATCTGAACCAACGTTTCTTATGCAAGCTTTTGAATAAAACTTGTATTTTTCTGAAACTGCTTATTAAAGTGGCTAATAAGAGCAGCAGGTTGCTGTGATTACTGTTATGAGGACAATATTATTGTACATTCAACACTCCCTTTAAAGGGTGTGTACAACATTGGTAATTGCCAAAGACCTGTATCCAAACTCAATAAGACCCAACATACACATGAAATAACAAACCTGTGAAAGTTTAGGCTAAATCGGTCTTCGGAGTCATGAGAAAACAGTGAAAAAAAACCTTATGTGTTTTAACTTTTTTTCAAACATCGGAATTTATCCTGCAGGATAAATACTATTATTTCACTCATTTCATAAAAACCATGGCATTTCAAGCAAAACTATTTCAAGGGAAGTTTTCTACCATGACCATCTTTATACCATGTGAGTTATGTGCAAGTCTGTGAGCATTTATATTTTCATTCTTACCAATGTTGTACACACCCTTTAAAGGCACTTGACACGTTTGGAAATTGTCAAAGACCAGTATTCTCACTTGGTGTGTCCCAACATGCATAAAATAACAAACCCGTGAAAATTTTGGCTCAATTGGTCATCGAAGTTGCAAGAAAATAATGAAAGAAAAAAAAACCCTTGTTGCACAAATTTGTGATCTTTCAGATGCCTGAGAAAGACTTCAGGCCTGAAGTCTTTCTCAGATTCAAATATTTTAGTGAGAAATTACCTCTTTCTTAAAAACTACATTACTTCAGAGGGAGTTGTTTCTCATAATATTTTATACTATAAACAGCTCTCGGTTGCTTGTTACCAAGTAAGTTGTTATGCTAATATATATTTGGAGTAATTATGTCTAGTGCCTTTAGGTCTGCAGGGCTTTACATTACTGACTGAAATCCCTTCACATGATTCACTTCCCATTATACCTTCTAAAGAGATCTACTTACAACAACAATACAAGTTAACTACTGGTTTATAAACTGTTCAACCGTAGTAAAAAGCAGTTAAACAAGTGTGAAAATCACTTTTTGTCTATTCATGAAAGGTTTGTATCCATTAAGAAGACTTGGTTACTTTGCAAAGACTTGCTTGAAATCATTGCTGAGTTTTCAGTTTTGGTTTAGGTATTTAATGCACAACTCTTAATAGAAGTTTAGCATTTTTAAGTTGTAAGTGTTTTCAAGGACAACATTACTACATGTATGGGGATGCAATGACTGGTGATATGGGGATACAAGATTATAAAAAAATTATTAAAGTGTAATGTCAACATACGGTGTTTTTTCTGCAGTGGTAGATTGATTGGAATACTGGCTCCTGAAACCTGAAAGGAAAAATAGTTGATCACTAAAAAAATGATTTGTACATAACAACAAAGATTTCTGGTAGACTTTTGAGGAAAGTTCAATATAATTTGTGAGACTTAAACACTTTTTAACAGTTAGTAACAAATCTCTGAAGATCAATAATGAATATCAATAATATAAACAGCATCTCATTTTAACCTCTTCCTTTTTCCAAAAAAAAAGAGATATTAGTTTATACTCAAGATTAAACAAATAACATATTTCCTGATTATCAAGATGCCTGATGCAATGACAACTTTTACTTAAATGTTTCCAATCAATTTACTGGCACTCCACTCAATCAGTTACAGAATGGATGACATTTTAAAGAAACCTGGCGTATAAGCTTTGAAAGTGAACAGCACGTGTGAACAAAAATTAACTAATCATTCAAACTCAATGGCTAGACAACTTCCTATGAATGACTTGATCTATCGAAAAATTCCACGAACAAGTTGAAACACAAATTATTGCAACTTCAAATGAACCTCTTTCAGTTGTTATTATTTTCCAAGGCAAAGATTAAAAGGGAACTGATTGACAAAACCAGACTACTGATAAAAATGAAGCGAACTGTCTGACAATTGACATATTATGTACTCTTTCCAAACCGATGTTGTACTATTCCTTTAAAAGGAACAGTTGGTCTTGAAATCTCCTATAATTGGTACCACATGGAGTAGAACATTGACATGACTTCATCATCTTACTGTTTGTCTTACCAGTAAGTGCAAGCACAATTGATCCCATTAAATTTGATCAGTTGAAAGGTAGGTGCTTTAAGAAAGGTCATTGACTGATCTTTGTTCACATATCTTAACCTTGAAATGAACGACCAAAGGATGGAGGGCCTTACAAAACAAATTCCATGATTAATGAAGTGAAAGTCACAAAGAAATTGAAAGTTTTCATGATCTAGACCTATTACATGTTTACCATGGAGGTATAGATACTTGGTACTGCCTTCAAAATAGCAACTTCATATGCTTAACTTTATTAATTCTTAGTGATAGTCCTGGAAAATTTTCCGGCTTACAGCAATTTCGCAATTTCACTCAAAATTCTGTGCAAGCTACAAGAACATTATTCATAACATGACACTTATCCTACTGTTTCTAACACCTGTTGGTGTAAAATGTAAGACTTGGGCCAAGTAAAAAAAGGAACCAGTTGATCATCAGGGTTTTTCAAAAAGAGGATGAGCCTCTTTTTATTTAAAAACAAAAATTGGGGGGTGGTTGGGGGGGGGGGTTTTCAAGGAGGAAAGACATGTTCGACTAAAATATTGCTGGCCTTGTAGAACCTAGAAACTCTAAAATATGGGTAAACTAAATGAATTTTCCAAAATAATCGTGCAATGATGAAGCGAAAATACATGAAAAAATTAGTCTTTAAGGAACAAAACAAACAAAAATTTAAATGGTAAAAAATGTAAAGGGATGCGGCATCAAAAAAGTATGTGGTTGGGGATGATCAAATGGTGTTTTTGTTATACTTGGTCTTATGGCATATAATTGTGATGTGTAGCAAACTTATTCTTAAATAAGCACTATCTATCTTCAAAATGACAATCCATAAAAGACAAAGTAGCGCATTGACAACCTTCTTCTCAGTGGGAAATGATGTAATTATGTTAGAGCTCACTGATAATAAGCTTCATACCACTACCAATATGACAGGATGATGTATTATCCAGTAAATAGGCCTACTTTGGAAATAAAGACTTGGACAACTTTTAAAAAGCAAATTACATTTGGAAACACCCCAACCTTGCATGGCTCTGCCTGATACAAGTGGTAACCATTCAATCTAATCAGAAACACATGGTTCTCAGCAGGGAACCTTGCAGTAACAATTTTTTTCAATTTGAGTAATGTTATTAAAATGAATGGCAGTTTAAGAAAACAAACCACAGCTTTGATGACAAGACAGCCTAGATGTGATAAAGGCTTTTTAAAAACAACGACAAATTACAAGATACTTTTATTTAAGAGTTACTATTGTAAGGAAGATTTTCCACTAACTGTACCATTCCCCTAATATATCCCAAATATCAGATGGCTCATACTTGTTCTAAGAAATTTGGTCACTAATTTTACGTTATTTCTGTGTGACATCATTTCTAAAACAAGACTTCTCCCACCACAAAAATCCTATAAAACATCTCCCCAACTTTCACTCTTGGCTTCGACTACTCCTTTGACTTTCCCTTATGCCTCAGTGCAAGAGACTCGCCTCTCACATACCTATGAGCTTGATCCAGCACCTCTGTAACAATTTGATTGATACAAGTCACCTTATAAATAAAATAAGATCAGACCCATGTTGTTTAAAGTGTACTTTCTTCAGTTGTCGTCACCTATAACACTCCTACCCGCTGGCATGCTCAGGAATCCGTTTACAGAGAAATTAGAGTTTATTATGAATTCCTCTTAATCTCTGCATTACACTATGTATGTTTTCAGTGGAAACACCTGTTGATATCTCTCGTTATACCTTTACTTTCATCCATGGATGGTCTCACTCACAGGTTCTTCACCCTTTTTTAACTATTTGTTTTCAAATATTTTGACAATCTTTAACAAGGTTAAACTAAACCTTTTTGAAGACGAGCAGAGTATACTCAGTACTGATCGAAACGTTGAGACCACCAGGGGCGGATCCAGGATTTTCCAAACGGGGGGGCGTGATTTTTTTTTCAGAATGACCGCGCCATCCCCAGACAGCATTTTATTTTTCTGCACTGTGAAATTGCCAATGCACTAATGAGTATGACTTCTGAATTTTTTTTTTCTCCTTTTTTTTTTTTTTTTTTCCCCTGGCAAAGGGGGGGGGGGCGTGCGCCCCCCATGCCCCCCCCTGGATCCGCGCCTGACCACACCGGCTTTTTCAGAGAGATAGTTCACATGGTTGTACCTGCAAGTTTGCAATTTAGTTACTTCTAACCACCAACCTCCAACCACCAACCAAGTTCAAAATTGAATCCACTGAAATTCTCAGTAGTACTGTACTACTAGTACTTTTAGTAGTAGTAAATATTATTTCGGATTAAAAATTCAACTATTGAGCAATCAATGCAATAGTATTTATATTATAAATGAAAGAGACAAAAACGTACAACGAATCCAATACAATAGTGCCTTGCTCTATGAATAGTGTGACTCAACAAACGGCCGGGTATGCCTATTCCTTCTTTACCCATGGGCAAGCCAGCACTTTAGTACGTTAACCCACGTCTCCAATTACTACACCGGACACAGATCCCTGTTGTGGTAATAAGTTCTACACAGCTAGTTTATACCATTGGAGCAATAAACTTGCTCCATGTTTATAATACTCACCGTTGTACCAGTAGTGAGATGTATAACAATGACAACTATTGACAGTAGTTGCAGTTTGCTCCACGTAGTATATACGTCATTACCAAACACCATAATGCTAAGAAAACTCGTCTTTCTTCAGTAACTTTCAACCTTGTGCTACAAACGATCTATCCCAATTCTGCTGACTGGATGTAATAACTTGTGATTGCTTGCAGACCTTCTTAACTACCGTGCTGCGTGTGGATGACGTAGCCGAAGGTTAAATGACGTCCCCTGGGGTGGTTAGGGTATACGACACGAGTGTGCTCGCCATCCAATGAACAGAGCAAACTTTCTGTCAAGTTCGGCAAGTCGGTGACAGTGACCCTTTGTGTTCAGCCAGACACAGTTGTTAAGTTCTGCCATGATGCTACTATGTACTACTGCTGTAGTAGTAGCCCTTAATATGTGCCCCCCCCCCTCTCTCCGTCTCTTGTACTTGTAGAGGGTGAGCATGTTCGAAAAACTCATAAATCAAACAGCTGAAATCATCTAAATCAGTTTTCTGTATTCAGCTTATATTTCGTTAGTGTTATTCTGCTGCAATGGGAAAGGTAATGTGACGGTTTACTTTTTAAAGTAAAAGAAATACAAAGAAAGACAAAGAAAGAAACAAACAAAGAAAGAAAGTAAAAGAAAGACATTTAAAACTGTCTTTCATGGCTAGCCATGCTAAAAAAAAAGTTTACAGCCAAATCGGATAAGGTAAGGGTGCATAGTTTGGGTGCTTTTTGTTTCTATTTTGTATTCGATGTTTGATTAATTAATAAATGTAGCTCCTCTTGCTTTGTTCATCCATCAATTACTTTACTCTCTAGGTCTGGGGGTTCTTCTATTCCTTATTGGTGTTGGTGTTTTTGCCGTTTTTCTGTAAGGGGGTATTTGTTTATAAGATTAACTTGAAGGCAGAATACGTTGTCTGCGCGTAAACCTTCCACGTACAAGTTTGTAAAATGTAACATTATATTTGGGTAATTTCAAATATCAAATGACCAGAGGGGTGTCAAATGCAATTGTGTCCGCCATGCAGATGCAATACTGTCCGCTCCGGACACTTTTGCATGTCCGTCCGGCAGACATGTACATGTACATGTATGTGCGCGTAAGCGAGCGTGCATGCACTGACGTACGTTTTCGCGGGGAAGGGGAGGTTGTTTGCGTATAGCGCTCCGTCACATTGACCTTTCAGAATCATCACATCATCATTCATGTCATTCATGACATGCACTTAGCTTGCAAAAATGGCGAACGTACTTCGTGTTCCGTCGACCAATAGAGGGTTACTGCAAGGACGGTTTTGCACGGGGCGGACACGATTGCATATGCAAATGTGTCCGGGCGGACTCAATTGCATTATGCAGCAGCGTCCGGGCGGACACGATTGCATATGCAAAACCGTCCGGCGGACATTATTGCTTATGCAATAATGTCCGCCGGATAGTATTGCATAGAAGACATAATTGCATGCGACATGGGCACGGACACCGATTGGGGAGTGGTCTGTACCCCCGAGCCCCTCCCCTTAGTTACGCCATTTAGTAATTATTTGCAAGAGGTCAACGGACCTTTGGATAAGGAATCAAGAGGCCCGATTTGGGGAAATGTATTGTACTAGCCTTATTCCAGTTAAAACTTCAAACAAACTAATCGCATTTGATCCCTCTTTTTGCCAACACAATGAGCCCACTTTAAACTCCATTTGACTTCTTGCTCACCTTTTTATTTCTAAAGAGACCGACTAACTTTTGTGGATTTGTAATGCCCCTAGATATAAAGATACAATACCCAGAGATAATCAGTTTTATTGTTGGTCATAAGGGTCTGGAAAGTTCTGAGTTTCGTGACTGTGTTGTAGCATAGAGATAGGACCGTGGTCCTATCTCTATGGTAGTAGATGAGATCTGTTCTTTGTAATTCCGCTCTTACGAAATGCAGACCAGGTATAAAAGAAACCCCATGGGCTCTACATACAAAGTTGAACTATAGGGAGCTACAGCGACCGATTATACTGCACTTCCACAGTCTTTAAATGAACACTCTCGAGTAATTTAAATCAAAATTGATTTTATTTTCCTAATGAAGACCCGCCATTGAGAACGCATTTATTTGTTACTTTAAAATTTAAAGGCATCATACACGTTTGGTTATGACTGATAATGACTCTGATAATTAATGGCAATAAAAACTTACTCGGTAAGAAGTACAGCAGCTTTAGATAGTATAATGCAATTTGAGAAACTCACTTCTAAATACTGCGGTTATGGAAAAATATATCACTTTTTATTCCCCAAAACATTTGAATCTGAGAAGCGTTACGCGTAACGCTTCTCAGAGTGTGTGTTCCAATGCAGAGTACTCTTCCTGTGTGGACATAACCACTCCAGATTTTCGGCAATATCTCAAAAACGCTACCACCTTTTGAAATGAATTTTTCACAGGTTAGTTTTACTATATATCTACAACTATAGGTTTGAAACAAACAATAGGCTCCAATTACCAAACGTGTACGAATACGATGCCTTTAAATAATTGCTTCACTGAAAAAAACCTGGGCCTTAAAACGGTTATAAAAACTAAGCCAAAAGTTCCCCTTTATGATCACCAGTAATTTAGATTAGACTATGTAGTCTTAGTTCAAAGCCGTGTTTGAAGAAGGACAAAATTATTGGGACAAAATTATTGAGAGATGTCTAGAATAGGCGTTGCTAGAACTAGTTGCTGCTTGGAAATAGCTCCCTCTATGGGAACTTAAAAACATTGTTTTTGCTACAAGACTACAACCCATAGTACATCTGTTCCTTGCTCTATGATCAGTGCGCCGGGATATGGTGGGTGCATTAGTGGCACCCTTCGAAGAAAAACCACTGCCCACTTTGGTAAAAAAAGTGGGCAGACAAGACATTTCTCGCCCAGGGCTGTGCACTCATCACCACTCACATGTTTTAACACTATAGGCCTAATTGCTGATGACAGACTTCCAAGAAGTATTTCTGTAATTCTTTGGTTTTTAGGAAACTCTTGAAATAAACAACTCTCCAAAGTTATATTTTAAAGAGTATATTTTCCACAGAAGTTTCGTTCAAAATTACTAGTTAAAAAATTGTTTACTCAGGACAATAAGTTATTTGTAGCGTAGTAAAAGTTTATTTTAATGTTATGTATAAACACACAAATACAGTGAAATGCCACTTTTGGTTTTGTGCGTATAAAAAACATTGAAATGCACATAAAAACCAAGTGTGTATTATTTTGTGTGCAGTTTTTATGGATTTCATAAAATTGCTTTTGTATATTTTGGAGCTCCTGAAAAGCAGTGGCGTCGATCGCTACTAAAAAGTGATGGGGACGGGCGAGTGCACATTTTGACCAGTGTTAAGTGGAGTTTATTGATCAAGAGTGGTCTATAAAGTAAAGTGTTTGGCTAAAAAGAAACATTCATTTTCCAAGAAAATGAATTTTGATTTATTTCCAATTTATATGCGTTTTTCATTATTTGCCATTTTGATAACTATACGGCTATGAAATCGCAATCAAGGACCTTCTAGCACTGATGAGCCGAATGGAAAGTCGGATGACTGTTCACATTATTACAGGCCTTATAGCATTGTCATAATAAATGTTGTTTGAAGTTTTGCATGGTGAGGAGAATAAGAGTAACTATAAATATAAATATGAATAGTAAACTTGCGGGTACAACCATGTGTAAAAATCTCTTTGAGGGAGTGTTGGCTCTGAAAAGAGCCGGTTTGGTCTCGACGTTTCGAACAGTATACTCTGCTCGTCTTCTCTGGACGAGCATATTTATATTTATAGTTACTCTCATTGTCATAATGTTTTGAAAACATGCTTTACGACTAAAAACGGATTCAAACACGATTCACCCGAAGTTGACATGAGTGTTCACAGTCCACTTTATCCAAAGTATATGCTTTTATAAACAATGTTTGTAAATTCATTTTCCCGAATAATCTGACGATTCGCCTATAGCTGTTTATGGGTTGTTGCAATCCTGATGACTACCAAATCCAAAATTATTAGACTACAGGAATTTAAAGGGTCCCTCAAAACATAAATTAATTGTACCAAGAGTGAAATTTCCTTATTCGCCCACGTATTCATGGAATACCGCAAGCCGCATATCGGGCCAGCTGCCGGGCCGCAATTTATTGTTAACGTGCCGTTTTTTCCATGCATGCCTTCCGCGATTTATGATTATACAGGTAAACTTAAAGTGCTACCCGATGCCAGGTTCCCCTTCTCTGTGTGAGTGTTGTGCAGTAAAATTACTTGCTGCTTGATGATCGATGTTGGACGTTAAAAAAATATTTAAAAACGCGGAGCGGCCATTGACGGCGGAGACGGGAAAAAAGCGGAGCCCGCAAAAAAAAACGCGGAATGGGAAAATAAAAAACGCGGATATCCGCGTAAACGCGGAGGTCTCACATGCCTGTATGAACAATTGAGACACAATAAAAATCAACATTTACTGTATCATCATTGAGTATAGGCTACCACAGGGTACGTGTATACAGTGTACACGGTACATAATAACAGATGGTGGTCCACAATAGGCCTACTTGTACTTTTATTAACAGAGAATCCGCCAAGATTATGCTCAAAATTAATGAGTATCTCTTAATTATAAAAAATGAAAAAAACATCTCAAATACTTTCAAAAATACCTTGGAAGCACTTATTGGTCCCTCTGTCAGTGCAATTTAATTACAGATCAATTCAACACACTTTGACAGCTTCAAAAGCGACTTGCTGTTTAGTGTTAGTGTAAGGTAAATTGCATGGTTTGAATGTGTGAACACTCAAAACTCTGGTACCTACAACAACATAGCGTCGGTAACAGGGTGCCTGACTAGTATGTTATCCTGACAAAATCTATATGCAAGTAGGCCTACAGCAGAGCCCGACTATTTTGCATGTAAAGTACTGTCGACCGCTAGGTTTTCTGTGCTGTTTTGAATGTGATTTTTCAGGGACAAGGACAGAAAATTGGGCTTGGTATCCTTCATTTTTGGATTCATCACCCCCAAATTAGGTAAACACGTATGTTACCAACTTTTACTCAAAATGGCCGCTTCATGTTACTTTTTTAAATTTGGCCTACTCTATTAAACACCAATGAATCGATCATTCAAGTCAGTTACACAACAAAATGCCGAATAAGGGCGCTGTTATGTTAACTCTTTAAAGTTATCAAATAATTAGGCCTATTGTTTTCATTTTGTCATGATTGTACAAACATTAATAGGGAGAGAAAACCTAGTTTTACTAAAATTTCAAGCTTTGTTTAATGCTTAAATAAAACAAATACAATGCATTACAAAAGGGTACATACGTAATTGGTATAATTTTTTTTTAAATGTTTGCTGTATATATTCGAAATTTCAATTTAAAAACCCAACAATGATCGTCAATAAAGATAAAATACAATTTACGATGATTATCATAATATTACAGTTTACATTATCGCCTCTATAATAACAAAACATGCTATAAAAAGCATAAGTTGCCTAATAAACCACGTAATCGAGATCATACTAAATGGTTCTCTTGTTGACGTCACAAGGCACGAACTCAATACTTCCCCTTTGATCATTGGTTGAAAGATTTACCACATTTTTAAACAAAGCACAACCTGGGCCACATTTCATGCCTCTGCTCAATACGTATAGAGCATGGCGGTAGAGTTGGCCATAATCCGCGTTTACTGTAGCCACAAATGGTGTGCGTTCGTAGTTATGCATGGAGGAAGGAAATATAAAAGCATTATTTCACTTACAGAGCTGGTGTACAAAATTGGTACTGCCCCTTTAACAAGTGCGGAAAGGGTAAACCTTCAACGCAGAATTTGTGCATCAGTAGAGGAGACTTAAAGTTTATTGGTCGTACTAGTCAAGGGTTTGATCAGAGGAATTTCGCGTTGTCCTGCAGCATCTAGGCCTACGGTAGTGGGTGCATCGCTGTTATGCAAGTAGTAACTGTAAGTTATATTTACAGACCTTGTGTCATTTGTCCAAAAGATCTGTGCAAGAAAAAAACACAGGTGAATGATTAAATGATTTGTCTGAAAATAATGTGCATGTACATTATAAAGGCTCTGAGAACTAATTATGCATTGAACATTTCCCAAATTTATGAACTTTCCGTAATAAAGAGTGATAGGTCTATGTAACCTCCGCTAGGTGGCAAAAAATGTAAACGCACGTTCACGGAGTGTTCACCGTTAAAAAACGAAACACGTGTTACTGCAACAAAGTGCTAATACAAATTATAATAGTTAGGCCTAAAGCTGTGCCTAATGACAGGCCTAACTTTGTAGCCTAACGACAAACGCAAAATTATTCACCATCAGCATCAGATCTGAATGAATCGGTCCCGCAGATTGAAGGAGCTCATTTTCCTTTGAATAGACAAATCGGGCACCACTCGAGACAAATTCTGGTCGTCCCCAGTATCTACCGCCAGAATTGAGAATGTACGTCTTGCCTGTTTTTAGAGCTGTATATCAAACAATGAAACGTGATGACAATATTGTGGGCTATTCATTTTAATTCATCACTATCAAAGTAACATTTATACAAAAGAGTAATGCCACATCACAATAGCTATATCAAATTAGTTTTGGCCGTTATGTTTCGTGTAAAATTACTGAAAACGGCATTCTTTTTTCTCTTACCAAGAAAATGTTTTGTGTTGGTTTCCTCTCTCACGAAAATGTTCATTGCCCCAGCAGGTAAATTATCTATCAGTTGATATCCTGGGTAGGTGAATGAAAAGGATGTCAAGTTAGGTTCCGGTTAATTTGGACTGTCGCAAATTGTAAATTCATAATAATAGCACTGTGTTATCAGTATCTCACACATTGAGATAGTAAACTTTCTACAGAATTATAAAGTATTTCCTGCATTTCACAGTAAATTTCTTACGTTTTTTAGGTGATTTTGTGAACTCCTTATGGATATACGTGCATTCGCTGTTATCTCCTTGGCAAACACCACATTTATCCGCCTTTTTCTTTGAACGAAGACGTTTGTCACATCCAAATTTCTGCAACCAATCATGAAAAGAGAAATTATCAGACGACGTTCATCTCAATATTACGTAATTTCCATTTGCTACTTATTGTGATGGGCCATGTCAACATGTAATTTCATGATTTAGTTGCCATGAGTAAGTAGTCATGCAGAACTTACAACGCACTGACCACGAACACAGATATTGTTAAGGTCATCATAGGAGCAAGGGGTACCATCTGTTACCATGTGCGGGGTACCAAGGACGTCAAGTGTCTTGTCTGCAATACAAGTCAGCCTGCACTGCATTGACTCTGAAAAGCGTTCCATTATCAAGAACACAATTGGAAAAAGTCGCTGATTAATTTTTTTCAAAAGTTTAACAAAACTGATAAAGCAGAAATTATAAAACTATACAAACCTTTATGGGACTTATAAGAAGTAAGTATTTACCTACCATTTTTCCCTTCATGTGGCATCCAAATGTGTGGTTTCCCATTGATCAAGACAGAAGAAAGGTGATTCTGGCACTGCTCAGCTCGTCTGTCCACCCACTCTGCGCAGGGCTAATTTGAATAATTATGTAAAATGCAAGAGATCATTGACGAGTATGTTCAACCACATCAACCGATGTCGGGTTAAAGTAAAACATGAATATGCAAGATTACAAACACAAATATAAATACAAACAACTCGAAATCCTGTTGACATTATTAAAATACGATATACCGGTATTGAAAGCGTTATCCATATTATTCATGAAAGAAAAATCAATTAATAACAGGTGCAAATTAATTAAATATTGTTACACTGCACCGTTACCAAAATACATAATAAAAGGCCTAAGAATAAGAATAATAATAATACAATATTTATAGAGCTCCTTACGAGGGCCTCAAGGCGCTTTACAGATAAAAACAGAAGCAAAAAAGTAAGCAAACAGTAACAAGTAAGCCAAAATACAAGTCAAAAGAGACAAGCCAAGTAAAATACTGATACATAGCCTAAAAATACAAGAACTAGAAAGAACATTTTAAAAACCCAGCCAAGAGACAAGAAGCTACTAAAAACAACAGTAAACAAAAGTGAAATGTAAATGTAAAATGTAAATGTGAGGGAGAGGTTAACAGCACATAGGGGGGGGGCCTACACCCTCGGCCAACGATCCTCAGCATCTGGCCATTACAGTAAAAAGATTGCAATTTAGAATAATGATAAAACATGGGCAAAATAGAGCCAAAAGCATGAGGGAAGAGGTTACAAGCACACACAAACTTTGATGAATCATATTTGAAAAGTCATTGATATCTCCTACCTGTTGGTTACACATTTTGAACAGAAATGATTTCCCTTTGCATTCTTTCCCTCCATACGCAGGTCTGTAATGGACAAGATTATTTTTAGAACAAATATGATACAGTCCGTAGTTGGTCTGAATAATTACTTTGGAAATTGGATTAATGTGAAGCAGCTATCTTAAATGAGAATATTTCCGGAAAGGTAATTATCCAGGATATGTGATACCCTCATTTTGGTTTTAATAGTGTTGACATATTTATATAAAGACATGAATTACGTTTAGTTTGCTGTGCGATATGATAGGTTATGCACCTTCAAATGAGAATACACCCCAACGATCAGCTTGCATTGCCTTTTAGTCACAGCTTAAATGTAGCTTTTAAAGTTTGGAATCAATGTAATTAGGAGGGGAAATGATCATAGTAATAAAAACCTTGGATTGTCACATTTCCGTTGCTTTGTCTTGACCCCTGTCCCACATTCATATGAGCATGGCCCCCAACTGGACCATTCCCCCCATTTGCCGTTTCTTTTAGGAGGTTTGTCTTTACAGTCACCCTTCATACACCACTGTTAAAGAAATGAAGAGAATACAAAAACACGTCAAGAAACTTGCATGCCAAGGTTACTAAAGAAATGATGATTCTTCTGGGATACCAAACACGCCCCCCCCCCCCCACACACACACACACATTACCCAGCAGTTAACAAGATAAGAACTTGCAAAATTGCAGAGACTAGAGCACGTCCAACGTCATGAACACAAAATATTCCCCCAAGTTTATCTGTCACTTCTTACATAATTGAGCAAGGCTTCTAATAACCCGCGGTTTTTGAGAAACAAACAACCGGACGTGTTGCACTGCTGTTTACCTGATTACCGTAGCCGCATGATGAGCCGTCTAATGCCGGTGTTGGGTAGTCCTTGCATATCCATGGATTATAATGATCGGAACATTTGAACATACACGTATTAAAATCCTGTGGCTGGAAATACAGTGAGAAATAAAATTATTCTTTGTGTCATGTATACTAAATGTTTCAGCAAAAGGAAAATATGAAGAATTTAAAGCAACTGCAATATCACAATCTTACAAAGTGAACCGGTCAAAATGTGAATCAATTACATTAACTTTTGCTATTTTTGAAGAAAAACTACAGATTATTTCTTCAGAAAGGAACTTTCAAATGATGCCTTTATAACTCACCATACCGCACTGCCTGGAATTTTCTCCATAAGTAAGTTGACATTGTCTTTCTATGGAGTACAACTCTCCTGGGTACTCTGCAACTTCTTCAACACTTTTACTGAATGGACTATCCTCAATACATGGGTAAATCCTAACGAGATTTAAAAACAGAAAGTAGAATATTGATCAGGTGACTCGTTTTTGTCAATAACCCGCAAATACTTCACTGAATAATGTGGAAAGAATACCGGTACTAAACCAAAAATATATCTTTTATATGAAAAAAACTAATGACATCAAGCAGTCAAAATGACACAAAGCAGTCAAACAAACTGATCCACAACTGAGCAAAATAATCGAAGCAACTAAAGAAACAAACGACTGAGCCGGAGACGAATATAGAAAAATCATAATACTTAAAAAACAATTGATCACAAATCATCAAAAAAACAAAACAATGGTAACAAATTGTAATAGTCAAACAAACAAAACAATGATCACAAATCATAGGCCTATTTAAACAAACAAAACAATGAGCACAAATTGTAATAGGCTAAATAAACAAACAAAGCAATTATCACAAATCATAGGCCTAGTCAAACAAACAAAACAATGATCACAAATTGTAAATAGTCAAACAAACAAAACAATGATCACAAATTGTAAATAGTCAAACAAACAAAACAATTATCACAAATCGTAAATAGTCAAATAAACAAAACAATGATCACAAATCGTAAATAGTCAAATAAACACAATTATGATCACAAATCGTAAAATAGTCAAATTAACAAAAGAATGATCGCATATCGTAAATAGTCAAAATAAACAAAACAATAATCACGAATTGTAAATAGTCAAACAAACAAAACAATGATCGCATATCGTAAATAGTCAAATAAACAAAACAAATCGTAATAGTCAAACAAACAAAAGAATGATCGCATATCATAAATAGTCAAATAAACAAAACAATGATCACGAATTGTAAATAGTCAAACAAACAAGACAATGATCACAAATCATATAGTCAAATAAACAACACAATGATCACAAATCGTAAATAGTTAAATAAACAAAACAATGGTCACAAAACATAGTCGAACAAAACGATGGTCATAGTCAAACAAACTGACTCAAAAGGGATTATTTTATTTCCAAATTGAGTTACATTCCTACTTTGTGTCTCTTATACCTTAGGTGTTTCTTGAGGTATTTGACGCTACAATTGGACCAGTAATAATCATGATACGTCGATAATACCAATGGACTCATGATAGAAGTTAAGTAGGGCTCACAATTGTTGTCATCACCATCATGTCCAATACCTAAGCTGTAGAGAACAAAATATTAAAGAAGGTATTTTAACTCATACATTCAAACAACAGATGTATGGCTAGATTTATGGCGTGTCGTGGCCGAGCGGTTTAGAGTATCGGACTCAAGTTTTGGTGGCCGAGTCATCAGGGTGTGGGTTCGAACCCCGGTCATGACACTTGTGTCCTTGAGCAAGACACTTATAATTGCTTCTCTACACCCAGGGGTAAATGGGTACATGTGAGGGAGATGGTTCTTGTGATTGATTTAGCTTGGTGCGCTACATAATTTGGCAGCACAGGCTGTATACTCCAAAGGGAGCTGAGATGGTTTAAGCCTTTCTCTATGGTTTAAGAAATGAAATAAGTGGCCCAGTGATCAGGGGTAATAGGAGCGCCTTGAGCTTCACTGAGTGACGGATTTGAGCGTTATATAAAGAAGCCACTATTATTTTTATATTATAAAAGAGAATTAACACCTAAAATGGGAAAAAAAAGACAGTGGAGGCATAATAACGACATTGGTAAAGTTCTTGGTTCTCGGTTTTCAGGCTTCACTAAGTACTTACACGTGCGCTGCCTCGTGCGCCATGATGAAAGATGACATAAGACCTTGATCGCTAGTAATAGAGCTACTCCAGTAACTCATGCACATCGAGGAGAGAGGAGCGTAACCTTCATTGGATACAAGAATAGGAATTGAAACCAGTCATCAGGATGAAAACGTTTTTTTAACAAATCTCTGTTGCTGAAACTTAAAGGGTCTGTATACGTTTGGTAATGACTCTGAAAATTAATGGCAATAAAAAAACCTATACTTGGTTAGAAGTACAGCAGCTGTGGATAGTATAATGCATTTTGAGAAACTTTTCACTTCGGAGTACTGCGGTTATGGAAAAAGATATCACTTTTTATCCCCCAAAACATTTGAATCTGAGAAGCAATACTGCAGTAACGTTTCTCAGATTGTGTATTCCAAAAGCTTCCTACGTGGACATAACCGCTCCAGATTTTCGGCAATATCTCAAAAACGCTACCAACTTTTAAAATGAAATTTTCACAGGTTAGTTTTATGGTATATGTCTACAACTATGGATTGAAACAAACAGTAGGTTCCAATTACCAAACGTATACAATCCCTTTAACCAGATCGTCGAAATGAGTTGTCCGGAAGTCTTCTAAACAACAGTAACATTTTGATCAAACTTTTCGAACTGAGCTTGCCAGAAATTACCGTTTAAAGTCACCTGGAAATACTTTTTTTTTTTTTTTTTACAGAAGAGTATATGTATATTAACAATAAAACAATTTTTTGAGTGATTGTTTGTCACGATTTATATGTTAAAAAAATTGATAAAGTTGTTTGAAGGTGACTCCGCCCATCCCCTTTTGTGACGTCAATCGAGGCAGACTTCGCCGCGATCGAACATCGACCCCCCTCGAACTTGCCTGCATTTACGTGCAAGTAGTGAGCTTGTACGTTTCGTTTGGTTATATCCAAAAAAAGGATTTTTCGTGCATTTTCCCGGCAATGCCGACCACGTGTATTGCTGCTGGATGCAGCAAAACGACTAAAGATGGGGTCAGTTAGCATTTGTTTCCTGCAGATCCCTAAATAGGAAGTTACGGGCATCGAAAGCCAGGCTAACGAGGGCAAAGTGGTCCGGTCTGACATCGTTTTCAGCGCTGCAGCGAACATGTTTCTGGTGTTCGGATCGACTTGAGCTGTATGCCGCGCCGCGGCACGCCGATCCGATTTGTCATCACGGGGCCGCTCGAATACCTCGTATATATCCGTGTTCTCGTTACCGTGCTCGTATCTTCCGTTTTTTAAGACATAGAAACGCGCATGGGACAGTTCGGGACCGGTGAAAACCTCGTATAAACGTCGACTGTACATTCTCCTAGGATTGCATTGGGTGACGTCCGAATACGAAACCGCATCATA
This sequence comes from Plazaster borealis, assembly GCA_021014325.1. NCBI lineage: Eukaryota > Metazoa > Echinodermata > Asteroidea > Forcipulatida > Labidiasteridae > Plazaster > Plazaster borealis. The sequence continues at coordinate 16,625,847 of CM037468.1, read as the reverse complement.
CTGATCAGGTACCCAGACGTAATGTACAGGGCCAGACTACACATTTTCTTTTCAAATATCCCGCGCCTCGATTGACGTCACGAACAGCGCCATGTAAACGGGGGCCTATTTTTAAATGTTTAATTAAAATAAAAACACAATTTTTTAACCTTAGTTAATTGTTTATTCACATTCCACTCATCAAAATGTATATATTAACGACAAAAGCTTTATTTTGACAAAATACCACTGCCAGGTGCCTTTAAATCTACATGTTTCAAAGTTAGCTGTGGCATTGAAAAGTGGGGTGTCGATATAACTTTACTATTCGGTTTGCCATATTATCTTTACTTTGCTCTTATATGAACTTGTCCTGCTATACAACGCCGTGGAGTAGATTGGGAATCGGGAAAGGTTGTTTTAGCCACTTACCTGCTGGACCGAATTCAATTCTGGTCAGGAAAGAAGCATAGTCATGGTCTCCTGAGCTTAGAGATGAAACCCAGTGAAATACATTCGATAAGCTCTCTCTGTAATTGCCCGCTACAATCACATTATCCGACTGGGGAACAAAGTTCACACGGAAAATCAATGCACTTTCTTTATCCTTAGTAGGCCTAAGTTAATAAAAAGAGTTAAATATTTTCTATTTGGCTTGCGGTAACACCATGTGTGTATATCTACTTTGCTGTGTAGATTTTTGTTCTTTGAGAACTTGTCTTGCTATATATATTCCACTGCCGCGGAGTAGATTTGGGAATTCGGGAGACTATTCTACTGCCGCAGAGTAGAATTTTCGGAATTTGGGAAACTACCAAGTTCTAAAAAGAACTGTTCCTGCTTCTTAACATGGGCGGAAGGAAGGAAATCGGTCGAGACTACTACTTTCGCTTAATGGATCGGGGGGATTTAAATATTATTTGATTAGTATTTCGTATGGAGTTTGCAAACTTACCTGTTCTTCGTTTAAGACTATTATCTTGGTGGCGATAAACTGAAGATCCACAGGCATTGTTTCGTGTTTGTAAGCATTATTCATCTGATGGTGAGAACAACGTAGGGATATGCTAACATTTACATCAAAATACAACTTATAATTGACAGTTTAACGCTACCAGCTGGGGGCAGATAAGTTTCCAACATGGGCCTATTTCTGTTTTGTTTTGGCTGATGGTGGTGGTGGTGGTGGTGATGGTGTAGTGGAGGTGCCATGGGGAGGGGCGGTTTTTGAAAGATGCATACTTACAATATTCAACATGGACAGTAGGTACGTATGCAGCTCGTCTACGCCGTGGTAAGATGCGACCGAGTGGTCAACAGCGATCAATGTCTCTACGACAAAAGGCTTTTTTGAATCGAAGGCCTTACGTCTCCGATAAGGAAGGTTAGCCGTACTCTTTGTGAACCTACTGCCGATCTCGTACAGACGAATTGTGTCTCGAGACTGATCTATATTAACTGTAAGCAAAAGAACAGAAAGTGTTCCATGAAGGCCTAAGGACGACACAGAGGCAAAGACTTTTTAATGTATTAAAATAATTATTCTTGAATACGAGGATCGAGAATCAGTATACTATTCAGCTGCTGAGCAACCAGGTTACCAAACTTAAAGGCACTGGACACTATACTCGAAATATATATTAGCATAAAATTTACTTGGTAACGAGCAACGGAGAGCTGTTGATAGTGAACATTGTGAGAAACGACTCCCTCTGAAGTAACGTAGTTTTTGAGAAAGAGGTAATTTCTCACTGATCATTTAATATAAATCTGTCATCAATCATATGTATCTTTCTCTCTTTATTTGTGCCACCATCAACCTGTTTAAATTGTAAGAAATCTGATTAGCTCAAGCTGCAAAAACGTTTTAGCCAAGCGTGAATGTACGATGCATTAGACGCCATTGCCCCGAACAATTTATTTACAAGAACTGATATGAGAACTAATAGTGCAGGAAAGGCAGTTTTGGTCTCAAATTGGATTAAAGACCACTGGTGGTGAGGTCATGGGTGATAATCACCCAAGACCTTCGCTGCCAGCTAAACCCTCGATCTTTCCCGTCAACTTTTACATTTCAGATGTAAGTGATCGAATTAAAGACACATTAGCCTACCCCAGCTACGCATCGGTTTTCAAGCTTGGGACGTGAATATACAATACATAAATGTGGTTAAAAATAAAACCAAACCGCTTTCTTGCATTGATAATAACATTATTGTGTAAGACACAGCGTCTGTACGGATCAATGTTCCCATTAGGTTTCAATGTTGTATACAATCGCGTCTCCTATCTGAGCCGTTCCTCGTTTTGAAAGGTTTCTCGGTCTATTTGCAAGTGCGACAACTATGTTAAAGGGATTGCATACGTTTGGTAATTTGGAACACACTGTTTGTTTTAACCCTATATTGTTGTAGATACCATAAAACTAACATGTGAAAATTTCATTTAAAAAGGTAGTAGCGTTTTTGAGAAATTGCCGAAAATTTTGAAGCGGTTATGTCCACTCAGGAAGAATAACCTGCATTGGAATACACACTCTGAAAAGCGTTTAATTACGCGTAAAACTTCTCAGATTCAAATGTTTTGGGGATAAAAAGTTATATCTTTTTCCATATATAACCGCATGTACTTCGAAGTGAAAAGTTTCTAAAAACGCGTTATACTGTCCAGAAACTGCTGTACTTCTTACCAAGCAAGTTTTTATTGCCATTATTAATTTTCAGAGTAATTACCAAACGTGTACTCGCCTAGTTTCTTTCTCTTGTTTATATCATATCATTCATGCAGCTTTCGTCATCTATGAATAAGAAAGCTATAGGAAACCACGATACCACGTTTTCTTCAAAATAAAATTAAACTTACAGAAAGTATCGACTTGTGCCGAGGCTACTTTGAAGTCTTTGGCTCTATACATGATGTGAAGATGACCTTTTGTAAAGTTGAATGTTGACTGATTGTCGACTGTCGATACTAATGGTTCAATGATGTACTCTTCCGTTTCAGCTCGAATTGAACCACTCTGGAAACAAACAACTTTAAACTTCAGACTCAGAGTCGTTAATGTTTATAATTGATAGATTGATGGTGTGATGGGATAGGAAATTGGACTAATTAAATTGCTCTGCTATGTGTTAACTTTTTAACCTGTTTTATGCATTTGGAGACGTTTTATTTTAAAATAGACAGAATATATCTCTATACTTAATCCACCTTATTCAACATGGACTGTATTTGGTGAATGGTTTTGCTCCTGTGGATGGATGTTGTCAGATTTTGATTTGACCCCCGATGTCACTTGAATGTTGTGCACTGATAACTGCTGGCGGCCATTTTGTTTATGTGCTGGATATATGAAATTTTGTGATTTGTGATCATCGTGGACAACACAACACGACCAACATGTTTTCCAGTTTGACATTCTTTGTGTTGCTGCTGGTAACACCAACAGCCGCCCAGCAATATGGAGTAAATTGAGTCTTGAATTCTCATCAGTTTCATTCAACTCAATATCAGCCTCCCATGAAATTCGCATTGAACGCATCCAAAACAAATTCCTTCGCAACAATGTAGACAACACACATGTTGTTAATTTGTCTCCTCTTGATTCACTAAAGAAACGTAGACAGGCTCTGGATCTGACTTTTCTTTTCAAATGTGTGAACTCTTACTTTAACAGTAATTTGTTTTCCCTTTTTCCCCTGAAGATTCCCCGCCCCAACCTCCGGCATCCTGACCTGTTCTACGTTCCAAACAATAAAGTCAACGCCACTAAAAACGGCTTTATTCATCGTTTGTCCTCTAATTACAACAGAATTACCCAGTATCGAATCCCAGTATTGACATTTTCCACCTCACCCTTCCTGCCTTCAAACATAAAATCAATGAAATCTTGTGATTTTTCAAATCTTAAAAGGGGAGGTCGGGTCCAGAGTGTGACTTACGTTTGAACTATTTTGATGTAAGAACTTTTCGCCATTTTATCTCTGTCCTGTTTTGTCTGTTTAAATAAAAAATTTGTACTATTTTTGTAATTTAATGTTTTTATCCATCCTGTTATTGGCGCTTGCGCTGTTGGATGTGGCTGAAATAAAATATTAAAAAAATATAAAAAATAATTTGTAAACTATTTAACATCTTTAGGAACTTATGAATAATTAAGGGAAAATGCAACCTACCAAACCGTCGCAATTACTAATAGCGACTGATGAACTGACAGCGCCTTTCACTTTACCAGTATAGAAGCACAATGTGTTAGGTCGAAACACAAACTTGATACCGTCTCCCTTGTACCTCTCAACTCTCATTTTTGGCGATACCAGGTATCGATTCCTTGTAACGTTCAACATCATTCGAGCACCGAAAGCATCGACCCGAAAATGATGAAATATCGGTTTGTCGGTTACGTCATCATCGATACTCCTAGCGTCACGTGAATGAGCGTTCTTACTGCGCAAAGAACTTCTTTTGGCTTCATAGTAGATATCTCTCTCTTCTTCCTTCGCCGTTGATAGGTCGTTGCTAAGGAAGCCACCATCTTGCGTTAAGCGGTAAGGTCGGATAAGTTCGTAATGGGAGAGTTTTGAGAGCAAGTGTCCTGTAGGGAAACACATAATATAACACCACCAGAATAATTCGGCTAATCGTATTGGAGGGCTATATTTTTTTCTGATCCTAGTAAGTTAATACACAACAGCTAATGATTTGTTCATGATATAAATTATTTTATGTCTTAAAATACATGTTTTATAAACTCACGATGTTTTTCGCTCAAATGCAACTGGTTAAGAACACTGTCTCCCTGCACCTGTGCATACAAGTTTCACAAAGTTAATATCAATATATTGTGACATCAAAATAAATTGGCCATTGCAAAGATGTGTAACCCACATTGAAATTTCACGATGCGTAATTACAGGCCTGGGTACAGCAATTTCCCCGTTCCCCCTAAAAGAAAATTTCCTAATACAAGATAATGCATGCAGTCTTCATTCACCCCTCGAAAAACTCGTAACGATTTTTCGGGCTGTACAGCAGTGGGTAGGGTAAGGGCTGGAAAGGGGGGGGGTATTGTTAATCGATTTGTATTTTTCTGTTTGGATTTTCCCTTAATTGTATAAGTGCCTCTCAATATTGAACGCGGATTTCTTGTGTATACAACACAAAATAATGCATTATAATGGGCACTTAAAGGGATTGTATACGTTTGGTAGTTGGAACCCGCCGTTTGTTTCAACCCTATAGTATACATAAAACTAACCTGTGAAAAATTAATTTCTAAAGGTGGAAGCATTTTTGAGATATTGCCGAAAATCTGGAGCGGTTATGTCCATGCAGGAAAAATAATCTGCAATTGGAATAGACTATCTGAGAAACGTTACTGCAGTAACGCTTCTCAGATTCAAATTGTTGGGGATAAAAAGTTGGAAATCTTTTCCCATAACCGCAGTACTTCGAAGTGTAAAGAATCTCAAAATGCATTATACTAACCAAAGCTGCTGTACTTCTTACCAAGTATTAAGTTTTTATTGCCATTAATTTTCAGAGTCATTATCAAACGTATACAGACCCTTTGACACCATCATTTATTATTTATTTCGTCTTATTTAACCAGGGTTATAACCCCATCGGTTGTCCATGAACTGTTCTCCCGAACGTACTTATTACTTGTCAATGTTCTTCTGCCAAAATGCTGCTTTATATCTTGAGGTTATCGCCTAAAGGTTGAATTGGATTAGTCTGGTATTAAACCGGGGCAATGTATAAGGAAGAGGCGGATTACTGTTTCCCACTTGCTATAGTAAGCTAGGGAACAGAGGGGTTTCAAATGGCATCAAAATAAAGTGATCTTTTGTCAGTTTTACCCAAAAGGTCAGTTGAAGGGGGTAAAGGGGCATGCGAAGCAGACAATTGTCATGGATTTCACAGGAGGAGGTTGGAAAGGTGGGAGATTCAAGACGATGAATACCCTTAAATCTTGACACTGAAATAATACAAGTTCTAAATTATAAACAATACACAAATTAAATAAAAATTGCCCCCTTGAATCTTTTATTTCTGCATGGACTGAGTAACTTTCGTGTTGTTATTTTTTGTCGTAGCCCCCCCCAACACACCCAAGGTATTTTTTACTACGACCCGATCATCATGTTTCTTGATCAAATGTCCCAATTTGCTTAGTGAACAATTGTACCGTTACATGTCAACTGCATTAGAAATGTGCATCTCATCTAGGCGTAGGCCTACCAATGAATAATAATCATGAGAAAAAAAGGCACCACCTTTAGGATAAACCTTTGAAAGGGTTTACTTGCCCAAAATAGAACATTCAAACTCAGGGTTTACTTGCCCAAAATAGAACACTCAAACTCAGGGTTTACTTGCCCAAAATAGAACATTCAAACTCAGGGTTTACTTGCCCAAAATAGAACATTCAAACTCAGGGTTTACTTGCCCAAATAGAACATTCAAACTCAGGGTTTACTTGCCCAGAGAACATTCAAACTCAATACGAAAGGGTTTACTTGCCCAAACAGAACATTCAAACTCAATACGAAAGGGGTTTACTTGCCCAAACAGAACATTCAAACTCAATACGAAAGGGGTTTACTTGCCCAAAATAGAACATTCAAACTCAGGGTTTACTTGCCCAAAATAGAACATTCAAACTCAGGGTTTACTTGCCCAAAATAGAACATTCAAACTCAGGGTTTACTTGCCCAAAATAGAACATTCAAACTCAGGGTTTACTTGCCCAGAGAACATTCAAACTCAATACGAAAGGGTTTACTTGCCCAAACAGAACATTCAAACTCAATACGAAAGGGGTTTACTTGCCCAAATAGAACATTCAAACTCAATACGAAAGGGGTTTACTTGCCCAAAATAGAACATTCAAACTCAGGGTTTCCTTGCCCAAAATAGAACATTCAAACTCAGGGTTTACTTGCCCAGAGAACATTCAAACTCAATACGAAAGGGTTTACTTGCCCAAACAGAACATTCAAACTCAATACGAAAGGGGTTTACTTGCCCAAAATAGAACATTCAAACTCAGGGTTTACTTGCCCAAAATAGAACATTCAAACTCAGGGTTTACTTGCCCAGAGAACATTCAAACTCAATACGAAAGGGTTTACTTGCCCAAACAGAACATTCAAACTCAATACGAAGGGGTTTACTTGCCCAAAATAGAACATTCAAACTCAGGGTTTACTTGCCCAAAATAGAACATTCAAACTCAGGGTTTACTTGCCCAAAATAGAACATTCAAACTCAGGGTTTACTTGCCCAAAATAGAACATTCAAACTCAGGGTTTACTTGCCCAAAATAGAACATTCAAACTCAGGGTTTTCTTGCCCAAATAGAACATTCAAACTCAGGGTTTACTTGCCCAGAGAACATTCAAACTCAATACGAAAGGGTTTACTTGCCCAAAATAGAACATTCAAACTCAGGGTTTACTTGCCCAAATAGAACATTCAAACTCAATACGAAAGGGGTTTACTTGCCCAAAATAGAACATTCAAACTCAGGGTTTACTTGCCCAAAATAGAACATTCAAACTCAGGGTTTACTTGCCCAAATAGAACATTCAAACTCAATACGAAAGGGTTTACTTGCCCAGAGAACATTCAAACTCAATACGAAAGGGTTTACTTGCCCAAATAGAACATTCAAACTCAATACGAAAGGGGTTTACTTGCCCAAAATAGAACATTCAAACTCAGGGTTTACTTGCCCAAAATAGAACATTCAAACTCAGGGTTTTCTTGCCCAAATAGAACATTCAAACTCAGGGTTTACTTGCCCAAATAGAACATTCAAACTCAATACGAAAGGGTTTACTTGCCCAGAGAACATTCAAACTCAATACGAAAGGGTTTACTTGCCCAAATAGAACATTCAAACTCAATACGAAAGGGGTTTACTTGCCCAAAATAGAACATTCAAACTCAATACGAAAGGGGTTTACTTGCCCAAAATAGAACATTCAAACTCAGGGTTTACTTGCCCAAAATAGAACATTCAAACCCAGGGTTTACTTGCCCAAATAGAACATTCAAACTCAATACGAAAGGGTTTACTTGCCCAAATAGAACATTCAAACTCAATACGAAAGGGGTTTACTTGCCCAAAATAGAACATTCAAACTCAAGGTTTACTTGCCCAAAATAGAACATTCAAACCCAGGGTTTACTTGCCCAAATAGAACATTCAAACTCAATACGAAAGAGTTTACTTGCCCAAATAGAACATTCAAACTCAATACGAAGGGGTTTACTTGCCCAAATAGAACATTCAAACTCAGGGTTTACTTGCCCAAAATAGAACATTCAAACTCAGGGTTTACTTGCCCAAATAGAACATTCAAACTCAATACGAAAGGGTTTACTTGCCCAAATAGAACATTCAAACTCAATACGAAAGGGTTTACTTGCCCAAATAGAACATTAAAACTCAATACGAAACTTTATAATAGGCCTAGGCCTATTATTATTGTAAGTTTACGAACTAACTTGCTAATGGTTTAAGGATAAAAGTGAGACAGATATGTGACTCGAATCTCTTCTGTTATTTTATAGGGACAAAATGATCACTTGTTTGTTATGAAGCTTTCATTTTTAAGGTCATGGAAGACTGTTAAGTAAAAGCCACATGGTAATGTTTCCTGTTTAAAATCACTACACTAAAGAAATGCGCCCACTAAGCTTCCTATGCATTCGCAATGTCTGTATCGAAAACAGTGTGCAAATCTCAACAAACAATGAATATTTTTAAAAGTCTTTCAAAAACAACTTACCTGAGTCAAAATGGAGAAAATACTCAACAGAAGTGTTATGGGCAGCTTTTCCACCATTGTCAAGACTATGATGAACCTACCTCTATGGATGAACCAAAACAAGATTTTTGTTTCACCTTGAACTATGGTGGTAAGTTTGTTTACTTGTCTGTCGGGCACGTACGAATACTGATCTGCGCAGGCGGAATGCGGGCTAATGCCGTGAGGTCTGTGGTCCCAGTGGGAAAGTCGCTTGCACCCCTGAAGAGATCCGTGAAGGGTGAGCCAATCAACACTGAGAAGAATTTAGGAGGCTTAATAGCGGTGCCAACTTGGCCAGCGTCCGTGTTTCTTTACACGTTAGTAAGATGTGAGTGTAATGCGGATTGAACTGTGTCGTCTCAGTGCAGCCCACAGCACCCACTTGACGGAACTAGATCTAAAAGACTACCACTCTGTGTTAGACGCTAACGGATATACAATGTGTTTTTGTTTCATGTGTTAATACATTCAACTGTTATGGTTCGACACAATGGGACATCACAACGGAAAAAACAACACCTGTGTTTCAGGTTCACCTAAAATTATTAACACACTCAATGACCCCTCGCTTGAACCCCATGGGCCTTTACAATAATGATATAATGAGCGCAGGGGGACAAAATCTTAAACGGGTCACCCCGGGGATGGTTTTTAATAACCCTGAGGGTCAATAGAGTGAATAGGAAGAACTAGGTCAATAGGCAGGCAGACGTTGTTCATCTAATTTAGATTAGCCTATACAATATTGTTTCAAGGATGCCCTATTATGAGGACCCATATATCTTGGTATGCTTAAAAATTTGTAAAAAAAACTTGCGGTGATTAGGCGGAGGACTTTAAGGGGTCGGATTGAACTCGGTGTGACCATAGAGCAAGGGTGTGACATCGTGGGTTTATCATACAGTGATGGGTTAGTTCATGGTGTGGGAAGTTAGGATGGGAATAAGGACGATAACACTAACAGATCACGAAAACGAAACTCATCTTTTCTCGAACATGGACCCTTTTAAGAACTTCAAAGACCAATGATGTGGATTCCCTTTAACAACGATGATGGCCACAAGCCGTTTGTGGGGGCGTATTTGCGATGGTTGAGTCATCTATATAAAGCTTTGCGTATCTACATCCGCTAGTGCTAGACTACGTGTTGTTTAATATGTGCCATGCCCCACCCACACCCACCCCAAGCACCACCACACAAAAAACAACACGTTTAATGACAATTGCGCTGGAATAAAAAAAAGAAATACCAGCGGTACCAGCTGCTTAAGTGTAATTGAAGCATGGACGGTATTTCCTTCCTCCATGATTGAAGCATTATAGAGTAAGGATTGAATAGCAGGAAAAATAACGTTGACTGAAAGTTTAATTGTTTTGAAGATTATCTCAACAATTTTGGAAATAATTATGATTCAACGTGAGTGAGGAAACTTGCAATAGTACCCGAACTGTGTTTCCTATGACAGGAAGGAGTGTTTCCGGCTATTTTCCAAAAAGTCTCGACTGTATAATCGACTGTTTATCGCTGTTGTTAAAAACATAGATCGGCTTTAAAATAAAATTCAGAATAAACTCTTTTATGTTTTTGTATGGTATAGATTTTGTCCACCTCGATGTGGACATCGAGGATGTGGTGTGACGTCAGTCTCAAGCTGTTTAATCCGTGCACCAAAGCCACGCAATTAATCAGAGTTCGTCCATGATTACAATAGAGGACCGAATGAGGTAGTACGCCATAAGAGTTATTTGGTTTGGGTAAACCTCCAAACTCCTATATTGTGTCCGCCAAGTAATTTAAAAAGGGTAATGGCGTACAACGGTTTCTCATGATACGTTCATTGGCAAAATAATGGTTCTGGCTTAGATTATATAAAACAGAGGACTTACACTGCAGTGTACAGACTCCAGAGGACAGGTGTAAGCTGTGGTTTCTATCAAATTAGCGATCAATCACATCCCCCATGAAATAATATACAATTTTACAACTTCAGGACCATCCACTCATCTTTATCCAAGCAGAGTCCAGCATGACCTGGTGCACCGTGGTTTAGAGGAAATTTCCACTTGAATAAGTTCTACGTTAATTAAATGGAGGTTACATAATACTTTCCCCGTAGGATTTATTGAAGTGACGATAACTTAAACATTTGAAATGATTGATTGAAGTGGCTCAAACCATGGAGGTCAAACGACGTCAAAAGGAAAACATCTATTATAGCTGCATTCACATTTGATTTGTTGTGTTATGTAACTTCCACGAGACTGTTAACTTTCCCCCGTGGTAGATCACTGTCCACAGAATGTGCACGCTCAGGAAAACCATGAACGAACAAAGAAAGTCTCAAATAAGGAGTCTCAAATAAGGAGTCATTGTTTTCTAGCTGCGTCTAATCTAAGTCTTTTATTTTTTTTTACTATAGTCAGATTGTTTATAACTTTCTAAGATAAACTTTCTCTCTTGTAAAACGAATAAGCTATTATTACATCGTTACTAAGAGCCTCATTAAATAAATTAGTTAAAATTAGAACTGTATTATAACTACATGTATAAATAAGTTAATTATAAGTCACTTTTGGAGTTGTGGGTTTGTTTATTTGTTTGTTTGTTGGGGTGTTGGCGTGTGCCGGGGTGTTTGTTTGTTTGTTTGTTGGGGTGTTTGTTAGTTTGTTTTTGCAAAACGACAATAATAATGTTTATTGTTTTACATGTTATTGTTAAAAGTAGAACTTAGTGCACCGAGCTCACATGCTTCGCTCTTTTATTCATTGTGTTCTTGTTTTGTAAACAATGAACTTGCAAGAGCTACGATGGAAAAGTGACTCCTATGAGTATCGAATCGACTACTTGGGATCGTATTATCTACCCTTTTCTCTTTTACAAAATTGTCAAATTATAAGCCAAAATTTTCTGATAGAAGTAATGGTAGGATCGTACTTCCTTTTTTTCTTAAATTGTCAAATTATTAGTCCAAATTTCCTGGTTGAAGTAATGGTTGTTATCATTGCAAGAGTTGTGTCCTGTTTGTGTTAAAAAAAAAAAAAAAAAATTTAGAATAAGTTTGCCTATAATATTGGCCATTAATTCCAAAACGAAACGTCAAGGAGCAAATTGAGTTTGATCATTGTTAAATTTTTTAACAATGACATATTTCATGATTATAATAAATAGTGCATTTAAAATATTATGTTAACCTTCAATGGCAACTACATTTGTACCTAATAGAAGTGCCTATACTTCACTATCTTTCTCTGTTTCAATCATTTACTGAAAGCCACACAAATTACAACAATCAAGACAAGGTGAATGAACAAATTGGCTGAAATGAAAATTATTTACTGAATAATACCTGTCTGCATGAGATTGAGCCAAATTGATATTTGATTAACATGGCAGGGTTGTATTATTTTTGTTGTGCAAAAACGCGTGTAGGTCAGTTTGAACAGGCATTGTGGTGGGTCTCAACTAGGCCCCCTTGCATTTGGGGAGAAAAATACATTTGACATTAATTAAGATCGAAAAAGAAACACGCATAATATTACTTATTAGCCTGTGCGAAATAATAAGGTCAGGCTTCACTATACTAACACTAAGGCCGTATCCGAATTGGCGGCTACAGCTACGGCTGTTGCTAAGTGTGTTGCTAAGGACGTCCTACACTTCAACGCATGATGACGCAGAAATCTAGCCGTAGCCGTAGCTGTAGCCGCTAATTCGGACACGGCCTAACCCCGTGGAGAGGCTGAGAAGATAAATTGGAATAACCTTCAAACGGTAGAGGGCAGCAGACAAAGGACGATAGTGAAGGGTTTCGTGCGACAAGTCTGTAAACCATCAGAGAATGCTAAAGATGGTGGACGATTTTAAGAGAGCGCCTTGAAGAATTCCGGCTTCTCATGTCCCTCATTGAGGCACGTGATAGGAATAAATGGATGAGGAGTATCCTGGAGGTATTTCTGTAATAATGGGTAAAGAAAGAAAACAATAATAGTGAAGAAAGTTGCTCCGAATTACAAAAAACAGTAAAACTACATTTTGGTGATTGCAATTTATTATGTTTTCTTCAGCATAATTATTTTGAACGAGTTCTTATCCCTAAAGGCATCATACACGTTTGGTAATTGGAGCCTATTGTTTGTTTCAAACCTATATGTTGTAGATAAAATATACCATAAAAATAACCTGAGAAAATTTCATTTCAAAAGGTGGTAGCGTTTTTGAGATATTGCCGAAAATCTGGAGCGGTTTATGTCCACGCAGGAAGAATAGTCTGCATTGGAATACACACTCTGAGAAGCGTTACGCGTTACGCTTCTCAGATTCAAATGTTTGGGGATAAAAAGTGATATATTTTTCCATAACCGCAGTACTTCGAAGTGAAAAGTTTCTCAAAATGCATTATACTATCCAAAGCTGCTAGTTTTTTTGTCATTAATATCAGAGTCATAACTCATTACCAAACGTGTACGATGCCTTTAATAATGTGCAAGCTTACGTGGGCATATGAAAATGCGTTTCTCTTCTCGGCCGTGTCGGCTCCTTTTCCGATCCAGACATAAAGCTCCTTTTTGTTGTCCAGAATGAAGACATCCTGCATGGAAAATGATGTGGATTAAACAAAGTATTCATGATCGAATACAATGGTATGCAGGGAAAATGAAATGGTTTTTCGATACATGTACACTTATCGGTTCTTATAAACTTACCGATGAATCAAGCTTGGACTTTGGCAAAGATCCCTCAGCCTCCTTTGTGAAATATAGCTTGTCGGTGTTTTTTAGCCTGTTCACACGGGATAAAAGGCAAATATGAGTCTACAATAATTGACGAATCTCAGTCTCCTTACTGTGAAATATAGCTTGTCGGTGTGCCTGTTCACACGGGATCAAAGGCAAATATGAGCCTACAAGATTGACGAATCTCAGTCTCCTTTATGAAATATTATAGCCCGTGTGTGTTTTTTGTTTGGGCTGTTCACACGGGATAAAAAGAAAAATTTGAGTCTACAATATTGACGAATGCCCCCGTCTTAAAAAGCTACATACTTGAAGAGACAATGTTACATATGCCTACACTTTTTGCAAGCATAGAGCTTCTGTCACTTCATAACACGAAATCAAAATGTAGACTTGTTAGAAATACTGTAGGCTATACAATCACAGCAATTAACTGTTGGTTATAAACAGCGCATCGAGAGTGTTTGAAGAATTGATAACAAGCGAATGATAAAGTAAATCCGTATGCTGAAGCCGGGTCACTTTCAGAGAAAGAAGGCCTTAAAACCCTGGGGAGCCCAAGGTTTTTAAATTATAATAAGGGGGTGAGTGTTTTAATAGAGGAGATTAAGCATCACTGGAAAGATCCGATCTTTCTCTTTCCAATGGTGGTATGCTTGGGTATGGAGGGTGAACATTGACAAAACTACAGCTTTATAACAAATTAATGGCTTTTGTGCTCACAGGCTCGAGTGCTTTTTTTGTGTGTAAGCTTGGTCGACTAAAGATGGTAAGGAAGAGGGGGTATGAGTGCAGTCGACTCTAAAGTCGCCTATGGTATTGAAAGGGTTGAGGCTAAGGCTGCAAAAGTGAAGAGGTAGGGCGACAGAGGGCGCTATTTATGCTACATTGATGTCACAGTGGGGCTTAGTGCGTGTTAGACTTTTATACATAATGGGGGGAAAGTAAGTCTAACCCTTGCTCTATGGTCTAACAGACTACAAATATTGGCACAAGTACCTGAACAGAGTGGGCTTCGTGTTGTCCACGCCGACAGCAAAGTCTTCTTCATCCAAAGGATCATCAGACAAAGCCTTCATAAATTGATGATCTGGTCCCACTCGGTCAGACTCCAAAACCTGACTAGATGCTTTGCCGCGAATACCCTTCAGTTGCTGTAAGTGCTGCATGGCCTATTATAATACAGGTGTTTGGGGGGAAACTTGTAGTCGATTGTTTGTATAAAAGCAGTAAATAGGCTAATTTGAAATTTCATAAATCAAACTCGAACTTCGTTGTCTTAAGCAAAGTACTGCACATCGGAAAATAAACTACCAGGTTTTAATTTCGAATCCACCTTATTATGTCGGCGTTCAGACTCTATGAGGTAGGCCTACCTTTGTTTTCTCGTCCTTGTTGGCAGTCTCCCCATTCCATTGGAAAATCTTCAGTCCAAGATCCAAAATGAACACATCACTTGAATCCAGCACATGCTTGTTCAGGGGCCGCTGTTTGAAATTAAAGTATACATCCATCGTGTATTAATAACGCACATGTCTTCTTATAGTTGTAGCATGGTTGTAGCAACACAACTTTGGCATTTCGTGGTAAACTTTCTCAATCCGTCGCATAGTTGTATGCATTGTTTACTGTTTGTATATGCTGCTATACCGTTCCTTATTGGGACCGAAAGCAACACTGGAACAAAACGGTCTCCAAGCGGGAATTTTTAAGATGGATGTGTAGAAGAGTTCAAGGGTAATGAAAACAACAAACCACCACAGAGATGCACACGTATATGTGACTGGGTAGAGGTGTTCAATATATAGCTAGTACTCCATTGTGTAACCGACCATTGTAAAGAGTACTCTGGGAATAATGCTAGTATAGTTTCAATACCGGTACGCTACCACACACGGATTAAGAACAATGGGTACTCATCTTTTCAACCAGTATTTTTGTAACGTTGTTATTGAAAGTTTTTTTCTATTATTCAATTTTTATATCTTTTTTTAACTAGTTCATCTTTTTAGCTTTGACTGGTCCAGACGTAATTTTTGTGAACTTTTGAATTATCGTTGTTTTAAATTTTTGTTTAATCCATTTGCTTGTATTCAGCGCCTTAAGGCGGAGCCGATCTGCAACTGTTTGCGCTTTATAAAAGTCTCTTTATTATATTAGTATTATTATTATTATCATTACGTTTATCCCAGGTTTAGAGGGTGTAGTTTGGCAATTTAGGGTTTGGAATGGGGCTAAACGTATCATACCTCTCTCAGTGTGACGTTCTTCTTGGTTCCCTTGAACTGCAACAGACGAGGGGTGTAGTTCTTGGGCCCCACGTGTCTGAATCCAGTGTCTGCACCACCCTCCATCTTACTACACCAAAATATAAGTAATCACAATTACGTCATCAAATTTACACCACTCAAAGTTTGATGAATATAATTATCCCAACGAAGGTCAGCTTTTAAACATTATTTAAGAAAATGCGCCACACACTGGGACACAATGTTAAGGAACCCGTTGGAGAGGGGGCGGGCGTCCTGATGGGTTGTAAATACGACCTACCCTGGTCGTCTCGCCCGTCCATAGTATAAATGATGTAGGCTACATTGCGCGTATTTCACAAAAACGGGTTGATGTATTTTTCCAAGTTATATTTAAAAAGTAACATTTAAGAAATATGGTTATTTTCAAAATATAGAGAAACACATTTCACTTTCTCACATAATTCACTTTCTAGCTTCATAAGGGTGTGTATACGTTTGGTAATGACTCTGAAAATTAATGGCAATAAAAACTTACTCGGTAAGAAGCAGCAGCTTTGGGTAGTATTGCAGTTTGAGAAACGTTTCACTTAGAAGTACTGCAGTTATGGAAAATATCTATTACTTTTTATCCCCAAAAATTTGAATCTGAGAAGCGTTACTGCAGTAACGTTTCTCAGATTGTGTATTTCAATTGCAGATTATTCTTCCTGCGTGGACAAACCGCTCCAGATTTTCGGCAATAATCTCAAAAACGCTACCACCTTTTGAAATGAAATTTTTACAGGTTATAGTTTTATGGTACATAATTACAACTATATGGTTGAAACAAACAGTTGGTTCCAATTACCAAACGTATACAATCCCTATAAGGCCCGCTACTGGTATAAGTGGTTCTCTAGTTAGTGACCTTACGTTATGACGGCGAAGTAAGTCTTGAATAAATCCGACTCATAGTCCATGACCTCTCGGTGCTGTACGGGCTTGTCATCAAGAAGATGATCCAACTCGACCGTCTTGTAGGCAGCTGTGCCGTACTCATCCTTGGAAATAAAAACATAAATATTGACATCATCACGAAAACAAAAAAGAAGTTACAATCGAAAAACGAAGTTGTTCATGTTATGATGTGTGCTTGTAAATATGCCTACATCAGAGACTCTAGCTAATGTTACATGAGATTGTATGTGAGAGAGTTTATTTTAGTCCAATATCTACGTCTCTATCTCTATCTCTATCAAGATTCAAGCTTTCAGTATAACTTCTGCAAACATCGACATTAATCAAGACAAACACCCCAAAAGTGATCACCAGTTAGTTCTTACCTGGGTGGAATATTGACCATCCAAAAGTGATCACCAGTTAGTCCTTATACCATGGCTGGAATATTGACCAATCCAAAAGTGATCACAGTTAGTTCTTACCTGGGTGGCAGGGGCGGATCCAGGATTTTCCAAACGGGGGGGCGTGATTTATTTTCAGAATGAAAGATCGCGCCATCCCCAGACAGCATTTTATTTTTCTGCACTGCGAAATTGCCAATGCACTAATGAGTATGACTTCTGATTTTTTGTTTTTTCTCTCCTTTTTTTTTCCTGATGGC
Organism: Plazaster borealis; assembly: GCA_021014325.1. Taxonomy (NCBI): domain Eukaryota; kingdom Metazoa; phylum Echinodermata; class Asteroidea; order Forcipulatida; family Labidiasteridae; genus Plazaster; species Plazaster borealis. The sequence goes on along the minus strand of CM037468.1, from coordinate 16,608,460 downwards.
AAAAGGGGGGGCGTGCGCCCCCACGCCCCCCCCCCCTGGATCCGCGCCTGGGTGGAATATTGACCAATCCAAAAGTGGTCACCAGTTTGTCCTTACCTGGGTAGATTATTGACCAATCCAATAGTGATCACCAGTTTGTCCTTACCTGGGTGGAATATTGACCAATCCAAAAGAGATCACACAGTTAGTTCTTGCCTGGGTGGTATTGACCAATCCAAAAGAGATCACAGTTAGTTCTTACCTGGGTGGAATATTGACCAATCCAAAAGAGATCACAGTTAGTTCTTGCCTGGGTAGTATTGACCAATCCAAAAGAGATCACAGTTAGTTCTTACCTGGGTGGTATTGACCAATCCAAAAGAGATCACAGTTAGTTCTTACCTGGGTGGAATATTGACCAATCCAAAAGTGTACGTCGTATAGCAGCTCCTCGGACTTGGAATCGGGTTTTTTCTGAGCGATTGCAACAATACAGATTGTCAATGAATAAACAACATACTCAAAAATAGATTAAAGGACATTCTGCTCGTAAATAAAATGCGGTACCGTATGACGTCAGTGCTGAAACTAATCGTTCTGACGGGAGTGGATATATATTTGTGTATATAGAACACTCTTTTCTTACTTCAATTTTCAAAATTTAAAGCAATGTTCCAAGTCGATATATAATGAAATTTATCAATTTAGAAAATGCTGTCTATATCGGCCTTATGAAAGCGGCCGTTGTTTGATTAATGCAAAGTTTGAGATATGAGCGTTTGTGAAAACACGCTATACAGCGTGGCGTCCGGTGGAGCTACACGATAACATGCATGTTCGACAGACAGTTCGATTGCTATTCATTGCAAAACGACACTGCAGTTATAAAACTATTTGTATCTTCAAGAACTTGTATCTCACATAGGTATTGAGGATGATGTAAGAGTCTCCATTGAAGAAGTTGCCATAGTCCTCCTTAGGCCAGTGCTCAACCTTGAACTTATTGATGCGCCAGATCTGCGATCAAAAATAATGACAAAGGCAAGTAAAGCAATAATATCAAAACAGTCTCTATAGGTATTAGGCCACATAAACAAAATAAAATTGTTTATCGTCGGACTCCCCACCCGACCCTACGATACCACCGAATTTTTTCTTCTTCTTTTCTTTCTGCGTTTTAGTTTTTTGAAAATGTTTACAGAAAATGTCATCTAGGAGTTAAATGGGTTTAACAAAACAATTAAAAACATCAGAATCACACAAACCCTCTGTTTTACAGTGATTGTGATGATTTATTTATAGTTTATTTCATATTTTGCCATGTCAACAAAACTCATTTAAAACAAAACGCCCTCCCACCCAAACCCTTAAAAAAAGGACGCGCAACAAAAATGTTCTTATGTGCACATGGCCTTAGTATTTTAATGTTAATAAATTGTGGAAGTATTCGAGATTTATTGACCTGCAATCCTGTTTTCTGTCCAGCACCTTTCCATGCCACCTCAGTCTTAGCAGATTCTTTCTTGATCGATTTCTCGGTATCGGAACCAAAGAGAGCAAGATTGGAATCCTTCCAATCATACTTCTTTGCCTTCACGAGTCCACGGGTCGGTGGGGCTGCCATAGTTGCAGTTCAATGACTGGCAAAAAACAAGGAATATATACATTAGGTTTAAAAATATCTTGAACAAGGGTCGGTCTGTATACGTTTAGTAATGACTCTGAAAGTTAATGGCAAAAAAAACTTACTTGGTAAAAAAAGTACAGCAGCTTTGGATAGTATAATGCATTTTGAAAAACTTTTCACTTCGAAGTTCTACGCGGTTATGGAAAAATATATCACTTTTTATCCCCAAAAATTTGAATCCAAGAAGCGTTACTGCAGTAACGCTTCTCAGATTGCGTATTCCAATTGCAGATTATTCTTCCTGCTTGGAAATAACCGCTTCAGCTTTTCGGCAATATCTCAAAAACGCTACCACTTTTTGAAATGAAATTTTCACAGGTTAGTTTTATGGTTATATCTTCATAGGATTGAAACAAACAGTGGGTTCCAATTACCAAACGTATACAATCCGTTTAACTAAAACCAATTCGTCAAATAAGCATCGATATAAATATATACAAGAATAAAGATGAAAGCAAAGGTGCCTTCTGGATTCAACGAGCAGCCGCGCGAAAGAGGTTGGGGAGGGGAAGGTCGTGGTGATAGATACGAGACGCGGTGGGAGTTTATCACGAACATTGCTTCAAGACACCACACGGGTTCATACCGGTCAATCTAAAGCATCGGGAAGCCTCTAAAATTGCTGACATTTTTGTCACAGTGAGTCATCACTTCCATGGTGGGATATCAGGAAAACAGATGTGAAGATGTTTAGCTATACACCGACAATTAATTCTATTAACTCAATCATTCATTAAATTGTTTCTGATAACTCGATTTTACAGCATGTAGCAATTAATACTAAATACAAATACATGATTTAGACGTTATCGGTTTCAATCAGAATCTCTCCCACAAGTTATGCTATCCTCCGTGTGTGCAATCGCAATGAATTTCCGACAAAACATGATCGTTCTCTCTGTTTTCACTGAACACCGAATGACGAAATGTTCACTATAATGTTGGTTGTACCATGGAGATAGGAATTATGCTTCTTAATAACTTGCGGATTTGAATTAATTTACTCACAATCAAACAGTTTATACTTTCCTTTTTCTCTGAAAATAGGTAGGGCCTACAATTATGAAGCATGAAGCAGAACAAAAGGTGTGGGTACGATCAAAAGCAATTTGTTTCATGGTCAATTTTCCTTCTCTTCAATAAATCCCAAGTTCTTCCTATAGGTCCATTTACTGATTAGGCCACTGTGTTCATTTAAAGGCAGGGTATATACGTTTGGTAATTGTCAAAGACCAGTATCCTCGCTTGGTGTACAGCTATCGCAACATATGCTTAAAATAACAAATTTGTGAAAATTTGGGCTCAATTAGTCATCGAAGTTGCAAGAAAATAATGAAAGAAAAAAAACCCACCATTTCGCATAAAATTGTGTGTTTTCAGATGCCTGAAAATTATTTGTTGGTGACAAATTACCCCTTTCTCTAAACTACATTACTTCAAAGGTTGTCGTTTCTAACAATGTTTAATAATATCAACAGCTTTCCAGTGCTCTTTATCAAGTAAGTTTTTATGGTCATGAATTTTTTGAGTTATTACCAACGGTACCCGGGTATACCCTCACTTTAATGCAATATCAGGGATAACATAGAATTTTTATGAGTGAACAGTTCACTTGAAATACAATACGGTATGAAAACAAATAAAGCAGATGCCCATGAGATCAAAATTTGCTAATGCCTCGTTCATGTAAAAACTTTTGCTGAAACCTATAGCCTGAAGACACGACCAATTTCGTTTCACTTTGCGATGAATTCCATTTCAAAGCGCGGTACTAAATGGCCTAATATGGTCATTGGGTGCAGGTTACCATCTGTGGTAAATAAGACGAACGACTGGAAGAACGTTTAACCACAGAGAAAGGAGGAATTCCTTCCTCCATGGTTTAACCAACACCACACAAATTCTTATCCAGACAGAGGTCTGATTCCCAGCACAATCATGTTATAATGGCGTACCATAAACGTAAAAAACTACATTATTCCACCCTCATGGTTTTCTTTCACGAAAGACAATAACTTTGAAAAACAATTTCTTCATGACCCCACTTTCATGAGATAAAAAGCAATTTAAAAATAAAAGGAACGCATCAATAGTTTTAAAAGAAATTCCCAATTCTCGAAAACAGCCCCGTACGTCTGAAACAAAGAAAAATGCAAAAGTAAAGTTTGTTCTGGACGTTTAGCCTAAAAGCGTAGCCCCAAGTTAGGTGTGATGACAAACTAATAAATTAACATATACGCCTATAAGCAAAGCCTGTGTGAAAGATAGCAGAATGGGGGAATTTTAAAAAAAAAGATTCTACCATCATACAATTTTGTTTTTGTTTTGTTTGGTTTTAGATGCTGAAGTAAAAACACCGTCGTCGTTTCCAGAATGTTTCAGAAAAAAAGAATGACCAGAGAGATCAAATAACTTCAATTTATAACCATTTTTAGTAGGGTGCGAACAAGACCGCCACGCCTCCCTTCTTAACCAGACGTCATAAACCATGTAATCAGCTCTATGTCAATGGGCAAATATTGTATTTGGAAAATCAAATAATAACTTACCAACTTTAACAAGCATGCAAAATCAGTCTATTAATTATCGACTTTTATACTGCATTGTTAAAATACTTACCTGTAGGAGACAAGATCAGTTGAGTTACAATAATTCTGTATAAAGTAAGATTGCATCGACCGCTTCCTCCACCAGCCAGAGTCACAACACACAGGCCCAATGAGGAGTGAAGAAACCAACGCCCTGAAGCTGTACGATTTGTCACTGTGCAATATGACATATTATTATTATAAGACGATCCCCAAAACATCAGAAATGTGGAACCATACGCAGAGAGGTATGGCCGGCAGATTGAACAATACACGGGTTGCGGAAAAGGGACCCAAATCCTGTATTTAAGCAAAGCGATTGCTCAACACTAATAATAATAATAATAATAATAATAGTGGCTTCTTATATAGCGCACATATCCGTCACTCAGTGACGCTCAAGGCGCTTTAACGTTCATTATTTTCCTGCAAGGTATTGTGGAGCTACGTTTTTGAAGTATGAGACCAAGTCCTTTGCATAGCACCATGTAATGGTTTACAAGGTGCTGTGGCGCAATATGCTGCCGATCAAACCAGGAACACCGGGGCGAACCCCTTCTCTTTTCGATAAGTGCACTGGGTTCTTTTACGTGCATTACACAACACACGGGACCTACGGCTTAACGTCCCATCCGAAGGACGAAGCATGTGGTTAAGTGTCTTGCTTAAGGACACAAGTGTCACGACTGGGATTCGAACCCACACTCTGCTGATCAGAAATACCAGAGCTTGAGTTCGGTGTTCTTATCCGCTCGGCCACGACACGCCGTCAAATACCCATTCAAAACATTGATTTGAGAAGTTAGCAACCATCTCAGGTGTTACAATTTTATTTTCCTACATTGAGTTTTGAGCTTCATGATTTTGATCGCAATGATCAATCAACCGGTGATAACACCACGGTATAAATTTGCTTTTTTAACGTATCCCGGCGGTAATCGTATCGTAATGAGGTTCACATGCATGGATGGCCGTATGAAGAGGTACGGCCACGGCCGTACCAATATTTTAGGGTTTGGGTTCACCCGTTTTAATTTATTACATCTACAATGTTAGGGTATTTGTTTGCATCTTTACAGGTCAAAGTAAAAAAAAGTTTTGTATGCCTTGGTTTTTTGTTTTGTTACATTTACCTTTGGGGGAATGTTAGTATAATAAAGCTGTCTGTTTCTGAGATGGGCATTAATGATAATTACGCTTAGCACTTGTTATAATTTCAACGTGTTTTCATTGAGTAGTATTACCCCAATTGGCCCAGATCCTACCACCAGCGGGGCTCACAAGGGCTGGATATGATGCCCAAAATCGGCACATGATTTTTTTTCTACAGGCAGGTGCATCTCTAAATTTTGCTTGAGCTCACAAAATCTTAACAGTAAATGAAGTGGCCTTAATTATGAGCTTTTAAGCCTATGTAGTGCCCCCAATCATCCAATTATGTCCAGGGATAGTGCTACATGCATCATCACATACAGCACCTCCCCCTCCCTATTTTGAAGATGGAAATAAGAAACTTTATTACACCAATAAAAATGAATTTTATTATTTGTTCAAAAAGTGAGGGAAAAGTGACCAGGAATTAAGTCATATTGCGCCACAGAGCATCTAGAATGAAACATTTCCCGGGGCCCTTAAGCGGGCCCTGAACCCCGCGCCGAATGGCTTCGCGCTTCGCAATCGCAGTGACTCACAAAATGGGCCTGACCAATGTTTTTGAGCTTCCTACGGGCCTGATACGCCGTGTACCTTCTTGCTAGACCGGGATGAATTTGTTGTATACTTTAAAATTAAGTTTTGCCTCCCATACAGAAATTGTTATACACTAGGAATGTCTGTTGCATTCCAATCTCGATGTTTAAAGTATCTCTCTTTCGGGCACTCTGTCAATAGATCCCTTCATGGTCATGAATTATTTATTATTTTGTAGTGACAAAATCAAATCTTAACCAATCAAATCGTTGATTTTAACACAAGCGGCATAAAAGAAGAGCTGTAAAAACCGTTCATTTAAATACAATCACAGTAGCAGAGGATGTAAAAACCGTTAAACTGTTAAAGGCATCGTACACGCGTTTGGTAATTGGAGCCTATTGTTTGATTCAATCCTATAGTTGTAGATAGGATATACCATAAAACTAACCTGTGAAAATTTCATTTCAAAAGGTGGTAGCGTTTTTGAGATATTGCCGAAAATCTGGAGCGGTTATGTCCACGCAGGAAGAATAATCTGCATTGGAATACACACTCTGAAAAGCGTTACCGTAACGCTTCTCAATATTCAAAATATTTTGGGGATAAAAAGTGATATATATTTTTCCATAACCGCAGTTCTTCGAAGTAAAAAGTCTCTCAAAATGCATTATACTACCCAAAGCTGCTGTACTTCTTACCAAGTAAGTTTTTATTGCCATACATTTTCAGAGTCATTACCAAACGTGTACGATGCCTTTAAATCGAAAGAAACAAAAATAGAATACTCTTCATTTTGTGGTTTAAAGACTCATCAATAAACAGGGTGTGATAGGCTGAGTGATGATAAGTCAAGAATGCCACTCTCACGTTTCGGAGAGAGCGTTAGAAAGATACAAGACATAGTGCATCGACAACAATGCAATTAAAGGGTCTGTATACGTTTGGCAATAAAAACTTAGGCCTACTTTGTAAGAAGTAAAGCAGATTTGGATAGTATAATGAATTTTGAGAAACTTTTCACTTCGAAGTACTGCGGTTATGGAAAAAGATATCACTTTTTATCCCACAAATTTGAATCCGAGAAGCGTTACTGCAGTGACGCTTCTCAGATTGTGTATTCCAATTGCAGATTATTCTTCCTGCGTGGACATAACCGCTCCAGATTTTCGGCAATATCTCAAAAACGCTATACAACCTTTTGAAATGAAATTCACAGGTTAGTTTTTTGGTATATAACTACAACTGTATATGATTGAAACAAACAGTGGGTTCCATTTACCAAACGTATACAGACCCTTAAAATGACAAGTACATTTGTAAAAGAATCAGTGACAAACAGTTGTTTGGTTTGTTAGACAACCTTTTGTTCCTTTATATCAAATAAGATCTGATGCCGCATAAATTAATAACAAATACATTTGTAAAAAAAAAATCAGTGACAAACAATTTGTTGGTTTGTTAGACAACCTTGTTCCTTTATATCAAATAAGATCCGATACCGCATAAATTAATAGCAAAATATATATCTAAAAGGCAATACCTACACATCAGGTTCGAATAAAATTACCTATCTTGTTAAAGTTTGACCTACAAGCTTCTAGGCTTCCAAATGATTAAGTTAAATAATGAAACATAACTGTTCATAATATTATTAATAATTATACATGGTGCAATCATTCCATCAAATATAATGGTAAGGTATAGCTTTACCCAAGTTGTGAGTTGTTAAAGGTTAAGGCAAACGCGCATTCGTTTTCTATCCAAAAAGGTTTCTTCTGAACATTGCAATGGGGGCTAATCCCACTTCTGACACCATAAAGATTGGTGATGTAAGTTACATAAGCAGCCATGTAATGTGAAGTGATGCATGCTGGGGAAAATAACATAAGACTTGATTCAGTCTGCTAGACATACTGCTACAGGGTCAACAACAACATCCATGATGGGTTCTAGGCCTCAGCCATTCACAGCAAAAATAACTATAACATTAAAGAACATGACTATACTTTTATGAATGACCTCGATATGGGAAGCATGGAGGGTCAGTTCCATGGGAATGTCTTTTGCTTTATTATTTTAAGGCAAAATTGTTTTAACTTTGGTTTAGAATTAAAATAAGTTTCAGGAAGATCATAAGTTCAGAGTTGCTATATTACCCTGATAATATAGTTATGTTTATATAATTCATTGTAAGGCAAGTAGCACTTTTAATGTTTACTTATTAAGGCAATCATGAATATGAAATTTCTTTTGAAAAGGGTAACTAAATATACATACATGTGTATTCTTTTATAATTGATTGTGTACCTTGACAAATAAAATCTACCTTTAAATGTCACAAACTTTTTTATAAGGCACTTAGGCCTATGCGCAAGTATCCAGCAAACATGAAAAATTGATTTGTTGATATAAATGTTTAACATCAATTCCCCGATAGTTAACACACCAGCTTGCTCCACGAACAGTTGCAAAAAGAACCAAAACAAAATAAACTCAAACAAATTACCTACAAAAATAAATGGATAAAAATATCTAAAAAAGAAACCTCCCTACAAAAATGAAACTGAATCTTGGAATTAAAATGTGGCTCACTTAATGTTGTAATACTTTGGAATGTTTAATGTTAAATGAGTGAAAATTAGGAACATCATACATGGTTGTGATGGTACTTTGGTTATTGCAAATGATAAAAAAGTCCAACATATGTAATGGATACATTGGGACATTTCTTATCAGGCACCAAAATAAATGCTCATTGTTTGAAATACACACATTTCTGTAACCAGTGGGTAACCAGACATTTTCATTTATTTTATTTTATTAACTTTTTTTAAATATTTTTTTTTTTAGGGGCAACCTTTTATTTACGCATTTTTGTAATCTCATATTATGGGGGGCAAGAAGTTGGGCAAGGGCTCGGGAAGGGGGTAGGTTAACCCCCACTCCCCCCTCTGGTTACGCAACTGCCTGCAACTCATTAAACAGTCTGAATATTTCAACACTCCTTGAGCCATTGGTATAGAATAGTAACAAAGTTGCAACTTTGGAAGACAATATGTATTGAGTTTCTCCCTGCTCTTGGAGGGGGAGGTTGGAGGGAGATTTCTTAAATGGCAAAGTGCTATAAATATATATCTAGGATGAGGTGTACCCTGAAATGAAAATGACTTCAAATAAACTTGCTTGAAAATATAACTTGACAGACTTCCTAAATATGTTTTATTTCTTGATTACACATACTACATTTAACGATCCCCTCTTCACCTTTAAGAAACAACTACTGGTGTTTCTTTCATTTCGCTTTACTAATCATCTTAAGGCATGAGTTTAGTGAATTGTGCAGTCTCCTTTCCCTCACTCACCACAGTTACTGGAACAAGGGGGTGTTTGGTCTTCATCAAGTAGTTCTGAAATACATAAGGAAAAGATAATCCAAATGCACTGTTACTTTCATTCTCTATCACTGTGTACAACTTCAAATCATTGTTCAATTATAAATCTTTATTTGTGGCAAGATCTGACCTTCTTAACACTCACAAAATGTTTGATTTGTCAAACTTAATGAAACCAATAAAAGCATGTTTCAAGAGCTAATGATAACACTATGGTCTCATGGAACCAGTGGCGTCACCAGCGGGGGGGGCTGGGGGGCCTGCGCCCCCCCGCTCAGAACCCTTGCCCCCCCCTCTTGCCCCCCCATATGAAATCACAGAAAAGTATATTCTTATAATATATAAATCGTTTAAGGCTGCATAAAATGCTGCCGTAAAAAGTAAAACTTTTATTCATATCAGTATGTGGACTATAACGCAGTCATGACAAATGCATGGAAACCCGCGCGCGATCGTATTGGCGGTAAATGTATATTGTGGTTTTGTGGTTATAGAGAGTGCAGGATCAGAAGTCACAAAGTTCAGTTTAATACGTGGTGGTCTGAGCGCAGAAATCTCCGTTAACACAACGTAGTCAGATGCACAACAGAGAGATTTAAACAGCAAAACGGCCAGCGTAAAAGGTAGCTTCGACCATCCTTAGACCATTTCTTCTCCATATCAAAGCGCCCGTCTTTGCCTCGTGCTCCAACACCTAAGAGGCAGAGACAGGAAAATACAGAAGATTCTGATTCTGATGTGGTACCATCAAAGTATTGCATGGACTCTGCATCTGAGAATTCCGCCGAGGAGAATTTCGAAGAAGATGTATCCGTTAGTAATACTGGGAGCGCTAGTACTAGTAGCACAAGTGCCCTCCTGACAAGCACACCCACAATTTCAATCCTGTATTTTGATTTTGATGTTTTTTAATGGCTTACACTAACTTGTCACAATTATTATTTTTTGGGTATTTACACTGAAATAAAGCATACAAACAACAATTTAATTAGTATTCACACTCACAGAGCCTAATTTGAGAATGCAGTTTACAACTCTAAATTGATACTTGGTAATCACTGTTGGTAATTTAATCCTTGTATACAGTCGAAAAGTTTTATCTTATAAAAATGACAAGTTCTCTAAGATTTGGTTGTTTTCGCAATCTTTTGTTACCTGCAAACTATGTAGACTGTTTTAGAACTGCATTGGTGTGTATCAGCTGGTGTGTACCAACTATCAGTTAACATATTTAAATAATGATAATCTATTCTTGCACTTCTTTGGCCCCCCCCCCAAATTTAATGTTTGCCCCCACTTGCCCCCCCCCCCCCCAAATGAAAATGTCTAGCTACGCCACTGCTTGGAACTAAGAGGGTACTCTTTATAAACATGTAACTAGCTCATACTTACTTTTTTGAGGGGTGAACAAAGACTTCACCCAGTTAGTTCCCTTGTATTTTATTACTTGATACATTTCATATTTAATGTGATACATGACTTATGGCAGGTTCCAAGCTATCTTGATACAGCGCCGCATTTAATGTAATACATGACTTATGGCAGGTTCCAATCTATTGTTTGGAAGTTGTTGACAGATCTATGGCATTTTGGGAAATTTCATGCGCTCAAATAATGGTGCGCTGTGTCTGTGCACATTTTGTACACACACATAAGACATCAATGGATATTCTGACAGGCTTTATAACACATGCTATGAAACTGTCTTTTCCATTGGATGTTATTTTCTGTCCTGTACAATGGCAGCTGCTTCTGATTAACCAATCATCATTCATGTAACGATACTGGAAAGAGAAAATATTCAGCTTCAAATAGCCATTCGATCCATAGACCAGCACTACGTAGAACACAGGCTACTTGAATTCAAGTTGCATGGATCTTGACAACCTGTAGCTTTTTGTCACTATCTGCATAGGCCTGAGAAAGAAAGCCAACTTGTTTAAATAAAACCGGGCAACTTGTTCCCCAACTATGATCGAAGTCATCGCATGCAAACATGACAAGATGAGCACTATATGTTGTACAACGCAAGCATTGCAAATGCTATGTTCCATTATGTGTTAAATTAAAAAGAACTTACATGGGCATAAGACATGGCATTTTTCTTCTCATCAGGGCTTGCCTTATTTCCAATCCATGCAAACAACTGTTTTCCATCATCCACAAGAAAGACATCCTGGATGAGCAGAAAACATAGACAGAGAAACAGAATTGCGGGTAGAGATGGGATAAAGAGAAAACCAAAACTCAAATAATTTGTGTTGTCTACAATGGATTACAACCACAGCATGTCCAGTTATGATCCTGGTGCAGGCAATGAGATGCAAGGGGAAACACAAGGCTTATTTTTCCAGTCAAACGTTGTAAAAGTTGGTCAATTGCATTTCTATGCTTCAAAAACGGTAGACCTTCCAACAAAACTGTCTTGTAAAGGTAGGCACACAAAGGGGAAGAAGGATTTGTGTTTAATAGCCGACATGGCCGTTTATAAGGAAGAAAAAGAAGGGCCTCAGAGACAGGTTGTTATAATTTACATTCAATACTTCTCCATTTCAACCAGAACCCAATAAGAGAGAAAACAAAAGAAAACATACCTTTGAATCCAGGAAGCTCTTTCCGAGAGTGCCTTCAGATACAAGGCTCACCTCCATTTTACCAGTCTCATCAGAAACACTGCAGTAAAACATTACAAATAAAACACAATTATTTTATGGAAATATTCAAGCAACATCCATCAAACAAACATCCATCAAACCCAGATTCAAAGCTGCTGCATTAAATTGAAGTGTGGTTCATAATTTAAGATATCTTGTACTATACTTTTAACTTGACATGGGTAAATAATAAACAAAACTGAAATAAAACAATACATACAAAATGCTAAATACCTAGCACCTCTTTGAACTTATTTCATTTCAATGTAATATTTCAATCATCTAGTCTGTAAAATACATTTAGTACCGCAAACAGATTAAGAGAAAAGCAGATAAGCACATGGTGTTACTGCAAACCCAAAACCATATAAGATTCCATCCAAATAGACTTACGACCTTCACCATCTAAGTTTCAACTTAAAGGTATTGTATACGTTTGGTAATTGGAACCCACTGTTTGTTTCAATCCTATGTAGTTGTAGGTATATACCATAACACTAACATGTGACAATTTCATTTTGAAAGGTGGTATAGTGTATTTTAAATATTGCTGAAAATCTGGAGCGGTTATGTCCAGGCAGGAAGAATAATCTGCAATTGGAATACACTATCTGAGAAGCGTTACTGCAGTATTGCTTCTCAGATTCAAATTTTGGGGGATAAAAAGTGATATATTTTTCCATAACCGCAGTACTTCGACGTGAAAGGTTTCTCAAAATGCATTATACTATCCAAAGCTGCTGTACTTCTTATACAGACCCTTTAGTATTACTTTACACAATAGTTTTCCTTGCCACGTTTCATTTTTATAAGAATATAATTGAGATTTATTTTACCGGAAAATGGATGGAGCAAAATTCTCATCAGGTTGACCATCCGCCTCAGGTACCTCCTCCTCAGACAGACTAGTGTAGAACTTATGGCTGGAGGAAATGCTGCCTTCATCCAGAGCTTCCACTTTTGGTTTACCACCACGTTCCGATTTCAGTTGCTGCAGGTACTGCACAGCCTGTGATAAAATACAGCAATGTTTTGACAGCTTCATCACAATGGCATCATTCTTTATATAATGTCCAAGTATATTTGTAAAATGTTCAAATTACTTCAATAATTCGTTCTTGTTATGAATTATGAGACATTGCCAGCAAGTTGGTCATTTGTAATGTAGATAATGTAATAAATATTCAATTCAATTCAATTCAGTTCAGTTTATTGGTCGTACCATGGAGGAAAATTTCCTTTAAACATGCCATACACAGAATAATTACACACAAAACAAAAATATGCTTAATATAAATGAGGTCAATTAAACAGTAATTAACGTCTGGGCTGATCATTGAGGAGACGGACAGCGTATGGTATGAAGGAGTTGAGATATCTGTTTGTTTTGCATCAAAGTGACTGCCATCTCCTGCCACTCCTTACTCTGGCGAACAATTTGTTTAGTGGATGGTCGATGTTACTTTTGACCGCCTCTGCTTTAGAAGGAACCCTTTCTTTACAAGTCATCCAGGTCTTTGTCTATCCCTACGATTTGTTATTATTAATTTTTTTTAAGCAGGAGACAAATCTAATCTAAATGAATAATGTCCTTTTGTACCTTAAACTTCTCATCTTTGTTGGCACCCTTTCCATTCCACTGGTAGACCTCTAGCCCAAGATCCAGAATAAAGACATCGTCTGACTTGAGGGAAAACTTTGACAGAGGTCTCTACAATAAATAACAAGGTCAACAGTTAATTGATTTACCATTATCCACAAAATAACACACAGCAAGCACAGTTTTCCTCACAAGACATACATAAGGGTCAGTACTGGTGCAATTGTACACAAATATGACAAAGAAAGTGCTCATAACAATATTGTAGGGAATATGCACAAGTACAGTCGACTCTTTTGTTACAATGACGTCACTGGGACTGGCCAAATTACCTCTTCATAAAACGAACATTGTTAAATAGCTAACTTGGGCTGATAAAGGAAAAGCAACAATTGCGTAGGTTCACATGGAACATTTAAATTAATAATATGATATTTTAGTCTTGGAAACTACAAATCGTCAGCTCAGGACTATTATAAGTGCGTTCGTGCAGTTTGTATGGTTTTCATAATTTGCTTTTGCATATTTTATAGCTCATGGTAAATACAGATTTACCAAGAGCCATCTCCAAAGTAATTGTTTAGCGAAAAGAAACAATATTTGTTTGGGAAAAACTTTTATTTGTTGATTTTGATTGATTGTTTTCAATTTATTTTATACGTATTTTTCAATTAACAACTTTTTGATCATTATGGATATCATATTGCAATTAACGACATTATAGCACTCAGCTGATGAAACACAAACACTGATATTTTAAGAAAATCCTACTTCTTTCGTTGTGACGTTTTTTCTGGTTCCATTGAAGTGTAGGAGTCTTGGCTTATACTCCTCAGGCTTCACATGTCTGAACCCAGTGTCTGCTCCTCCCTCCATAAGGCTGTACAGATTATAAGTTGTATAATGTATTATTACACTCAAGAACACAGAAAATTAGTATTCTAATAAACTCATTGAAGAATGAACAACGAAATACTCCAAACTGAAGTATTGAACAATGTGGCGTGCCTTTGTATATCAGAATCAGAATAAGAAATAGACTTACGAGAGGGTTTGGAAATATGACAGGAACATTGCCGACTCATGGTTCATAACCTCACGATGTTGCACTGGCTTATCATCAAGAAAGGTGTCTAACTCCACAGTCTTGTATGCAGCTGTACCATACTCATCCTGTAAAGTACACATACAAAAACAGTCAAGCAGACCAAAGTAAGTCACCTTTTAGCTCCAATTTCCAAAGTTGAAACCTACTTTGCTTCTAAGCATCTCAGGGGCATTCTCAATATTTGGTTAGAACCCTGGGGGAAAACCTACTGGTGGAATCTATCCTTGAATCAAATGGATCAATTGATTAAAAACAAACAATTGTACCTGCAACCTCACCAACATAACTCAGAATGTCTTGAGCCGTGAGTAGTTACTTCATCAGTTCATTCAAATGAATGATGAATACGTGTGTCCTGAATCCACCTTCAAAGGTGCTGTATACGTTTGGTAATTGGAACCAACTGTTTGTTTCAATCCTATATAGTTGTAGATATATACCATAAAACTAACCTGTGAAAATTTCATTTCAAAAGGTGGTAGCGTTTTTTAGATATTGCCGAAAATCTGGAGCGGTTATGTCCACGCAGGAAGAATAATCTGCATTGGAATACACACTATGAGAAGCGTTACGGTCTCAGATTCAAATTTTGGGGGATAAAAAGTGATTTATTTTTCCATAACCGCAGTACTTCGAAGTTCGAAGTGAAAAGTTTCTCAAAATGCATTATACTATCCAAAGCTGCTGTACTTCTAACCAAGTAAGTTTTTATTGCGATTAATTTTCAGAGTCATTACCAAACGTGTACGATACCTTTAATCAAACTTACCTGGGAAGAAGATGCTCCAATCCAGAAGTGGACGTCATAAAGCAGCTGGTCATTATCGGGCTCTTTCTACAATTAAGGCACAAACAATTCTACTCATTTAAAGGATTAATTGAAAAGATTCTGACCAGCAGGTATTAACTTTACAGACATAACCTTTTGTAAAGATGAGGATTTTAAGAAAAGTGAATACAACTATTTTATGACGCAGTTAATTTTGTTATAATTCGTCACTGACGCCACGAAGTAGCACACATGGTACAAAACCACTTTTTTTTTCAGATTTCATTTTTTTACATATTTAAACAATGTTAGCGGAGGCCTACAACTTCATGAAGTTTGCAATGCTTCATGAGGTTTACTTTTTTAGTTATGGTAATTAGGCTTGTCCATTTTCGTTAATTTTCGACGTCACGAATTATTATGCATCTTCTTACTTTAAAGCATTAAAAAGCACTGTATATATGAATTCCAATGCATCAAGTCTCCACTGTAAGAAAACTAGTTGAAAATACCCAGAAATTTTGTAGGAAAGCTTGATTTTAAAAAGCGTTCAACTTTAAATGCCGATTTCTCCAATTGTTACTTTTTACTGGTATCTACTTTTTACTGGCATCGGTGATGAATTGTTCACATGTACATGAAGTGGAAGCATTATAAGCTGAAGGTTGCACTGGTTGCTTAGTTTTTGTGAAAACAAAACAGGATATTTCATTATATACCGATTTTTGGCCAAACAAATGTGTATTTTTTGTTCCAACCTGGATTTACAAAAATATACTGTTTAATATTGAGAGAATGCATCTTTGTCTTGATTTACTTACGTAGGTATTCAAGATGATGTAAGAGTCACCATCATAGAAACTTCCATACTCTTCCTTGGGCCAGTGTTTAACTTTAAACTTCACAATACGCCAAATCTGAAATAAAATTCAGAATTGTTAGATTATTGAAGACGACCTTGATCTTGATAACATTATTAATTATCTCAGGACATTCTCCTTGACTTACCTGAAGACCAACTTTCTCTCCAGCTCCTTTCCAGGCAGGTTCAGATTCAGCAGATGATTTCTTGACCTGTTTTTCAGTGTCTGAGCCAAACAGAGCAAGGTTGGAATCATTCCAGTCGTATTTCTTGGCCTTCTGCATTGTCGGCTTTTAGGAATTGATTCCTATTTCAATGGGGAAACAGAGGTACCTTTAAGTTTTATGTCTATTCTAACATCACAAAATGGCCTTACAATTTGGTTTAATAAAAATAATCCTACTTAAACAATAGTTTTTATCACGCGTGATAAAAACTCAATGTTTGAACAGAAAACACATAAGGTCTCTTTTCACTATTTTCTTGTGACCTCGATGACCAATTAAGCTCAAACTTTCACAGGTTTGTTAGTTCATGCATATATTGAATCACACAAAATGTGGACACTGATTTTGAGCTGTTACCAAAAGTGTACAAATACAATACCTTTAAAGCTTAAAATCTTACTCATGTTATAATTAAGTTTTGAAAATAACTTTAAATATTAACACAAGGTCATGTTTTTGTTGTCCCTTAATACCTAACTATGCTTTACTAATTTCATTGTTTGATTTACCTGACCCCACACCAGTATCATGACTATGCCCCATTCAAATCAAAAAAAAAATTCATCAGCACAAAGTTTGAAAGATTCCACAAAGTTAAAAAGCATGGTTGACATTCGCCACATAATGGAGCTTTGTACTGTACATTATGTTTACCATTGTGTAACTGTAAATACAAGGTCATGTGTATTCTCACCTAGTACATGTAGTAGTAAGTAAGCCTAGAGCAATTTTGTCAAACATTGTGTGCATAGGTCATCGGCAGCTTGCACTTTGCAGACTGCATGGGCAAACAATCATAGAGAAACAAGTCTGCATAATATAGACGGTAGTGCACAGATTTATAAACTTTTCGATTGATAGATTTAGGCCCTAGACTAACTTAGTACTGTGACAAAGTACCATAGCTAAAACTTTAAAGCTTGCTGTTGAGAATAACCACACAAAATAGTGCTTACAAAGATACTCTGGATTCAAACCAATTCGGAGGAAGTCCAGATTAATTCACTGTATGAAGAGCTCGCCTGTTGATGACAAAGAAATCATGTTCCGATCCTCTTGCACAAAGCCCGTTTCCCTCACAAACAAAATCGGTCGTGTCCCTGTATTTCAATTATTCAAAATAACATTTTGGATGTAGGAAATGAAGTACCCACCTGTTTTGTAAAGTCAAGTTTCAATGAGCTGAAAGAGGGTCAAAATTAACTCTTCAGGAACTATCTGCTGCACACTGTGACTGTGTCGAGCTAGCTTTAACAACCACTGCCTGTGTGTTTGTGTGAGTGAACCTGTTCTTGCAGTGCACCAACCGTACAGTCCATCCAGCAGCCAACACAACCAAAGCCAACGCCCATTCTATCAATTACGTCATGCGTGGAATGTGGGAAAACAACCGTCCGGCTTATAACGGTTCGATACTGCGTCGTTAAGGCCTGGAGTGCGGGGGTTGGGGAAGTTGAGGGGGGGGGGGGAATGTAATTTATGGAAAACAAACATTGTTTCCTGCGATAAAAAGAGATTTATCTTCAATGCTCGCTTTTGCTACATGTTGTACCTGCAGGAACTTTATTGTGCATAGGCGATTTGTATGATGAACCAATCAATATGATAGAGCCATCTAACCCAATGACCAATATTCAGATAAAATGTCTCGCCCTATGGTTTTATGATGTCTGCAACAATACCATAAACAAAATAATTATAAAAACACTGGTAAAACGCATTGAAATAAGGGTTATTCTTGATGACAGAATCATGTGTGTTTCTTCGCAATCGATATGCCTTTATTTATCACAGAATTTGGCTTCGTTTATAACAAGCTACATGTATGTGCACCAGATTATAATAATACCCCATTGGTTCTACACTAAAGTGATGTCCAAAAAGACCAATGAAGCTCTCATCGTATTCGTGTTTTACCTTGCATATGAAAGTTAACCCAAAGAAAACAGTTTCACTACTGTGAATAGGCAATATATTCTAAGCTACATTTCTGGTTGCTGATAAAATATGAAATCGAGATTGAAAAACAAATACAGTACAAATTTGAATAAACAGAACACTTATGATACAAGAACAATAATAATTTTGTATATATATATGACTATCCAATTACTTGTGTAAAGAACCCATTTATTATAACATTGTGGCAATAGGAAATCAAAGTATGTCTTCCCAACAGTAAGAGCTAATACAATAATCTCACTGGCTAAGAACAACAGGTATATGACTCCAAGTAAAATTGTACAGGCATGGCTATTGGCATGTGACGACAAAAACTCAGACGAGTCTAAAGATTTAGTTTTCTACAAGGAAGCTAAGAAAAGTCTTGATGAAAGTGGAGAAAGTCCTTGAGACACAAAGCCAATACCAAGCCACACAAAACAGAAGAGTAATGGAAGACTACATAATATGATGATCAGGTGTTGTTCTAAATTTGCTCTAAAAGAACCCTTAGGTTTCATAGCAAAATGTGTCATTTGAATTTGATTGTTATTGACCTCTATAAGTAACTTTAAGCTATTTGAATTAATTAATGAAAGTAAAGATTCTCATCTAATATGCCTTCAGATCAGGGCAAAAAAAAAAAAGGATCAAGTTACGAAAAGAAAAAACACAACTTTCACAACAATTGTTGTTGTTCAAGATATATTTTGGATTGTCATTCATCATGATAAACAATGTCATCATGTCATGAACACTGTGTTTATTATAATATTGAGAAATATTTATTTGGAAATATATGGAATGTTGAATTTGAGTTGTACGACTTACAGTTTGAATGGTAAGGGAATGATACCTATGGTAAAAGGAGTGTAATGAAGTCCTAAAATTATTGACCATCCATAAAACTAGGATAAAGACTGACTGAGATTTACACTCATTTGTTGGGGGAGGGGAACCGTTTTAAAAAGAGAAAATTTTACAAGCAGCAATAATTTGACTAAGTACTCAGTTGTTCACACAAAATAACACTACACATAGAATAACTACAGTGTATACCAAGTTGGTGGGTAACAAGCACAAAACAACTACAATGAATTATCATTTTTTATACTTGCATCAAATTTCAAAGAGATATCAAGAAAAATACAATTCCTTAACAAGTGTTGCTAGAAACCAACCAATAATACACTAACAAGAGGCAGGTCTACGCAGTATGTTATAATGCTAAATGAGCACAAGGTTTTAAAATGTAAACAATTTACCCTTGTATTTAGTACATAGGTCATAATTCAAGGTAGAATATTCATTTTGGCTACCTATACCACAAGTCCCCATTTGTTTAAAGGTACTGTATACGTTTGGTAATTGGAACCCACAATTTGTTTCAATCCTATATAGTTGTAGATATATACCATAAAACTAACCTGTGAAAATTTAATTTCAAAAGGTGGAAGCGTTTTTGAGATATTGCCGAAAATCTGGAGCGGTTATGTCCACGCAGGAAGAATAATCTGCATTGGAATACACACTCTGAGCAGTGTTACGACCATACGCTTCTCAGATTCAAATTTTGGTGGATAAACAGTGATATCTTTTTCCGCAGTACTTCAAAGTGAAAAGTTTCTCAAAATTCATTATACTATCAAAAGCTGCTGCACTCCTAACCAAGTAAGTTTTTATTGCCATTCATTTTAAGAGTCACCAAACATATACGATACCTTTAAGACAAGAGTCTCCACCTGCAACTCATGTGACTTTTAATTTCAAGGTAATGAGTCTTATTAGTATGGAGGAATTGCAACCCTCTAAGGTTTAATTTTGCAGGGACATTCCAAAATTATCTCTCTCTCTCTCAGCTCATCAAGTTTCAAGCTAAATGAGCATGCCATAAATACTGCCCTCTGTTGAAAAAGTTGTCATAAATTTAATGAACAACTTTTTAACAATAAAACAACTTCAGTGAACTACGAACTACTACTTGTTAAAACATCTACAGTTGACCATCTGCATCGTAAAATATGTGGAAAAGGTCAAAAGAAAGCAAGAAACAACACTCTTTCAAAAACATCACTTAAAATCAAAATAACTCTCATAAAATATTTTTCAGAAAGGAAATTAGAATAAAAGAAAGACCATTTTAAAACAAATATTTTATAGAACTAGATAGAACTGAATTTCTAAAATAAAGTGATTTCAAACACAAAACTATAGCTACTTTATATATTTATGATGATTCATAATGCCAAATAGTTCAAATAATATATTCTTTGCACTTAATGCAATTGAGTATATTTTTGCAAGCAGACGTTTTATTTCATATTTACATTATAACCCTTACCATATTCCTTCTGGGAAACAAACAAAATCAAATTATTTAAAAAAGTCATTTAGAGTATGATAGAAGTTGATCTCTCATTAAGAAACATTACCTTTGTTCTAAAAAATAATTTGTAGTAACAAATTTTGCACCTTCCAATAAAAATAAGACCTGTTACAACTTCTTATAACAAATTACACGTATATGTACCATACAAATAAATGTTTCCCCATTGCTGAAGAGTGATTCTCAGTGATACTTAAAGCATTTTATAACAACTCAGACAACATATATGTTCAAGTTCTAAGAACACATGATTTTTGATTTGCATATCAATTAATAGTAATACATTCATTCCAGTATATTTAAACATATTGAATTATAGATGATAAAACATGATTTGTAGCGCAAATATCAAGTGTAGGCAAAGTAGGTAAAGTTCATTGCGAGTTATCTTAGGATATCCAGACATTATCAGTTATAAAAAATATATGACAAGATAAACACCAGGCACTTCATCATAGAGCTGGTAAGCAGAAACAGTGTTAACAAGTTGATTTGCTTACCGAAAATGTGTTGGAAACCTGTTATAGACTCTACATAAATCCGATTGCATTTTAGCTGGCGACTTGTTTTGTTTGTTTAGTAGCTCAGCCAAATGACTTCCATAAAGCTATTAAGCAAAACTTATTACTTACAACAAATTTAAGATGGTTATCGATTCCAACTAGTATACATCACATGGTATTTTGACTTAGTTCTGATAAGTAAAGGTTTCCTGTGATTTGTAAATTTGAGAGCTTTCCTTAGCCGTTTGATGAAACTGGTCTCTAGAGAGAAAGCCCTTTTGGATATAATGTCACATCCTCATTGGTCCTTGATACGTATTCATTAAGTTCTCGTAACCTGACTGCATTTATGCTGCGGTCGCAGTCAAAAACGCCTTAGATTCTTGTCCTTGCTTAAAAATGGAAACCGGTAGTAAAGGATGACTCGTGCTCTTTAGATAGTTCTGTAAAACAAAAAAATGCAACATGAAATGCAGATGTCATTAAACTGAAAAACAGTTTTGAGCCCTAGTGAAGGCCATTCAAGGTTAGAGAGAAATAAAATACAGAAAATCACCAAATCGATAACAAGATCAATCCCAATCCTGTGTTTTCTACATTATTCATATTATTAACATACTTACGTGTGCATATGCCATGGCATTCTGTTTCTCTTGGTGACTTGCTCCCTTGCCAACCCAGACAAAGCAATCTTTTGTCGTATCAATGATGAAGACATCCTTAAATAAAATTTAAACAAATATATATAAATATTAAAATAAGTATACAAATGGGAAACTTAATGAACAATGATTGGGACAGGCAGGCATATTGCTTGTGACTGGTTATTGGCATAAATTAACATGAAAGGTTTAAAAAATTATAGCATTTATATTGTGCTATAAATCCACAAAATGTTCAACAATTTACTGTACTTCATGAATTAAAGGGATTGTACACGTTTGGTAATTGGAACCCACTATTTGTTTCAATCCTATAAAGTTGTAGATGTATACCATAAAACTAACCTGTGAAAAATTTCATTTCAAAAGGTGGTAGCGTTTTTGAGATATTGACGAAAATTGTGAGTGGCAGAATAATCTGCAATTGGAATACACAATCTGAGGATCGTTACTGCAGTAACTTTTCTCAGATTCAAATTTTCGGGGATAAAAAGTGATATCTTTTTCCATAACCGCAGTTCTTTGAAGTGAAAAGTTTCTCAAAATGCATTATACTATCCAAAGTTGCTGTACTTCTTACCAAGTAAGTTTTTATTACCATTAATTTTCAGAGTCATTACCAAACGTATACGATACCGTTAAGTGAGTTCTTCCAAAATACTCAAAGAATTTCTGAGAGCAACTCACAACCTTAATTACACCACTACTCTGAGGGTATATTTATTCAGAAATCTAGTTTGCTTGCATTTTCTATGAAGTTGTGCCAAGTAGATGAGAAGGAAGTAGTATACAAATATTGACTGCTTCGAGTGCTATGGTTAAAACTACGACTCCCGAGGTGATCCCCGGAGCGTTCTATTTTCCCGAGGCGCAGCCGAGGGAAAATGGAACGGTCCGGGGATCACCGAGGGAGTCGGAGTTTTAACCATAGCACGAGTAAAAGCAGTCAATATTTGTTTTATAACACCCCAACAGACTATTTATCATCCTCGTACACGTAACGTTCGTACGCGCATTTCAGATACACTGATTGGGTTCGAGGTGGGTAAAAAAGACGTCTGGGTAACGCGCGCGCCATGTAATAGTCTTTTGACTATTGCATGACAAACGACTATCACACGGCCACCGGGTTTCTAGTAAAACTAAGACATATCATGTGACGCGCTCTAAACCAATGAAAAGGCAGAATTTTTGTAAGGGGTGTTATAAAAGATCTTAGTGCATGTGTACAACATTGTTTATGGTACTTCACCTTTTTATTTACAAGAGCTCCTTACTAAATACAAGTCTGGCCACCAAGGGCTCAGATCTACCCAAGATCACGTGTTGCCATCCCCTCCATCAAAAGATCTTTTGGGGAAAAGTCTTTTTCTGTGTTAGGGCCCAA
Organism: Plazaster borealis; assembly: GCA_021014325.1. NCBI lineage: Eukaryota > Metazoa > Echinodermata > Asteroidea > Forcipulatida > Labidiasteridae > Plazaster > Plazaster borealis. The sequence continues at coordinate 16,585,023 of CM037468.1, read as the reverse complement.
ATTATGGAATAACCTACTGCTCCAAATGTGAGTAAATTTTTTTTTTAACTTTCCTTTTTCAAAAGGAAGTTTTACTTTGGGTTTTTAAACTTAATTTTTCTGTAACGTTGTCTTTCTATCGTTTTTTTTTTCCTGATCGATGTTTTGATGTTTTGATCTTATTGTGGGTTTTCATGTTGCCTGCTTTTGTATTTTTTATTCAATGCTTCCTTGTACTTTTATGGCATTTTTTATTGTAAAGCGCATTGGTCTTTTTGGAAATGCGCTAAATAAATCTTTTTAATATTGAACCTTGTTGTTCTTCACATACCTCAGGGGACAGATTGCTCCGACTCAGTGTACCTTCATTCTGAACTGTGGTAAACTCAAGCTGTCCTGAGTTGTCTGACAACCTGACAAGAAAAATATTTCATACTCAAGTTGTGGCTTCTTCTCAAATTTGAAGCAAATATCAAATGAGTTTAGAGATTGGAAACAAATCTTCTCAGAATTTGTGAAATAACAGCCACACTGACTCTAACGAACATGATGGAAAGAGGAAGTAAACCAGAATATCAGATATGATGTAATCATTTGCTAATTAATAACAATAATAATAACTAGTTCTTATATAGCGCATTTTATAATAATGTATCAATGTGTTTTACATAAGTGCCCTGGTCATTGGGTCAGTAACATTCCTTTAATCTTTCTCAGCTCCCTGGGGAGTATACAGCCCCGAGCTGCCGTGGCGCTCCAAAGGCTTTTCAAACACAATATCAACCTCTACCCTTGCAGGTACCCATTTATACCCCTGGGTGAAGAGAAGCAATTATAGTGAAGTATCTTGCTCAAGAACACAAGTGTCATGACCGGGGTTTGAACCCACATCCTGATGACTCGGCCACCAGAACTTGAGTCTGATACTCTAAACCGCTCGGTCACGACACCCCAAATTACAGTATACCAAAGGAACACAGCAATCTTGTTTAAGATTGTTTTTATTTATTTGTATCATTTGGTTACAGATCAAGAAACGGGTATGATAAGAGTCCTCTAAAAGCACTGGAAAATGTTATTGAGATTTGGGGGGGGGGGGTGTATGGTATAATCACTTACTTGAACATAGAAGGAACAGAGTCAGTGTCTGGTTCATCATCAGCACCACTCTCAGATGAAGATACTTGTGGGATATCTTCAAAGCATCTGTGACCCATACTCTCTACAGTCTCTGACGTAGCCTTCCCTCGTGTGTTCTTAATCTCCTGAATCCTTGAAATTCCCTAAATGTGGCCAGGACAAAATACAAAAACAGTTTACTACAAATGCAGTTCAGGACGACAACCCAAGACAATCAGCACTGAGCCATGCAGTACTCTGAATGTGGCCAGGACAAAAAATACAAACAGTTTAGAATAAATGCATCAATACCCCATTAAAATCTCTTCACTGGCTTCCTGTTCCAGAGCAAATATCTTACAAAATCTGTGTGTTAACTTATCGTGCCCTCAACGGTTTAGCCCCTGGCTACATTTCTTGCCTCATTCATTCCCCCTTTCACTCGTCCTGGTCTACGATCATCTAGAGCCCCGAAACTTGTTGAGCCTCGTTCCAAAAGAAGTTGGGGGGACAGGGCTTTTGCTACAGACTGCTCCTCGCTTGTGGAATGTGACCGCTGCATATTCATACACCCTACATGTAGTTATTTAAGTACTGTTAAATCTCAGCTTAAAACGCATTTGATGTCTAAGGCCTTTTCATGCTCATTGTATTTGCATCATCATTGTAATTTTCCATGTATGTATTTGTAAGTTTTTGTATGTTATTGTAATGTTTTCTTGTAGGCGCCTTGGGCACTTTATCGGTGGATATGTGGACGTTATAAGTTATTATTCTTATTTACCTTAAATGTTGCCAGGGACAAAATACACACATTGCAGCACAAGACAATCAGCACTGAGCCAATCAGAGTGACAAAATGTCTTTGCATTAAATATCAAAGCCACACCCATACATTATACATGGTACTAAGGCAATACATTAACTCAATCCCTCACAAGAAAATGCAAGTAGAAGTTTAGATCCAATTTTGGTACATTCCTACAAAACAACTTACCTTGTATTTCTCCATGGCGTTACATGTACTTCCACAAAACAGGTAGAGTTTATTGCCTTTGTCAATGATGTAAACATCATCATCCGTGACATTGGCCATACAGTATGGAACCTAAATTGATCAATAAGAAAAAGGTTACATTTAATACAAAAGTTTCATGTTTAGAAGCATGTCCATCCATAAACAACCTTCTAAAATACCTTCTTGAAATAAATTTAAAAAATTGACTGATTACAACATATGTTTCTGTTGTACATTATTTTCGTTAAAACAAGAGCACCTATTGTGGTAAACTTTCACAGTGTTAGTTGGATGACATGTTTAATGAACACTGGAGGATTGCCAGAACAAATGCCCTGAGAACCAAAGTTCTAAACTTCTTTTGAAGAAGAACTTCAATAGCTTCAACTCACCTCAGTGACTTGGACTTTTTTAGATGTGCCAGAAACTTTAAGCAATCTTGGTTTGTACTGTTCTGGTTCCACCTTGTTGAAGCCTGAGTCTACACCACCATCCATTAAGCTGTTAATAAAACAAATCACAGTTTTAAAATGACTCTTGTTTACTGTCGTCTTCATCACTCAAGTAATCTTCAAAATTGTAACCGTCTGGTATTACAGACATTTATTGTTTTACTACTTAAATCTTTCAGTGCCAAGGTCGTACATGTCAATCTATTTCATGTACTCCAAAAGTGCCAATATCGTACATGTACGATCTATTTTGTGTACTCAAAAAGTGTCGTCAATCGTACATGTACAACACATAATATACATGTTATCACGAGAGGGCATTATCACTCTAACGTATTATACAATTTTGTACATGTACGACCTTTTTCTCTAGGTTTTATTTGGGTTCTTGAGCTTTTTCTGAGCTTTTCTTTTTTTAGCTACGATCGATACCAACATGAGTCGATCGATCTTCTGCTTGTTTGTAACACTATGATTTTAAGAAAAAAAATCTTAAAAACGAAAATGAAAAAAGAAATAATCATAAAAAACAGAAGCGATGTGTTACGTTATGGTGTCATATACCAACACAATGACCCCTGTATGTGTTGATGAACCAACAGTAACTGGGACCTGGCGAGCCACTGTGTGAGAAGTTATATTGCAGCTTATACGGCGGTGTGCTTTGCGCCTTACTCGCCAAGCGCCTTATACCCAGGAAATTACGGTAACATATAGTAACACACACAAAAGCAAAAATGTCATCTTTCTTGTTTTTGGCAGTAAGAAACATTTGTTCACTTACAGTAAGCAGATTCATAAAATTAGTACCACATTCTTAAACAGTAACAACATCAATTGGAGACTTTTGAGACAATAGAGGGCGTCCCACTAAACAGTTTTTCCATTGTTCTCAGCAATGAGGACATTAGTGAGTGGGACGCCTACTATCGTCTGCTATTTGGACAAACTTACGTAAGGCTCTTGAAGTAAGATTTAAAAAGTGTAGATTCATGACGTGCAACTTCACGATGCTGGACTGGCTTGTCATCAAGAAGGGTGTCCAATTCAACTGTCTTATAAGCGGCTGTACCATACTCATCCTAATGGCATGGATGGAAATAAACAATTTCAAATGTGTAATTGGAAGTAATTTAAGCATGTCTTGTGCTTACATTAAAGCAGATTAAAATGGGTTTGGGTGAATAAAGTGGGCTTGAGGTTATCCGTTGTAGGGTTATGATGAGAGATAATTGGTCACATTTCCCATCTTAATAAATCAAGTCATTCTTCAACATACACCGTAGTTATACATACCTGAGATGACTCCGAGCCAATCCAGAAATGTATGTCATACTTAATAAGATCTTCCCCTGGCTCTTTCTGTAAAGTAATTTCAATTTAAAATATGTTTAAGATAGGGTTCCGCTTTTGGTACTTATTACATATCATACAAAATCAATAAAATTGGGTTTTGTTGGTGATGGTACAAACACCAACTTCTGGAAGGAAAAAGAAGGAAACCAATTCGTGATTATGATCTCGTATTTATTTCTTACACAAACCAAGATCAGTTCACAATGCCTAATGACAATAATAATAACTAATTCTTATATAGCGCATTTCACAATAACGCCTCAATGTGCTTTACATTAGTGCCCTGGCCATTGGGCCAATAACATTCCTGTAATCTTTCTCAGCTCCCTGGGGAGTATACAGCCCTGAGCTGCCGTGGTGCTCCGAAGGCTTTTCAAACACAATATCAACCTCTACCCTCGCAGGTACCCATTTATACCCCTGGGTGAAGTGAAGCAATTATAGTAAAGTGTCTTGCTCAAAGACACAAGTGTCTTGACCGGGGTTTGAACCCACACCCCGATGACTTAACCATCGGAACTTGAATTCTCTAAACCACTCGGCCACATGACAACCCGCTTTACATTGCTTTGGAATAAAAAGGCTATCAGCAAAGACTTACGTAGGTATTGAGGAGAATGTAAGAGTCTCCGTTGAAGAAGTTGCCGTATTCCTCTTTAGGCCAGTGCTCAACCTTGAACTTATTGATGCGCCAGATCTGTAAGCCAATCTTCTCACCAGCACCCTCCCATGCAGGCTCTGTCTCAGCAGATTCCTTCTTGACCTTCTTCTCTGTGTCTGAGCCAAACATGGCCAGGTTGGAGTCGTTCCAGTCATACTTCTTGGGTTTGATTAGGCCAGACATGGTGTTTATTGGTCAGGTGGGAAACTTCAAATCAGAGGATGAAATCTGCAATAAAATTAAACAAATATTTTAAAACACCTGAACGCATGTCCTTCTGCATACTTGAACCAAACAGAATGCTTTATTAAAAACAATGTCTTAATAGATAATAATTTTGCATCGGGGATAAAGAATCATAATTATTATTATTATTTGTTTACCCTTACACCGATGGGTATTAAGCACTGTATACCCAGCACTTTCCCGAGTTCGGTGAAACAAAATCCACAAGCAAATCACTCGGGTGGGATTTGAACCCAACACCTTTACAAAGTCCCTGTCAAATTTTACAAAAACGCCCAGCAAAAACCCCCAAATAATTGTTCGGGCAACATTTTATTCCTAGTATATACAGATGACAAGTTTCAACAACCTTTCAATTCAACATGTACGATAAGAAATTCCACATGTGTGGCTAAGAAATCTGTGTTTATTCTTACAACCTTACATGAATGAATTTATACTCCATGTGCATGTTCAATGTACAATGTAGATCCCCTTTTCAAAATTTAAATGAAGAGAAAATGAAACCACACATTTCAGCCACAACTAGTGTTGAAGGGATTGTATACGTTTGGTAATTGGAACCCATTGTTTATTTCAATCCTACATAGTTGTAGATATATACCATAAAACTAAACTGTGAAAATTTCATTTCAAAAGGTGGTAGTGTTTTTATAGATATTGCCGAAAATCTGGAGTGGTTATGTCCACGCAGGAAGAATAATCTGCAATTGGAATACACAATCTGAGAAACGTTACTGCAGTAACGCTTCTCAGATTTAAATTTTGGGGGATGAAAAGTGATATCTTTTTCCATAATCTTTGAAGTGAACAGTTTCTCAAAATTCATAATACTATCCAAAGCTGCTGTACTTCTAACTAAGTCAGTTTTATTGCCATTAATTTTCTGAGTCATTACCAAACGTATACAGACCCTTTAAAGGGTTAGATCTGTTTGAAATACATGTAGATGGTACCAGCAGTATTAAACACCATTGTTCATTCCCCTTCCATCGTGCCAATGTTGACAACCAGATTATATAAAAAAAAAATTAAAAAAAATTAAAGACCTTTAATATTTTTGACCATCTTACTGAGACCCAGCTGGTCTTCAGAGAGACAATTATAGAAATGAAATGAAATCTGCCCTTTTTTAATGATTACAATCGCATTAGATGTGACTATTGTCGCTTGATGTTGTAAAGATGACACCATGGCAAGAAGAAGTGTGTTTCAATCAAAGTGGTCATTGGGGATAACTACTGATCTTCTAACCCTCATGCTCTCAGACTACATAATGAACCCAAAACTGGATATATGTATACGTGTATACACTTCCTGATAAAACCCTTGGCGGGGAGGGGGAGAAAAGACACATTCAGGTCTCATTTTCGTGGCCGAGCGGATAATAACAATGGACTCAAGCTCTGGTGTTTCTGATCAGCAGAGTGTGGGTTCGAGACCCCGGTCGTGACACTTGTGTCCTTAAGCAAGACACTTAACCATTATTGCTGCATCCTTCGGATGGGACGTTAAGCCGTAGAACCGTGTGTTGTGCAATGCACATAAAAGAACCCAGTGCACTTATCGTAAAGAGAAGGGGTTCGCCCAGGTGTTCCTGGTTTGATCGGCAGCATATTGCGCCAACAGTTAATTCAGAAGCAGTATCTTATTGTAGTATAATAAACCTCTCCTCTGCTTCAAACTCCAGATTAACATCAAAGCATCTAGTTTTGTTGAAGAGGAAATGTTTTCAAATAAATACAGAACAGTCCATGATTTGGGTGTTTGTAGAGGGAAGGAAACAGGGACCTGTTCCCCGGTGCCAATCTAGAGTTGTAGCAGGAAGAAATTTGATATATTATAATGTAAGTGGGTCAGCAGAGTGTACAGTGCTCACAATAATGTGTGGGTAGGAAATGCCCATATTTGTGTGCTTTGTTGTGTTTGTGTACACTAAACATGTATGCTGTAAATGTAATGTAATGTACATGCATGCAGTACATATAGAGTGTGTTTACATAAAGCTAAAATCTGTGATGAATACCGTACACAGTAATGCAGTATTTAAGTTGAGCCGACAGATGCCAGATAGTTCTAAAACATAGTAATTTATGTGCAAATCTGTGGACATTTATATTTTCAACCTTACCAATGTTGTACACACCCTTTAACATACAGTACGTGTACACAGATCGTGTACACTGTACATGTACACAGTAATGGACATGTATTTTGTTCATCATCATCATGTACATTACTACAACTTCTGTGAAACAATCCACAGCCAAATTTGTTACTCTTTGAAGTGGTCATTAAAAACCATGGAGGGAAACAACACTGGTCAGCCACACACAAGAATGACAAGTAGGTAGAGAATTACATGTAGGGCAGATAAGAATGACCTTTGCCACATTTCTAAAATGACTAAAAATACATGTTTGACCGCCTCCTTGACAACCAAGCATAGACAAAGTACATGTTTGTCGTTTGTCTGAGGTGACTCAAGGCATACTGTAGCATCCCATCCTGAGAGGGGTTGTTGAGTCATCCAAAAATAGGCGTGTGTTGTTACCGTAGCAACAACCACACTATGGGCATTTCCAATTATGCTTCTCGTGGGCACGTTATTTTCTTTGGATGGATGCAATAACGGATTTCAAGTTCATTGCTATATATTACATTGCATAATAATATTTCACTCACCTTCATGATATATTCAAAACATATATAGTTTTTACAAGTAGGCTACATGTACTTGTCAAAGAAATATTAAATGTAAGATTTAAGTTTATGTATGCTTGCTCTGTTTTAACATTTTTTTAAGAAACGGAAATAGGCAATAAATCCAGACATTTTAAAACAAATTTGTGGTGTTTTTTTTCTAGATCTGTGCTACTGTACATCATCATGCACATTTCTAAGAATAACATTTCAGACGTGGAATCGATGAACCTGCAAAGCCTGTGCTACTGTACATCATCATGCACATTTCTAAGAATAACATTTCAGACGTGGAATCGATGAACCTGCAAAGCCTGTGCTACTGTACATCATCATGCACATTTCTAAGAATAACATTTCAGACGTGGAATCGATGAACCTGCAAAGCCTGTGCTACTGTACATCATCATGCACATTTCTAAGAATAACATTTCAGACGTGGAATCGATGAACCTGCAAAGCCTGTGCTACTGTACATCATCATGCACATTTCTAAGAATAACATTTCAGACGTGGAATCGATGAACCTGCAAAGCCTGTGCTACTGTACATCATCATGCACATTTCTAAGAATAACATTTCAGACGTGGAATCGATGAACCTGCAAAGCCTGTGCTACTGTACATCATCATGTACATTTCTAAGAATAACATTTCAGACGTGGAATCGATGAACCTACAAAGCAAAAGGAACTTTAATGTAGGCTTTTTGGGGCTGTCAGGTTGGTGTAGTGACGTCTTTCGCCGCCTTCCACCTCTGGGAACCCGGTTCAAATCCCACCGGGGGCACTACATGTATGTGGTTGGGTTTTCAGTCCCTACCTGACTGCGTGGGTTTTCCCTGGAATCTTCAGGGTTTTCCTCCCACATCTAAAACTGAAACTTTCTTCTTGGCTAGTATAGTGATTAAGTTTGCTTTTCTGAGAGTCCTTGGCTTCACAACCAGAACTAATAAACAAACTAAATGTAGAAATTGTTCAGTTTTCAGTAACATCCTTCATAGTGTAGGATGACTGCCAATCAAAATACTCTTTGTTTCCATTTTTAGACAGTTAATAGAAACCCAAATTCCCTCCTACATGTTCCGTGGGTTCAGAGCAATTCTTCACTTGGATGCCAACATGTTCAGTTGTGAAAGGAACTACCAACCATAAAACGCCCACTCCAATGGAAATGCTTAAATTGGAAAACACCCAAGCCAACTCATGCCCAAAAATGGCTCGGTGAAAATTAGTCAACCCCATATTTGTTTACATCCTAGTTAAGCTGTGGGAGTGTGTGGGATGTCCAAAAAACAAAAACAACAACAATTCTGTAAACAGTTCATTCATATTCAATAATGTTGAACTTGAGAGTAAGCAACAAGATGAATAAATCGTGTGTATCAGAATGGTTAAAGTGGTGGTGCATGGTTTATTCAACCTTTTAAAGAGAGAATTATAAAGTTATATTGAATAGAAGTGAAGTTCTGACAGGAATAATTAATACAAGTACTAACTTGATATCAAGTAACCCTGATCAAGCTACCTTGTGTTTAAAACACTCACCGACACTCGTAAGTATCACACCATTTGTACTTTATATGTAAGTACAAGGTACCCAAAATAATTAAAATATTAAAGCAATGATCAGTCTCACAACTGAACCAAATGTTTTGCCATGAAAACTGCCTGGAGATACTGTTTAAATTGAGTCTTCCTTTGGCAAACCTCTTTTAAGTCAATCAATTCTAGAAACATTAATTTGAGCACTGAATAAAGATTCCCGTTTGTTAAAAATACATGCAAAGACTTAGTTAAATAATGTCACATGTTCTGTAACTTGCTTGTTCTCATTACAGACATTTGAAACTAAAGTACAACACAGAACTAAATCCTGACAAGCTTACCACTATGTGAGCAGTTCCTTCTTTCAACCAGTACTGAGTGACTATCTCTAAAGTAATACAGCAAACACCACAATGCCCACAATCACTAAAAGTCAACTCCAAAAAAGGATGGGCTGCCGGCCTAGCCAGTGCCCACTCATCGGCCGGTACCCTCAGCCTTCACCTCTTCAGGGTTGGTTTAACCTAACTTTGCCCGGTTGCCATAGAGACAGGAAATCAAAGGCAGTGTCTACACAGAGTCTTATTTCCTCATCCTGCTACTACAGTGTATGTGTCATTCTCTAGGGCAAAGGTTAAAGGTATAACGGCGATGAGGACATGGTTTCACAGAACTTACTAAATAAGAAATTGAAAGGTTACTAAGTGTCAAGGATCAAAAACCTCAGAGGACTTCTGGTGCTTGAAGGGATTTCAGTCAGAAAAAATCATATACTAAGTAGATTCTCACAATAAGCATATTTCTACCTCCTTGCAAAAGTAACAAAACATTGTCATCTAAAAAGTGTTTGGCAATTTGTCTGATAATGTAACAGATTAGAGCTATCTGTTTTAAAGGAAGTTGCATACTGTGTACAGCTCCTTTTTAAGAACAAGTTGTATTCCCTTTTAAGTTTGTTCGACAATTATGTGGACAATGACTGTGTACAGATGTATTGTACAGGTACATACATGTACTTCATGTGTTCAATACATGTTCAATGTTTAGATACCAGCTTATGAATATACATGTAGGCCACACAGGAAAGACCTACCTGTTTCAAATACACTCAACGAACAAAAACCCATAGTAAATACATGTTCTTTATACATTGCAAATTATGAATGCATCAATGATAGAACAAAACCCTACATCACTCACAAACAAGAAACTATATTGGTTTAAAAGTGTCAATGAAAGAAAGAACAATTTAAGATTCTAACCTTTTAAGAGCAGTCTTTATCAACGAGTTTCCTCTCACTCAGCCTCAAAATGCTACACAATGTATGTACTGTACATGTAGATGTAGAGCAAGATTTATGCACTCACACAAATGTACGTTTTGGCAAATGGCAAACACGCCTACTTCTGGTTGCACTGTACAGGATGTGCTGAATGAAAGTATTATACCCATTTTGTTAAGGGGGTACAAACCCATTTATTGACTAGGTAGAATGTCAAGGTATGCCAAGGCCTTAACAGGTCAACTATTGAGTCACCTACTATAGTAGTTCTTCAAAACACTTTAGAAAGAGAAGAACACTGCTAAGGGCACAAGTACTTCAAATCCTTACTGAGTATTTTGCTATAAGTTATATCTGTGTTGGTAATGCTAACCATCCAATTACAATGACTGTGATGAAAGTGTTATGAAATGGATAACTTTTTAAAACTATATAAAAGTTAGTAAAAACTCACCTTATTGTGCCTTAATTGCCTCTGGGCCTAAAGGTGACACATTGTGTTCTTGTACATACATGTAGTACGTACAAGTGTATGTTTACATGTAACATCCCTTTGTAATCACAAAACATTGCAAGGTTGATCCAATTTTTTTTCCAGTGTACAAATAATGGTGTACAAACATTGAGTACAGAACTACATGCAACAGTTGATTTTAGGGTACTAGATTGTTGCAAAATAATAAAAAACTTTCCCTTTCTTTTGTTTAACTTTTTCTCTCTACAATTTGGGATGGTCAAGAAGGGATGATCTTGAATATTTTAAATGGTGAAGAGTTCTTTAAGCATGATACTTGTTCCTTGGAAAAAAAGTAGGAACATTTTATTGAGTACAAGGGCTGACCTACATGAAATATACGCATGGTGTAGGCTTTAATATACATTTCGGGCTATTTAATCACAGTTTTTCTGATTTTTCCAAGGGCAAAGGGCAAATCGGAAATCAGACTAAAGTAGGAAGAATATCATGCCTGTTTATAACAAAAACAGTTTGCAAAAATATTGAGCTATAAAATTTTACTACTACTATGAAAACTTTGAGCTTAGACTCAATGATACAATAGTATTATGTTCACTTTATTAAGACAGGACATTGCCAAGGACAAGCTCCAGGGTTCCAGGACGTCATTTGACCTTCTAAATCCCAAAACGGAAATCAGCTTATCCAGGAAAAGTGGACAGACACCAAAGTCTATGAGGTATTTTGTTATTGTATAAAATCATGTGGTAATTTGTTTGTTAGTAGGTTGCAAGGCATTTAGAACCAACATTTAAACCTAATAGATGTACACAACAGAAGTCCCATTTCAATTGCTGTACAGTGTATAACAGTTTACATACATTGTACATGTACAATGCAAGATGCCAGGCGTTCATGCCGTTCAGGTTGACATGTTTAACATTGCTGTCCATATTCTTGAAACTCCTGGAAAGGAAATTGGCAGTTAGTTCCAGACATTGCAAAGGTTGGTTGCTCAACCACATAGACATAAATATATCCAGTTTACGTTTTACTTTTAGTTTCCAACATATGTCTATCTAGATGTACAATACATGGATATGAAACCTTATATGTTCACAGGGGTGGTATTTCACTTTCAGGTTGAAATGCTACCTATCAGTATCAACAGATCAAGGAAATTCAAACCCGTAATAACAATTTTAAAAACAGGTAGGCGGAAGAGGATCCAGGAAATTTAAACTTTAAAGGGAGGACACAAACTATTCCTCCAACCAGTCTTAATTTTAAAAAAAAATGAATGAAAATACAGACAGCTTTCTTGAATTGACTTAAAACAACTTAATGACCTTTTACAAGGTCGTCAAAGAGAAAAATGCTTTTAGATGGCTGTGTATAGACTGTGCAAGTCTTGCGCGTATCGGTACGAGAAAACACGTCAAACGAATAACGTTGCAATTACAGCATCTGGCAATTATCATCGTGCATCCAAAACAAGCGTTTACATAAGTTTTTTGATCGGAGGTGAGCACACAATTCTTAACTTTTTGCAGCAACCGGAAGCTGAGGTCAAGTTTAATTCTCGGATTTTCTTCGTTATATTGTTGACTTGATTTGACTTTCTATTTTTGTATCACTAAGTTCCCAACAATATAGTTTTCATGGTCATAAACTACGTTAAACTAAAATAATTGACGAAACAAAATCTCGCCCACGTAAAACTCCATACGGTTGGGACCACAATGGTCCTGAAAGTTCGAATACGTGCGAGACTTGCACAGTCTATTAATGTTCAACACTATAGCCACCAATAATGAATGCATATTATGTTCATGAGCTTCTGAAAAGGAACCTGATTCTGAAATTTAACCAATTGATTTGGGGTTGAAAGATACTGACAAAATAGGGAGACTGCCAACATAGGGCTAGATAGCTCAGTTGGTAGAGCACCAGCACGTGAATCTGGAGGTTGTTGGTTCAAATCCCGCTCTTGTAAATTTGTCTTTGTTCAACCCAAAATTATTTTAAAAGTTCCCAGTCAGTTTCCCTTGCGGTTTATTACTTGATATTTAACCAATAAGGGTGTTTTTGACTGAAACATATGCTGGCTGTTGGATTCTCTGAACAAGACAGCACTTCCCAATCCCCTATACTTCAAGTACAGAATTTACAACATCTACATGTAGATGGCAATAACTAGCTATCCATGTCAAATCAAATTGAAACTCTTTTAAACACAATATTGAGTTGACTCCAAACAACTTACTACCTCACTTCTCGCAGGAGAAATAAGGAAACAAAAATAAACTGTTCCTGTAGAACAGAGATAGCCTTATGGACCCTAGAAATGAATGACTAGTAATTTCTGTTCTGTCTATCTGCATAAAAACTGCTCTGCTTAAACTAACAAGTACATGTCTCATAGCAACAGTGTATGCATTCAAAGATAAGTAACGACCTAATTTGAAAGCTGATAATTAGTATTAAAAAATAAAAATTAACAGATGTTGACTGAATGCTAGATTTGAATCTCATGAGAGTGTTGGTGATTTTATCACATCTTGAAATTGCTTTTTATTAAATTGGCTTTTAAGAAAGCCAGTGCATACGTAATCAGTACGCTTATGTCTACAGATATGACATGTATGATGCACAATACATGCACATAATTCAAAATCACTTGTGTAACCCAGTGTTAGTTAGGTTCAGCTCACCAATGTTTCTCATTCACATTCTGAAAAAGGCAACATACATTTACAGTAGATAGAGTGAATAACAATTGTCAGTTTGCAATAACAATGCCTGAAGATGTTTTGGGTTCAGATACATTAAAGAACAGTTTTGTTGAGAATGAGAATGTACATGTACACGTACATTTTGTACATGCATGTACATGTATCATACACACTGCCAAATAATAAACATACAACCAGTATGAAATGCAAGTCAATTATAAAGCTAACAAGGTGCTGGTAGTCTAGTGTCACTTAAACATAGATTTCAGCTTTTAGTTTTATATTTGTCACATATCACACGTGTCCTCCTAAATCTTACAATATTTGGCTCAGTGTTACAACACCGATCATTAACACCTACAACTTGTAAGTTTAACATCATGGGTCAATAAATGACAACCTGACACATTAATCAACCAGTGATGGAAAGATGAAAAAAATCTTCTCTAAGGTTATCTGCATTTACTACATGCTATACTTTGAACTGTAGAGTACTATAGTGTCACTTGTTTGCAGCATTGCTGTTTGTTATATGGGCGTGAACCCCAAGCAAACCCCAAGCACAAACTCCAAAGTTCAAAGTTCAATTGTTAAGTCAATTGTGATATCAGTCAATGTAACTAAATGAAATCAATAAAGCAACCATCATTAGGTCCATCACCAGCGCTGCTAACAAGTACATCACCCTAGATGATGAACTTACAATGCATACCCTCAATACTACCGTACCAACCATGATTACCAAATACAATGAACTACATGTAGGTAACAAACATTACTAAGTACATGTACATAACATGCCAACTGCATCTTCTGATTCACCTGACTCCTCCCTCCTACCCTTCCTTTTTAACTCCCCGGCCCTACCCTGCCCTGCCCTACCCTGCCCTACACTACCCTGCCCGGCCCTACCCTGCCCTGCCCTACCATGCCCTGCCCTAACCTGTCCTCACAATTCCACGGTAACTCGTGCTACACTTTAAAGTGTCCTTTCACATACTTCAGGCTCCAGCTATTAAACATATTTGATTGGAATCTTTATTTTTTGTATTTTAAACACCAACATTCAAGGCTAGATCCTAATAGTATTTTGACAAAAAAAGTTTTAACTTTTGTATCCATGGGACAGCTGTGAACATCGGTAACTCGTGCTACGCCCAGAGGTCATGCTAAAAAAATACTCATTTTTCTTTTGATGATGTCCTATAACAAAAACCAATAAAGTCTAATTGATTATATGATAAGTAACTACTATGCTTAGGCTTATCATGGTCTACCTTAACAAGATTTGCCCTTCATAGTTTCACATTGGCTTGCAAAAAACCATGGTAACTCCCTCGTGCCACAGTTTGTCCGGCCATTTACGAAGTGCTACTATTTCACAAATAGTCATGTTATGCTTTGAAAAACAGTCAGTTTTAGTTAATACTACGATGCTGCAGTCACATAACTGTCAAGAATATTTATCAAAACAAACTAAAACATGTAACTTGTCCCACTTTTGCACAGGATGTACATGTACACTCCCACGTACATGTGTCTACCTTCACAACCACTGGTTTGTTGAGAACCTCAGCAAGCCTTTTGTACTTCCTGTTTGCAAATTGAACATCCAAGGGACGTCTTCCGTCGGTTATTTTGCAATAAAGTGTTTTCAGTTTGTCACTGTGACCACAGATTCACCATGTTCACAAGCCAACAAATTCTGGGCAGGAAAAGTCAACTGATATTTCAGCTGTCAAACCCTACTGAGAAAATCGCTCCTTAAAAGTACAATTAGGTGTGCCCACCTTGCATGTGGTAATTCCTTCCAGCAGATATTAGGGTTTTATATTACAATGTGTATGTACTCTGGCAGAGAATCACTCAAGAAGGCAGAATGTGCCAGTGCGCTATTTTCTTCCATTGGTCAATTATTATTTTATTATACAATGTACAGTTGGTTTGGTTTTATAGTTGTATAGAGAAACTTGAAACATTGATGTGGGCTAATGTATAGCATTATGACTCAACAAAACTCACAAGTCAGTCCGTCCCAAGCACCAGGCCTATACATGCACATCACACAACGTTCTACATAAGCCAGGCATTTGGGTGTTCTCATTCCTTTAAATCTTGAAGGTTAAGACTCCCAAAGACAAAATTTGTGAGCGTTTGATGACAGGCTAAAGGATGAATCTGTCTTAGACGGTAGACCTTGTTTCGATACTAAATTGTAAGTCTTTCATATCATTGTCATACATAAAAAATATGCCAGTAAAAATGTTTTCTTCAAATATGTAGGGAAGGTACAAACAATTTAATTTTATTTTTGTACATGTAGAGCAGTTTTGCAATAATTTCAGTTTTCAGCCGATATTTTTTTTAATCAAAATTTAATATGATTAAGACAGAAAATTGTTCCCGTCTGTGAGGCAACTCAGGCGTAAACATCACTCTGAAACAAATATTAAAAAACGCCAGGCATGCATGGCGAGAGCGAGACCTAGAAAAAACAAAATAGCATATGACATTTTCATTACTGCGAGGTCAAGATAGCCACAGTTGGAACAAAATGGAATGATGCTTTCATATGATTTTATTCATGCACATGTGATAGCATTTTACTCTTACAATTTTAGCATTCAATACACCCTCATTGTTTTGACTACATGTACACTAAATGTACTGTTCAATTACATAACATTTCAACATTTACATTTTGCAATTGCAGATTAAAGGGTGCAATCCAGGACTCAAAATTAGAACAACTTCACCAAAATAGTTACCATTATGCAGATGGTTGTACAATGTACGAGTATGAAATACAACCTTTGAGTGCTAAAGGATGGGCTTCACTGGTTTTAGTCAAAATGAAATCCAAACACTGTAGGCCTACATGACACAAATAATACAAACATCAGTCCTCCAATCAAGGAGCTCTCATGCGTTACGTTTAATCTTGCAAACTCGCACATGCCAAAAAACCCAAACCCTACATAAATCAAAATTGAAGGTTACATTTTTGTGTGGTGCTGCTGAATTGGAGTCAAGAAATTATTTGTGAAGATGGAAGTGTTTTAATTTTGACGTGGGTATGGAAATTTTTGTTATCGTCAATGAGTCAGACTTGTTATCAGATATATAGGCCTATCAAAATAAGCTGGGTGAAAACCATGAAGCAAAACCAAGTAAATATGTACAATTTATGTACATTATGTAAACTTGATTAAAGTAGATGTGTTTGATAAAGAGAACCTTTAACATGTAGGCCTACCTGATTATTGTAACTTCTGTTTCATTTTCCAAAAGTTTTGAATACGATTAAGGCACTATAAAGCACATTCTGTAATTAACTTGTTTATGTTCTTATTCAAATCTATCAAAACCAAGGCAGCAGACATCACTATATCAAATGCTAGGAACAAGGCAAGTAGGCCTACAGTTTTAGCAACCAGCAGTGACATAACTAGGTTGGGAGTGTGGGGGGCGGGCTTTATACATGTATACTCATAAACCATACCAAGAGAACCATTTGCAAAAAGTGCAAGACAAAGGTTAGGCCTACATTAGTTAATGTGATTGAATCATACATTCATGCATTTTCTAAAAAGTCTGAATTAGTAAACAGGTACATGTATGCACAAGAGATTTTTTAATAGCAAAAAACAAACAAAACTTGTTTTTCTTTTTCTTTTCTCATTTGGGGGTGGCAAGGGTAAACTACTAGTACTACATACTACATGTAGGTACCTCTGGGTAATGCACATACATAACTTTACACCCACACCCATCCACGCTTAAAAGGGTGCAGGCAAAAAGTCCTAAACTTTTTCCAGATGCAGTACCACCATAGAGACCTGTATAGTTTTAGTAGCATTGTGATTATGAGACTCGTATCGAGTGATGATGCATTCCTTCCAGCTTCAATGCACTAGTTCTCATTTCAATTTAATCATACAGTTTTGTACATGATACAAAAGGGTTAACTATACCGGAAGATTTGTGCTAGTGAAATGCCAGCGCTAGAGGAGGATGGGGCACACAAAAATGCATAATTGGTAGGGTAAAGGATGCCAGAACCTTTGTGTACATGTGTACACAAGCTATACTTCATAAAACCTAATTTAAATGTAGTAAATGAATTTGCTTTTTAAGACATCAGCACCCATAATTCCATAATGAAGGACAATAGCTAAATAATTAATTAGAAACAACTTTAGGCATGAACATTGTATATGTATGGACTGGAATACAATTCACTTTAGGCATGAACATTGTATATATACGTATGGACTGGAATATAATTCAACATGAGGAACCATGGTTCAAGCACACAAAGGACCTAACATTCTCCATGGGTCAAGCAGGAAGCTTAAGGTAACCCGCCCCAGACCAGTCAGTGACCATACTGTTAACACTGAATATTGACACAGTATAGGAGTGGGCTTGCCTGAATAGGATGTTACAAAGGTTGCACATAATAACTATGGGTGTGATCACAAAGTACACATCACAGTAGATAATGGATGACCTTTGTACTTAAATTCTGTGAGTTTGTTACAGTTGGTGAATAATTTACATTCAGGTCACAATTAAGGCTAGGTAACAAGGAGAGAGAGCTGAACTTCCACAAAATACTGCAATGTCACGCATAAAATGAGAGATTATTGCAAATAATGATAATATTTCATTTACAAACAGACCTGTGCAAACTGTTGTCGTGTTTAAATATTTTAAAACAATAACAATTAAATATTAAACAAAAAATTAATATGAAAATGTACATAATAAAAAGATCTGCTTTAAGTAAGCCATGTGAAAAAATGTATGCAGACTGGATTTTGCCCTAACTGTACTACTACTGGAAACAAAAACTGTAGATTACGCAGTACATGTACTACACTAGCGTCATGCATAAAATAAATCCAGGAGACTAAAAACAGAGTGACCTGAAGTTCAAATCAGAAAGTTCAAGATCATGCAAAGTGTCCAGTCAGTACTAGTAGTCAGTACATCATATTGTCTTGTCCTCGACCAATTATTATTAATTACAGATGACGCACCTTGCTCTTACTTAGTCTACCGAGGCAGGAAGCTTTTCATATTATGGTCAGTAGTTAAGACAAAGTCTATTTAAAAATCAAACTATTGAGTAAACCCCCCTTGCACAACGAGGAACACACATCCGAACAATGTGTGTCTACCATTTCCACTATTTTGGGAGTCAAGTCCTGTGTGTAGTATGTACAATTTTACTCCCAAAATGGCCGACGTCCAAGTGCTCTGCGAGAGTTGTGCAAGGTTTCAATATGGTCAGATTTGACATGGAGGAAGGTTTTGATGAATTTGACTTTTAATTAAAGTTAGAGAGATAACTATAAGAGTAAGGTTAGCTGGAAAAAACGCCTTATTTTACTCAGCCCCATTTAGGGATAATTTTCCCGGCATGCCACCACGAGTGTGCGAGAGTTTTGTCCGCGCTATGAAATGTGCGCTGAATTTTAATTTTTAAGGGTCAAATGTAACGTTTTAGCTACCAATTCCTCAAGAGGAAATGAAGTCCAACATCCATTAAAAAATCTAATAAATCCCTTAGAAAGTGGTGGGATGATACATACATTTTTCCCCATTTTCATTTATGATTTAGTGCCAAATACTGTATACAGTCACTGGGCTAGCTCAATAGCCCACCTTGTTGAGCTGTAATGGCTTTCTTTTAACATGTTCTCATAACTGAGACCGATGTTAAATTAGAGCCATTACAGCTCAACAAGGTGGGCTAACTGGGGCTGTGCTCATACTAACTATTTTAGGGAACCCGGTGCATTGGGCATTGGCACTGTTTAATAATATTAATATGGATGGGGCTACTCTCATTTTTTGGACTCAGTCAAACTCGGTACAACGAACTAGACTACAAAATACAAGCGGTACAATGAACTAGACTACAAAATACAAGCTGGTTGTTTGGAATAAAATATTCCATCCAATTGATGTCAGTCAGTGTCATCAACCATTTTGAACACCATTTTCAAAAACCATGGAGGTAGAGTAGCAACGAAAACTTCACTCCAATCTTACTCTATTTCGACCGATCGATTCCCCAGCCCCCGCAGGGCATGCGTCAAGTTACGCGGTGGCCACCAGTGGTCGTGGCCAGGCGACCACACACACAGGTGGTGGTTTACGATCGTAATGCTCCATGCTGGTACACACAAACACTTGTGAACGGAAAATTCCTACCCGATCTGCCCCCTAAATATTCCTAAAAAAATACACAACATATCTTTGTTAACACAATGACACCTACACTATTTAATTGGGAATGTTCGAATGATGTAGGCTCACAGGAAAATTACCTTTAAAACTCTGTAAAGTTGGATAAAATCCGTAGATATTGGACACTAGCACAAGTCCGGCGTTTCACCTTCACACAGGCAGCTAGGAAAAGGATAGGCTGAGATGAAAGTCGAATGCGTGTCGTATCACTGAAAGAGGCACAGTGGCGAATCGCTGCTAGCCACTTGCCGTGTGATAAAACAAAACAATATGTATCGCGTTCGAGAGGCAGCAGCAAAGGCAAGCCAAAGGTTTTTTTAGTGGACGCAATATGGGAGGGGATGTTTGTGTGTGGATTGGGGGGGGGGGGGTTCAAAGATTCTATTTTCTGAAACAGTGAATCTTTGGTATGATTAGTCATCGATGACAACAAAGTAAGGCAACAAAATACAAATAAAATACAAAAGCATAACAACGCTTAAAGGGATTGTATACGTTTGGTAATTGGAACCCCATGTTCTTACCAATTAGTTTTTATTGCCATTAGGTTTCAGAGTATTTCTTCCTCCATGTCATTACCAAACGTAACAGACCCTTTATCCATGGATGGTTTTCTTATTCTGGCTCTCGCTAAGCTGTTCAACAAACATACAGAGAGAGGTTCCTTCATTCATGATCATTCTGGCCACTCAACAGCAGCAGCGCAAGACCTGTCGGGGGGGGGGGGCGCAAAAAGAGGCAATCTCCAATTTAAGGGGGCAAACATTTAAAAAAGCAATGACAAACTTACAAAAGTAGTATTCTTGAGCTGGGGTAATGCGAACATAATTGCATTAATGTGGGTGCAATGGTTTGGTGAGACAAACAGGTGGGAATTGTAGGGGTAAATTCAGGGCAAAAGTAACTCGGGGGGGGGGGGGCTATGCGGCGTGGCGCTCCAAGATCAGTGCTCTTGAGATCGTATAGCGCTACACGATCTTTGGTGCTCTTGCATTTTGTGAACTCTTAAAACAACTTTAGTTCCCTCAAAACAAGTTATTTCATTCCCTCAAAAAAAATATTCATTCCCTAAAAAATAATATCTTTTGTTCCCTAAAACGAGTGTTTCGATGGAACGAAATAGCATTTCAAGGAAATGAAATAATATTTTGAGGGAACAAATTAGTTTTTCAAGGGAACAAAATGGTTCTGAGGGAACGAACAAATGTTTTGAGTGAACGATGATAAAAAATTGTTTCATTGTTTTGTTTTACCTCTACATTTTTATTTTAAACTGTCCCCACACACGCAGAAGCGCAAGGCAAACACTATGCCCCTTCCGCTTCGCCAACAGGGCATAAAAATCGACTCGAGAAACCACATTATTAATTCTTGTGGCCAATGTGATTAAGCTTGGAATTGCCCATTTATATAGAAGTCAACTAATTGTTTTAGACTTATCATAAAATGTAGACATTTCAAGGCTAGAGTATTAGACTTGAACTTACACAATTTTATTATTTCATGTTTAACATTTAACTGTAAATTGTATACATCAAACTGTAAATTTAATTTTAAATCCATGAATAATTGTGCATAAATTATAAAACATGACTGGTTATTGCAAAGTATATATTTTATAGAATTGTATTAATTATATTGATGTATGTTGTTTTTAGATTTACCTTTACACCGATGTGTGATAAGCAATGTATAACCTATGAAAATTGCATTTCAAAAGGTGGTAGCGTTTTTGAGATATTGCCAAAAATCTGGAGCGGTTTGTCCACGCAGGAAGAATAATCTGCATTGGAATATTGGTACCGCAGTACTTCAAAGTGAAAAGTTTCTCAAAATGCATTATACTATCCATTATACTATCCAGGAAGAATAATCTGCATTGGAATACACAATCTGAGAAGCGTTACTGCAGTAACGCTTCTCAGATTCAAATTTTGAGGGATAAAAAGTGATATATTTTTCCATAACCACAATACTTCGAAGTGAAAAGTTTCTCAAAATGCATTATACAATCCAAAGCTGCTGTACTTCTTACCAAGTAAGTATTTATTGCCATTAACTTTATGAGTAATTACCAAATGTATACAGACCCTATAAGACATCTTTCTAGAATGCAACAGCAGTGGCTTCAAATCTCAACTGAGTAACTGAGTAACCTGTGATTTTTTCCCCACAGGACATGACAAAAATTAAAATAAAATAACAAAGCATGCAAAGTCACATTTTGATCTGCATCTTTGGAGGTACTCACCACTCGGTTAGAGTTTTAGAATGTTTTCATACACAGCCCATAAAGAGAAAAAAAAAATTTCAATCATTTTGTTTCTCATTAAATATATTATTTTGTTTTCTCAAAAATTGTTTTCATTCCCTCAAAATGTTATCCTTTTGCTTGTATTCAGCGCCTTGAGGCAGAGCCGATCTGCAACTGTTTGCACTTAATAAATGTCTCTTTATTATTATTATTATTATTCTGTTCCCTTAAAACGCTATTTTCATTCACATTTCGAGGGAATGAAATACCGTTGTGAGGGAATGAAAAACTATTTTGAGGGAGCAAAATGTTATTTTTGGGGAATGAAATATTATTTTGAGGGAACAAAACCTTGTACATACAGGCTCCGTAACTAAAAGCTCATCGGCAGAATATATTGCCACGCTTCTTTATGTGGTTTGCAAAACATAAGCCTGGTACCAGTCATCAACATATTTGAGTTGGTAACCAGTTTATTCTAAGCAAGGTGTGCCAAGTAATCAAGATTGTTTGAAAACTACACAAACTGTTTAAAGTCAGGAGGAAGGATATACGCATAATCAACAATTAATTTTCAGTCCCAAGATTCACTTTAAATTACTACTTAGATTTTTTTGAATATTTAATCAATGTTATGAATTATTCAGATGCTATCCCAAGATGTCCTCCAACCCTCCAATGTCAAAACAGGGAAAATGTTCCTTTATGAAGCTATCCTCCTCCTCGGACTCTTTCACTTCTGAGAGCGGGGAGTAGCTTGGGCTGCTGTTGCACAATGCACTCACACAAACTTGCGACTCCTCAAGTTTGCTGTCCTTCAGAACGAAACCCTCCACTTCAGAAAAGGGAGAGAAGCCTGGGCTTTCATTACGAAGGGATGTCCTGTCTGGTGGGTGGGGTGACTCTGAATTTGATGTTTCAAGAAGGCCTAGAAGGCAAATCAAAATGAAAATTTCAAAGCACTCTTAAGACAAATCAAGTCACTTCATAAAATAAAATATCTAAGAAAACATTCTGCTAATCAGCAACGCCACGACACACCACTTTTTAGACATCCTACTTAAAGACAGTTAGACAGAAATCTAGCTTTAGGGAGCGACATTGTGGGCTTTCCCCATTTGTTTTCTATTATCCCTTTTCTTTAATCTTTCCTGTTAAAAACATTGTGAGGTTTAACCCCACAACGTAAAAATACCCCTAAGTACTGTTCCTACCTAAAACTCACCTCACAATGTCCATCTTGTAAGGGCAAGAGCGACACTGAGGAACTATGTTTAGGTAGGAACTGTACTTGTGGTTTTTTTTCACATTGTGGGTTGCACCCCACGATGTTTAAAACAGAAAAGATTAAAGAAAAGGGATCATAGAGACAACCTGGGGAAACCCCATTATGTGGCTCTGGTAAAGATCTCTGTAAGCTCAGACAGACCGACAGACAGACAGGGGACAAACAAACAATCAAAACAAACATAAACCCTCCTTGGTAGACGCAGAGGTAATAATCAGAATTTGTCTTTTCACTTACACTTGTTACTGAATGTTTTTCCATGAGTGTCTTTGCTGGCCTTGCCTGCTTTCTGGCAACTAGCCTCCTTCTCAAGCTCTTCAAATTCTGTTGATGTTTCTTGACTGGCCTTGCTTCTTCGTCCCCGTTTCTGGCTCTTAGCCTCCTTCTCCAGCCGTTGCAGCTCTTCAAGCTTCGGCGTCCAATCCCTGATAAAACCTTTTGATGTTTGAATGCCATTTTCTGCATCTAACATTATATACAAAACAAAATTACGTTATTAATTTGTTTATTGTAAGTTTGCCCATCTACAACAAAACTCAGAGAGGAATGGACCATTTTGGTTCCCTGTGCACTCTTGTCCTAAAATCTGTGATACAACAAGTGTAGCAGGTTCAAGTGCAGCTAGCGCACTCTGTGCTGTAACATAATAAATTTTACAAAAAACACGCTGAATTTGTCTTGGAAAAAGTAAAGGTTTATTATTTTCCCGGCTATGAAAAAGCGAGAGGCGATTAAACGCTGTATAAATACATTAGATGAGATTATATGTTAATTATCTCAAACAAAAGAAAATTAGAGAATTGAAAGCCCGGCGGGTCTCGACCATATAATATAAACAAAATAAAATAGCAAGTAAACTTTAAAACAATGTGAATATATAACAAAAGTGAATGGCCTATCTGTTGGTGGACGGTGGCACACCCGAAGAAAATGGAGACAAACTGGAACTTGAACTTAAAGATAAATGAAGATGGACAAACTCCAGGAATTAATGGTGAACCGGAATCTACGATGGCTAATGACAAACTTGAAGACAATCAGTTGGACCTTAGAGGTGATAGGGGACTTGAAGTCGAACCCACGTCCCCACATTCTAGAGCCGAGTTTAGATGGTTCAGAAAGATCCCACTTAAATCCGAAAACATTGATTTGATAACGAAAGTTTTGGTTTTTGAAAGAGTATAATATTTCCCATCATAATGCCCTCTCGAGATAACATGTCTATTATGGTTTGTACATGTACGATTGATGGCACTTTTTTAGTACATAAAATAGATCGTACATGTACGATATTGGCACTTTCGGAATAGATAAAATAGATCCTACATGTTCGACCTTGGCATTAAAAGAGTCAATACAATTATTTTTTGACTCACCTTTGCATAGATTGATTACTTGGCCCCACAGGTTGTTAGCTAACAACATCCGCAGATTTCCAACAATAAACAGGTGGTTTTTAGATCTCGTCAGAGCCACATTGGTTCTCCTTTTATGAAAACAAAATTAAATAGTATCATAGGGTATGACAAGGATAGGGCTTCATACTTTATGGGTAATATTTCCCAATTTACGGTCAAGTAATGCCCACTTGCTTGTGGTTCCATCTGCCAGGATGAAAGCTTACGGAGATAGAAGTTTTTCAGTTGCAGCCCCCCCCCCACCTATGGAACATTTTGCCAATGACTCTTAGAACACAACCTGACATTGCTTTATTTCGATCACATCTCAAAACTTACCTTTTCAATCAGGCACATCATTAACTCTCCTGAGGTCTCAGGGCAGTGAATAGTTTTTCTAGATACAAGCGCTATACAAATGTTATTGTTATTATTATTATTAATATTTCCCATGAACCTCCTGGGTGTTACATTTCAGGGGATTTCCAGACTCACTACATCACCATGAATAAAGAACTAGGGTAGTGGGCCTGGGTCTCCCCTTGGTCTAGAGGATGAAGCCTCCTGAACCTCCTGGGTGTCACTAGAGTAGTGGGCCTGGGTCTCCCCTTAGTCTAGAGGATCAAGCCCCCTGAACCTCCTGGGTGTTACATTTCAGAGGATTTACGGACTCTCTACATCACCATGAATAAAGGACTAGGGTAGTGGGGCTGGGTCTCCCCTTGATCTAGAGGATGAAGCCTCCTGAACCTCCTGGGTGTTACATTTCAGAGGATTTACAGACTCTCTACATCACCATGAATAAAGGACTAGGGTAGTGGGCCTGGGTCTCCCCTTGGACTAGAGGATGAAGCCTCCTGAACCTCCTGGGTGTTACATTTCAGAGGATTTACGGACTCTCTACATCACCATGAATAAAGGACTAGGGTAGTGGGGCTGGGTCTCCCCTTGATCTAGAGGATGAAGCCTCCTGAACCTCCTGGGTGTTACATTTCAGAGGATTTACAGACTCTCTACATCACCATGAATAAAGGACTAGGGTAGTGGGCCTGGGTCTCCCCTTGGACTAGAGGATGAAGCCTCCTGAACCTCCTGGGTGTTACATTTCAGAGGATTTACAGACTCTCTACATCACCATGAATAAAGGACTAGGGTAGTGGGCCTGGGTCTCCCCTTGGTCTAGAGGGTGAAGCCCCCTGAACCTCATGGGTGTTACATTACAGAGGATTTACAGACTCTCTACATCACCATGAATAAAGGACTAGGGTAGTGGGCCTGGGTCTCCCCTTGGTCTAGAGGGTGAAGCCCCCTGAACCTCATGGGTGTTACATTTCAGAGGATTTACAGACTCTCTACATCACCATGAATAAAGGACTAGGGTAGTGGGCCTGGGTCTCCCCTTGGTCTAGAGGGTGAAGCCCCCTGAACCTCATGGGTGTTACATTTCAGAGGATTTACAGACTCTTTACATCACCATGAATAAAGGACTAGGGTAGTGGGCCTGGGTCACCCCTTGGTCTAGAGGATGAAGCCTCCTGAACCTCCTGGGTGTTACATTTCAGAGGATTTACAGACTCTCTACATCACCATGAATAAAGGACTAGAGTAGTGGGCCTGGGTCTCCCCTTGGTCTAGAGGATGAAGCCTCCTGAACCTCCTGGATGTTACATTTCAGAGGATTTACAGACTCTCTACATCACCATGAATAAAGGACTAGGGTAGTGGGCCTGGGTCTCCCCTTGGTCTAGAGGATGAAGCCCCCTGAACCTCCTGGGTGTTTCATATCAGAGGATTTACAGACTCTCTACATCACCATGAATAAAGGACTAGGGTAGTGGGCCTGGGTCTCCCCTTGGTCTAGAGGATGAAGCCTCCTGAACCTCCTGGGTGTTACATTTCAGAGGATTTACGGACTCTCTACATCACCATGAATAAAGGACTAGGGTAGTGGGGCTGGGTCTCCCCTTGATCTAGAGGATGAAGCCTCCTGAACCTCCTGGGTGTTACATTTCAGAGGATTTACAGACTCTCTACATCACCATGAATAAAGGACTAGCGTAGTGGGCCTGGGTCTCCCCTTGGACTAGAGGATGAAGCCTCCTGAACCTCCTGGGTGTTACATTTCAGAGGATTTACAGACTCTCTACATCACCATGAATAAAGGACTAGGGTAGTGGGCCTGGGTCTCCCTTGGTCTAGAGGGTGAAGCCCCTGAACCTCATGGGTGTTACATTACAGAGGATTTACAGACTCTCTACATCACCATGAATAAAGGACTAGGGTAGTGGGCCTGGGTCTCCCCTTGGTCTAGAGGGTGAAGCCCCCTGAACCTCATGGGTGTTACATTTCAGAGGATTTACAGACTCTCTACATCACCATGAATAAAGGACTAGGGTAGTGGGCCTGGGTCTCCCCTTGGTCTAGAGGGTGAAGCCCCCTGAACCTCATGGGTGTTACATTTCAGAGGATTTACAGACTCTTTACATCACCATGAATAAAGGACTAGGGTAGTGGGCCTGGGTCACCCCTTGGTCTAGAGGATGAAGCCTCCTGAACCTCCTGGGTGTTACATTTCAGAGGATTTACAGACTCTCTACATCACCATGAATAAAGGACTAGAGTAGTGGGCCTGGGTCTCCCCTTGGTCTAGAGGATGAAGCCTCCTGAACCTCCTGGATGTTACATTTCAGAGGATTTACAGACTCTCTACATCACCATGAATAAAGGACTAGGGTAGTGGGCCTGGGTCTCCCCTTGGTCTAGAGGATGAAGCCCCCTGAACCTCCTGGGTGTTTCATATCAGAGGATTTACAGACTCTCTACATCACCATGAATAAAGGACTAGGGTAGTGGGCCTGGGTCTCCCCTTGGTCTAGAGGATGAAGCCTCCTGAACCTCCTGGGTGTTACATTTCAGGGGATTTACAGACTCTCTACATCACTGCCTACATCATCATACCTTACAAATAGTCTAAACTATCAGATATAGACCCTTTAGACCCAATAAACAACCCCAAGCCATCAAGCGATCTGGAACCTCCAGGTTTATTTTATTATTTGCTATTTGGCTATGTCTTGAAACTATGAAACTTGATAGGAATCGTTTAGTTTTTTGACCACATTGTTGGTGGAGTACACAACATTGTTTAAATTATACTGTTCAAAACAATGGATTGGCATTATTCAAGGTTAAGAAAAATTATTCAAAATTATACTGTTTCTAGAAGCATTATTACAAGGTGGTCCCTTACTTATCTGAGTCTGCAAAACCCATATAGTCAGTCCGGACACAAGACAAGATGATGACACCTTTCTCTCCTCCCTGAAACGCATCCACTGTAGAGATCTGGATTGCTTTGATACCTTTACGATTGGTAAGCCTAAAGAGGATTGGGTTTAGGGAGAGGAACTTTAATTACAGCTGTAATAAGAGTTATGAAAAATTAATTAAAGCTCACAAGCGAAAAAGATCAAACTGATGCGTTTCTCTCATAGCAGAGAACACGAGCAATGCTTAGCTCAATTGTCATCTACGCTAAGCAAAAATGATTTGGTAATCACAATCACTTCTTAGGGTAGTACATCTCTTACAACTTAATGTTTATAAAATATACAGTATCTTAATAATTGACTTTGTCTTCATAGTTTAATTAACATTATTTGATTTGTATGCTTCAACCTTTGTCATTTTTTACAGAATGAAAATTTTTTCGTTAGTTTGTTGTCTTGAAACCAAGCCTTAATGATTTAACAACTCGGTTACGATTTGGTCAGAACAGCAAAGGCACTACAGCAAGTCAAACCCATGAAAACGCTTAACCAATTATGACCGAAGCCCAAAACACGAATGCCCCAATGTTCGTCTTTGTACAAAGTCTACTAACAAATTGTCCCTGAATGACAGCACCCGGTGTGTGGCAGCACAAAATGGCATAATTACTGCGATGAAACCTTGATCACTCTAAAGTTGATGTACGTTTCTTTAACCACGCGCATGATTCTTGAGATTTAAGAAAATGCAAAACATGAGCATTGTACCATCGCAGTTATGGCGGCGTTTAATGCTGCCACCAAGTGACTGTTTTGCACAAGGGATTAGTGTATGCTTTGACAGACTTCAAACTTTCTTACTTGCTGTCTTGTAACATCATGCTAATCTTCACCGTCTGAGCTTTGTACAGCGTTATCACTCCAACATCACCAGGTTCAACTCCCAACGAAATTAATACTTCAATCAAGTAGACGACGAAGGAGGCCTCTTCTTCGTTGTAGAAGCTTCCATCTTTAGCACAGCATTCCTTACCGCTGGGGACGCTGAAGAAACATAAAGTTGGCAAGGATGGCTGTGGAAGAATGAAGCAGTGATCAGGGCTAATAATGTTGGAGCACCATGAGCGTCACTGATTGACGGATTTGAGCGCTATTTAAGAAGCCACTATTGTTATTAATATTACTATTAATTTCTCAAGGGTTGAGACCTCAAACAAAACACCAAACATCGTCTAACTTACTTCAGTCAGTGCAGGTCTATCTTCAGCCACAACTCCATCTATAAGCTGTTGATCGTAGAACAAACAATTGGCAATAGCGCTGATCCTGGGGTGGCATCTATACTGGGTCCGCAAAAGTATTGGTTCATAGCCCTAAAAGGAATAAATCAATATATCAATAAATCTACCAATCAATCAATAAATTGATCACTTAACCAATCAACAATTCAATCAAGTCAATAAATTGATCAACTAATAATCAATCTTTCAATCAAATCCATTAATCGATCAGTAAATAAATAAACAAATCAACCATCAATCAATTATCAATCAATATTAATCATTCAATATTTTTTTATTTCACTACACATCCAACAGCACAAGCGCCAATATTTGGATGGTGATTAGGAAACAGGAAGAAATGTCCACTTGTAGATGTGGGAAGAAAACCCCAAATGGGGAAAACCCATGCAATCACTGGTAGGGACTGAAAATCCAATTCCTATGGAAGGCTCCAGTACGAGGTGAGATTTGAACCGGGGTTAAACACAGCAGAAAAGCTGAAAAGCGGGAAAAGAAACCACTGAGCCAGCCTGATCCCCCAATAAGTCAATCAATCGGTTTATCAATTAATCATTATTCAATTGTTCTGATTTTCTCCAGAAAAGTAAAGCTGCATGGTGAAGGATTATGTTTGCTTGTATTGAAGACCATGTGAATTAAATCTCTTTTGCGTTGTGTAATGCATGTAAAAGAACCCAGAACACTCATCGTGAAAGAGAAGGGGCTTTCCCATGTTTTTCTGGTGTAGCTTGGCAGCAAGTTGCGCGACTGCGCTTCTATAATGGGTGCTTTGATGTTTCAAATAATCATTCCTTCATATTAAACGAATCCCTCGCCTGCTTGTTTCTCTTTGCTCAAGCGCCTCTTGAGCATTATTATTATTATATCAAAATTATATAGTATAAAAATTATGTTAACTTTCCAATGGCATAATGAAATTTATAAGACTGCGGTATTTTTAATATTATTGTAAAATGTAAATTTGACATTGCAGAGTGAAATATCCTTGCCTGGTAGATAAGTCTGTTGAACAGCGTCTGCTCCAGTCCAAAGCTATGACCGGCTTCCGACCCTTGGATTGTTGGGTCTAACTGCTTAGGGTCCCCTACTAGGACTAATTTCTCACACTGGAATCTAGCAATAGGAAGCATAGATGAGGGCTCCGTCATTTGACTGCATTCATCCAGAAGAATTACCTGATGGTGAGAAAGATATCAGCTCAGGGATTTAGACGTGAAGAATTTGAACCTACGACCTCCAGATTAACGTGCCGGTGTGGCAGGAGATTCTGTCCCCCCGGAGATTCTGTCCCCCCATATGGTGAACTGCGTACAAACTTCTTCTGATAGCGCCCTCTTTTGAATCATCCTCCTTCAGCCAATGTTAATTTCCCGTATGGGGGACAGAATCTCCGGGGACAGATTTCCCTGTGACACCGGCGCTTTACATAGCCTTATTTTGTCAATATCTTCATTTGGGGTTGCCAGTCAGAAGTCATTCAACCTTAAACTGCTCAACACCCCCCGCCCCCCCAATGAGGTTGAAAAAATGCACTAATGAATGGTTTGATACATGTACAGCAAAAGACCCCCCCCCCCAATAAAATAAAAATCCCCCTCCCCCATTTGAAAATTTCTACTCATGTCCTAACGCCAATCACTCACAGGGAAGACCAGCTTGCTCATGCAAGGAAACGTACAAGCAGCACATGTAACCCCAACCACCTTGACGCTGCCCAGTAAGTCTCGATTCTGTCCGAGCCGCTGCCTCTCTATACTGCGTCGTATGTGGGTTTTCTCAGTTGGAGTCAAGTCTGTCTTCAGCATCTCATACAGGTCTCTGATCTCCTGGCTATCTTTCTTATCTGAGGCATGAACGCTGATCAAAGCCAAGAAAATGAAAGTCAAATTAGAAGGGATGGGAAAGGGGGAGATATATCTGCTACTCGGACATCATTGACCAATTCACGACGGTCTTAAACAAATTTGACCTTGTCTCTGCATGGTATTATTTTTCAGAACTTTTCAGAACTACCAAAATATTTTTTGTTTTTTGACAATATTGTTGTCAACAAAACCCTGACTAAACAAACGTTCTCATCCAATGATTTGTTGTTCTCCATTGAGAAATTAGGGAATGTCTAATTCACCATGAGTCTGCAAACCCTTGGCGTAAGCCACAGCTGATAATTGGCCATGGTACGCTGGAAGCTTGGACTTTCCTCCTAAATCCCGAGTACATTAGTAAACAATGGTGGCAGCCAGTTTTTCTAAAGTACCTTGAAAATCATTTTGATAGCTTTTAACTTTCTCTTTTTTTAAAACTTTAACTACATGGCGTGTCGCGGTCTAGTTCACCGGACCCAAACTCTGGTGTTGTCAGCAGCAGAGTGTGGGTTCGAATCCCAGTCATGACACTTGTGCCGCAAATAGTTGGGAAGGTGTTGCATTCTGCTCCAGCCAGGCTCCTAGTGGATGACACCCATGCCTACATCCTTACGGACTGTGAAGGGGTAACCCTGTTTCAGCCCCAGGAGTAGGTGGCAACGTACCCCTGGTGGCAGTTGATTTGGGTCGACAGCACAAATCAGTTAAATGTAGCCCTCACCTTGAATTGGCCATCCGGCCTTGTGATGTTAGGATATATTTAAAACAAAAAAACAATAACAAAAATTACTACTTTCCTTGTGCAATAACAAAAATTACTACTTTCTATGTTGTAACTTATTAGTGTTTCCCTAAATTTGTAACTTTTATTGTAAATTTACTACAATCAGGCTAATGCCTTGATTTGATTTGTAAACTTTTAATAAACCATTAATGAATGAATAAATCTGCTTACCTGTATGGGAGAACTGGCTTAGCAATCTTCCTGAGACTACCAACTCGAATGAAATCTTCAAAGCCAAGCCCTAAAAGTCTGAAAAAGAATCAAGACAAAATCACAAGACATTTATTAGACCAACCCACAAATCACCATTGCTTATTTTGGTTGCCGCAATCGTAATAAGCATGTATCGAATGTGCACAAATTCCTGACAAAACATCCACCTTTTTTTTGAAGAAATGTTATCCCTGTGTTTATTGAAAACTAGAGGTTGGAAATTATTTTGACTCTTCCTAAAACCAATCGTGTACTCCCCCTTGAACCATAATCAAACTACCTACACCAATAGGATCCTATCTACAGCTACATTGGTGGTGGATGCTATGAGGAGTTTCCATGGCGACCGTTGAGATGCTGCTTCTGGACTCTGATCCTCACTGAGCTTGAAGAGTTGGACGAGAAACAAGACAATGACAGCTAGAAGGAAGCTCTTTCCGGCGCCAAAGACACCTAGAGTTAGAAATCAAAGTATGCACCAAACGTCACTAGGGCCCAATTTCACAGAGCTCCATAACCACTTGGAACCAGGATTTCAACAGGGATGAGATTTAACAAATGTGAAAATTCCTGGAAAATTGCTTGCAGGCCTGGGTCCTCCTTATATTCTAGACCCGGAACCTCCCAGATGTTACAATTCAGGAGGTTTACAGACTCTGCACATCACCAAAAATACAAAACGACATTCTCATTCTCCCTTTTTTGTTGACTGCTTTCCTTCTTCAATAAAAATTTAAAGGTTCAAGAAGGTATGAGAAAATCCTGAAATAAGGAAAAATCCTGAAAAATTATTGCCTGTTTCCAATATTTGTCCATGCACATCACGGTATTAATTGTTACTAGAAAGTAGAAAGTCAAACAGTTGCAATTCTTACCATGAATAAGAGTTACAGGCTCAGGGTTCGGGTTGTCGTTAGCAGTCTGCTGAAACATCCTTGCTACTTTTCTCAAAGCCCTTGCTTGGTCAATGTTCAGTTTGTATGTCTCAATCATAAGTGTGGCAATGTGATCCTGAAACAAGACACAAAGATTAAAAGCATGAATGCTAATGTGGAGTGTCAAGGTCAAGCAGTCGAATGCATCGGACTCAGTTCAAGGCCAACCAGTGCAACACACCGGACTCGGTTCCAGGCCAACCAATCTAACGCATCGGACTCGGTTCTGGTGGCAGAGTCATCAGAATTTGGGTTCTCAATCCCGGTATGACATGATGCTTGGTCCTTCCAACAAGACACTTAACCCTTTCCTTAAAGGCAACGTTTGTCAACAGCATTCATACGCCCCCCTTCTCTTCTTTACCATCATTGTATACTTACAATTTCTTGTGAAGAGCAGTTCAAGAATGTTGACTGACCCCAAGCTTGAGCTGGTGACTTGAATGTTGACAGTCTTGACTGGGTGGTAGGTAGATTGTCCGAGCTTAAAGATCAATCACAAACGACAAAGTCAGATTTGAAGCTTTGAATGGTGTTCGAAGGTTAGAAGTAACTATTGGCACCTTCTCAAAATTATTCCAGAATAACTTGCGAATAGAAATTTCCATTTGATTTTCTTTTGTGCAAGATATCCCAAAGTAGTACAATTATATTGTGGATAAGATTGAGTGGAAAGTATTGCAACAAAACCAGGCAATTTGTTTACAAGATGACTAAACCACAGACCTAGAGATTTCTTCAAATTTCTATTTCCAACCTATATATTTTGAAAAAATATCAGCTGAAAAAACTGGGAGCCAAATTTGACTGAAAAGATCATTGAAAAGATCATTGAAAAGACCATTTTTTATGATAAAAATAAATATAATTTAAAAATCGGCCAGAAACGATCAACAATTTATTTCGCATGTGGCCTAACCATAGTGCTGTGCACGTCTTGTGTGTTGTAAAACACGTCATTAAGAGAAGGGGCTTGCACCAGTGTTTTTGGTGTTGGTGTAGTTAGATGATTGTCAGTTAAATGATTGGATAAGAAAGAGTCATATGAAATAATGAAGAGAAGGCAACCTTACTTGTTGATGATAGACTGCAGTATAGGCACTGATGCAGCATTGACATGTTCCTGTAGGTTACTCAGACATGTCAGGTCTGAACTTGCATTACAGGCAAGGATGGCATGTACAGTACCTGAAAAGATAGACAAAGATCACCACAAGTTGCTAATAATCAAGTCATAAACATCAACAAGTCTGAGCTCCAAATCCATATGGGTGGTCAGAACCCTGGTTCGAATCCCATCAGGGGCACTATGTGGATTGGGTTTTCAGTCCCTGTCTGACTTTGTGGGTTTTCCCTGGAATATTTCTCTGAGGATTTCCTCCCACATCTAAAACTGAATTTTCCTTCTTTGTCTTCTCTCAATTGGGTTCTTGGCTAGTATAGTGATTAAGTTCGCTTTTCTGAGAGTCCTTGGCTTCACAACCAGAATTAATAAATAAATAAATAAACTCTAATAGGTTGAATCCCAGTACAGGTCTGAATCATTGACCATCATGGCTCAAGCCCGACTCGATTCAGAGTCATGCCACCTACCACCTGGGTTTTCAGTCCCTACCTGATTGCGTGGATTTTCTACATTTGGGGTTTTCCTCCCACATCTAAAACTGACTATTTCTTTAGCATCTCCTTTGCATCCAGTTATTGGCACTTGCGCTTTTGGATGTGTAATGAAATAAAAATAAATTCTCTTATTGATGACAGGTGTATTACAAACAAGTTAAAAGCAATATTTACATTGTGACGGCCAATTTGAAGTGGAATAACACGCTAGTGGCTCTATCTCAACGTCATTACTAGACGATGGACCGTGGTAGACGCTCTTGGCAAGAAAAGTTGACTTGGGGTCAAAGGTCAGGTCCTTGGAAATTACCCAGATGTCATCTGCATTTAAACATAGAAAACGAAAGTCAGTAAAATGTGAGGAGAGGGATTTATGACATCACCTGAAGACATTAACTTGCCAATTATTAAATGGAAATGACGAGTCACAGAGAGATTTGGCGTTGATATAGAAATACAACGCCGTAAAAAATTGAAGTCAAGACGCTACCTTTGCCGTAGGAAGTTGAGGATTCTTTCCTCGATAGATTCAAGTAGAGCTTCTTGTTATTGCTTTCCATCATTTGTTGTTTGCGTTTCATCACCCACGCCTGGAATAAAAAAAATTAGCAAGAAGTGACCAAATCTCTTGATGAAAATAACTGTCTGTTCTGTTCTGTCTGTTCTATTCTAGGGTGTCATGTGGCCGAGTGGTTTAGAGTATCGAATTTAAGTTCCAATAGTTAAGTCATCGGTTGTGGGTTCGAATCCCGGTCATGACACTTGTATCCTTGAGCAAGATACTTCACTATAATTGCTTCTCTTCACCCAGGGGTATAAATGGGTACCTGCAAGGGTAGAGGTCGATATTGTGTTTGAAAAAGCCTTCGGAGCGCCACGGCAGCTCGGGCTGTATACTCCCCAAGGAGCTGAGAAAGATAACAGAAATGTTATTGGCCAAATGACCAGGGCACTAATGTAAAGCGCAATGATACGTTATTGTAAAATGCACTATATAAGAACTAGTTATTATTATGTGTGTTTGGAAAAACACTTAAATGTAGGACTTTTTCGGTTGTGGGGTAACTGGCCCGATGCAAAAATTGATGGACTCCATAACCAGTGGTCCATTGGGTATTTTACCATAACAATACACAGACCTTGTATGTATGGTTGATTTGCAATACAGTGCGCCCTCTACAGTTTGCCCAAGAAAGGCAATTTTCATAGTGAATCATTTCACTCGGTCCCATTGCCTAATCCAAAGGCGCTGGGATGCACATTGGACCATTCTCCTGACCTAATAACCCACAGTCACCTCTTCTTGTTTACAAAAGATTACCTACTTGAACGAAAACGGAAACAAGTGATCTTTGCTGAAATTCATTTGAAATGTTTTCAATCAATAGTGAAATCGAGTTCACATGAGATTAAACAGATTTTAATTCAGATTTTAATTGTGTAAAAAACAATCAAAGGCTTTAAATGTTCCAAACTGTCCTTGAGGTACTGCAATCGTTTTTTGTCGACCACGTTTGGGGAAAATGGCCCTCCAGTGTACATAACAGAAAGCTCACTGTACTGTGAATCACCAGTAAGGAAGTGAAAATGGCACTCTACAGACAAATTTGACCGACAAACTGATTAATACAGATAGAAAGAAGGAACTTACTGGTGCACCAGGCAACATTGACTTATATGAACTAGTTCTCCTCCGGAATTCACAGCCGTAGTATAGTCGAACGTTATGGCTCTTGAAGAACGTCGTGGCTGCGTTTGGGTCCATCAGGGAAATCTTGGTGCTACTTGACCCCTTTGCATCGATGGACGTGTCTGATTTGAACTGATCCGCCCACATGAAAAACTGCATCAAGATGATGAAAAGACCAAGGAGATCAGGGTTTTGGATGAAAAGGATTAGGGTGAATTAATTGTCAATATCAGAGATACTAACAAAGATATTGACAAAATAGGGAGACCGCCAACATAGGGCTAGATAGCTCAGTTGGTCGCAGGTCGCAGGTTCAAGTCCCGCACCAGACAACTTTTCTTTGTTCAACTTCAACAATTGACGTAATAATGGCATCAGGGATAGAAGTCACATGGTTTTCACATCTTGTACGTAGGATGGGGGCTATACAGTGAAGGAGCTAGAATGTAAGAGGCAGCATTTAGAATTTTTTTTTTTTTGACGAACCTTGCATTGGTCGGATCGAGGAGCACTACAAGCATAAAAGAATCTGCCTTTGTTCTTGCCTTCCTTCTTAACGCAGACCATCTTAGCAGCATTGCCATGGTTGCAGTGAGGAGCGTGGCTGGCTTGAGGGTTATCTGTGGCGGCTGATGGTGCCAAGGAGTCAAGGCGTTGAGTATCCACTTTGTTTCTGGCTGTGTGGAAGCGCTGACCAAGGTTGAACAGGATGAGATTCAGATGCTCTGTATTAAAGTAACAATCGGCATAAAATTACCATCAACCCTCCTATACACTGGTACCACAGACTGAAACTAAGTACCAGACCTTCCAGGCTAGCACTGGGTGCATAGGTTTCTTCTGTTTGTATGGCTGGCACTGATACCACAGACTGAAACAAAGTACCATACCTTCCAGGCTAACATGGGGTTTGTCACTGTTTTCTTACTGTGTGGATACTGGTCTTAGACAATTACCAATGTTGTACATTTGCTTTAAACTATCTCAGCTCCCTGAGACTAAAAACAACGTAACTATTTTTAAAAACGTAATGAATTGTCAGTGTACCTTTCAGAGCCGATGTGAAGACTTGTTTATAAGAAGCTATCGATGGGAAAGAGGCAGGGATTCGGACTTGACGCTGGAGGGAGGCCACACCCTGAACTTCTCCTGCCGAGGGAAAGAACAATTCCCCACAGAGGCTTCTCTGAAAGTGAAACAAAAACATTGAGGAATGCTATCAGTATCATGGTGTGTCGTGGCCGAGCGTATAAGAACACCGGACTCAAGCTCTGGTGTTTCTGATCAGCAGAGTGTGGGTTCGAGTCCCGGTCGTGACACTTGTGTCCTTAAGCAAGACACTTAACCATTATTGCTGCGTCCTTCGGATGGGACGTAAAGCTGTAGGTCCCGTGTGTTGTGTAATGCACGTAAAAGAACCCAGTGCACTTATCATAAAGAGAAGGGGTTTGGTTTGATTGGCTGCATATTGTGCCACAGCACCTTGTAAACCATTACATGGTGCTATAAATAAAAAAGGTCTCATACTTCAAAACATAGCTCCGCATGCCTTACAGGAAAAAATACTGCGTGCTTTGATACGCCCATAGGGTTGTGACATAAAGCGCTATATAAGAACCAGTTTTATTATTATTATTATTATACATTTTACTGGTAATTTTGTAGACTTTACTCGCAAACAATTGCGGGAGTGAGGGCACAAGTTTTACAGCCGCTTGGAAAAGTTCAAAGATTCTGCTTGATGGTATCATCTGGTAACCGACCAAAATGCATTGCTTTCTGTTTGTAGTACTGGTTCCCCGCTTACTTTTGCTTTTTCATTCACGATTCTCCATTGAGTGGTTGGTGTCAATTCTCTGTACTGGTTGTGAAAGTTTGGAATCACTAACTGTACGACCATTGAGAATCAACAACTGTGATTTTGAATATTTGATAAACTATGCCAACCTGCAATAC
The DNA here is from genome assembly GCA_021014325.1 of Plazaster borealis. NCBI lineage: Eukaryota > Metazoa > Echinodermata > Asteroidea > Forcipulatida > Labidiasteridae > Plazaster > Plazaster borealis. The sequence goes on along the minus strand of CM037468.1, from coordinate 16,546,632 downwards.
GATATCATAAGATGAATGCGTCTAAATCCCTGTTCTTACCCCTGATGAAAGTGAACTCTGACCAGTAATTGATGATGTAGGATTCTTGAAACCCTTGTTTTGCTGCCTCGCTAAAAACTGTGAAGACAAGCCCTCTGCTGGAATCATTAAGAAATAATTAGAAGTGTGAACAATCAATGACCACATCAGTCAGACAAAAGCAACAGTTTATAAAGGTCCATTTATCGCCATGCTCCGGGGAAAGGGTATAAGTCTCTACGCCCTTCTTCTCGGCACACAAAAACAAATATCAATAACCAATTCAAAGTTGTGTTTTTTGCCAAACCTAGGATTTGGTAAACTAATCAAAAGACAGCCAGATTTTCATATGAATACATAAGAAAGTCTGGTTAAACTAACAGCCTGAGCAAAGAAAATAAACCCAGCTGATCATGTGATATGTCACATAATACATTTATATCACATGACATGTCTGTTTGTTTGCTTGTTTGTTTAGATGATCTTCCAAGGGAACTCGGCAAACTCCCACAAGGGGATATAAACACCAAGCTGGCAACAGCCAATCTCTCTCATACAAACATTGGTTTAACGTCTATAATTATGAATTGCACAAATCAAGAAATTGTGATTCAGTATAATAACTAGACGACAATACTTATAGTAATTGTGAAATCAGCAGTTAGCTTTTCAGGATTCGAACCCACAACCTTGTGATTGCAAATCCTGCAGTCTAACTAATGGACCACGGTAACCACATGTCTTAGGCACATCTAAGAGGGCATCACCTGTACACTCTAGGTAATCATAAGTGTTGCTTGGTGTACTGGGAGGGGTGGTTGTACCCTGGTGGCCTAACCATCTCCCAGTGTTGCTTGTAGGTATATCTCTCCCTGTCTCGGTGCCGAGGTTCTGATTGTAAGATGCTTCATTCTGATGCAGAGTGCTCATCTCTTGTCTCAGTTTGAACAAGTCAGAGTTGTTGGCATCTTGAGGTGAATATGCAAAGATCCTCCGTGCATTGAATTGATTTTGGGCTTTGCATCGTCTCCAATTTGAGGGACTTTGACAAATCTTAGGGCTGTAAGCATCTTGAAGTGAAGATGATAAATTGCTGTTATGGCTGTCTATATTGGATTGATTTGGGCCTACATCTTGTCTCCATTTACAGGGACCTGGAGAAACATCCGGGTTGCAAGCATCTTGAAGTGAAGATGACAAATTGCTGTGTATATTGGATTGATTTGGGCCTCCATCTTGTCTCCATTTACAAGGACTTGGAGAAAAGTCCGAGCTCATAGCATCTTGAAGTGATGATTGCAACAAGATGTTCTGAAATTCGGATTGAATTTGGCCATTGTCTTGTCTCCCTTTAGATGGACTTTGCGAAACCTTCAGCCTGTTAGCGTCTTGATATGAAGATGCCAAGATGTTCCGCACTTGAGTTTGGACATCATCCTGTCTCCAATTAGAGGAATATGGAGGTACCAGGCCGGTTATGTCTTGGTGTGAACATGGAACATAATCCTGTGTCCAGATAAAGGGGCTTTGTAGGATAGATTCATTGTGGACTATATCTTCCATCAACTGCTCATCATAGCTTTGGTTGTGTCTGTTGTGGAGTTGTCTTGATGCAACAGTCTCGTCAGTTAGTGATGAGATAAATGAAATGGATTCGTTCACTGCAGTATGACTAGGGTACAATATATCGGATAATAAAGTTGATTCAAGAATGACATCAGGTTCAAACAGATCCATTGTTTCTTTCTCTGTGGTGTACAAAGAAAGATTTACTTCAGGCCGTGAATGAAAACTGCCAGATTCTTCGTCTTTGAAGAATGTCTCACAATGTGGAAGATGCTCATCCGTTGCTTCTCTCCACTGCTCATCTTTAGCTCCATCCTCGCCACACGGCCATGTTGGAACTTGAGGTCTTGCCTGCATGGGAGTGGAGTATCCTCCATCTTGGGAGATGACGGGGATGCTTTGCCGTCTTGCACTGGCTTGGAATAAGGTTGGAGCAGGAGGCCTTCTGTGCACCGTTCCGCTCGACACAGGATCGTTCCAGTAATTATCTCTCTTTCTCTTCTTAAGTTTCTGCAGGGAAAAAAATCATCTATGGTTTAATGATCAATTTTAGTTTGGAAATGCAAATGAATGTGGAGAATTTTTCATTAAACAAATATTGGATGCACATGAGTGCATCAACGCAAAATATAATCACGAGGTGAAATCTGGACTATTCCAATTCACAAGCTGAAGCTGAGTAAAATGGAAAAGCCAGATTTCACCTCTTGTTTATATTCTGCGACAATCCACAATAAAAATGCATTCAGTGTTTGTTTCATATAACTCACACATAGATCCCCATCATTTGAAAAATGTTCACAGTAGACACGGAAACTTGTCCACCCTACACTCTGAAAATTCTATTAAAAAACCTTCTAAACAACGTGAACAACTCCATGTAGACACCAACTTTGTCCACTGTCACATGACCTTGCCTCGTTTGGACAAAAAGGCGAGGAACGATTACTTTGGGAATGACGCTGTGAAGCGTCCAATAATGATCCATATTGAACTCCAATATTTAATCATGGAGCATCGAGGCAGTGGGAAAATAATGAATGGCACGTTACACATGCTCCACCAATCAAATGACAAGAACCTCTGCTGCTAATTGCAGGATTGGAACTGTCCTCTCCACACCGGGCATGCTCAGTGTTCTAGTGGTTCTCAGACAGCTGCGAGTATACAGTTCACATCCTACACCGGTGTAAGGGTACAACCAAACTAATAGTATCACCTTGTCACTAAGTTTTGTGATGCATCCTTCTTGGGACACATCCTCATCATAAGAAGGTCCTGTCTTCAGCAGAGATGGATGAGGTAACGATGGATGAGGATGGATGTGTCCTCCTGGAGATGATGTTGTCTGCTCCCAGAGAGGTACCCTCGCTACAGGTTCTTCATCTAATGGGCAAATTTCAGTCACATGTTCAAATATTTTCCCGTGTTTATACAGTGTGTAAACAATAATACGCAGTTCTTATATAACGCTTTATCACACCGCACCACACCGGCAATTTGGGAACTTCAAATGGCTGATATATGAATGTACAAATTATTCATCAGCCTCACAAAAAAAAAAATCTCAAAATACAACCTTGCTGCTTTGCAAACCACGAACGAACAACAAAGGTCATGAGGTGGGCACTGCATGAGGATACAAATTTGCTGACTTTTCCCCATGATACTGTGAAATTGGCCTCTCCTGGGCAAACTGTAGAGGGCGCACTGTACTGTGAATCGCCAGTATTAAATTACTCCCCCTTCCGGCATTGGCCAGTCAAAAACACCACATGTCCAAACGTCTTAATTTTGTCAAAACTAGTCAGTACATGCAGAACATACAGGCTGAATGCATTATTGATAGTCAGAGCGCTGTGTATGATGCTGTCTAATTCATCATGACAACACATTTTGTGAGGTTACTTTTTTTTTAAGTTGGGAATTTGCGAGCTCTGTTTGTTATCACATGAACATGTGACATTTATACTATATAATAATACTAAGTTTCCATTTGTTTATCATTTTAAAAATCGAACGTCACTTACTTCTTAGGTTGAGAATTGGCTGACTGGATTGTGGATATCTGTCAATCATCTGATGGTCTCTTGAGATAATCCAGCGATCAAGGGGATTTCCTGATCCAAATCGGCTTGAAGCTACTTGATCTGTCATCTCTGAAACTGATGTGTGATCTTCATTTATGCTTTCATCTACATGTACTTCTGCCTCTTGATGAATGGAATGAAGGTATGAGGAGCAAGGTCTTGAGGAAGATGGGGACCAAGGTCTCAAGACAGAATCACTCTGCTTGTTTGGAGTCATTGGCAGCCACTGAGGATTTACTGCAATCTCAGCATCATTGTAACAGTTCTGGTTGGGCACCAGTGGCGATAAAGTTTCTGCATCGTTACTTTGTAAGCTTTCAAGCAGACTCCCTGACCATCTGCCCTCTGATTCAGGTTGAAAACGATTCTGATTACCTTGTGAGAAATGATGTCCTATTTCAGAATATCGTCTTGATCCTTGTGAATTTGATTCACAGAATTCGTCTTCTGTATATTGAGTCATGATTCTTAGCATCTTAGGCTTTTGTTCACCTTCATTAAGAAGATCAATATTTTCTGAAAGTTTCACTGCTGGTCCAGACATTCTGCAAGGCACGCCTTGAGATTTTACAGACGTTAGAATGTCTTGTATTCTTCCTTGGTTGACATTAAGGTCATCATGATGTATCTGTTTTGTTGTTAGTCCTTGATTAAAATAATCTGTCTTCATTTTATGAGACACCATTTCTGTCTTACCCCTCCTTGCCACTCCTTTCGACTTGACTGGATCAAAGAAAGAAACATCCTGAGACCATTTAGAATTTGGAGAGCAAAAGGGAGAAATGACGTCAACAGAGTAGCTTCTTGTCTGAAGTTCAGGAACAGGCAACGTTTTACCACTTGTGTCTTCGCTCATCTTTTTCAGAATGTTTGAGTGACAGAATCCTCTTAAGACATGCATGTCCCTTCCTCGTGGACTCTCACCCTGTACATATTTATCTGGAGACACTGTCAGATCATCAGCAAAGGATCGGTCTTGATCGGCAGGCACGCATTGTTCTGTTGAGCTGCTACTACTCTCTGCCCAGGCCTGGTGGTCCCTAGTGACAGCTTCTAACTGATGACTTTCTTTGCTTTGTTGATGTACATGTAATCCATAGCATGGTGCAACCTCATTCTCTTGCCTGTTCTCCACAAGTATGTCCTTCTTTGGCACAACTTCTTGTTTATCTTGGTCCCAACTTCCAGTTCTAGGCAGCGTAATAGTCATCTGAGGCACCACACAATCTCTAGTCTCTCCTAGTTCTGCATTTGACATGGAATCCACGTCTCTCAGCCACTCCTCAACAGGATACTGGAAAACAGTTGCCCTGTCTTCGTTAACCATCATGATGCTTTTATCTTCACTGCAATGAGGGTACTCAAAAGCGTTGATAGGAGTCTGGGATGGGTCTTGACTGATTTTAAGATCACCATTGAGTTCCCTTTGTGAAGCACTTGACTTAATATTTGTCAGACCACACTGGTTGGAAATGCAACCTGTGGATAGTAGAGATGCACTTTCTAAAGCAAAGTGGGAGCTTTCACCGTTATGTTTTGAAGCATTGATGTTTGTTGGCTCAGTCTGAAAGCTCCGTTTGTCTTGATTCTCGATAGACAATACATGATTTTGTACAGAGTCCTCTCCGTCTATAACTTCAGCTGGGGCCTGATTGCTACAGTCAAGCTTGTGTGACGCTCTGGCATTCTCCGATTTTAAAGGTAAAGAAACCTGATTGTGCTCGACAAGGATGTAGCATTCACTCGAAGAAGAGGACAATAGAACCGCTTCTCCCGTATCTGGCATCTTATTCTGCATCACAGAAATTTCAGTAATTGCATCTTGTGAAGATACATGTAGTTGACGCTTTTGATCATTTTCTTGAGAGTGGTTCCCTGACTTCCATGATGACCCAAAGCCTGTGGTTAACTCATCAGTGCATTCAGCACACATGTCCTGTAGTGTGTTACTCAACTCAACTCCACAAAGGGCGCAGGCTACTTTAGAGTCTGTTATAACAGCAACGGCTGTGTGTGCAGTTTCAGAATCTGTTCTTAGCATGTCTATAATCAGTTCAATTGGGTGATCCTCAGGTAAAATCCTGCCATCATGAAAGCCGTCATTGTAGCAGTTACTGCAGTGGGATCCAACATTAACCTTGTTACTTGAAGTCCCATGCAGTACGTCACAACTATCCTGGCTATCTGGGTTATCACAAACACCATGATTACCGGTACTAGTATCCTGCTTGTTACTATCCTGGTTACTATCACCATGGTTTCCATCACCCCGTTTACTACAATCCTGGTTTATCTCATCGCCATGGTTGCCATCATCCAGATTGTTAATATCACCATGGTTTCCATCACCCTGTTTACTACAATCCTGGTTTATCTCGTCGCCATGGTTGCCATCATCCAGACTGTTACTATCACCATGGTTTCCATCACCTTGGTTATTATATTCCTTGGTTATCTCTTCACCATGGTTGCCATCATCCAGATGGTTGTTTTCACCATGGCTGTTACTATCCTGGCTACTGTCACCGTGGTTACAATCACCCTGGTTTAACACGCTACCATGGCTGTTACTATCCTGGTTACTGTCACCATGGTTACAATCACCCTGGTTTAACACGCTACCATGGCTGTTACTATCCTGGTTACTGTCACCGTGGTTACAATCAGCCTGGTTTAACACGCTACCATGGTTGTTACTATCCTGGCTACATGTACTATCACCGTGGTTACAATCACCCTGGTTACTATAACCCTGGTTAATCTCACCACTACAGCTATTGACATCATCAACATGCTTCCTAATCTGGTTTCTACAAGTTTGGCTCTTACCCTGGTTCCCATTATTCTGGCTCTGATTTTCCTGATTTTGGTTCTCATCATCATTCATAATATCAACCTGGTTCTCACTTTGGTTTCCAGCATTCTGGTTACTACAATCCTGGTTTCTGTTACCTACATTCATATCATCATCCTGGTTCCCAGTCTGGTTTCCATTACCCTGGTTCTTCTTATCTACAATCATACCATCAAACTGGTTGCTAGTCTGGTTGCCATCACCCTGGTTCCTACAATCTTGGTTCTTCTTATCTACAATCATACCATCAATCTGGTTGCTAGTCTGGTTGCCATCACCCTGGTTCCTACAATCTTGGTTCTTCTTATCTACAATCATACCATCAAACTGGTTGCTAGTCTGGTTGCCATCACCCTGGTTCCTACAATCTTGGTTCTTCTTATCTACAATCATACCATCAAACTGGTTGCTAGTCTGGTTGCCATCACCCTGGTTCCTACAATCCTGGTTCTTCTTATCTACAATCATACCATCAATCTGGTTGCTAGTCTGGTTGCCATCACCCTGGTTCCTACAATCTTGGTTCTTCTTATCTACAATCATACCATCAATCTGGTTGCTAGTCTGGTTGCCATCACCCTGGTTCCTACAATCTTGGTTCTTCTTATCTACAATCATACCATCAATCTGGTTGCTAGTCTGGTTGCCATCACCCTGGTTCCTACAATCCTGGTTCTTCTTATCTACAATCATACCATCAATCTGGTTGCTAGTCTGGTTGCCATCACCCTGGTTCCTACAATCTTGGTTCTTCTTATCTACAATCATACCATCAAACTGGTTGCTAGTCTGGTTGCCATCACCCTGGTTCCTACAATCTTGGTTCTTCTTATCTACAATCATACCATCAAACTGGTTGCTAGTCTGGTTGCCATCACCCTGGTTCCTACAATCCTGGTTCTTCTTATCTACAATCATACCATCAATCTGGTTGCTAGTCTGGTTGCCATCACCCTGGTTCCTACAATCTTGGTTCTTCTTATCTACAATCATACCATCAATCTGGTTGCTAGTCTGGTTGCCATCACCCTGGTTCCTACAATCTTGGTTCTTCTTATCTACAATCATACCATCAATCTGGTTGCTAGTCTGGTTGCCATCACCCTGGTTCCTACAATCCTGGTTCTTCTTATCTACAATCATACCATCAATCTGGTTGCTAGTCTGGTTTCCAACATTGTGGTTCCTAGTCTGGTTCCTACCACTTTGGTTCCTAACACCTATGATAACAACTGCATCAACTTGATTTATTTCTTTCTCGCTTCTGTCCTGTTGGTTCATTATTTCTGGTTTTTCAAGAAAGTTCTGTAAATCCTCATTCTGTCCTTGGTTCTTCTCGCCCAAAATTGTCTGAAGACTTGAACCATTGTCTTGCTCAACCTCACATACTGTTATTAAAGAAAGTTGAGTTTCTGTTTCTAGGTCAGTGATGTATTAAACATTATTATTTATAAACCAACTTAAATGTATCTAACTTATCATAAATAACACAAATTTTAAGACCCCAATTTTTTGTTTCCTAGGCAACTGTTCTGAACTACCATTTGGAAACTGTAAAGAAAATGAAGGAAACACTGACAATCAAGCTGACTGAATGATTTTTTTAAAGGAAACTATATCTACTTTTATTTTATGGAACGGGTGCTAAATTTCCTTCTGTTTTAAAAAAAATGTTATGCTTACGTTTTTCCATTGATCCAACAAGGACCACAGATTTGTTGGATTCCACAAGCTTTGAAGGTTTAAGCAAGTCGTTTGAAATTGCTGTATGTATTTCATTGCCTTGTTGCACTGTTTCATGACTGCATCCGCCAAGCACCTCATGTTTTATCCTTGATGAGTTGATACCCTCGGGGTCAAGCTGGTCAGGTAATGGATTGATACATGAAACAGCAGCAGATAAATCTGTACGTCCCAAAAGCTCCATAACATCAATGTCTTCATAAGGGGGTTGTTCAGAAGGCATTACAGAGGGTGATTCTGTGACTGGTCCATGAAACGGTGTTTTAAGATCTGCACTGCCAGCATGAGTCACTGTTTCACTCACTTTCAACGTCCAGTCTGAGTCGGACTGTTTGATGGGGGGCTTGAACTTTCCACTTCCTTTTCCAAGAAGCGCAAGAATCTGTGAGGCACTCCTCTTTCCCACCGATGATATAGATGATTTAGTGATAGCAGTGGTGTTGTGGGTTTGATCAATTTCTTGGATAGGGGAAAAGGAAGTTTCTTCAGAGGACAAGAAAACATGATCCTGACTTTCAAATTGATCCCGTCTATAGAGCTGTTCCTTGATCAATATTCCTTCCTGCAAATCTGCATTTCCAATTTTCTCATCTACATTTTGCTTTTGGGTTAAATGTTTAATGTTCTCCTTCTCTGGTATTGCATTTGGCATCCCTGTGAAAGGTCTCAGACCGTTATAGAAGTTTGGAGCACCCATAACAACATGTCCTAGTCGGTCATCTTTAGGTGTGTCCACATTGTAACACGGTGGAGGAGAACTGTCCTCCATTGTTGATGGCAATGTACAGCTATGGTTCTCTTTAATTTGAAACATGTATGATTGAGATCGGTCATTAAGACTCATGGATGGACCATCTAAAACGTCCTTAATCTCTTGACTTCCCTCGACAGGACCTGCACAGTCCCTTCCGTCATTCAAACCTTCCGTTTCCTTATAGAAGGGGGTGCTGAAGAGGGGGGCCCTTTTTCCAAGGTGGGGGGCATTTTCCATTCCTGTCCTTTTTGGGCGGGAGATAGAACTAAGCAGTCTTGATTGAACATCATCATCTGCTGTTGCAAGTTTTTTGACGACTTGCCTCGGAACAGTAAAACCCTGTGGATAAAAAATCATTTAATATGAGAATTATTAGTACTTAAATTTCTAAATTGAAAAGAGTAGGAGGGGTTAAGGTAGTGCAGGTGGGGGTTCTTGGTCACATAAGGTGTCTTATTCACAGTTCTCCGTAAGGAAGCAGAATGACCTCTTTGTATTATCAAAATGAAATAGCACAGAATTGTTAAACAAAATAGTTGCGAGCATGCACAGGAACAAATTTACATGCTGGATCCCAGAGGAGCGCACGAGAGGCAGATTGTATTACGGGTAAATAACTGTGTTTGGGGCACAATTCTTGTTCTAATGGTCTGAACAGATGAATAGATGTTCCCTGGACAAACACACTAAAGATTGAAGCATTCTGGAAATTTACACATTGGTTCACTACTAATTTTCAAAAAATAGTACATTTCGAAAGGATTCAGTTTTTGTGCAGACAATAGGATTTTTTTGTTCACGTTATAATGGGACCCAGATTTCCCACACTATTTGTTAACCTCCGAGTTCACTCACCCCGAATTCTCTACAGTATATGAAAGAGGGGTGTTTAAAGGTAGTTCAAAAAAGAAATCATTGGAATTGATTTACACATTTTGTAGTTATTAAAAAAAGTATGAAGCTGGTCCTCGCGCGGAGGGTGGCTGCTTGGAGGATTAACATATATATATATTTCAAAGGCACCACTGAAACCTATGAAAATGGCTCAATTTCCTGGCACTACTTACAACAGTATTCTGCACTTACTGCACCCTGTAAAGCATCTAGTGATTCTAAGGGCCATAAGCCTACAAAGAATTCCACGGTAAGCAGCGCTGTGAAATTGGGCCCATCCAGAACAAGCCAGTCCAAAACAAATACCAAACACAAACACCCTAAAAGATACTGTCACGTCTTTCATCAAGATCTTTGTCTCTTAAACTTTAACTCCTGTACAAACTTACCGTTCTTTTCCTTTTTAGAGGAACTCTCATACGATTTTGGAAGTCAGGTTTTGGCAACTGCTGGTGGTGATTTAGGTGCTGCTGTTGTTGCTGCTGCTGGTGTTGGTGTTGGCTTCGGTGAGCCCCTTCATCACTGCCACTATTTTCCTTACTGGCAGACCCTGATTGTTTCTCTTCTTCTAAAGTAATTAAATATTTCTCACTCTCAAGTTCCTCACCGACGGCTACCTGCAACATCAATTGAAAAAGAAATCACCTAAACCCTTTCCTTACCATGACGACCTTGGTGTTTTTAATTTTTCTATGGCACTCTTATAATATAGGCCCCTAATAAAAAACAGAAAATCGACTGATCAACTGAAATGTTGCATGCCTCAATTAGGCCACTTAAACAAAGAAAATGTTGATTATCCCCGCCCGACCCCATTTATTTTTGTTTTTATTTTAATTTTAATTGTTATCATAAAAAACGGCCTTTTCAATGATCTTTTCAGTCAAATTTGGCTCCCAAATTTTTCAGCTGATATTTTTTCAAGAAAGGTTATTCATTTTGGCAAAAACAAGAACAAATCTTCAAATGTTCACTTAGGCTACAATGCGTTTTAGTTTTTGAAAATGTTTACAGAAAATGTTATCTAGGAGTTAAATGGGTTTAACAAAACAATTAAAAACGTCAAAATCACAAAAACCCTCTGTTTTATATAGTGATTGTGATGATTTCTTTATTCTTTATTTCATATTTTGCCTTGTCAACAAAACTATAAAAAAATATTTAAAAAATGAAAAAAATAAATGCCTCCCAACCCCACTTCCCCCCCAAAAAGGAAGATCAACAATTTTTGTTTTTATGTGACCTTACAAAATCTTAATCATTAACGCCATACCTGTTGTGGTTTCACATACACAGCATCTAGTTTACAGCCTCTATCGTCGAAGAGGTCAGCCCTAGATGCTTGATGGCTTACTTTAAGAATCCCGTCCTGCCATCTCTTACTCTTCTTTGTCTTCTGGTGTGTGTACAACACCTGGTTGGGGAGGGAGAAAAACCCTTCAGTTAGTTTGATCATCATGTATTGGAAACAAAGATCTCATATTGCAAACTGTCAAATTTAAATGACAGCCAATTTGTAGGGTGTTGCCGAGTGTTATAGGGGCATCGAATTCAAGTTCCGATGGCTCAGTCAGACATCGGGGTGTGGGTTCGATGTAATTTCTTTTACCAGATCAGTAGAAGGTTCTTGGTACCGATTCAACATATGAAGTTGTTTATAAATGACGTAGAGCTAGTGGCACCGCAAAAAGTGAATTTTCTGTTATCACGGTTTATCATGAGACCGGACCCACGATCACGATAATAATAATGGTTTTAACCTTTCTTCCCCACGGGCACAATGTCCCATATTCTTTCTAAATGTTGCACTATAAAACCAGCTTCATTTTTCTTTGACATTCAGTCTCAATTTACCTACTATGGGGGAACACGATACACACCTTTTGCGTTTTTATGAGGACCTACACAACACTAGTGTCAGTGTCACTCGCTCATAATATTTTTACCACAGCACAATCACTGACTTACGTTAAAATTCAACACTGACTAAACTTACAAGAAATTCTCTTTGGTTGTTGCCCGCCATTATCCAGATGAAGAAACGGCAAATTATACAATAACACTACAGCAACACTGTCACACAAATTTCCACAACTCTTGTTTTTTCTTTTGGCTGAACGAAAAGGTATCCCAGGATAAATCTTTGTTCAAGCGTCGCGCCATCTTGTCTCCTCACTTCTGCTCTCGGAGCAATGCATTGTGGGATTGCTTTTCGTCCAAAGTAGTGAAGTTCGCACGCCCCGCCCCCCCTCGGGGTGGTGTAGTTTTTATTTTCCCAGCGGCAGGATGTTAAATTTCTTTTTCATCCTATGCCATTCACATTTTTTTCTTTCTGCCAAAATAAATCTTTCATGATATGTCACTTAATTGTTTAGATTTGGAACAATAACATTTGCGTTTGAAACCTGACGCCAATTTGTCCGTGATAAAATACATTTCATGCCGTTCCGGCATTCAAGTGTAAAGACTACACACGACTACAAAAGCTTGAATTTGAGAAATGCCACATTTTACCCACTATGTTTCAAGTGAATATGCATCAAACCAGATAATGCAGCAATCAGATCCAAACGCGAGATTTGTGGGTTTAAAATTTTCTTTAAGTAAAATTAGAAGATTGATGTGGATCAGAAGTGCTTAAAAAGTGAGTATATTTCTCTGTTTTTAGGCACACGGAGGCTTGATTTTTCACCGCTCAAAATGTCAAAAGCTCAGAGCTTCGCCCCTGGACCTCACCATCGATGTTACAGAAATGTATCAAGTAAATTAAGAAGATTTATATGGACCTGATGGATCTGCTTAAAAAGTGAGTCTATTTTTGTGTTTTAGGCACATGGAGGTTTGATTTTGCACCCCTCAAGACGCCAAAGGCAAAGAGCTTCCGGGGGCTCCGCCCCCTGCTGGACCCCCATACATCTCCCATGGTCCCAGCATAACAGTGGACACAGCCTCGGCACTCTTACTTCATGAAAATAAACCTAGCGTACTTGAATAACTTCACCAAATATAAATCAGGAATTGTTTGAAAAAGTTCTTGTCAATTTTATTTATTTATTTTTCTTACAGAGAGAATAGTTGAAAAGAGTGAACTAATTACAATATCAGTCAGTAATAAATCCATCTTAATTTTTACAGATAAACTTACATTTGCCCAAGCTGAAAAGTTCAAACGAATTAAAATTTTATTTGAAAGGTGGACTGAACTTTTTAAATGACTGTATTTGTCTCAAGGGTAGTGGATGGTTGTTCTCTTAAGGCCACATGCAATTAGAAAATTGTTGATCGTCCTTTTTGGGGGGAATTGGGGATGGGAGGGCGTTTTTTTTGTGTGTTTTTTTTTTTTGACATGGCAAAATATGAAATAAAGAATAAAGAAATCATCACAATTACTATAAAACAGAGGGTTTGTGCGATTTTGATGTTTTTAATTGTTTTGTTAAACCCATTCAACTCCTAGATGACATTTTCTGTAAACATTTTCAAAAAACTAAAATGCAGTGACCGGTAGCCTAAGAAAATATTTGAAGAATTGTTCTCGTTTTTGCCAACATAAATAACCTTCAAACATCTATTTCCAACCTATATGGATTTTTGAAAAAATATCAGCTGAAAAATCTGGGAGCCAAATTTGACTGAAAAGATCATTGAAAATACCATTTTTTATGATAAAAAAATATAAAATAACAAATGGGGTCGGGGGTTTCGTAGGGTCGGGCGGGACGATCAACAATTGTTTTTGTATGTGGCTTAATACCATTTTTTGGATTTGAATCAGTGTCTGAATATTGGGAAATGAGACTTGAACTGGTATCTTTTCATCAGGCATAATAAGTGGTCTAGCAATTAAGACAAAACATCTGCTCTAGCATGCAGTGTCCGAGGGTTCGACTCCCAGCTGAGTAGCCTATAGGACTCTGAAAGCACCGAGTATATACAGTCCTTTAGTATGCACCCATGTTGGATTCTAAATCGTACAGGGTTGTTACCTACTAAACTATAGTTGACTGTCACCACACCCCACTTCAAATCTCATTTCATGACCTCGTATACATTGCATCAAATTGTCTAAATATAAATAAATTAATAAACAACATTTTCAAAAAGCACTCTGTATTCAAAATGAAAAGAAATTCAAAAATCTAAGCAAAAAGTACACAAGTTAGATATCGTAAATATACTACCTGATAATTAACACTTGATCCCACACCAAAAACTTGTATCATAATCATTTACACATACATGTACAGTTGTTGTGAGATTTGAAAGTTGATTCAAATTGCTCCACAACTGTTTTTCAGCCAAGTTTTTCAACCAATGGTTTTAAGGCACTGGACACGTTTGGTAATTGTCAAAGACCAGTATTCTCACTTCGTGTATCCCAATATATGCATAAAATAAGAAACCTGTGAACATATGGACTCAATTGGTCATCGAAGTTGCAAGATAATGAAAGAAAAACACCCTTGTTGCACAAATTTGTGTGCTTTCAGAGGCCTGAAAAGACTTCAGGCCTGAAGTCTTTTTCAGATTCAAATATTTTAGTGAGAAATAACCTCTTTCTCAAAAACTACGTTTTATACTATCAATAGCTCTCTGTTGCTCGTTATACCAAGTAAGTTTTATGCTAATATATATTTTGAGTAATTACCAAACGCGTCCACAGTGCCTTTAAAAATGGAGCTGCTTTGGTCAAATATGATCTTTTGAGAAATGGCTGGGTTTGGGTTAGGGTTATAGGGTTAGGGTTAGGGTTACGCCTTCGAACAACAACACAGCTGAAGTTGCTTCAGCCAGACTGGGTCTGAAGTTGTTCAACTCAGACATAGCATGCTTTAGTTGGAGCCACAGTTAGACCAGTGGTGCAATTTTCAAGTACCCTTTTTGATCGTACTCGTACTCGGCTAGCAAAATACTCGTAACGAAATTGACTGAAAAATAATCTGTATTCGAAGTCATGAAGTGCCCCCATGGGTGTTCCTTCAAACGCCTCCAACTCTGTACTTTGCCGTCTTCCGGGAGGACTCTCGCGGCACCTAGGCGAGACTACCCCCGGGGACCACGACCGAGGTAGACCCTCGCCCTGCATGCCTGCTCGATCCTCCTGGGGCTCGGGGCCCCATCTGCCCGGCCACTTGGTGGGGAACCTACTTGTTACTCAACTGAAATTGTGCTCAGACTCTGATTTTAAAAACTTGTGGTCAAAATACCACTTTCCTAAACATACGTTTATGCAAGGAATAGAGAAATAAAGCTCTGAAAAAAGTAAAATTGAACTCGTCTATGATTCTTGTTTTAAAGATAGTTATGATAACAGGCAAACATTGTTGTCAATAAATTACTCAGAAAAACAAACAATAAATGTTTTTAAACAATAAATGTTTTTTATAAAGTACTCGTACATCCAAGTACTTGGTACTCGGCTGTTGTACTCGAAACTCGAATATCAGAATACATGGTACTCAGAAACTTTCACTCGTACCCTGGCCCAAGTACTCATACTCGAGTACTACTTGGACACCTTAGTACTTGGCAGTACTTGATACTCGACTGAAAAGTACCCGACAACAACACTGAGTTAGACCACTACAAATACCCAAAGTTGGACACGGCGCTGGCCGAAGTCTTCCAATCTGCAGCCTTATTCTTATGAGCCATGTCACAGGATGCAATTTACAGGCAACCGGTTTCAGGCAATCTCCAAGAAGACAATAAAATCACACTTCAATTTCATATAATTTTCTTGAGGATAGTAAGATGCTTAAAATGTGCCATCCATTCTTCACCTATAGTTTCACAAGGCCCTTTAGAGGGCAAAAGAGAATGACCAAATAAATCACAAAATTGATAAACTATCGTAAACAAAAAAAAACTGTGGAAAAACCTATCCTGAAAGTGCATTCAACATATTTCTAAAGATTATACAATTATTTCTGACAAAAATTGATATTGATGGGCGTAATTATGTTTAATGTTCCTGCAAATGGAATAACTATTGCATAAAATATTTGTAACACACAACTGTTTAACTTTTGAAATGCAGCATTAAATATCTGCAAGAAAAAACATTTGTTTGTACGAAGGTGTTTGTTCTTGATCAAGGCATCGGCAAAAAGAAAAAAACTGTGAGAGAAACGAAAAAATTTAGATCAGGAAGGAAAATTTACAAGAGAAGGGAAAACTAAAAATTATGAAAAAAAGAATTGTTTAACTTGACCATCACCAAAACCTGGCAAAATTTTGCAGACCATGAATTCATTGTAATGGCAGGAAATATTGCTAAGCTAAGCAAGTATTCAATGAGCAGATATATGCAGAAACCCAGTCACACACATAGTATCACATGGTGTTTTAGCTGGTACTCAGTTGCTTAGCAAAAGTTGTTTCTGCTTACCAAATTAGTCTTCATTTGGAAAGATATAAAATCAGACTGCCACCTCTGAAATGAATTTCTAGCTTAGTAAATCTTGTTTTACAAAAAAGGTTACCAGCCAAACTGCAGTAGAATTTAATTTTTTCTTAGTTTAAGTACATGCTCACAATAAAAAGTTTCTCCTTCGCAACTTGCGTTACTTTTTTTAGAAATTGAATTACACCTAATCTACAAACACGTTTAGATATCAAAACCCTTATTTTCATCACTACAAAAGTTAAATAATCAGATATATAGTTACTTTTATTTCCATATATATTAATAGTACATGGATTAATAGTTAAAGGCACTGGACACGTTTGGTAATTGTCAAAGACCAGTATTCTCACTTGGTGTATCCCAACATATGCATAAAATAACAAACCTGTGAAACTTTGGGCTCAATTGGTCATCGAAGTTTCAAGAAAATAATGAAAGAAAAAACACCCTTGATGCACAAATTTGTGTGCTTTCAGATGCCTGAAAAAGGCTTCAGGCCTGAAGTCTTTTTCAGATTCAAATATTTTAGTGAGAAATTACATCTTTCTCAAAAACTACGTTACTTCAGAGGGAGTAATTTTTATGCTAATATATATTTTGAGTAATTACCAAACGTGTCCAGTGACTTTAAGCCAAATATTTGAGCATCTCAGTTTATTCAATTCCAAACAATTCAACTGGTACTTATTAGAGACCAAATCTTTAATATTATTAACTATTTACATTTCATCTTTAGGGCCCAACTTCATAGAGCTACTTAAGCACAAAACAATGTTGCCTACCAAAATAAGGTTACCAGCCCAAATTACAAGTCGCATGTACAATTTGCGACTGGTTTCCTGTTAATTTTCTGCTCAGCAGAAATTGGTTAGCATTTTTTTTCTAAGCGGATCTGTGAAATTGTCCCCTGTTATCAATAATAACTATTGTGTTTTTAAACATTTGTAACACACCCTGTTCGTGCTTTAGAAAATAATTGTTTTTGAATCAAATCAATCCATTTTCATGAGGCCACAAAACAAAATAAAAATGGTGAGCGTCCTTTTTTAAAGGGTTGGGTAGGGTTGGGAGGGCGCATTGTTGTTGTTGTTTTTTTTTTGTTTTTTGTTTTTTTTAAAGTTTTGTTGACATGGCAAAATATGAAATAACTATAACAAAAATCATCACAATCACTATAAAACAGAGGGTTTGTGTGATTTTGATGTTTTTAATTGTTTTGTTAAACCCATTTAACCCCTAGATGACATTTTCTGTAAACATTTTCAAAAAACTCAAACGCAGTGAAGCCATAGTAAATATTTGAAGAATTGTTCTTGTTTTTTTCCAACATGAATAGGCCTAACCTTTCTTCAAACATATTTTCAAACCTAACTGTGTGTGCGGAGCAAAATTTGACTGAATAGATCATTGAAAAGGCATTTTTATGATTAAAAAACAAACAAACAAAAAAACCAAAGCGGGGTCGAGGGTTCGTAGGGTCGGCAGGGACGATCAAAAATATTTTGTTTATGTGGCCTTATTTGCAGCAAATCAGCTTGAACACTGTTTATAAACTGACAAAACCTTCATTACAAAGGGACAGCGACATCAGTTTATACAGTTTTGTACAATGGTTTATACAAGTCGCTCCAGCATTGTACATGCACAATGTAAATTCAATGGTTAATGAGAGTAAATCAGTGGTTTCTTGAAAGAGAAAAATTCATTCCAATCCTCTAGTTTCCAATGAACACACCATCCAATCAACCTGTGAAAATGTCATCAAATTAGACAGTTACGTTACAGTGAAACAACAGCAAGAAACATGTTATAAGCCCGATGCACATTCACATCGGGCTTATTTTGATTGCAGAAATCAAAATAAGTATTTGAATATGGGGATATTTGATGTCTTCAATTTTTCAAATCTTTGACAATATTTAGGACAGAAAATTTACTCTACAAGACTAGTACTGAAATTGATAGTCAGTGAGTTTTCAGATTGAAACTAATGAGTTTTATCCACCCCCCCCCCACCAATAATTACAAATCAGTGAATCACATAATTTGTCTTTTACCTTAGGGTCATACTTTGGTAATGACCGCAAGCAAAATTTATATAATTTCTATCCGAAAGCCTTCTTTTCATGAAGATGGTAATTGTAGCATGGAGTAGCAAGCATCCTGTGAAATTATTTCATCTGAAATGCCCCTGTTGATTAACAATCAGTAAAAGTATGTTGACAAATTTGAACCTCCAAAACTCACCTCAAGGCAAGTTTTGGAGATTTTCTGTGGTGTCTGTGAATGCTGCGGCCAGAGATGCAGTTGGTACTCGCTGTTACCGCACTAAATTTGGTAAACGTGGATGGATTCAATGGTCTTGACGAATCTTGAATGGGGTTTCGAATCCCACAAGGGGCATCTTCAGTTGTGCCTTTGATTTGATTTTGTTTGTAGGACCAGGACAGTAGCATAAAGTTTTTTTATAGCTACATTATGGTAAATCAAGATCATTTTGATCATTACAGGAAAGCTCCATTAAAGAATTTCCTAGTTTGGCACACGAACTCAGAAAGTATACATCCTTTACAACAGTGGGTGTGTTTACATTGAATTACTTGGGTCATTTAACTTAATGGATGAGCAGTTAATCTGTCTAGGGCAGTCAGCAGCCCATACTGGTTTGTGCATGATCCAATTAAGTCCACTGTTTGGAAAAGGAATTACATGGAGATAACAGGTGTTAGTTGTCAGATGAAAAGGATGTTTTATACTAGCCTCTTTCTTTTTCGGTAATGTCAAGTTTTCAAATGTTGTTATGGTTGTGTTAGTAATGTCTATTGGGAGCCGCAGTACTATTATTCTTCTGTCTTCTCTGCAGGGGGCGGAGTGATGGGAAGATGAAGGGTCAACGGGTCACGTAGTCTTCCAAGATCCATTTCCAGCTGAAAACAAATCATAAAACAAAAGATCACAATCAAACCTTTGTAAACATATCCTCATAGACTATAAAGGGTAGCAGACTAACGCCTGTTTCCATTAAGCAACAATTGCAGAGCAGGTTTTCAAAAACGTTCTTAACTGATCATCGCACACTATAGAGGGCAGCAGACTAATACCTTTTTTGATTGTACAGAATATAATAGAGCAGATTTTCAAAAACTTCATTATAAACTGATTATTGAGGCTATTGAGGGCTGCTGACTGATTATTTCAATATCTTATGGTTGTAATATGGTACAGAATAATAGAAAATCTGTGACCATAAGTGCATGTATTGAGTCCCTGTTGTCCGAGTCTGTTTTTTGTCATTGCTGTTCTGACACTAAACTTGTGCACATGTTTTGTGTGTGTAGGCTTTAACTCACATCATACTGGTGCCTTATATAGATGTGTGAAGATCGTTCATTGAAAATGCCCCTGAAGCCAAAAGACTGAGTGCTGTGCGCATCGTATAGAACAGTGCCAACCAAGTAATGGCAGCATATAGTAGTCACTAGTCACACATATTTTAATAGTCATAATTTTACCTGCGCTATTTGGTCCCTGAGTTGGTTGTATTTCTGGATGTCCAATTTTTGTTTTCTGGCAAACCTATGAAGACTGAGGAGGTGCTGTCTATCTTTTGCGTCTGGATTGGTGTACTCCTTCAAGAAGACAAAGATAAATTATTCAATTCAATTCAATTCAATTACTTTTATTTCATGATGGCTGTTACATAGACAAGTACACACATGGTATGGGAAGTGGTATCATAACACATGCCAAACAACATACATTGACTAACTAGATTTGACTAGTCAATCAGCTCAATGTGTTAAAGTGAGAAACAGACCCCGCATGCGTTACTTAAATTGCAATGCGACAAAAGTTCAGCAACCGAACTTGCTCCTTAATGATGTCACCCAAACTGCGTCGTCACAGGGGTCAAAGTAGTCTTATCGGTAGCGGTATAAAGCCTGCATCAAATTATGTGAGTTATCAAATAAAAACTGATCAATTTCTTTCTTAAGTTTCTTTCTTAACAATGTCTTAAGTTTGACCTACCTGTCTCGTCAGGACAAAGTAACCATACATGAAGATCATTCCGCCGTATGTAACAAAGTATGTGATAGGTTCCACAATATCCCAGGAGTATTCCCACCAGGTCAGACGAGCTAGGAGCCCAAATTGTAGCCCCATGTAACCCAGTCCTCCCCACACCCACATGTTGGCGTTACGGGCGGCTTTCACATCCAGTTCTAATCTCAGCTGAAATTATAATTATAAAAACTTTGATTAAAGCTGCTTTGGTTGGGGGTGTGGGAGTTTGAAACAAAATCCTTTTCAAAGATTCTTCCAAACCCTGTAACAAAAAGAGTAGGAAAACCTTGTGGAATTGTGGTCCAGGTTTATGTGGGAGAGGTGTGGGAATGTCTGCGAACAATTTGGCAGGCTGGAGTACATTTTGCTTTAATTGTCAATTTGAATTTCCACCACCTTGCTCCATTATCAGCTAGGGGAAGTATTGGTATAGGACACACTGGGGTGTTTTTAATATCAAACTGGAAGGCCATGATTTTAGTACCTACCTTTTCCATAGGTTCGATTTCTACTTTGAGATTCTCCAGTTGTCCCTGTAGGTCTTTCTCTTTCTCTAGTTGATGTTGCTCAACGTGTAGAGTAGAATAGAGCTGGTAGATCATAGACTTGACGTCTGCCATCGTTCTGGCATCTTCACTGATTAGTTTCACTGCAGCAAAGATAGAGTCAGTCAGTTTTGGAGAGTTCACTTTACAAATTGCTTTTCTTTCTTTAATGAAACCATTTTTTAAAGATGTTCAAAAAATTGAAATATAATAATAATAATAATAATAATAAAATAGGAAATATTTTGTAAAGCGCCGATATCCGCCTAAAAAGGCGCTCATGGCGCTTGAGGAGGAAAAACAAATGAGGACAGTGGATTGTGCAGGCCCTAATCTTTATGTGAAGAGGACACATTTTCATAGCTACACTTACTGTAGGAGGGAAAATCCCTGCTTTCCGCTGCAGTGAGGTTAACCAAATGTATTTCACAGGTTAGCAGGGAATATTTCACTTATGTGAATGTGTGCATATTTCACCGAGTGTTACCCAGCATTCTTTGCTTACACAGCTACAAGTGCAGAAATTGGGCAGTGACCCTGTAAGTGGTGAATGGTGAATAAGCGCTGAAATCAGTGGTAAGCAGAATTCTGTGGTAAACAGAACCATGCGTTGACATAACCGCTCCAGATTTTCAGCAATATCTCAAAAACACTACCACCTTTTAAATGAAATTTTCAAAGGTTAGTTTTATGGTATACATGTATCTACAACTTTATAGGATTGAAACAAACAGTGGGTTCCAAATACCAAACGTATACAATCCCTTTAACACTGTATACCTCACTTAATTATCCTTCCAAATTTAAAATATTGAATACCATCCTGGGGCCATAAACGTTCACATTGCAACAAACATTGAAAAGTACAAACATGTTTTTGTCCCTTCTATTTTTCTTCTTCAGATAATCAAACTACAGTTTCAAAAAATAATTTCATTAACCAAAAGAATACATATCTAGCCCTCACATTTTAAAATAATTGATTTTTTTTATATTTGCACTATTGTCTGAATGCTTAGTCAACATCTGCAGTTTATCCCTTGTAATAAAATGCAATTACTGACAACGAAGATGATAATGAGTTCAATTAAAGCGAGGTTTGTGATCAAAGCAACCCATCTGTTTTGATCTACCTTCTGTAGACAGATCCTTTTAGTCTGTGATGGCATGCTGAGATAAAATTCAGCGGGATGCCACATGATCGCACTTACTTAAAGAGAGGCTCTAAGGTCAAATAATACAGTGTTGAGATGCTATCACTTTCCGATAGATGGAGTCCTTATGAAAGTTAAGTCACTAACCTCACGATAAAATGGTATAAAATTTTATTTTACCTAATACTCTTTTCAGATTGAACAACGTGAATTTTGAAACATGATGTCGTTCCACCAATATTTTTTTAGTCACTAACCTCACGATAAAATGGTATAAAATGTTATTTTACTTGATACTCTTTCAGATTGAACAAGGTGAAATTTGAAACATGACGTCATTATTCCACACAATGATTTTTCTGTCAGTCAAAATGTTAAATTCAATGCAATCTTGGTTGAATATCAAGGAAATCGTCTCAAATACTTCAGTGTGGAAGTAAATTGTCTCCCAAATCAAAGCATGCATGACTTATATATTGTGCACAAAATGTAAGTGGTCAAAGAGCGTTCCGTCATAAACAATGAGTACTATTTTTGATGCAATTTTGTTTGCTGGTTGGTTGAAGTGCGTGTTTGTTTGAGACTAGGGGAGACTCTAGGGGACACTAGGTGGCAGCAGACGTCCCAGGTAAATCCATTGATCTTGGAAATGCGCGCATGATCAGAGCTACAAAGACAATGGAACCTGGTACATGTAGTGATTGATAGTCTCCCATTAATGCAGCTTTTCAAACACCAATGATGCATCACACCTTTAAATCCCCCAGATCCAATGTCAGCTCCTAATTTTATTTCCATGTATTAGCACATTACCTAGGGAATAATGTTGCTGGAGGGACTTGGGGGAGCTTCAGAGTTAATGAAGCATACTGTAATGTAGTTTTTGGCGCTTGTTATTTCAGGGATTTCCACCAACATGGCTGAGCTCCTAATTTAAATTAATACCCCCTGGGCCTGGAATTTCATCTTTGAAGGGACATGGGCCAATTTATTCTGCAGAGGGCAGCACTTCTGGGAAATCTGAAGTGTTTGGGGGTATTTTTAAAGGGTACTAAGGCAATTAGACACAGAACCAAATTTCATGGGTCTGTTTACGCGTAATTCTACACCTACGGTCACCATTTTCTGATCGAAGGGTTATTTAGAATTTCTTAACTTTGCTTAACTTTGCCTCATAAAGCTAATTACAGTTTGTTTAACTGCTTAGAAAATTTCTTTGTTAAGTAAAACCATGGAGGAAGGAAAAACAGAGTAAAACAGTGTGTGGCACCAGCCACAGCAACATCAACTTTAGGGCATTTTGGTTGGTGACCTATCTATATACAATGGAGCTAACACTATTAAAGCAAGGTTTTTCTGTGCTTTACAAATTTATGTACTTGCATGTTTTATGAAATTGGGCCGAGTGAAATTTGCTTAGTGAGCGCATTTTCTTTAAGTCATTTTAGGCTTCAGTCAGTTCATTTCAGTCCACATGTAGACTGTATACATCAATACTGTGATAGAAGTTTCATCACTGAACATCCATTGATCTATATACGCTTTATTGATCGCCGGACGGAGCATGCTTATCATCATCACGACAGACACGTTTTGATCTTTTTTGCTTTAGCATTTTTATTTTTTTTATCAGCAGTGGAAAGTAATGCTGATGGATTTTTACCCAAGGCTTCAGGACTGAAAAATGCAGTTTAGAAACAAATTTTAAAGAAATGTACAATTTCTGGTTTGATTTATGTCTAGTTTGTGTATGTTTTGCACATTTTTATCCTCAAAATGAGCTTGTATGTGTCGTAAATGATTAATCCACAAAAAAAGAAAATAAATAAATAAAATCAATTCTTGTGAATGATTGTTTGTTTTAACTAATACTCATGGCTGTATGGTTACGCTATGGTTAAGGGGCAGAGAGGTTGATTTACCCGAAATTTTACACCTTAGATAAAAACATAAATATCATTTTCTAATACTGGTTAAAAAGTCTTTTTTGCTTTCTCTGTCAATTTGTTTCCCCTTCTTGCTGTGCCCGAATTTTCCCCACTGTTTTGCCCGAATTTGGGAGGGCAGTTGCTCCCCCCCCCCTCCCGACCCCTTGGTAATAGCCCTTTGGTAATATTCCACCTTTTTTATGCAATTGTTTAAATATCACTATTTATTTTTATTTATTTTTGTGGGCCCTTTGCTTCTTTTTTCCATCTGCAGTTTTTATGGCTTGGATGAGGTGATGGTCACTGGGATTACTGAAAAAAAATTAATATTCAAATGAGATGCACATAATACTTAAAATCAAATTGAACCCACAAGGTTAAAAACTACCCACATTTTAAGGAGAATATTTACGTGCATTTTGTCCAATGCATTATTATTGCCAGGGGAAAAATGCTAACCTTATATTACAATTTCACAAAATAAAATAAAATTGAGTGGTGGTGGAGTGTCATGGCCGAGCATTCTAATGCAGGAGACTCAAGTCCTGGGGTGGATTGCACCAAGTGGTCTTAAACAGGTCTATGTGCTATAGCCGGCTAACTTGAGTCGCGCTTAGTCAGTCTTGAATTATAGACTGATTGCAATACCACAGTCTATATTTTAAGCCAGTCTTAAATCTTAAGCCATTGTCACTGTCTTAGTGTGTGGTATGGATAATGGCGGCCATCGTAACTAACCAAGCTTAGGAATGCTTGTTCGTACATGTATTTCACTACTGCTCACCGACTTATCTAAGATCGGCTTATTGCAACAGGCTTAACGACTGACTTAGCTAAGACCGTCTAAGGCAGATAGCTGGCTATAACTGACTGGTCTTAGACCACTGGCTAAGACCGTTTTATTGCAATCCGCCCCTGCTGTTGTCAGTGTGTTGGTTCGGTTCCAAGTCATGGCGCTTGTGACCTTGAGCAAGACACTTAACCATTTGCTTTGTCCTTCGGATGGAAGGTAAAGCCCGGGTCCCCTGTGTCACCAAGTACATTATTGTTTAGAGGAGGAGTTTGCTCTGGCGTTTCTGGCATTGTTGGCTGCAGATTTCGCTGCATCACTTTGTAAACCCTTACATGAAGGTGCTCTAATGCTTGAAATATGTACATGTAAGCAGCCTGCAATAGGTCAAGTCTGTATCTAGGTGTGATAGACCTGAAAATATTGTGCCCTTTTCAATACCTTAAAAGAAAACCCAACATTTGTTTCTCAAGCCAACATCTTAGGACAAATTAATTTACATTAAATTCATACTTAGCTGTAAGGCTTTTGAGTTGAAGAAAATTGAAATAAAATGTACACAGTAAGTCTCCCTTGTGGTTTATTACTTTATATTTGAAATAAAAAGTAACATCCCCCTTAAAGTGATCCCTCTCCTGCCGCTTCCCATATTGTATGGGAGTGATCTCTGGCTTTACGGCAGTTACAGGTTGAATGACTTGAATGTGCTGTACAGGAAGAGCCCATAGTTGTCTAGAGAAGCCAACTTGACTGCACCAGTCTACTTGTTTATGTGTGTTGTGTTGTCATTTAGCCTTCCAGAAAGACTCTGCTAGGTTCAAAACGTCAGGCCATTAACTGTTAAATTGAATTAGCAAGTAATAGCCAACGACGGAAACTGACTAGGTGTAGAGTGCCAACATTGGGGATAGATACATGTAGATAGCTCAGTTGATAGGGGCAAGAGCGTCGGCACATTATTCCAGAGTTCGCAGGTTGAAATCCCGTTCTATATAGTCATTTTATCAGTGATCATCCCAAAATTAAATTGTATTAGATGTAACTCTGCTGATTCCTTTCCACAAACAATGAAACACTGACATGAAGGCCTTTTTCCCAATCCAGAAAAAAAAAACCGGAAAGCTGTGAATCAACTTTGTTTGCTTTTAATGCTTGACTATGCAAGCAATGTTGCTAAATTAAATTGAGTGGAATTATGCCAAAACCTGTCTTCAGAAACAAGCAAGAGAACCCTGACCCACAAACAGACAAGACGCCTTCTTCTCTCGCCTGAGATCAAAACCACTATGAAGTCCAAGCCCAACCCGATTGGTAATTCAACAATCCACATGACGGCAAACACCTGACAATTATTGGCTCAATCGATGAAATAATCATCATCGTGTTAAGAAAAAAAATTGGCAGGTGTCAATTCATGCGAGAGTAATATTTTTCTTCTGAGTGGGTGCCAGCTGAAGTATGGAGAAAAGGTAGCACCTTCATAAAATGAGTTTTAAAGGGAGATTGTCAAATTTTGCAGTATTTAGCATTTTTGAATTAATCATCTGGTGCATATTATGGAAAATCTAAAAAGCTTGGAAAAGAAAGTTGTTTTTACACTGTATAGGTTCAATAGGACTGAGGCCCTAGATGGCAGGTTTTAAGAGAACCTTTGTAAAAATATTAAGTATTAGGAGGTTGTAAAGTATTACAGTTGTTTGCATTTAGGATTCAATCTTTTAGCATTTTATGAAAAGTCTGCAAAGCAGCCTCTTAGGCAAAACAAATTAAAAATTCATGTTTAGCGTCCCCGCCTGCTTCCTTTTAAGAGGCTGCCTACTTTGTTTCCCTTTTTTTTTTCCTAAGAAAAAATTATACATTTTGAACGATCCCTGACGAAAAAAAATTATTTTTCAAATAATTAAGATCGTATTTTAGACTTCAGCACACCCGAAAAAGCAAGTACCGAAAAAAGCTGGCAACCTGAACAATCTTGAAAAATAGCTCGGCCGGTTGTCTCGAAAAATGTGTCATGCAGCCATTTTAAAAGAAAAAAGAAAAGAAAAAAAGGCCCTCTATTTCCTCTTTTCAAAAAGGCAGGATGCTAAACATGTTTCTCTATTTCCTCTTTTCAAAAAGGCAGGATGCTAAACATGTTTTTGGCTTTTTTGGCCTTATGAGACATGCTGAAAAATATCACAGCTTGTCAAGTTGTTTTTAGGTTTGGTAGGGTGAAGAAGCCCCTGATTTAAGAGGTTATAAAGTTACACAATTGAAGTATTAAAAACATTATTTTAAAGAAAATATTTTTTAATTTTGCAGTATTTTCCCAAAAGCATGAGTCTGGTGTTTTTTTCAATGCTGAACAAATTCAAAGCTCAAAATAGTAATTTTGTCTTTCTTGGGTTTGGTTAGAGTGAAGCCCTGTTTTACCAGGTTTTATATTGGAACCTTTGCAAGAATTTTTTTTAAGGAATTGTTGTTTAATTTACAGAATTTTCCTAAAAGAATAAGACAATCTAGGGACACAATGGACAAGTTCAAAGAATAAATATGAAAGATGTTCCATAGGTTTTCTAGCGTTGAAACTGATCGAAGCACATGACATAAAAAAAGCAAAGGATGCCTAAGATTCAATCTCATGGGGACAATGTCAGTCACAAAATTTATTTGAATCGTGAAAGGAACACAAGATGGGAGACTGATGGGAATAATTGTCACGAGAGGTTTGTAGTAGCACCAATCAATTTGTCTCCTGTACTGGCTGTGAAAGGGTTATGCCTACATGTAAATGTCACTCCACATCTCACACGGAGCACAAAATCCATTTGCTTCCAGGAGCAGACACAATTTTCACTTATTTTATGGGCTAGTATTTTTGTCCTAAAATGACAATGTATGACTGGGCTAAGATGGAGGTCTTTTATCAGCATCCCAAGAGACATGAATCCATATACTGGGTCGACGCAGTTATATTTTTTTCCCCAGGAAATTAGAACTTTTGTAAGGGGCCATTGATTTTTAATGGAAAAGAAAAACAAAAAAGAAAAAACATGGAAAAAACATTTTGTTATCAACAAATTTGAAAGTGTGTCGAAAATTAAAATTGAAAAATAAAATTGTGGACAATTAATTCTGAAGGTAACTATTTCTGTACCTTTTTTCGGTAATTGAAAAACTCGGTTGGGATTTTTCCTGTTATCACTATATCAGTAAATTAAATTATAAGTCACTGACATAAAGATTTTCATGTAGACCTAATTGATTAGGATATATAAGCGGCTTAATCCAGACATGCTTAATCCTCACTAATCCTCCCCATGAGCACAATACACTGTAGATTCTAGGGATTGGCTTTGATACTGCCAGAATTGGATTTGGGCCTGTTGAAAAATATGATATGTTTCTTGTATGTTTGTTATCAAATAATTCAGAGGCGCCATCTCTCCCTGATTCTGCAGAAAATTCCCTGAAAATAAATCGTTACCACGGAATTCAATGAAACTTTCACATATTGGTGTGTTCCGTAAACACTAGAGGATGAAAATGCATAAATTCTTCTTCTTTAAAACAAGATGCAGTACTCCTTTAAGCTGTTTGGGTCTTACTAAGTAGTAACCTCAAACCCTATTGATAGATCTTGAAGGGGAAAGAATGATGTCTGCACTGATCGGTTTCTCAGGGCGCTCCCCAATGCAATAACGGTAAGTGGCGTGCACGTCATGTTAATCAGTCGTCAAGTCTGTTCTATTAAGTCTCCTCTAGGAAACAACCCCCCTGGATCGCTCTCCTTCTGACTACCCGTCCTCCCCCCATACGATAATACAATCAAACCATTGATTATTGACTGATATGTTCATCTTACTCTGTGAATAGCACCAGGCTGACGGTGGTACTTGTAACACAGGCTGGTCAGGATTTTTCTTTGCTTGGAAAATGTCTGTGCCAACCAGCATTAAATGGAGTTGGGCTTTGATCTTCTAATGGCAATAAACTTATACAACTTTAAGTGCACCTTGAAAAGAACCAACCCATCTCCCCCCAAAAAACCAATAAAAACAAAAAACAACAAAACTCAAAAGCAACCGCCTCCAATAAAAACCCAAATTAAACAACAGCAAAAATTTTTTAAAAAGGCTGAACTTTTCTTTAGTGTTGTCTAGTAGATCAAAGGGTTCCCTGTATACAAAGTGACAAAGATAGTTCAATTTCTCTTTTCATCAGGAGCCAGACTAGTTTTTACTTTGAGCCTCAGTGTGGTGACATTGGGTTAATTGGCAAGATGGCTTCAACATTATAACGGTCTGTAGGTTTCTTACCTAACTCTGGAGGATCAACCCTGAAAGAGTCATCGTTGATTGTTAACGTGAATGGATTTCTCATCAGCACGTCAATGCTCGTAGATTTGGCAATCTTGAAACCATCTATGGGACAAAAAATGAAAATGTATATATAATATAATCTGATCTTCTTCTCTGTCTACAGTACAGTAACTATGGCAACTGCAACATTAGTGGAAGTAGGTCACATCTTGTCTTGCAGCAGTTAGCGGCCGCTATGAGCATTTTGGTGCAAGCCATTTCTGGCCGCTATGAGCATTCTGGTGTAAGCCATTTCCGACCGCTATGAGCATTTTGGTTCAAGCCGTTTATGGCCGTTATGGTCTCAAAAAGAGTTAACAATTCTAACTAAAACTACTCAGATGAAAACAAAGATGAAACAAAATAGGACCAGACTATGTTTGCCTTCCTATTTTTGGTTACACAAGTTTGTATGAAAGAAGAAGATAAGATTGCGGCCTCATAATGAAAGTCCATTGGTGCATAATTCTTAGCCTGAACATCTGACGTCATTACTTTGAGGCTCGAGAATAATGCCAGAAATGGGCCTTCCAATCCAATATGCCACCAGTGATCGATGGACATGTACCTTTGACCTTTTGCATGATGTCTTCCATTGGCATTTGACGGTTTCACGCAAATAACAGCTATCTGCTATGATAGGTTTTCAAGCGCGTTATGCCTGCAGCATGTACAGCATTCAATAAGATCATCAGCACGCTATTCGTCATATGCACGCAAGCGATATATCTAAGCTAATGAAACCATTGAATTTGACTGCTGATATCAAAAAAAAATGAGGTGGGGTAATTTTGGAAACTGTACACTATCAAGAATTACCTGTAACTTTGTCAATGACTATCCAGAAGGACCAATTAGACTGCCATGTCTATATCCGGCAAGCTTTCTCAATAGTCTTCCTAATGTTTCATTCCAACATTTACTTTTATTATATGGGAAGCCATGAAGCAACCAGCAAGAACACCTGGAGCAATATCTACTGGTCCATTAGTACCTGGCATTTGGCAAGCAGACCAAGGATCTGATAAAATGTACTTTATGGAACTCACATGCCCCTTGAAATGTTCCAGTACAAGATTTTTTTTTTATATCATAGTCATGCCCTGTACAAAGAAAAAATTGCCTTGACCTTTCAAGAATGAAGTAATGTAAGGGATTACATAATAGTTTTTTTAAGAAGAGTAAAAATTAATTGCCAACCTCTAATCTTCAATTAACACACCGTAACAAATGAACCTGTGAAAATTTTGTCAAATTCAGTTATCACTCATGTTTAAATGAAAGCAACAAGAAACTGTTAAGTTTTGTCTAGAAATTTTTGCACCTTATGATCAAGCTTATAATTTTGATTACAGCAATCAAATTAACCAAAAGTGACTTGTGGGATTTTCAAATGCTGTTTCCCGACGTTGACCGTATTTCAGATGGAAAGATTTCTCTGGAGGATTGGTACTGGCATTAATTTTCTTTAATCAGTGGGTATATCAATAACCATGTAATTTGTACACTGCATTATTACAATACATTTTTTTCCTTCATTTTTCTTGTCTTAAACATTTAAAACCTTTGTAAATTACTTGCAAATAGGCAGATGTATCATGTATCTAGCCGCATTTCTTTGAGCTGATTCAGCACAAGAAGCAGCCGAACACAACAAAACTATACTTGCCAGAAAAAGGTTACCAGCCAAAATACCATGTCAGATGTCACAAGTACCATCTACATGTACGACTGGTATCCTGCTAATATTTGCTTAGCAGAAAATTGTTAAGCAATATTTTCTGTTTAAAAGCAGCTCTATAAAATTTGTCCCTGACCTGAATGGGGTCTAATTTCATGGCTCCGCTTACCAGGAACTTCTACGCTTACAACCCATAGAACTATGTGCTTTACGGGGCGCAATAAGCGCAGATTTCCACGGTAAGCAGAGCCATGAAATTAGACCTAGATGATACATTGTAGGCCCTACATCAGTTCCATTGAAAGAAAATAATAAAATGCAAAATTTGAGTGACTAAAAATCCACTGAACGTTCAGCAAATTATTTTATACAAAGTCACTCTTTGCCATTGTGTGACTACAATTTCATAAACATATAAAGTACAAGTAATGTAAATACTAGGACATAGTACAATCCCATTTTACCATTCCAACATGAAAAAGTGTCTTACATTTGATCTCAACAAATATTTACCCACTCTCTAGTTTTCGTTTGTTTTTGTGGAAATTTCACCCAAAATAGGCCTGACATTTAAGGTGAGACAACCGCAGTTCCCTTGTGTGATGAGCGTTCTTTATAGGATATTTTTGCGTGAGTCATACCTCACAGCTGGCAGTCATATAATACATACAAGAGCCCTGTGGCATGCACTTTGTCACCTTATTAAAGGCAACTACAGTATTGGCAAATAAATAAAAGATAAGATTCAATTCTCACTGGTTATATAAAGTTCACGTCAGAACCAATCCTCCGGAGAAATATTCCCATGTGAAATCTTGTCAAAGTCAAGGAAAATGCAATTTGAAGACCCCCAAATCACGATAGCTTGAATAATATTTATACATATGTGTGTATTTTGCTAGCAGTCAGTAAAAAATGAGCAAGAATATTATTTAACATGATAAAATCCTGGATAAAACATTAAACCGCTTTTTGTAACTTCAATTTGTTGATTGTCAAAGACCAGTATGCACTTTGTGTTACGACCAAACATATTAAAAAACAAACCTTTAGCCTTCGAGAAAGACTCTGCTAGGGTCGAAACGTCAGGCCATTAACTATTTTTTGCATAAAAAAACCCTGTGAAAGTTAAGATGAATCAGTCGATGGATTCACATGGAAATAGTGGGGAAACCCCATGATATATTTTCACTGTTTACCAACATCTGGTTTGGAATTTGGATACAAGACTAAAACTAATAGTTTTACTCATTTCTCAAAAAGGGAAGTTTAGCTAATATCTGACCATGACCAACTTATAGTAAAAATTAATGAGCAAATCTGTGAATATTTCTCTCTTCAAACTAAACACTTGTTGTGCATACCCTTTAGTTGAATGAAACTTTTACTGGTTGGGTTGTACGTTGTACATGTATGATGTGTTTATTAAAACTAGAAGAAGTTGAACATTACTGATTTTTACTCTTACACCACTGGGTGATAAGCACCGTGTACTCAGTGCTTTCTTAGTCCTGCAGAAAGAAAATTCACATGCTACTCAGCTGGGATTCAAACCCACCAAGATCCCCGCACTCTAGAGCAGATGTCTTACTGCTAGAACACAGAGCGTGCCCGGTAACGAGAGGCTAGTTGGATTCCTGTAACTAGCAGCGGGTATTGATGCGATTATTTCACCTATTGAGCTAGAGGATCAGAAAGTATTTTCTCTTTCAAATACCAAAGATGTATTTTCACTTAAAATGTCAGTTTTTAGAAATGGTAAAAAAATAATAATAATTTGACGTTTAATGACAAGTACTGCTGGTATACCTGCAAGATTACGTAAACCTTGTGTGGACATTTTTGATTGTATCAATAACAAAAACAAAAGAACTGTAAAAGGCCTATTGTACAGTCAGAATCAGTCCCAAAAAGCAGAGAGATTTTCAACCAAAGTTTTACAACAAATTTCACTGCATGCAAAAGGGACACTTCTGTATTGCCATACATACGTGTAGGAGGCGCAATGTTCCCTCATTTTTCTAACCAGGAGTGTTAAAGTGCACATGTGATGTGTAATTTAACTTCATGGGAAAGATCTACATGTATTGCGTTGTGTGTGACATGGCCCCAAAATCATCAGGATTTGTGTCAGTCAGTTGGAGCATAAAGCTGTAATGTAAATTTATGTGTACATTTGTACATTGAAGAATACATGGATTCGTATTAATGCCAGGCTGTTCAATATTACCCATCCCCACTATTGGTTTTGATTGGAATACAATCTAATTAGCCTTTTTGAGGTATGGTGGACACTATAGGAGTGCACTGTGGCTAGGTTTGCGGCGACACCACTCACACTATGTATATTAATCTCTCTTGAGTGTGCTATTGTGACCTAGTTTTTTTGGGGGGTCACCATTTGCAAAAAACGATTAAACAATTGATGTGTCCGTATGATCAATTTATCACTAAAAGAAACGGTGCATGAGAGGGTTAAGACTCAAATATTACAATGTAGTATGTTCTCTTTAAGTAATATGCAAACAGAGATCATAAACATTTTTCAAGAGTGTAAAAATGGGTCAGAGACTCCACATCTTGCCGCTGGTGTTTTTAGTAAAGAAGACTGCTGTACAATAAAAATGTCATCAAACCCTGTGCGTACCTTCGTTGTATATTCCTGCTCTATCGATTCCCCCATCTTCAGATTTAACATGATTGATGAAATCGCCAACCGTCTCTGTTACCGGCTTCAGGGTAAACTGGCAGCGCTCTCGTCTTGAAGGTAGAGGTACAAGTAAGACAGGGAGACCATTCTGGTACTCACACTGCACCCCTGTGGGGGAAAAAAACAAACAAACACTAAGTCAAAGTATTGATGCACATGCTTCCCTTGTATCCCTTTCAAGGTGTTTGTGGTATGGTTTTCTCGTCTCATAAAATCATTCGTAAAAATTTCTACCAGATTTGACATTTATGACAGATATTGGGCGCTATAGAGCAAGTTTGGATGGGTGACTAGAGGTGAATAGAGTCGACTAGACTTAACCATAGTCAAGCTAGATCAGCTGAACACTGCATGGTTCAACTACCTTGTTCAACTGGATCAACCTAGCCCCAGAGCACTGTTTCTCTAGTCAACTAGACTTAACCATAGCCAAGCTAGATCAGCCGAACACTGCATGGTTCAACTAGCTTGTTCAACGGGATCAACCTAGCCCCAGAGCACTGTTTCTCTAGTCAACTAGACTTAACCATAGTCAAGCTAGATCAGCTGACTGCATGGTTCAACTAGCTTGTTCAACTGGATCAACCTAGCCCCAGAGCACTGTTTCTCTAGTCAACTAGACTTAACCATAGTCAAGCTAGATCAGCCGAACACTGCCTGGTTCAACTAGCTTGTTCAACTGGATCAACCTAGCCCCAGAGCACTGTTTCTCTAGTCAACTAGACTTAACCATAGTCAAGCTAGATCAGCTGAACACTGCATGGTTCAACTAGCTTGTTCAACTGGATCAACCTAGCCCCAGAGCACTGTTTCTCTAGTCAACTAGACTTAACCATAGTCAAGCTAGATCAGCTGACTGCATGGTTCAACTAGCTTGTTCAACTGGATCAACCTAGCCCCAGAGCACTGTTTCTTTAGTCAACTAGACTTAACCATAGTCAAGCTAGATCAGCCGAACACTGCATGGTTCAACTAGCTTGTTCAACTGGATCAACCTAGCCCCAGAGCACTGTTTCTCTAGTCAACTAGACTTAACCATAGTCAAGCTAGATCAGCTGAACACTGCATGGTTCAACTAGCTTGTTCAACTGGATCAACCTAGCCCCAGAGCACTGTTTCTCTAGTCAACTAGACTTAACCATAGTCAAGCTAGATCAGCCGAACACTGCATGGTTCAACTAGCTTGTTCAACTGGACAAACCTAGCCCCAGAGCACAACTAATGATAATTTTAATGATAACGGTAGGTTTTGTTCAATATGACAGTAAAAGAAATTTGTTGCAGTGAGATGATTATTATATATAACACTCAACCTCAGAACTGCCAAAGTGACAAAATGTAAATTCAATGAGCTTTTTTTAATTTGACAAATTGAAATACAAGTAAGCAATTGAGTGATTAGGGACATTAGGGTACAAACTTCCTGCACATGACAGTATACTCTGATGGAAATATTTCTCAAGAAAACTACAGCCCTTGAAAATGCCTAGTTCTTGTAAGGGGTGAGGCATTAACCTTAAAACAATACCAACATGTTTTGGCCAGCGAGCTGTAACTGGTACAAAATACTCCATTCTCAAAACATAAATATTTTTGAACTTGGGGAAAAACAGTCCTAAAATGTCATCTTTGAATAGGCAACGCCATTTTCATTTTGCATCAAGCTCTTCCATTTGACAAGGCCAAGACAAGTGGCATGTAGTTCTGGACTCCTTGAAAATCCTGACCTGGAACAATACAATGGATTTATGATGATTTCGTACGGTTTTCACAAACAACAAATTGTCAACTGTCAAGTTTGTCAACGAGTAATGCCATACATGTAAACGTTTTGGCTTGCGGTAACACAATATCTACTTTGCTGTGTAGATTTTTGTGCTTTGAGAACTTGTCTTGCTATTATTCTACTGCCCCGGAGTAGATTTCGAAAGTAGTAGTCCCGACCGGTTTCCTACCTTCCGCCCAGGTAGTAGTTAAGAAGCAGGAGAGTTCTTTTCAGAACTTGGTAGTCTCCCGAATTCCGAAAATCTACTCTGCGGCAGTAGAATAGTCTCCCGAATTCCGAAATCTACTCCGCGGCAGTAGAGTATATAGCAAGACAAGTTCTCAAAGAACAAAAATCTACACAGCAAAGTAGATATTATACACATAGTGTTACCGCAGGCCAAATATACATTGATGCCCACCATGCAATGCCTCAAATCCTAATTGCCATAAACGTTACACAAGGTCCTTGCTCACTTTACGCTCTATTTAATGTAATTACATGTATCACATGACAGATGAAAGGAAATACATGATGTGTGGCACTGGTTATCCCAAGAAAAATACACACGCTGTCAGTGTCAAAAGTAAACACTCACAGGAACTACAGTACATGTATGTATGTACACGACACTAATAATTGCTTTTACATGTTAGTTTTAGATGAACTGGTAGGATCACAATGTACTTGTCAAGACTAGAATCAACGTACAGTGTACACAACGTAGGCAATGGCTTCTGTGGCTTACAACATGTAGTTAGTTCAGGCCTGAAACAAGGCAATGGATTTCTGATGATTTTTTAAACCTGTTTGATCCGGGACTTCTGACATTTTTCCAGTACCACCCACAGCTACATGTATTCTAATCAATCCAATTTTTTTTATTTGTGGATTATTGTTGTTGAAATTAAATGACTTCATGGAAGCAACAGCAGTCGATTGCCTCAATGCCCCTGGTTACTGCCTTAGTGCCCCTTGAAATGTTCCAATAGAAATTTCCATTTCCCTCATTGCGGTGCCCTTTACCATGTTTACTACAGAGGTCTGCACTGATGACTAAACAAAGTGTAGTTTGTAACATACATTGTGGTATGGCACTGGGATAAGAAAACTTTTCTTCTGTAAATCCTCAAAGAAAAAATTCTCTAAAGCTAAAAGGTCTAACTCTGTGCAATCTGTCAAAGCATTTTAAAAGGTTTTATTTTATGTTTTTTTGTGAATTTGATCTTAATAAAAAGAAATATAAACGAATACAAAAATTATAGGCCTATATAATTTTGTTTGCGTATCTGCCCAATATGAGCGCTAATGTATCTTATGCATCATGGGGAGAACATGGCCAAGTTCACACAAGGACCATCAACAAGAGGCCGATACTGAATGGTACCAACACATGTTTTTGAGCATGAGTACCAGTTAATATCAGCCGCTAGTCGACAAATAGTCATTGTGCGAAATTGTCTACACAAGGCTCATACAGCTTATAAATTACTTCCTGTGTGCAATTCTGCTAAGAACAGATCTAGTATCAGACTCTATTAAATTAATTGGTATGCTGAGAACCAATTAATTACACACTCAATACATGGAAGCTGGCTGACTAACTGGACACGTTGACACAAGTGTATGGCCACCTGTTACCATGGTGACTGTAATCAGTAAAATAAGGCAGGCCAAGATATTAGCCAGTAGGTCAAATTTGTTGAAGGAGGTTTGGAGGTTGTACTTGAAAAGCTTAAGTGTGCATCAGTAAATCTCTTAAAAGTACATATTTAAAAAAAATGCTAGATAGAGGCTATGGAGGCAATTGCTTCCACTTCCATTGCCTTGGTGCCCCTTGAAATTGACCTTTTCCTCCTACATGTAGAGGTTTCCTTTATTAATGAGAAACTCGTTCCTTGGCTCTTACAGGCCTGTAAAGGATTCCCCACAGTAAAGTAAACTCAACTAAAACGCTGCATACTGTGTGTAAATGTAGGCCTATGTCGCAAGCCCTGTCCAACTCCAGACCCTTATCCAACATACAAAACAGAACACTTACTTTTCCAGCAGGTGAAAAAAGAGCCAGACTTATTACAAAGTCTTAAAAGCTTCAATTTATTTCCGGGGACTTGTAGATGATTGACAAACTGCTTCAGGCAGAGCGGTATGGAAATTGTGAGTACGTGATTAAACTTAAAGGAAGCATTTCAAGAAATGACATGTTCTTGATACGTCTAAGTGTGTCATGGATTTCTGCAAGCTAATTTTGAAGCCATGGATTGAACTGTTTTTTTCTCTCATTCCACCACACATTTACCTTTGAGATACATAATTAAAGGGTCAAATGTCAAAACAACTTTCACTGGACACAAAATATTCTTACACGACAAGACATTTTGTCTTCCTTTTTCATAATTTATGCTGAGCTTTAGAGGTGAGGTAGAGTATGGAGCTAAAAACGTAATCGCAAAATAATGAATACACTGACCATGATGTAATTTCACAGACAAAAAGCTACCCCTGCTTCTGGAGTAAATGTAGGATTAAAGGAAGGGTCTCTGGTTGGTTTTTGTAAATGTACACTGATGTATCTATAGGCAAAATTATCAAGCCCTGTTTCGGTAATTTCATCAAGAACATAAAATAAATCCACGCTAAGGGAGGTAACAGCAGGTACCAATTGCATCTACCCCTGGCAGTTTTTGAGAGCAGTATTCAAGCGGACACTACAGAAATTTCCAAAAGTTGCCTGCAGGCAATCCTTGGAGATTCCAATGTTTTGACATGCTTTATTTCTAATCAATGAGGGCACTTCAGACAAAATAATTTTTCAGGATGCTTACTACCATTGCCATCTTTAAAACAAGCAGGCTTTTAGGTAAAAATTACACAATTTCTTTTTTTGTTCCTTACCAAAGTATGACCCTACCTTTAAGTGAGATAACTACAGGCATTAATAAACTGAGAGTTATTCCATAATTTACAAGTACTGTCAGGATGATAACATCAGGTTTGCCAAGGTCTAATGCACCCAATGTACAACCATAGAGCAAGGACGACAACAGTTTGCCTTTAAACATTATTGGATTATTCACTACATTCATGAAAATCTCTATCAGTTTATTATACAGGTAACACACACTGTTTGAAACAATTATGTTTATGCAGGTGCAGCAATAGCGAAGCACCTTAACATACAGTGACTTGGATGTGACCATTGTGTAGACTCAACAACTGCCGATTCATTGGAATTTTAAATTTGACGAGTTTTCAAGAGGACTTGTGGAGACCTTGGAAACATGTGATCACATGTGATGTCATTCAACCGCAACTCAGCAAACTGGATTCATATATTTGCACAATTTTGAATAATTTAAAGAGGATACCTGGCACAATTTTGAATAATTTTAAATAATTTAAAGAGGATACCTGGCACACACTACACAAAGTATCTACTGGTTAATGAGTCGGACACGGTCATAAATGCAAATTTGACGATTGGAAAAAGTTAATGGGGTTTGCGAACTTAGACTGTTACTGTCAGACCTGATACGTTGTTATTGTAAAGCCACAAAAAAAAATTGTTGATCGTCCCTGCTTGACCCTACGAAACACCCCTACCCCTTTTTTTTCTTCATAAAAATGGCCTTTTCAATGATCTTTTCAGTCAAATTTAGCTCCATTCTGCGCCGCACACACAGTTACATTTTTTGTAGGTTTGAAAATATGTTTGAGGAAAGGTTATATTCATGTTGGAAAAAACAAGAACAATTCTTCAAATATTTACTTAGGCTACACTGCATTTTTGTTTTTTGAAAATGTTTTACAGAAAAAGTCATCTAGGAGTTATTTAAATGGGTTTAACAAAACAACTAAAAACATCAAAATCACAAAAACCCTCTGTTTTATAATGATTGTGATGATTTCTTTATAGTTTTTTTCTTCATATTTTGCCATGTCAACGAAACTAAATGCAGGACGCCAAACATTTTTGGTTTTTTTATTTGCCTTAGTTACAATGTAAAATCGAGACCAAAACATAATATAGGCACTCCATTGTAAACAAGGTCACATACTGTAGTCTACATCACACACTCAGTCATCGGAGTCATGAGAAAAATAGTTTTAAAAAACCATCACCGTTTTTACTGTTTTCAAACAGTGGATTTTGGACTCGCGAGATCAAATTAACTGATACTCAATACTCGGTCCAGTGTAAATTTCAAGCCATTCATTGTACATACATGTATTCTTATAATTTCAAACTATTAATTAGCATAAATTGCATTTCCAATGCAGTCACTTCCACAAAAAAACAACTTTCTGTCCATGGTTGTTAATGGGTGATTAAGTTTAATGATAGTGTAATAAACATTAAGTCATACTA
Organism: Plazaster borealis; assembly: GCA_021014325.1. Lineage (NCBI taxonomy): Eukaryota > Metazoa > Echinodermata > Asteroidea > Forcipulatida > Labidiasteridae > Plazaster > Plazaster borealis. The sequence goes on along the minus strand of CM037468.1, from coordinate 16,506,957 downwards.
CATGTACCACAGCGCATACGGTGTACACAGGAAATGCTGTGGTTCTGCTCCTTGCTTTTGGAAAACAATATCTACATGTAGGCCTACAATTTAAACTAATGTATGTTATTGTAGTAACCCACCGCTAGGATTCGAACCAGCCTCTTGTCACTGTGCAGACTCGGTGATCAAGTGGTAAGACATGATCATCTGCTCTAGAATTGGCAAGGGTCATGGGTTCAAATCCCACCTAAGTAGATGCATACTGAGGATTTTTTTCTAAAGGACTCGGGAAAGTACTGAGTTTACATGCACAATAATATAGCCTTTCACACATCAGTGTATGATAAAAAAATATTCTTCATCCCCAAACAATTATTACATCTACTGAAAAATGTGCGTGTTCTTTAAAAACATAGGATTCGACTCGTCAATGGTGATATATTAAGTGTACTGTACATGTATGTAACAAGTAACATGCAATAATTCCATTACAAATTATTGTTTGGTTAACAAAAATGCAATGAAAATAATACACTTTAAAAAGGAAACGTTTAAATTCAGTGCAGCTATGATTTGACTGTCTACAGTCAATACATTCTAAAATAGAATGCTCCAAGGATCACCACATACTATTTCACCATTCAGAAATGCCCCCCCCCCCCCGGTGCCCCTCCTCTCTTTTGCCACTTACTCGCTGATGTCTTTGACTCGAGACCTTCCTAAATGCTTCAAAATATTCCACTCTGTAATAAGTCAGCACCAAATTGTTTAGTCTCCGACAAGATACATGTAGGTCTGCCTGACTCAAAGCTAAGGTGGTTTTCAGGTACAGTAAACATCTTCCAAAATCAGGTAAAAAACATGAACAGGATTTTGAAAGACTTGAGCAGGGGCATAGAGGTATTGACCAGGGGTATGGAGGTAATGACCAGGGGCATGGAGATATTAACCAGGGGCATGGAGGTAATGACCAGGAGTATGGAGGTAATGACCAGGGGCATAGAGGTATTGACCAGGGGTATGGAGGTATTGACCAGGGGTATGGAGGTAATGACCAGGGGCATGGAGATATTAACCAGGGGCATGGAGGTAATGACCAGGGGTATGGAGGTAATGACCAGGGGCATGGAGGCAATGACCAGGGGTATGGAGGTAATGAACAGGTGCATGGAGGCAAAGAACAAGGGCATGGAGGCAAAGAACAGGGGCATGGAGGCAAAGAACAGGGGCGTAGAGGTAATGACCAGGGGCATGGAGATATTAACCAGGGGTATGGAGGTAATGACCAGGGGTATGGAGGTAATGACCAGGGGCATGGAGGCAATGACCAGGGGTATGGAGGTAATGACCAGGTGCATGGAGGCAAAGAACAAGGGCATGGAGGCAAAGAACAGGGGCATGGAGGCAAAGAACAGGGCGTAGAGGTAATGACCTGGTGCATGGAGGCAAAGAACAGGGGCGTGGAGGCAAAGAACAGGGGCATGGAGGCAATGACCAGGGGCGTGGAGGCAATGACCAGGGGCGTGGAGGCAATGACCAGGGGCGTGGAGGCAATGACCAGGGGGCATGGAGGCAATGACCAGGGGGCATGGAGGCAATGACCAGGGGCATGGAGGCAATGACCAGGGGCGTAGAGGCAATGACCAGGGGCATGGAGATATTAACCAGGGGCATGGAGGTAATGACCAGGGGTATGGAGGTAATGACCAGGGGCATGGAGGCAATGACCAGGGGTATGGAGGTAATGAACAGGTGCATGGAGGCAAAGAACAAGGGCATGGAGGCAAAGAACAGGGGCATGGAGGCAAAGAACAGGGGCGTAGAGGTAATGACCAGGGGCATGGAGGCAATGACCAGGGGCATGGAGGCAATGACCAGGGGCGTGGAGGCAATGACCAGGGGGCATGGAGGCAATGACCAGGGGCATGGAGGCAATGACCAGGGGCATAGAGGCAATGACCAGGGGCATGGAGGCAATGACCAGGGGCATGGAGGCAATGACCAGGGGCGTGGAGGCAATGACCAGAGGGCATGGAGGCAATGACCAGGGGCATGGAGGCAATGACCAGGGGCGTAGAGGCAATGACCAGGGGCATGGAGGCAATGACCAGGGGCATGGAGGCAATGACCAGCGGCGTGGAGGCAATGACCAGGGGGCATGGAGGCAATGACCAGGGGCATGGAGGCAATGACCAGAGGCATAGAGGCAATGACCAGGGGCATGGAGGCAATGACCAGGGGCATGGAGGCAATGACCAGGGGCATGGAGGCAATGACCAGGGGGCATGGAGGCAATGACCAGGGGCAAGGAGGCAATGTCCAGGGGCAGGAAGGTAATTGCTTTCATTGCCTATGTGAAGTATCAGACCACAATTAGAACAGGACTGTGTCTCACCGTGATCACTTGATGCCGTACAGTAAGCCGCTGCACAAAGTCTTAAACTCCCAGGTAAGAAACGCTGAATATCCTGGTGAATTGAAGAACAATTAAGAAATACATCAGATAATAAGATTTATCCACTGAGCCTAGCCCCAAATACAGGGTGTGTGGTAGCCTAGTTCGTGGGATGGATACGTGTGTCTCTGCCCCTCGATCACTCACACTGAGACAGCACACAGCCGTCACACGAAATGCACAGTACTTTCAGTTTATCAATTAGTTTGGACTTTGAAAGAGTAAATTCATTCCAATCCTCTGTTTTCAATTTATAACACACACAACCAATCTGGGATAACTTCATGAAATGTCAACAAATGCCTTGAATCCAACCTACACTTTCTTAGGTTTCTAATTTTTCAACAGAATGGATACATGAATTTTGTTTTCCTTTAATAACAAATTCCTCACAAGAAATTTTTGAAGTTAATTGTAAAATATGTCATAATATTGACCTTTTAAACAAATAATTGATAGGCCTAGAGGATATTTCATCGTGCGGCGGGAAACTCTTGCTCACACATGCCCCAAAAAACTAAAATGGCCTTCAGCAGTAACGCAGACGATGTCCAGACTAGACCACCATAGACCTGAAAATGGCTTATTTTTCGTGATGTTAATACTTTATAATAATTCAATGTGCCTAGCCTGTAGACTGTGTATACTTTATTGTAGGCCTACATTCTGTAAATCTTTTTAATATAAAGAACCCCAAAAACCTTTAATTGCAAACACTGTCTGTTTGATGTTGCACAATAGTCGAATAGCCACATTAAATTGTCATCTTAATTTTGATCAGCAGATCTTATAGTTATATAGCCTGCCCGATATGGGGCAGAGGGTCCCCCCCCCCCAATGTTCCCATAACACACTACTATTTTCCTCTTGAATAGAACTCCACCCCCCCCCCTTAGTAAAATCCTCAAAAGAATTCCTGAGATTCCAAGCACACAATGAAGACACAATAGGGGGGGTACACCATGCCCCATACCGAGCACCATTTGGCAGATCTGTGATGGGTGGTGGATAAACATTTTAGCGGCTGTTTGCTTCCTGCATCCTTGCCTTCCTACCCTAATCCTTGGACCAGTGGCAGTTGGTGTGGTCCACAAACCGGCTTTCCAATATTTTTAAGTTTTTAGTGTTGTGATCTATTTATTTATATTTGCCAAGGTGACCAAAGAACAGTTATAACCAACATTTCTAATGAATAATGTCACCAAATAAAGAAAGATTATTTCTTACCCTTTTGCCAGGTTTTGAGACCGCAGAAAGAGCAAAATATGCTTGTTGTTTGCAGCGGTCCAAGCGGAAGATTGATCTGAACGCCATTTTGCTGTTTTGCTGTCAAGTTTATTGTAGTCTGGTTCTTCCGCAACGCCTCAACCCCGCATTGAATGCACAGTGGTTCCATGAGAGGCAGATGAACCAGACGCACCCTGCCCACGTAGACTGGTACCTCAATTCAACAACAAAAATTTCCTATTTGCTATGTGTGGGTAAACTTGATTTTGAAACGGGTACCGTTTAACAAGTGAAGAGAAATGCTCAATTGACTTGCTCTATGAAGGCCGGTGCTGGTGATGTTTTGATCAGGTAGAGTTTGCCTTTTTAATTTTCTAACAACGGAATTCAAATGTTTGTTATAAACATGTACGTTTTATGGCTTTATTCGGTATATTCTGAGGGTATTTCATTTTTGTAGATGCTTAACTTGCTTATTTATAAGTTGGTGGTTATTTTGCAACCGAAAGCGAAAGCCAGGCGAAAGCAAAGTGCTTGTGTAAAAATGTAAACATGGTAAAACTTTACTTTTATTTTATTTTTAGCTGATGCCTGCTGTTTCAATCATGCATAATTTTGTATTGATGGATTAGGTGCAGAGACGGTTTCCAAACAGGATGTTCCGATCTGTAGCACGACGGACCCTCCAAGTCCTCGTTCAGCAGCAATGGAGGAGTTTGACAAGTGCGCCCCCTGGTGTCGTCATCCAGTCCCCATCTCGTATCAAACACATCTTGTCCCTCTTTGGGGGCGGGGCTGGTGTGGTAACCGCAGCGATCATGTGGGAAAGGTCAGTACTACAGTGCATGATTGTGAATGTTTAAGAGGATACCAGGAAAAGGGGCGGGGTCAAGGTCGGGGGACGAGGTCGGGGGACGAGGTCGGGGAGGAGGTGCGCGGGTTTAAGACCTATAAAAAAAGGAAGTGCATTCTACGAAAAAAAATAAATAGAGTAGAGAGTTGTTGACCCGAGTCTGAGACCGGGCATGGACTTGCTCTAAAAAAGATTTGCCATGAAAGATGAGAGAGACTTGAATTTGATGACAGCTCTGCATAAAAATAAGCAGCAATTTACAAAATGTGAATGTTGTTCTCTTGATCTATTGATTCTGTTTTCTTTGTTCACCCCAAAATTGATTTCTAAAATGGTTTATTACTTTAAATTGTATTAATTTAATGATGATGAATACTATGTTGGTCACAGGGCACAGATGATTCATGCCCAAGAGGTCCAGAAATCAGAGGAAGATGCTGTCATGGCATCGGAGGACCAGAGTGATGGGGAAGGAGAAGAAGTGGAGAAGAAGAAGAAAGGGCCTGGGTTCAGAGATAGAAAGGTAAACTCACAAGTCAAGATTTTAGGCCCAGATTAAACTCACATTCACAAGTCAAGATTGCTGTTCATGTCCAGATTAAACTCACAAGTCCAGATTGCTGTTCAGATCCAGATTAAACTCACAAGTCCAGATTGCTGTTCTTGTCCAGATTAAACTCACAAGTCCAGATTGCTGTTGAGGTCCAGAATACACCCACAAGTCAAGATTGCTGTTCAGGTCCAGATTAAACTCACAAGTCCAGATTGCTGTTCAGGCCCAGATTAAACTCACAAGTAAAGATTGCTGTTCAGGTCCAGATTAAACCCACAAGTCAAGATTGCTGTTGAGGTCCAGATTAAACTCACAAGTCAAGATTGCTGTTGAGGTCCAGATTAAACTCACAAGTCCAGATTGCTGTTCAGGCCCAGATTAAACTCACAAGTCCAGATTGCTGTTCAGGCCCAGATTAAACCCACAAGTCAAGATTGCTGTTCAGGTCCAGATTAAACTCACAAGTCAAGATTGCTGTTCATGTCCAGATTAAATTCACAAGTCCAGATTGCTGTTGAGGTCCAGATTAAACTCACAAGTCCAGATTGCTGTTGAGGTCCAGATTAAACTCACAAGTCCAGATTGCTGTTCAGGTCCAGATTAAACCCTCAAGTCAAGATTGCTGTTGAGGTCCAGATTAAACTCACAAGTCAAGATTGCTGTTGAGGTCCAGATTAAACTCACAAGTCCAGATTGCTGTTCAGGCCCAGATTAAACCCACAAGTCAAGATTGCTGTTCAGGTCCAGATTAAACCCACAAGTCAAGATTGCTGTTCAGGTCCAGATTAAACTCACAAGTCCAGATTGCTGTTCAGGTCCAGATTAAACTCACAAGTCCAGATTGCTGTTCAGGCCCAGATTAAACTCACAAGTCCAGATTGCTGTTCAGGTCCAGATTAAACTCACAAGTCAAGATTGCTGTTCATGTCTAGATTAAACTCACAAGTCAAGATTTCTGTTCATGTCCAGATTAAATTCACAAGTCCAGATTGCTGTTGAGGTCCAGATTAAACTCACAAGTCCAGATTGCTGTTGAGGTCCAGATTAAACTCACAAGTCCAGATTGCTGTTGAGGTCCAGATTAAACTCACAAGTCAAGATTGCTGTTGAGGTCCAGATTAAACTCACAAGTCCAGATTGCTGTTCAGGCCCAGATTAAACCCACAAGTCAAGATTGCTGTTCAGGTCCAGATTAAACCCACAAGTCAAGATTGCTGTTCAGGTCCAGATTAAACTCACAAGTCAAGATTGCTGTTCAGGTCCAGATTAAACTCACAAGTCAAGATTGCTGTTCATGTCCAGATTAAACTCACAAGTCAAGATTTCTGTTCATGTCCAGATTAAATTCACAAGTCCAGATTGCTGTTGAGGTCCAGATTAAACTCACAAGTCCAGATTGCTGTTCAGGTCCAGATTAAACTCACAAGTCAAGATTGCTGTTCATGTCCAGATTAAACTCACAAGTCAAGATTTCTGTTCATGTCCAGATTAAATTCACAAGTCCAGATTGCTGAGGTCCAGATTAAACTCACAAGTCCAGATTGCTGTTCAGGTCCAGATTAAACCCACAAGTCAAGATTGCTGTTGAGGTCCAGATTAAACTCACAAGTCAAGATTGCTGTTGAGGTCCAGATTAAACTCACAAGTCCAGATTGCTGTTCAGGCCCAGATTAAACTCACAAGTCCAGATTGCTGTTCAGATCCAGATTAAACTCACAAGTCCAGATTGCTGTTCAGGTCCAGATTAAACCCATAAGTCAAGATTGCTGTTCATGTCCAGATTAAACTCACAAGTCCAGATTGCTGTTCATGTCCAGATTAAACTCACAAGTCCAGATGGCCGTTCAGGTCCAGATTAAACCCACAAGTCAAGATTGCTGTTGAGGTCCAGATTAAACTCACAAGTCCAGATTGCTGTTGAGGTCCAGATTAAACTCACAAGTCAAGATTGCTGTTGAGGTCCAGATTAAACTCACAAGTCAAGATTGCTGTTCATGTCCAGATTAAACTCACAAGTCCAGATTGCTGTTTAGGCACAGGTGTAATGGTAATAACAAGAATAATGTATCCTATCTGTAAAGCAGTGGACAATAATAAGGTGTATTTTTATTTTATTTTTTCATGAAGATTATCGAGTATGAAAATCGCATTCGCGCCTACTCAACACCAGACAAGATATTCCGTTACTTTGCCACGTTGAAGGTGGTCACGGATGACGGAATTTCAGAGATCTTCATGACGGCAGAAGATTTCATACGGACCATCACTCCAGATGAGAAACAACCAGAAGGTGAGACTAGCTTTATAATGCTAAATTAAGGATTAACTCTTAAAAACTTCTGTCACTACGAATTTTTGAGGAAAATCCACAAGACTGCAGTGCTTGTAGCCAAGAATGTTTACAGGACTAGAATGGTTGTTTACAAAACCAGAATTGAAATGAGAAATTAATACCAACACAGTTTAACATTTGAACTGTTTTAATTTGAATAAGCACTAAGAGAAGATAGATCTCATTTGTATTATGGATAAGTATTCTTCAATAAGAAACAGAATTTTAAAGATTTTTTTTCAGACTGAAAGTCAACATGTGAACAAAATCAATAGACAGGCGGACTGGTCCAGTCATGAGATTACTGGCATGATGCAAAAGTTATTGGCCTCGGGCCTGCGGTCCAGTGTAAATTTTGAGCCCTGCACTAGCTAGCAGGTCTCTGCTTGACTTTGGGCAAGGCAAATCACTGCAGTTTACCTTCAATGGCTGGAGTTTCCCTAACTTTTTGTTTTCACTTGCTGCTTGGACTAGTGGACCTGACCTTTGAGTAGTCCTGCAAGAATTTCCATTACTCTACATTTACAAACATTTGCAATCAAATCTCTCTTTTTCTGACCATACTCTGTTGTTGTTCTTTCAACACATACACTACTTATTGGTGGTACTACCTACCTGGTCCCAGGTGTTTTGGCAAGCATTCGACCAGCCGTTAAGGGGAAGAGCTGGAAGATAATTTCCAGTTATAACCATATATTTGTTTTCCTCTTTTTGTTAAAAGGTCTGGGACTAGATCAGTTCAAGAAGGTTGAAGCAAAGGTATGCAGAAATTAAAGTTTTGTCTGCATTTTAATTTTATATATAGTTCAGACTATGAAATTGGTGTTTGGTGAATGTCAAAGTACTAGGTTTGTAAAACAAATTGGTTTGGGAAATATTACTTGGTGTAGAATTGGTATTAAGTCTGATCTCACTGTCAAGTATTTCTAGTTGGAAAAGTAACACCTTTCAGTTTGTTCACTATCTGACCATTCAATATCATCCACTGTGGTTTTGAATGATAGATGCACTATGGTAGCCTGCAATGATATCATGTGGTGAATGCATCTACACAGTACACAGTCAACCCTCCTACTGTCTGACCATTCAATATCATCCACTGTGGTTTTGAATGATAGATGCACTATGGTAGCCTGCAATGATATCATGTGGTGAATGCATCTACACAGTACACAGTCAACCCTCCTACTGTCTGACCATTCAATATCATCCACTGTGGTTTTGAATGATAGATGCACTATGGTAGCCTGCAATGATATCATGTGGTGAATGCATCTACACAGTACACAGTCAACCCTCCTACTGTCTGACCATTCAATATCATCCACTGTGGTTTTGAATGATAGATGCACTATGGTAGCCTGCAATGATATCATGTGGTGAATGCATCTACACAGTACACAGTCAACCCTCCTACTGTCTGACCATTCAATATCATCCACTGTGGTTTTGAAGGATAGATGCACTATGCTAGCCTGCAATGATATCATGTGGTGAATGCATCTACACAGTACACAGTCAACCCTCCTACTGTCTAACCATTCAATATCATCCACTGTGGTTTGGAATGATAGATGCACTATGGTAGCCTGCAATGATATCATGTGGTGAATGCATCCACACAATACACAGTCAACCCTCCTACTGTCTGACCATTCAATATCATCCACTGTGGTTTTGAATGATAGATGCATTGTGCCAGCCTGCAATATGATGTCATGTGGTGAATGCATAGTCTACACAGTGCCTACATACAACCCCTGCAGTAGAATGGTTTCAAATGGTTGGTCAAGTTACTGGAAAATTTTACCAAAAGTAGGAGAGTTTATGACAAAAACAAACCACCATATGGTGACATTTTCCACTAAATCTTTACACTGAGAACTTTTCTTTGTAACCGAAAGAAATAATTGGAGTGACTTTCTATAAATTCTTTTCAATGTTGTGTAGAAACTGAACTTGAAGAACCAGAAGTTTGAGGAGGACAGTATTTTTGGGATGTTGGGGGAGTGTGGATTGATCTCCTTCGCTGACTACATGTTTCTAATCACAGTCTTGTCAAGTAAGTTTGTTAAAGCCTGGGTTAGGCGAAATATTAAACAATTCATGTTTAGCGTCCCAGCCCGCTTCCTTTTTTTCTTTTTCTTTTACGAAAAAAAACCTGATAAATTTTAACGTTCTCATTATCAAGTGGCAGCTATTTTGAAAAAAGCTTGCAACCATCTTGAAAAATAGCCCAGCCTGTTGTCTTAAAAATGTGTCGAGCGGCCATTTAAAAAGAAAAACCCCCCCAAAAAACCCTCCTCCTTCCTTGTTTCAATCCTATATAGTTGTAGGTATATACCATAAAACTAACCTGTGAAAATTTCATTTCAAAAGGTGGTAGCGTTTTTGAGATATTGCCGAAAATCTGGAGTGGTTATGTCCACGCAGGAAGAATAATCTGCAGTTGGAATAAACAATCTAAGAAAAGTTACTGCAGTAATGCTTCTCAGATTCAATTTTTAGGGGATAAAAAGTGATATCTTTTTCCATAACCGCAGTACTTCAAAGTGAAAAGTTTCTCAAAATGCATTATACTATCCAAAGCTGCTGTACTTCTTACCAAGTAAGTTTTTATTACCATTACTATTTAAAGCACCTTACAAAATGATGACCTCGTTCATCAGGCCATGCAATCCAGAAACCATCTTAAGTCATTAGGAGTATGCAGCACCGTCGCTAAAATTGGCGCACAGGTTGTTGTTCATTCACATCAACAATCTCCATCCTTGCAGGTACCCATTTACTCCTGGGTGATGAGAAACAATTATTGTGAAGAGTATCTTGCTCATGGACACAAGTATCACAACCAGGATTTGAACCCACCATCCACTGACTCGGCCACCAGAACTCCAATGCGCTAGACAGCTTGGCTACAAATCGTGCTACAAATCACATTTAAAAACAGAATTTCTGAAAATTGTGATTGTACATATTTAATTTTGTGTGTACAAATGTAAGTCAAATTGGTTTTCACAATTGTTATGTTTTATTTCATAGCTCCTGAGAGACACTTTGAGATTGCTTTTCGGCTGTTTGACATCAACGGTGATGGCGACGTATCTTATGATGAATTCCAACAGGTGAACATAGCTTGATTAAAGAAACAAACTTCATACACTTTTAATCAGTAGCCGCCAGGATTATCTCAACCCTCACTGGGCCTTCCTGCAGGATTATTTTCAGGCAGTCATTCGGTCTGTTTAACAACTTCATTTTTTAATCCATTTTCTCACTTGTAGGTGACAGATGTCATCAGAGCTCAAACAGCAACAGGAAAAAAACACCGTGACCGTAAGACCACTGGAAACACTCTGAACAAACCCTTCAACAGCTCTCTGGACACTTTCTTCTTTGGCCCCACCCTGGACAAGAAGTTGACTTTTGAATCCTTTGGTAAATTTCACAAACATCTGAAGGAAGAGATTCTGAAAATGGAGGTAGGTCAACCTGTCCTTTTCTTCTTCTTAAAAGTGGTGCCCATTCAATTTTATAGAAGGAAAATCAACAATTTGCACAAGAAATCTGGAAACAAAAAGTGACTTCATACGTCCCCCTCCATTTCCTCTTTTACAGTTTGAAAGATATGAACCTGTCAATGGAAAGATCACAGAGCTGAACCTGGCTAACTTCCTACTGGTATACGCAGATCAGATTCCAAAACCTAGAAAATCACGGATGCGGAAGAGGGTCAAGAAGAAATTTGCCGGGGATGCCAAGGGACATGTAAGTATCTTTACCTTTTCTGTTTTGACCGCAGCGTGTTCTCAGATTTTTTAAGTGGGGTTGTAAATAAAACTTACCCCAACCATATCCTGGAGGTAACATGGTGCAAAACCATGCAAGGCCTTAAAGGTGTTCAACAAGACTTTATACTCCCAAAATGGCGAGCGTGGCAGACAGTAGCTGCAGGGGTCAATACAATGTATTTTTTTGACTGCAGGGAATAACACTTCAGGAGTTTATGGACCTTCAGCGTTTTCTGAGTAGCATACATGATGTAGATACAGCATTATCATTCTACCATGTAGCAGGTGCAGCAATTGATCAAGGTAAGCCTAGACACACAGTTATCACTACAGTTGCCACTTGGCCCCTTTTCATAAAGCTGTTTAAAGGTAGGGTAATAGATTGGTTTTTGTCAACATAATGCTGATTTATAGGTAAAATTATCAAAAAAGATAAAATTAATAAAAGTCACCTGTGCAAGTTTCAGCTGAATACAGCATCTACTTGTTGAGAAAACAGCGAAGAACTGTCATGGTATTTTCATTAAGATTGTCGAATCCGTCCACGTTAAGCAAGGTGACAGCAGGTACCAACCGCATCTTTGGCCGCCGTATTCACAAACGGACACAACAGAAATTTGAATCTCAAAAACTTGCCATATGGTGAGTTTTAGAGATTCAATTATTTCGACATACTCTTATTGAATTCTAATCAACAGGGACATTTCAGACCAAACAATTTTGCAGGATGCTTACTTGCATAACCGTCCATCAAGGGGGTTTGCGGATAGAAGTTACACAAATTTGTTTTGGGGTCATTACCAAAGTATGACCTTTTTCTTTAAGCTGAAAATATTGCTGAACAAATTTTCTTGCTAAGTGAAAAGACAGTGGACACCAGTCAAAACAGTGTAAACTATGTTTAATTATGGCTGGTAACCTGTTTCTGTGCTTAGCAAGCTTTTGTCCTTCAAGCTCTTCAAACTGTTTTCATTTTTTTGCATCACATCTTTGATACTTCCATCCATCTTTAAAACAGATACCTTAAAGCATGTTGGGAAAATGGTTGCAAAGGTACAGCTGACTGACAGGGTACTAGACATTGTATTTACCCTCTTTGATGAAAATGGTGAGTAAGTTTACACCCGGTTCAGACAGGCACTCTAGAGTTGCGCTGAACCAAATTATTGAATTAATAAGTACATGAAAAGTTTGACGTCTGAAACAGTTAGGAGCAACTGGACACGCTGAAAGTCGAAAGATCGACTGTTGCAGTCATTCGGAACGACTCGGGAGCGTCTTGGTTTCAGATGTCAATCTTGTCATGGGCTGAACCTAATGTAAATGTTATGTCAACTTCGCCTGTCTGAAACCAAAATTTGTTTGGGTCGACCTAGAGTCGCCTCTAATCTATTTGGTTCGGCGCGACTCTGGAGCGCCTGTCTGAACTGGGTGTTTTATTTTCAGAAATACAGTTACATTTACTTTTAACCAATCAGAGACCATCCTCGTAATAAATCATAACAACACTTGCTCACGAATCTGCTATCTATCTATCTTTTCTGAACTAAAATAAAACTTTTGTGAAATTCTCTCACTTGAGGTGTGTGATTAGAATCAGCCATGAATGTGTGTGCCATGAAATACAAACACATGATATATAAACAGTTCAAATCTCTAAACTTGTATGATTTATTTCACTTTTTTGTTTTCATTTCCTAGATGATGGGAAGTTAAGCAACAAGGAATTCGTAGGAGTTGTCAAAAACCGAATACAGAGAGGACTGGACAAGTCTAAGGAACTGGGGCTCTCGCGCATTTTGGATGCCATGTGGAAATGTGCCAGGAAAACACAGCTTTTCCCAAGTACTGGGAGCTAGTCTATTCTGGTTACAATATTCTTCATTATATTAGGCCACAGAAAAAATAAAAGTTGTTGATCTTCCTTTTTCCTTTAGGGTTTGGGGTGGGAGGCCGTTTCCTTTAAAAAAAAATGTTTAATTGAGTTTTGTTAACATGGCAAAATATGAAATAAACTATAAAGAAATCATCACAATCACTATAAAACAGAGGGTTTGTGTGATTTTGATGTTTTTAGTTGTTTTGTTAACTCCAAGATTACATTTTCTGTAAACAATTTCAAAAAACTAAAACACAGTGTAGCCTAAGTAAATATTGTAAATATTTGTATAATCTCTCTGGTTTTACAAAGCTCTCAGAATTGTTTTGGTCGGTGAATTTCTACATCAGAAACTTGTTTCTTGTCGGAGTCACCAAAATATGCCCTTGGTACGGTAACTAGTAGTAGAAGGAAACTTACAATCATTTTGCTATTTTGCAATAGAAACTAAAGTGTAAATGTTTGTTGCTTCAATCTCAATTCATCATCTACAGAAGGTCAAAGCTTAAGTCAAAATTATGACATATCTCATAATCACAACTATTTTTCCCCTCTCAGTGTCCCTTTAGTGCTTTCTTATTTATCTCAAAAAAATCTTTGGTTAATTAACATTATTTAATTGAATAGGATTGTTTATTTTAAACAAATTAACAATATTTTGCAAAATGTACAAAATCATACAATTTAACCGTTTTCCTGAAAATGTTTATACCTCCAGTGAAACAATTAATGACAATTTTGTGTGTTTCTTGTATTGTACCATCCATTTCTACATTTTTTCAATCTCCTTTTTTTGGGGGGCGGGGCAAGGGTTCTTAGCTCCCCTTCTGTTAATGCCACTGGCTAGGGGAAAGGAAAAATTTCTATAAATATTTGTTTTCCAATTTTCAAAAGAAGCAATAATTAAATATAGACCAGCCCTGGAATGACATGGAGGCCATGGTCTCTGTTGCCCTGGTTTTGGCCATGAACTTAAGATTTTGCAATGGAAGTGCCCTTTGCAAAAAATGGAAATGGCCTTGCCCTCTCAAAGATAAAATTCCAGGCCTGATATACAGAGGACATGTTTTGATTATATTTGTAGCTTAAAGGCACTGTACACATTTGGTAATTACTCAAAATTTATTTTAGCATAAAAACTGACTTCGTAATGAGCAACAGAGAGCTGTTGATATTATTAAACATCGTGAGAAACTACTCCCTCTGAAGTAACTTAGTTTTTGAGAAAGATGTAATTTCTCACTAAAACAATAAAAGACTTCTTGCAAGAAGCCTTTTATTCCTATCTGAAAGCACACAAATTTGTACAACAAGGGTGTTTTTTCTGTCATCATTTTCTTGCAACTTCGATGACCAATTGAGCCCAAATTTTCACAGGCTTGTTATTTTATGCATATGTTGGATAACACCAAATGAGAACACTGGTCTTTGACAATTACCAAACGTGTTCAGTGCCTTTAAGCTCCAGCTTTCTCATAAAGGGTCAGTACACGTTTGGTAATTGGAGCCTACTGTTTGTTTCAATCCTATATAAACTGCTCACAAAAAGTGAGGAAACTTTCAAATGTGCCAAAATTAGCAATTTTGTGTTACTGTGTGAACAAACAAATTGACCAAAACTAACCTGTGAAAATTCATTTCAAAAGGTGATAGCGTTTTTGAGATATTGCCAAAAATCTGGAGCAGTTATGTCCACGCAGGAAGAATAATCTGCATTGGAATACACACTCTGAAAAGCGTTATGGCCGTAATGCTTCTCAGATTCAAATTTTTGGGGATAAAAGGTGATATATTTTTTTTAATAACCGCAGTACTTCAAAGTGAAAAGTTTCTCAAAATTCATTATACTATCCAAAGCTGGGAGATCGCCAACATTAGGGCTAGATGGTTTAGTGGTAGAGCAGGTTCAAATCCCGCTCTAGTCAATTGTTCTTTGTTCAACTAAAAATTGCTCAAGATGTTGTTCACTAGCCGTTCTTTTCAGAACCACCACAACTCATCGAGAGATATTTCATGTACATGGTGTTACTGCAAACCTTACTAAATTATGTTTTACAATAATGCAACAAAAATTCTGATAGGTTATTTATGTGAAAGTATCTTTACACTCTTGGAAATTTTAATTGTTGTCTTAAAACTTCACAGTTGTGTACTATATAGGAAATTAAAATTAGTTATACAGCTTTTTCAATTTGATGTAATAGTTTTTCTGTTAATTTTGACAAATATGAGGTTCAAAAATGTATGTTGAACTTCAGTGATCAGTGTGGTAATAAAGCCATGCAGTAAATAAAATATTGTCCATTAAAATTGTGTACCTGGATATTCTCTTCCCCCTCCCCCTCCCCTCCCCTCCCCTCCCCTCCCCTCCCCCTCCCCTCCCCCACATTCCCTCCCGCAATAATCATCATGTTTAAGGTTAGGGAAGAAACAAGATAAATCAGCTAAAAACAAAGTTCAAGTTGTCAATTTCATAGAAGCTTTTATAGAACTGATTAAGCTTTTTTTTACCCTCCAAGACAAAAATTGTGTGTCAGCAATGTATGCCCCGCCCCCTCCAGAAAAAAGTTAAAATTTCTCTACACTTGGAAGAGCGCCCTCAAGGACATTCATTAACCTATAAATTTGCTTGGCGCTGAAAAGTTGAAGTCTGAAACATGATGGCAGCCAGAAAGTTTGGAAATTTTGCTGTTTCTGGACAAGAAGGACGGTTGCCAGTGGTTACTGTGGATGCATTCACGGATAGACCTTTCGCTGGAAACCCAGCTGCTATCTGCTTGCTAAATGAGGTATGGGAATAGTGTTTGTCTGAGCATTGAGATGTTGTTTTTCTTTCTATCAACGTTAGTTGTTCACACAATTACACTCGCACTGACTGTCGATCGAACTCGAATCGAAGCACTTTCAATGATGTAGTATAAATAATGTAGACAAGCATGACAAGCTGGCCTAGTGTGAGCACAAAATAACACAATGCAATGAAACATAAGGCCACATAAAATAAAACAAATTGATCGTGCTTTTTTTCAGGGTTGGGGGTGGGAAGGCGTTTGTTTGTGGGTTTTCTTTTATAGTTTTGTTAACAATCATCATGGCAAAATATGAAATAAACTGAAATCATCACAATCAGATCACTATATGACTTTGTGTTGTGTGATTTTGATGTTTTTAATTGTTTTGTTAAACCCATTTTTTTTATATGACATTTTCTTTTAAAAAATTCAATAAACTAAAACGTAGTGTAGCCTACTAAAGTAAATGTAGGCCTATGAAGAATTGAACTTCTTGTTTTTTCCTTCCTCCATGTTTTTTCCAACATGAATAACCTTTCTTCAAACATATTTTCAAACCTATGTTATGTCATGTGTATGTTAGCCCACCTTGTTGAGCTGTAATGGCTCTCTTTTATCATCGGTCTTATAACACTCATAACACTGAGTGTTAGGCCTATAAGATCGATGTTAAAAGAGAGCCATTACAGCTCAACAAGGTGGGCTAATGTTATGTAGGCCCTAACTGTGTGTGCGGTGCAGAACGGAGCCAAATTTGACTGAAAAGATCATTGAAAAGGCCGTTTAAATGATTATAAAAAAAAGCAAAAAATTGGGGTTTCGTAGGGTCAGTCAGGGACGCGATCAACAATTTTTTTTTTTTTAATGTGGCGGGTGGCCTGAAAATTTGGATCATGAACTGAAAATTAGCAAGAAATAACGACACAATTTCAGTTAAAAAGTGGGACAATGAAGCAGATGTAGTTGTAGGGCTGTTTTGGGCAGTGGTGGCATGAGTGAGATTGGTTGCTGGTGCGATGACTGGTGTGTCAGAAATAATGTAGTTTAGAGTAGACTAGAAGAAGCAAGTGGGCCTAAATCAATGTCTTTTTTAACACTCATGTAGGCCTACATCGATGAAATTCAAACTTGTCTTTGACTGGAGCGTTTTATTTTGTTCGTAAAAGGTTTGATTTATTTTTGTCTAATTAGGATATTCCAGATGAGACTAAGATGAAAATTGCAGCCGAGATGAATCTATCAGAGACGGCTTATTTGCAGACAGTTGAACCGGAAGAATCATTTCAGAATGGTAAACACAAGAGTCTTCCCATCCCAAAGGTTGTGATAATCGTAACCCTCGATCCTCCAGACAGTCAAAGACGGAGGGTTACGGAGTGCTTTGTGTACTGGAGCGTGTCAGTAGATACGTGTGAATTTGACGTATGAGTTGCCTTCAGTTGACTATTATTTTACGACCTACTATATCCTTTTTCTTTCATACAGCAAGTCGGGTGAAAATTCGTTGGTTCACACCCACCAATGAGGTCAATCTATGTGGCCATGCAACCCTGGCATCTGCGGCAGCCTTGTTTTACGTCGTCGGTAACCGCTGTGATTCCATCAGGTTTCAGTCAAAGAGTGGGGAGCTGATAGCGAGTCGGGAGGGGAAATCCATCGGCTTGGATTTCCCTCTGAATAAACCATCAAAGGAGGTATTTTACCATTCCGACTTTCTCAGACACTTTCCAGAACAAATCTAGTAAGCTCAGTGTATTTTCCTTTACAGAAACGGATAACCAGCCATATTGCTTTGTAGTTTACATTGCTGCAACTGATGTCCTACCGGTACTATTTTTTTCCTTAAGCAAATTAAATTGCTGTGTAACTTTTTCTGCAAGTTGACACCTTGAGACTGATCTTTTATGTTCTGCACCTTGTTGCCCTGCCGCTGACTGAACACAACAGGGTCCAATTTCATAGCACAGAAAAGATATAATCAGTCTGTTCCTCTAGTTTTTGACGGTGTGGGGCTTAACAAATTGGAACACACTAAATTTCTTGGTGTAGAAATTGATAAACATTTATCCTGGAGAAATCATATTAGTGAAGTTACTAGTAAAATAGCTAAAAATATTGGTATAATTAATCGTCTAAGGAAATTCGTACCTGGTTATATTTTACTAACACTTTATAACTCTTTAGTTTTGCCGTATCTAAATTACTCAAATCTTACATGGGGTGGTTCCTTGTCACAATGCAATAAACTTCTCACATTGCAAAAGAGAGTTGTTCGCATAATTTCCAATGTTGGTTTTCGCGAACACACAGCTCCGTTATTTTTCAATCTTAAAATATTACAAATCATCGACCTTTATCATCTTAATTTGGGTAAATTTATGTATAAATTTATGACTAACGCATTACCAAGCTGCTTTAGTTCATTTTCACTTTAACTTCAAAAGTCCATTCATACAATACTCAAGTACTGCAAAGACTAATTTGTTTGTTGCCGCCAAAGAACATCATTATACCAAAGAGTTTAGGTCAACGTGGAGTTGGGTTCTGGAATGGTCTGAATAACTCAATTAAAAAATCAATTACTCTACCTATCTTTACAAACAAATTGAAAAAGCAACTACTTGATGCATATATTCATAGATTATAAATGTTTCTGCTTTGCCTATAGGTTATGTTATCTTTCAACACACCCTACATTAGCCGTTGTTGTGTCTGTCTGTCAAGTCTATTGTCTGTACAATTGTATGGTGCTGTTACTTTTATGTTCGTCTGTCCGTAGGTTAAGGAACAAAAGCCACGGCTTCACCTAAACCTAATTGTTGTCCTACCACTTATTACATACAAAATTGCTATTAATCAATTATTTATATTGCTTATACATTGTAATAGCCTATTTTACCATAATGTCATTGTATAACTGAATGTAATGTTAAACTATGTACTTGAATTATGTGTGATGAATGGACAACGATGAAATAAATGTTAATAATAATAATAATAATAATAATAATAGAACTGCTTAAAGCACGAAAAGTAGCTGAGCACAACAAAATTATGCTTACCAGAACAGGGTTACCAGCCAAAATACCATATCAGATGTACAATTTGTGACTGGTATCCTGCTCATTACTGCTAAGCAGAAAATTGTTAAGCAATATTTTCTGCTTAAGCAGCTCCATTAAATTGGGCCCTGTGAAATCCCCATATCAAAGTCGGACCCTATAGTAAAATCCGAATTACAAAATGTTTATATTTTTTATTTTCTCTTGGCTTGTTTAGGATGAGGCACCTCTATCAGAATTAATTCAGGTAAGTTGCCCTTCAAATATTGTGAAATTTTGTTTGATCCAATTTTTCATTTATATTTTTGTTTAACCCTAATTTCCTGAGTAATTTACTTGAATCCTTGCTCAATCAACAAAATCCAACACTATACTATTGGAACTCATCATCCATATTGCTGGACTCTGATTTACGGTTGTATGCGTGAGCTCGATTTCACAAAGCACTAAAGATTCATCTTAAAGGGTGCGTACAACATTGGTAAGGTTGAAAATATAAATGTTCACAGATTTGCACATAACTTACATGATATTAAGATGGTCATGGTTGAAAATCCCCTGAAATAGTTTTGCTTTAGATGCTTTACTTTTTAGGAAATGAGTAAAACAATTAGTTTTTATCACTGGTGATAAAATCCAATGTTTGAAAACAGTGAAAACTTATAATGTTTTTTTCACTGTTTTCTCATGACTCCGAAGACCAATTAAGCTTAAACTTTCACAGGTTTGTTATTTTTTATGTATCTGTTGGGTTACATAAATTGTGGATACTGGTCTTTGACAATTACCAATGTTGTACATTTACTTTAAGGCAAGTTGTCAGTACCACCTTTGTTTTGTGACATCACACTTTGCTTAGCAATTAAGATTGATACCCAGCTTTTAGGACCAATCTAAATCAACCCTGATCCGCTTATATCACTGTTTAGTAGGCCTATAATTCCCAGTCCAAACATAATCAAACAGAATATACAGTTGGATTTTGATGGGCTTGTGATGATTGCAGTTATAGATGAATATAACTGGAAATGATGACTCTCAATTTTTGTTTACAGGTAACTATTGGTGACTATAAACCCCAAGAAGTTTTTTATTCAGAAACGACTAAAAAACTGCTGCTTAGGCTTTCGGACTCTGAGACAAGGTACTTGTATTAGAACTTCCATGTGTTTGGGATGAGAATTGTTTAAATTAGCCATTGGATGTTGGCAACGAATTTGTTATTTGAACTTGTGTACTGGTGGTTTTACACACTACACAATACATGTAACTGTAAATGTGGGTTTGGAAGGGGAGGGGTGGTCGCTTAGCAGTCATATAAACCAAATTCTGCTTCAGTAGTTGGTCAATCAAACCAAGGGGGGGGGGCACTTGACAGTCATATAAACCAAATTCTGCTCCAATTGTTGGTCATTAAAACCAATGTAATCCAAAGAGAGACACACAGCAGTCTAGCCCCTCTCTGTGAGCATCCTTTTTCAATATCATCATATAGTCATCAGTCATGGCATCCAGATGAAGATTTCTTCCAGATAATATGCAACTTCTCTCTTTTGTTTTGAAACTGCACCAATGTGACTGGCTCTGGTAAACCTCTAAGCTTTTGGCCCAATTTTCAAGAACGATTTTTGGTATTTCCATGTATTGTGAAAATTAACAATGATCCCAACAACATTTCAGAATTTCTCCTTTTTCTCTCAGAATCTAAGGAAAAAGCTCTATAATATGGTGATGTGAAAATGGTTGGGGTTTTGCAAGAGAAGCTCTCAAAACTATCCAGATTTACACACAAACTGAATGAATCCAAGATGTGCTAATAACAAAATAACAGACAAACTGTTTTTTTCTATGATTTGAATTGTTTCTTTCAACTTCGACACCTTAGGCTGTTTTGGGTCCTTTGTTACCTGCTGATGTTCAATACACCCCTGGGGCCAATAAGGAACTTCTTCTCTGCCTCTCTGATTCGGAAATGAGGTAGAAAATACAGGCTCTATTTTTCTTTGCCCAGTTAGTAATATAACGTAACATTCTTATTGGTGTTTTATCGCACCCTACCGTGGTAATAATAATAGTGGCTTCTTTATATATAGCGCTCATATCCGTCACTCAGTGATGCTCAAGGCGCTTCAACATTCCGTATTTTTCCACAAGGAATTTTGGAGCTACGTTTTTTCAAGTATGAGGCCAATTCCTTTACATAGCACCATGTAATGGTTTACAAGGTGCTGTGGCGCAATATGCAGCCAATCAAACCAGAAACACCACGGCAAACCCCTTCTCTTATCGATATTAGTGCACTGGGTTCTTTTAGGTGCATTACACAACAATACACAATACTTGGGACATACGGCTTTACGTCCGATCTGGAGGATGACAAAATTCCATGTATGGTTAAGTGTCTTGCTCGAGGACATTTGTGTCCTGCTGCTTGGCCTTGACACTGAAAATAATTAACTGTGCTTCAGCCTTGCACAATGCCTTACATGGCTGACTTTACTGTGTAGAACAGAAGGTCAAAACGTTTTATGATTCATTTGGGATACAAGTTGAGGTGGAATGCCATCTTTTCAAAAGAGAGAGGAACCAGTCTTAACAAATCTATGTATTGTTTTGTCCTTCCTATTCTACAGAGACACTTTGGAGAGTCTCAAACCAGACTGTGCAGCCATGATGGCTGCCCCCAACGCTTCCCACGTCCGGGGTGTTATAGTTACACTGAAGGGTAACCGTGACAACGGTGCCGTGGATGCAGAAGGCAGACAGTATGATTTCATCTCAAGGTATTTTTCTCCGTGGAACGGTATCCCAGAAGATCCTGTTACAGGTAAGTGGATCCAGACACTGAACAAGTTTAGATGACCCCTGTCATTTGCATAAAATAGTGTTGTGACCAAAGGGTCTACTAGTGCACCAGGCTCGTCATAATGCTTGTTATTTGATATTTATTTGATATTTATTGAAAAAAAGAAAATTGAAGGCCAAATTGGATGCGTTCTTACAAAATTATTTAAAAGGTACAAAAAGTGGTTAAAAGGAAAGCATGAATTGTTGGAAAAAACATTGTAAGTATATTATTAAAAATATAAATATTATACAAAAACAAAACATACAAATAAAAGCAAAGGAAATACAAGCATTACAAAATTACCAGTACCCAATGCAGCAGAATCATTTGTTTAAAATTCTAGTAAAAAAGGGAATGGGGCTGTTATAAAAACGGATAGTTCTGGTAGGCAGTCAAGGGAAATGGTTACTGTGGAAGGGTTTTCCCATGAATCTCTTGTCTAGTAGGTGGAATAAGGGATTGTGTACGGATTTTATGGGTCAAGTTATGGGCGAATTTAACACAGTGCTCACTCCTCCTGACAGACAGAGAGTCAAGTTGACATACTTTAAGAGAATCAGTGTATAGGAAGTGTAATTGTTACCCTGAATCATTTTACAAACCTGTTTTTGAACTTTTTTTGATCTGTTTAGATTGGTTGGTAGTGATACCCGAGTGCCATACTACATCGGCATATTTCAGAATTGGTCTGACATAGCCCTTATATACAATACCTAGTTCTTTTGAAGAAAAAGCAAATTTTGTAAGTGTTCTTGAACATGGAACGTGACCATAATTTGCTTCTCTCACCCTATGTAATGCTCGGTCCTTTCACACACGGACACGACTCTGCCGTTTTTAAATGGCCATTTAAGACCTCGTAGCCTACTCTTTTATTCCCTTATTAAAAAGATGCTCACTGTTACATCTTAATTGCCTTTATTCAGGCTCTGCACATACTGTTCTAGCTGGTTACTGGGCTGAGAAACTTGGCAAGAAAGAACTTTACGGTAAGATTTGAATTTGATTCCTTTTTGATACTTTCTAAATGTTAAAAATGGTAGTAAGTGGTAGTGCCGGTACAAAAACAATTGAAATGTGAGCTTCTGTTGATCTCAGTTGAGTGAGATAAAGAACTGTTTTATCATGAAATGTATGTAGGATTGCACTGTTATCTGAAAATGGTTTAAATCTTGCTATTGGGGGGGATCGTTCATCCGCACATGCTGTATCTTCTCTCTGGAACGAACTTTCTCAAGATATTCGTAATATTTCCGATGTACACAATTTAAAAGTTACTCTAAAAACTCACCTTTTCAAGATGTATTTCTTAATTTTATAGTTTTGTTGCCTTCCATTGTTAATTATTGTATGTTTTCCCTAATTGTTATTTTGCTTTCTTTTCACTGGATATAATTATTTTGTACATATGTATTGTTTTGTTTGCATTATCTCTGCTGCTCTGCGCCTTGAACATCTCTTTAGATTGATTTGGCGCATTACAAATGCCTATTATTATTATTATTATTATTATTGTTGCTGAGTAGGAAATTAGCATCTCACTATCACTGTGTAGGAATAGGATCTCACTATCACTGAGTAGGATTAGGATCTCACTATCACTGAGTAGGATTAGGATCTCGCTATCGCCACGTAGGATTAGGATCTCACTATCACTGAGCAGGATTGGGATCTCACTATCACTGAGTAGGATTAGGATCTCGCTATCGCCACGTAGGATTAGGATCTCACTATCACTGAGTAGGATTAGGATCTCGCTATCACTGAGTAGGATTGGGATCTCACTATCACTGAGTGGGATTAGGATCTCAATATCACTGAGTAAGATTGGGATCTCACTATCGCCACGTAGGATTAGGATCTAACTATTTCTGAGTTATATTGAGATCTCACTGGCGCTGAGTAGTATGTCATTGAGTAGGTTTTGAATATCACCACTGACGTAGGGTTGGGATCTTACTATATTTGGGTAGAATTCTTGTTTCACTATTGCTGACCTAGATTAGTATACCACTATTGCTGAGTAGGGTAGGTATCTCACTATTACAAAATGGGACTAGGATCACACCACCACTGAGTAGGATTGGGTTCTCTTTTTCACCAAGTTAGGATGCTGCCGGTCGTCGAGTAGGATTTGCTTCTAACCATACTTGAGTTAGTTTGGAATGTCAGTACAGATGAGTAGGATTGAGAACTCACTTTCACCGAGTGTGATAAAGGTCTCGTCATGGCCGAGTAGGATTGGGATGTCAGTTCTGTATCAAACAATCGCTGAGATCAAATTGAATCTCGCAATTGTTGATAGGAACTGAGATTTGTCTAATACTGCTACTGACGTTTTTGTTTGTGAACCCTGCATCCAAATTGGTGACACTACATTGTTCAGGAGCGCCCTCTACTGGCAACCCTAGTCACGATTGTATATTTGTGTGTTTTAATAGCTCGTCAGTGTTCAAAGAGGGGCGGAGATGTTCAGATGAGGGTACGGGATGACGGGCGAGTTGATCTCCTTGGACGAGCTACGGTTGTTCTACAGGGTGAAATTGCTATTTAGGACATCCCTCGGCCCTTGCTTCCCAATGGTTAATTGGCGTGCCACTTGCCTGCACAAGAGCTCTTCGGTTCTGATGACCATAGTTGTCATTCATTGTGTACATTCTGTTGTACAAAGACTGCCGTAGAGCTCAAATGTTTAAAACAATCTCCACTAGACTGTAGGTTTGTAGCTCAGTACCTCCATTTAACTAAAAAATAATCCTCTGAGGTTTTGGATTTGCAACAAACCTTATTAAGTGTGTCTACAAAAACTCTTGACTGCAGGACTTGTTCACTTATGGGGTGATATACTAGACTGCAGGAATTTGTGTTGTGGGTAAAACACAAGACTGAGGACTTGTTTGGTTGTTAGGCCCAGTGCCTTTGGCGGATGGTTCGGTGGGTATTGCAAGACCTGTGTGGCTATTGTTCAGGCCTGTGGTTTCTGAGTTTTCCTGATTTCAAGATTTGTTCAATGATCTCCCCTTACCTTGATGTAAGACATAATTGTAGCCCTGTTACATATCAAAACTCTAGGTTGTCCATTTGTGGCCATGTAGACTGTCTGTAAAGACTCTAAATTAAGACAGCAGCTGTGTTCAAGGGCTTCTATCTCCAATAGTTTGAGGGATTCTTTATGTTTGTACAGTCAAAACCCTGATTGTATTTCAAGTCAATATTTAACTGATTTGCAGTGGCGTAACCAACATGGGGGCAGGAGCACCTCCTTTCAGTACCCCCCCCCCCCAATGCAATCAAATAAATTCTCAAATGATTGGTTCCATACACAAAAAAGCACCCAAGTCTATGCCTTTGCCACTGCTTGCCCCCCCCCCCAGAAAAAAATCCTAGTTATGCTACTGCTAATTTGATCTGAAATATTAATATTAAAGGGTTGACATCCGACTTCACTTCTATACTAATTACAACACAGAGTCAATAACGATTTGACTAAAAGACATGATACAGTGATACATGTACAAAAATGTGTGATTTATTTAAGTTTCAAAATTCATATAGCTTTGTTCATTACTTTAGATACAAGTGGATGGGTGACTTGTTTAATTTTTACATGATTCTATAACAGAATAAAACCATTGTCATTAATAAATTTGTACGGATCATAAATGTTCGAATGCAGTTGTTGGTGATGTTTATGCCTTGTTGAAGATGCGTGTTGCCTTGGTTCCCATAACGTCAATGGTCATGACCAACTGACCTCCACGGAGCTCACGGGTCGCGTTCCCATTTCCACCGGATCCCTTGAGGACGAGCTTTTCTCCTTCCCAGCAGGGTGTGGCTTTGACCTCAACGCCTCGTAGGGCCTTGATGTCGGGGTCGGAAAACTCAACACCTGAAGTTGAGACGAGAAAAATATGCAATCAAGTTAGTTTTTAATTGGAGTAATATTAATAATAATATTAATAATAACTAGTTCTTATATAGCACATTTTACAATAAACGTATCAATGCGCTTTACATTAGTGCCCTGGTCATTGGACCAATAATATTCCTGTAATCTTTCTCAGCTCCCTGGGGAGTATACAGCCCAGAGCTGCCGTGGCACTCCGAAGGCTTTTTCAATCACAATATCAACCTCTACCCTCGCAGGTACCCATTTATACCCCTGGGTGAAGTAGGATTTTAAACTTTGCATGGTGGGAATACAATCTAGTAGGGTTTGCTTTGGAAATAATCTCTCTTTGAGTTAAGGTGGTATACTCATGAAGACATCACAGCATGCTGATCAAAAGGTCGAGTTGTTACACCACCAGTTATTTTCAGATTACCAAAACTCATAAAAACCTTACAAGATTGCTTATTATTCGTTTTTACTTAAGTGATTTCCAACCAGAAAAATTAATGGACTTTAAAGAAACCATTGGTTACGTAACTGCTGTTAGTCAATGTTAATTCCCCCCATGTCCAACTCACCGATTGTGAACTTGGCTTCACGGCTGTTGCCATCGGCGGTAGTGGTCTTGACGGTAAAGTCATCACCGCTCTGGGTGATCTCCACGGTGGAAGAGGGGTCGGCGGGGCGCTTCTCGGCAGGCACCTTCAGAAGGTCCAACAGAGCATCCATACCCTCTCCGCTGGCGTACACCCACTTTCCACTGAGGTCACAAGGCATGTTGGTAGAGATGAGTTTGTGGTAACTGCAAGAAAGGAGGGATTGTTTTGAGTACAGTAAAACCAGAGTGAATTGTATTTTGTGATGTGAATTCGATATATTCCATGTGGAATTAAGGCCATTTCACATTTCATACAAGGTAATTTACAAGGATATGAACTTTTAAAATTGATGTTTAAAATAATTTCAAGATGGGAGGAATGAAGAACTAGATGTAGAAGATTATAATCAGTGCATCCAACAACACTGACATACGGGGCACAAACATGGTCAACCATCAAAGCGACTGGAACACAAATTAAAACATCGACGCAGCAAGCTATAGCAAGGAGAATGCTGAGACTTGCTCTACGCGATAAGTCAGAGTTGGACATACCAACATCAGGCAAAAAACTAAGATCAAAAACATGGACAGATCAAGGAACTGAAATGGAGAGGGGGAGGACACTTGTCAAGAAGACATGACAACAGATGGACCAAGAGACTAACCGAACGGCAAACTAGAAATGGACAAAATAAGAAGAGGAAGACAGAAGAGAAGATGGAGAGGAAATCTAATCATTCACGAACACGACAACTTGGGCTGGAATACAAGAAGTGGGCTGGAATACAAGAGGGAGAAGAGAATGGAAATTGCATAAGGAGGGCTTCATGCAGTGGACGAACACAACCTGATGATGAACTATTATGTCAACTTGTTGCCATGGTAAAACAAACCAATGAATACAAACGAAGGGTCACATTCTTAAAGTTTTAAGATATCTTGATGTTGACATAATGACTTTAAGTAAACAGCGCACCTTTGAAATGCGTTTGCTTTCCGGCCTCTAGGGGATTTGTGGGTGTAATCCGATACAGTTGTGAGTTGACAGGACAAACATAATAATGTCAATACGGTGCTTTTAATGCAAAGATTGGATTCAAGATTAAGTGGGTCTTGGGGTTGGTGATGAACAGGGATCCGGGGTGAGTGTGTGTACCCATTAGCCCTTGGGTTGACAAATTGTCGACGTCTTCGCTTTTTTATTGTGTATAACCATGGAGGTAGAAATTAACCATATGAGGTAGAAATTCCACTGGTATCATCGTTTAAAATGCTTAAAAACCTGAATGAAGTGTTACATTTTACGGGGAAACGTTCATCAGGAAAATTTGTACTAAGTACGAATGTCCTGATGTACAAATAAAATTTCAGAGAAACAAAACTTGATCTACAGTTCATTAATCCATTTTCTTAAGAATAAACCGCTAGAGTCTCCCGCGATTTCAAACAGTTTTCAGGAACATTGGGTCCCTATTTACACTGATTTAACGTGTGAAGGAAACAATATCGTGCACTTTAACGGGAAACACGCGCGAGACTTGTTTTAATGGTGCGATGTTTCGTCTCATAGTCAAAGAAATGATAAATATTGATATCGGGAAGCAAACATTTAAGCATTTAATCTGAAAGTTTTCCTACTAATGGCACTTGGATATACTCATACAAATCATACTCCAAGTTTAACGAGGAGGACTTTTGGGACGTGGAACTATAAATGAAATGAAATTCTTGAAGGCGTGGTTTGCGTCATTTATGGTGCACTTTAAATATTTTACTTGTACCAAATCTTATGATAAATAGTCCTACTTGTTGCAGTAAATTCTTCACTGGAAAAACAAGTATATACAACAGATGTTGCCAGCTAGAGATACAATATTCCAAATGTACATTTTACATTCAACTAAACAAGACGACAAAATATGCCAACTGGTCAACCAAACAACGGGTAAACTGTATTTCAAAGTGTGGGTTATCCAACATGCAATAATACCATACAAAGATCTCTAGACCACCATGAGGAAACGGCCTGGCAAAGAGCAAATTTTGCAAGGCACGGTGGAAGGAGGACGGAAGAGGAACAAAGGCAGGGACGGGAAGACATCATCGAAGAGTTGACAGGAGGGGAGTTTTCCCAACTAGAGGACAGAGAGGCGTGGAGGACAGAGAAGCATGGAGAAAGATTGTTGTCATCCGTGGTGGTGTCAAACCCTGAGGTTAAGGGACTGATGAAGATGACTCCCTAAAGGCTGTGTCTCTAAAAGTATAAAGAGAAAGGAACAGCAAATCAAGAATTGGATCTCTTACCTTTTGGAGGGAAGAAAGAGCAGTCAGTTGACGTGATCCTTACAAGGTGTTCGGCTGGAGAGAGATGCTCCCGAAGACCCAAACCACTCCTTCTTATATTCTACACCCTCAAGCTTCCTACCAATCGGAACCCAGCATGTCACCGCATCCCGTGTTCTGATTGGCTATCCGTGAAGATAACAGGTGGCGTTATGACTTTAACCTTCCCGGTGATGGTGACACACTTGTTGGTGACACGGTGACCCCTAGTTTGTCGTGTAGGTTTTCGCTCGCTGTTTTGTCCGTTCTAAAATACGCGTACAAAGTTCACAATATGTGTCACGGTGTTACGTAATACACGTTTTTTTTTTAAAAATACGACCATCGTAAATCATTGTGCTATACATTTATTGGCAATAAACTGCATGGAGGTGATTTTTATCACCTTTCAAGTCTGGTCCTTAAAATATAAATGAAAATCTTCGATGGTTACAGTACAGCAAACAAGTTATATTTTTTGCCTCAACAACTTGATCATTTATTAGTGGGGTTTTCGAAACAGTAAATTCCTATTCTCAAATTTTCTACAAAACGCACTACAACAACCTGTGAACATGTCATCGGAGTATGTGGTAGCGTTTCAGTGAAAACAAAAACTAAATGATTTAATATTTTGCCAGGAGTTTTGTGCACATTCATCAAAGGCCAATTCCTGTTGCTGCAAATTGTGAGTGGGGTGGGGTGTTGCTTCAGATGACACATGTATTGGTATGGTTTAGTCCAAACTTCATAATGTGAGCTGTTAGTTTGACACTACATTTTCCCCGAATATTAACAACTCTTTAGTCTGAAAAGCCTTCGTCGTAGATATATTTTTGTGTTTCTTCCGAAGTCCATACAATTATAAGCATTGCAATTAAAGGTTACTAGTGGTATATCGCTGAATGCTTATAATCGAAACAACTTCTGAATGATCTTAATCGAAAGCTTTACTTTTGGTATCAGCTTGATAATTGTCAGAGATTGACATTCATCACAATTCCTGTTTCGATGTCTGAGCAAAGTTGATGATTGGGAGATCCTGGAGGGGGAGGGGCGGGGGGGTGTCTTCAATGACACTTGGATTAGTCTGAACCCATGTCATGGAGATAGGAATAAATATGTTGCTCCATGTTGAAACTAGTTATCTATTTTCCCACAGGTAATTAACACTTTATAGTTTGTATTTAAAAACCTTCATCGCAGAAATGAATATTATTTTGTATTCGAATGATTTAAACTTTTTTGTTCGAAGTCAACACGTATAGATATAATACATGAGTGATAATACTATAGTCGAGACAACTTCGAGCGATTTTGATCGAAAACCTTACTTTTTATATTATAAGCTTGATGTGCCAGTTATTATCTTGATGAATAGTTGTGGCTGAAATACTGCCATCAAAGAAGTTGTCTACCAACACGATTGATCTTTGATTTGATAAAAAAAATAAGTACAAGCCGCGTATATTTTGGGTCTTTTCCAAACCGTGGGTTTAGTCAATGGCTCTGTCAATATGGTAGCAGTGTGCATTTTGCACATTGCTTCTTCAATATCAAACGGAGCCTTAGCTGAGGTTTGCCAAAAAAAACCTATTTAGGAGCAGTCTCGAAAATGTGACCACCCCATTGCAGGTTAGATGTCCGTCCTTGCTCTGTGGTTATATTGTGGTATTATTTGATTGAATACCAGACGATGGGATGGGTTTACTCTGCCGAAAACCAACCCTGATGTATAATCAGTTATATAATTCTCTAATGATAAAGTATGATGACTCACAGCTTAGCGTAAAAACAACAGAACAGATGGTCTTACCCTTTGACCCAGTGGCTAGCTTCACGGTGATGGCCCATTATCTTTGTTTATATCAGACGAGTACATCATTCACCTTGGAAGAAATCAATCAAACACACTCAATCCCAAACCATAGCAACAAATGCTCTGAGTAGATGTTGTTGCTAGCCAATATCAAAGAAGTCACTCCAAATATCAAGAGGGACACCCACATCGTTGTTAAATTTAGAAGTAATGTATCTTAATGAAAGTGATGCCCGTACATGTAAAGGTTTTGGGAAGAGTAGGGCCTACATTCATTTTAATATCTCTCTGTTTTCATAATGGTCGAATTTAATACAACTTTCCTAGCACAGCTGTAGTTATGCAAAAATGAGCAAGAAACCAGTCACAAACGGTACACAAGATATCTTATTTTGGCTGGTGATCCTTTTTCGGTAAGCAGGATTGTTTTGTGATTAGCTGATTGTGTTCTTCAGCAGGGCCCAATTTTATAGAGCTGCTTAAGCAGAAAAATGTTGCTTAAAAATGTTCTGCCAAGCAGAAATGAGCAGAATACCAGTCACAAATTGTACACGTGACATGGTAGTTTGGCTGGTAACCTTATAGTCTGGTAAGCATAATTTTGTTGTGCTCAGCTACTTCTTGTGCTTAAGCAGCTCTATGAAATTAGTGCCAGGTCTGTAGACCTCTTGCACTGACGTCACACGTGCTACTGTCTGCCCCACGGTCTACCATTTTGGGAGTCAATTTGCTTGTAAAGATATGAATCGCATCTCACAACCCGAGTCCCTTAAAGGGTCTGAATACGTTTGGTAATGACTCTGAAAATTAATGGCTATAAAAACCTACTTGGTAAGAAGTACAGCAGATTTTCAATTTGAATCTGAGAAGCGTATACTGCAGTAACGTTTCTCAGATAGTGTATTCCATTGCAGATTATTCTTCCTGCGCGGACATAACCGCTCCAGATTTTCGGCAATATCTCAAAAACGCAACCTTTTGAAATAAAAAAATTTACAGGTTAGTTTTATGGTATATATCTACAACTATAGATTGAATCAAACAGTGGGCTCCAATTACCAAACGAATACAATCCCTTTAAAATGCGCAGCGCACATTAACACACGGGGCGTCCGACTCCCAACAAGGTGTACACCAAAATGTATTGTGGTGATGACGTCAGGTGAAATCAGTCAATCGCCACCAGAAAGAGGTTATCTGATGGTATAAACGGTGTGGGAAGGGGGGGGGGGGTAGAGCTCCATAAGTATTTTGGAATATTATTGTTGTTGTTATTAAATTACCATACAATGTACCTCCTCATCAAACGTTTTACCCGGTTGAGATTGCATTCCACCCAGAGGTGCCACAAACGTCTCGTTTCATAATATTGTTTCTTGGTCAGTAATCCTAATGGAGAATACAAGGGTTGTATTTAGTTTACCATGCATGAATTACCGTTGACCTTGTCGGTAAACGATTCCTCGTCCAGTTGACAAAGCCATAACCCAAAGGGTACATAAACATTTTAAAAACCATTGTTTGCGAAAATATAAACACAACAGTTTTTCGTCCTTCGTCCTTCGTAAAAAAAAATCAGGTCACGACGTCCATCATAAAAACACAATTCTGGAACATGAAGCGAGTCGTTAGAATAAAGGTCTGCCTGGAAGTGTAGGCTTTTGATCGGCTTTTGACTACCGTGCTGGATTTTGTCAGTCCTTGCAATTCTGAGCGTCTTCTTGTCTGCAAGCGATTATTTTCTTCGATTTAATGGGATAAAGTTTCATTTGAGCTCCAGCGACGCTTCTTCCATCCAGTCAACGTTTACCACTAAAGTAAGTATGCTTTTCACGAAGTTCATTGTAGAGTCTTTTTGTATAGAAATATTTAAATGAAGATGATAATGTTCATCGTTCTTCATGTTTAACATTTATATGATTTACACAAAAGGCCTATTTGCGTTGTTTCCATGTTTCTTTGAAAATTTGTTGTGTGACGTTTAAAAAAGATGTTTGATGCTTGGTGCAATAATTTATGAAACGTAACCTTTTTATTTTATGACTGACTTTATTAAGTAGTTAAAAATCTTTCGTTATGCGAACTTAATCCGCCAAAACATTTGATAACGTACGGTAAACTGGTAATTACTAGTATGTTCTGTATACAAAAATTGCTTGCTTTAATTGTTTTCAACTCTATGAAAATATTTTTACAATTGTAAAAAATATATAATATTTTTGCTTCATTTCAGAAAACTAAAATGCCGCAACTGAAGTGGATCTTGATATTGTTTCTTCTACAAATCCCTATTGGATTCTGCCAGGCAGAAAGCTGTCATGCGCAGTGTGACTACGATCACGTGACTGCAATGGCCGATTGCTCCAACCGGAACCTCGAGTGCATCCCTGACAACTACCCGGAGTCACTTGTGATGGATCTACGTTACAACTCTATCAATACTGTGGATCCGGAAGATCTAAATCCCAGATTAACCAAACTTATCCTGGACTGGAACGACATCTCAGACATTACGTCACTGATGACGTCAGAGAGGATGGAGAACCTGACAACAGTTTCAGTTCAACACAACACCATTTCGGTTCTCCAGGTGAACTGTACACTTCGCTCCTTACAGACCCTCCTGTTGGACTTCAACTTGATAACGAGCCTCGAGATTCCGAGGTGCGGTTCTCTGGAACGGTTCTCAGCGAACTCAAACATCTTAAATGGTTCCATTAAGCTGGAGTTATGCATGTACATGTCACCCTCGGCGTCAATAAGCTTGCAGTTCAATTCAATAACAAATGTCAACGTTTTTTTCAACGGTGGCCTAAATTGTAATGTTACTCTTGAACTAGACTACAACTTCATCAGTCATTTTGATTACGATAATGATGTCGGGAATACAAAGTTGTTCTACAAGCTTTCTTTGAGCCACAATCAAGTTCAAAGTATCATTAATTCCAATGGTATGCTTATCACTTCCATATTCAACATAGACAGTAATGAACTGCGTGGCTGGGACGTAATGACAGATGCTTTACGGTATGGCTTTCCATATGTGAAAAGTCTAAGCATACGTGGTAACTCGTTTGACTCCCTGATCCAGCCACCGTCGTGGACAGAGGAGCTTCAGGTTCTAAACGCAGATAGAAACAGTTTGAAGAACCTGTCCTCGGAAAGCATTCAAGGTTTCCTGAGCCTAAAGGAGCTCCATGTGTCAAACAACCAGCTCCTCTTCATCTCAGACTCTGCATTGAGAGAACTGAAGATGCTAAGATATTTGTACCTTGATGGGAATCCTTTGACGTCTCTGTTTGGAGGTGTCTTCCGGAACCAGGGTGACCTGCTAGTCCTGTCCCTTGCCAACTGCAATCTCAACGTGCTCCACCCGGAGTACTTCCTTGGGCTGGACTCCCTGGAGCACCTGGATCTCTCCGGGAATCAGCTGGTTCAACTCCACTCGGAGATGTTCCGCCCTCTACCCCAGATCGTGACAATGAATATA
Source organism: Plazaster borealis (assembly GCA_021014325.1). Lineage (NCBI taxonomy): Eukaryota > Metazoa > Echinodermata > Asteroidea > Forcipulatida > Labidiasteridae > Plazaster > Plazaster borealis. The sequence continues at coordinate 16,473,059 of CM037468.1, read as the reverse complement.
TCCAACAACAACATTAAGAACGTTAATTTGGAGGAGTGCCAACTTGTCAATGGCTTGAGAATCTTACTACTTGCTGGTAATTCCATCAGCGTTATCAGTAGCGTCTTGGGCCACTGTGATCACCTCGAAACCGTGGACCTAAGCTCAAATCAGATCAAGGTCGTACCGGGAGATTCCATCGTAGGAAGAAACCCAACCCTATCCCGGCTCGAGTTGTTCGGCAACCCGCTTCAGTGTGACTGTAGGATAGCTAGCATACGCGACTGGCTGCAAAACAATCCACCATCCTCTATCCCCTTATGTCACGGACCACCAGGGTTAGCAGGACGCACTCTCATAGATCTAGCAACACACGACTTGGCCTGTGAGCCCCCTTTAGCGATTTTAGACTTCAAAACGCTCCAATCAGTAGCTGGTGACACGGTAACTCTACCTTGTAAATCAACAGGAATCCCGGCGCCCACCACTTCATGGTTTGATCCCAACGGCACGGCGATTGACGCTAACCTGAAAGGGAAATATTTCATCGACCAAGAAATGACTTTACACATCATACACGTGGAGAAATCAGACCATGGGTCATTCACTTGCAGAGTCATGAATGAACTTGGGGAGACTGATCAATCTCGTGTTCAGCTCACAGTAACTGAAAAACCTGGGTCTCCTGCTGCTCCGTCTACTTACATCATACCAACGATGTTTCTCACTGTCATGTTCACGCTTCTAGCCGTGGTGTTTGCCTACTTTCTCCGTAAACGTCTTGAGAAAAGATCCAAATCAATAACAACCGCCAATACCAAGATTGACTACCGTAAGAGCAGGATGGACTCTGTGGACTCCTCACGGTATGTGAATTCTGTGGTGGATGATGGGGAGGTTTACGATGTCCCCAGCGAAACAGGTGATCATGCGGAGGATGCGTACGAAGACACCGCGTCCTTCAATGAAGACGGCCCGTCTTCGGCTTACGATAATACGGTGTCCCTGAGTGAACATGGTGATCCAGATGACTATGAAGCAGTAGAGATCGGTAGCGTCCCTTAATGAAAGTTTTCTCAATTAACTCTCTCCGTCTTGGAAATAATGCGAAATAGTGAACTTTTATATACGGAGGCCCGGACGGGTCATACACATTTTCACAATCACAATTCTGTTACTGTTTGCTTTGGCTATAGTTTTGCTTGCTTGTTTTTACTTTGTGAATTATGTTTATTTTTTGCCTTTAAACTTGGGCCTACTTGTAATTACCAGGGTCTATTATTATGGGAACTTTCGGGTAGATACCGGAAAATGACTTTTACTTGTTGTGCTTTGTTAACTTTTTTTCTTCAATTGTTATTAATTAAAATCTTTAGGAACATTCTATTAAATAAATGTTTCTCCATAATATAGGAAAATATTCTGGAGAAATAGGAAATGCCAATATTATTGAATTGTACATCGATCACTTATTCTGACAAAGATTGTCACACTAGAGCAGATGTTCTAACCATATACCACAGGTGGTTGCCCGGTGACAAGAGTCATTTGAAACTCGGTCATGTTTTTAAAAGGTTTTTTTTATGAAGTCAATGATGGGGGGGGGGGGGCGGTCATAAAAAAACCTTCCACACTACATCTTAAGACAACCAACATCGGTTATTATCCATATAGACGATGTGACCTGTGACATCACATGTTTACAAAAGGGCCACAGAGCCTGGACTTCCTGCAGGCACGATTTGTACACAGGCTAATGGAATAAAACATAAAATCTTATATTTTATGGAGATTGCGCTGTCTAATTCCTATCAACTTTTGATATGATGAAAGGGGGCACATCTCAAAACTTGTCCAGCTTTTACTTTCATAATTCTTGGATTTATGTGGAAATTATGACACAAGATGTCAACTTTCCCACAGGACTTGCCTGCCAGAATACCCAAAAGAATGCACAAGGTCACACTTATTGTAAACAAAGTTCACATGGTCTATATACGACAAAATATTATATCGATCCGGCCGTCCGTCACCAGGTTCGGTACGGTAGTCAACCTGCAGTTTCGACACCTGTGTTGGAATGACGGTCGTGGGTTCAACTCCCAAACAGAGACTCTATATATACGCGGAAAACTATAATATCAAACAGCACTCATGACACTGTAATTTGGCTGATAACATTTATGCTCAGCCAAATTGTTTTTGTGCTAACTTCTCTTTTTGATACGCCATGATTTTAATCTTTTTGAGGAAATGTTTAGTTTGTCTTGAACTTTCAGACTAGTGTGCTCTAATCGCCATCCATCTACCGTGTCTCGATTTCAGAGCCAACGCTTCTCCTATATAAGAATCCATTCTGAACAAAAAGTGGCGTTGCTAGGGTTTTGCCGGGGAAAGGTTAGAGGTTGGCCTTTCACTCACTTTGTCTTTGAAAATCTTTGCAATATTTTGAGATGGGTAAATACATTAGTCACACTCCCGAGGGGTAGACTATTTTCGTAAAAGAAAACGAGTAGGCCTATTTGGTAATAATATTAATGATTGTATGAACAAAACATGGTTGATTTGGCGGCCCATTATGTAAGGCAGCGCGCGGGGGACATGCCCCCTTACCCACCCCTTTCTACGTCACAACAACACACACTCATGTCTTATAGTCGGTGTGTTTGAACTCAATTCCTTAGTTGGCACGGCAACCTGTTTGAAGGCAACGTTTCCTTTGAGACTCAAGAAGTCTTTGCCCTCCCGCGATTTTACGTTCAACAACAGTACCTTCGTAACCTTGGAGCTATAACAAATCTTTGCTCTTAATTCAACGTGCTCTGGACAAACGTGTTCATATAATAATCTATATTGTATTGAATTACAAACAAAAGGGGCACAATAGACGTTTTATATACCCGGTATTCGCACCGGCATAACTTGATTCCACCACTGAGTGCTGTAGATAAGCTGACCGTGTGTGTTTGCTTTTGGTATCCCCGCATGCTGTAATCGATCGAAACATATATTCAGACAAATCCTAAATGCAAATGTGTCCATGGTGTATAGATACAGTGTTGTCTATGGCCCCATAACCTTTCGCATACAGGAAATGACCAAGGGTGGTCATAAAATGACACTTAAAGGTGTGAACCTAATCACATGTGGTGTTAGTTTTAATGTAATGGCTATTTAAGCGGTCGTATATAGAGTAATAAAAATGTTGGGATTGTGTGTCTATGTCGTTTGTGTTTTACTACTTTACGTATCCAACCTGCTCAAATTTACAATTATTTTTAATTAGCTACAATTGACATCACCTTTACTATTATGATTTACAAAATATGATGTGTTGCATGCAATGCGAAGTAATTGTCATTTACTTCAACTATTATGTTAAAGGTATTGTACACTTTTGGTAACAGCTCAAAATCAGTGTCCACATTTTGTGTGATTCAACATACGCATGAACAAACAAACCTGTGAAAGTTTGAGCTTAATTGGTCATCGAGGTCACGACTCGTGAAAAGAGACCTTATGTGTTTTCTGTTTTTTCAAATTATCGCGTGATAAAAACTATTGTTTTACTCATTTCTCAGAAACGATAGCATTTTAGGCAGAAATATTTTAAGGAACTTCTATCATTACTTACTTTAAATCATGTAAGTTATGTGTGAATCTGTGAACATTGTGTTTTTCGATCTTACCAATAGTGTACAGGGCCTTTAAAACACTGTGTTGGTAAAACGCGTCCGAGACGACACATTCCAATGAAATCTTTAATTTTTGTTCCCCTGAATCCCTCCGTTTGAGTGTTTTCCATTTCTAGTTTTAATAGCAGAACAAACCAATAACTTAAGGGTCTGTATACGTTTACTCTGGAAATTAATGGCAATAACAACTTACTTGGTAAGAAGTACAGCAGCTTTGGATAGAATGCATTTTGAGAAACTTTTCACTTGTAGGTACCGCAGTTATGGAAAGATATATCACTTTTTATCCCCAAAAATTTGAATCTGAGAAGCGTTTGCAGTAACGTTTCTCAGATTGTCACAATTCCAATTGCAGATTCTAGAAAGAAACTGGTTCCCTGCCACTGATCTCTATTTTACTGTGTGGATAGCGGGGGCCTATGAGTGTGAGCAAGACCGTGAAGTCGTCACACACAAGCGGCAGCCATTTTGAAACTCGCAAAACCCCGTGTTTGCTGCATGCACACTGTGCGTATACAAAATGTGATGTATTTTGTAGAAAAGGGACAGGCTTTTCTTTATTTTTTAAAAGTTCTTTATGCCCACAATGTTATTTTATTCCTGTATACTTTGCATCAAATTTGCATCAAGTCATGCAATGGACTATCATGCGAGTTTCAAAATGGCGTCCACTGACTTCAACGAACACACGTATCACCATCCAGTCAGTATAATCATAGAGAAAGGATCTCTGCTATGGTATAATGAGATCAGTGGTCCCTCGGTCCTGGTCGCAACTCTCCCAATACCATGCAGCAATCCCATGCCCAACGGCACAGCTCTGCATCCAAAGAGAGGATGACCTTCTCTTGCCGGTGTGGCAGGAGATTCTGTCCCCCGGAGATTCTGTGTCCCGTCGTCCGTCTCCCCCCATACGGCGAACTGTTCAAACGTTTTCTGATAGCGCCCTCTTTCGAATCAACCTCCTTCAGCCCATGTTAATTTCCCATATTGGGGACAGAATTTCCTTTTGTCGACACCGGCTTTCCAACCCTGCATGAGCCCGGCACACAGATATGGATAATACACTTTGTGTGGCCTCTCACGGGAAAAGGCAAATGGATTTTGGCCCCTTCTATTTAATTTGTGAATTACTTAGGCCTACACATTACCCACTACCCGTTCACCAAGATCGACCCCAACAAATTCTGCACGGTGATGTCGCTCTTGGTGATGTTTTTTCCGAATGCAACCACGAGAGAGCGGTCCTCAAATCCTTCCGATAATTGCAATGTCCTCGTCGGACGTACGGGAACAACGGGGATCAGTCTCAGCTTGATGCCGGGGGGTCCTGCCGTCCCGGACCGTTTTGTCCATCGAGGAACTTTGGTTGGCGTCATTGTCGGTGTACGGTCATGGCGTGATCTCTCAGTGCCATGAATGCATGAACAGCGGTAGGGCGAGAATGGTATTTTTCGAGAGTGAGCAGAAGTTAACAAAAACACAAGTTACTATAAATTGTAAAGAGGATGTATTCCAAAGACTGAGTGAGTCATTATTCTTTCGGTTAAACCCTGCATTTCTTGAAGGCCTCGTGGAACCACACAGAGGCCATGTTGCCCCGGTCTTTGTTGCCCTGGTCTCGGCCTCGGTGCCCCTTCACATGAGGTACTCATAAACTTTCAAGGAAGGTTTCCTTTGCAAGATGAAAGTGGAAAGTTATTATAGATGCAGTAATCAAACGCTCGAAAGTCGAAAAACATCACCGAGATTGACATCAACGGGCGGGTAACCGGTTCCATCAGGCAATCTTCACCAAGAAAATTACCTTCGCATTATTAATTTCCACATAATTTACTTTTATTAAAGGTAGTGAGAACAAGTTAAACAAATTTCTTGTGCTGCTATGGTGCTCCTGTTGCGCACACAGTGGAGTTGGTTGCCTCTAAGTTGCTTGTAAAAGTAGACTCGCGTGCATGAGATCGAAGTCCTTTAGATTTTAGGGTCAATAGTTGAAAAAAGTGTGTCAAATTATAGTTCTAACCCTTTTATCTTTGGACAGATGTTCAATTATTGACCCCAATCTGAAAGGCTCAACAAAGATTAGTGTTTGAGAGTCACTGAAGATTGGCAAAAGGGAAATAAAGTTGCCGTATAGGCCTAGGTGTCGTAGTCTTGGCTCAAGCCGGATCACGGACTTGTTTCGTCCCTAAGTATCACTATGTAAATGTATTTGTACGCTGTTATTAATTGTATTATTGCACCAACCTTGTTTTCAAATTTGGAGATCACCGATTGTCAATGGAATTTTATTTTTCAAAGACTCTTTGAGTTATTGTTTTTTGAATTGGTTTACTATGGAAAGGATTGGGTTTCTTTAATCCAATTCTGAAATGGGCCCGACCATTTGATTTGGATCAATTCAAATCAATGTAATCCAAAACGAGGCTGGAAGGGTCGTATAGTCTGGTCCTTTCAAGTATGATGGGAAAGAGTATAACTTCCTGATGTTGCACACAGTGTGACAGATGATCATGGCTTTCTAATAAAATACAAACATTCATTTTGCTATTTTAAATATTCAAGTAATGTTTTTATTTTTACTACAAACCCTTTATGTTTATAAAATTATTTCATAATGAAGAATAAAAAACATTTAACAAAAAATAAATTTAGATTTCTTTCTGATTTATAAAAATGTTGATTAGTTTAAATTATATTCTCAGTAGTATTAATTGAATGGTTATATTGCATTACTAAATACCAAGAGTAACTAACTATCAATGATAAATGTCAATCTAAAGAATGATGTACAATTGTTACATTTTTAATTCTACAAGCCACACCAAACTCTACTTCATAAAATAATGCAAACAATATATTGTTCTATGATAAGCTAAATTTTTTAATAAACAGCAATGATTTATTATTATATCGTGTTTGTTCAGAACTCTCCCTTAAAGGGGAAGTGTTGTCATGATCAATGGCTAGTTTATTGCTAATGAATGATAAGCTAAATTTTTAAATAAACAGCAATGATCATAGCAGGTCTGTGGCTGTACATGGAATTATGAACTTTGACCCAGTACTGTATGCGTAACGTCATTATTTGTGATGTGAAACCTGCGCGCATGCGCATGCAGTAACTGGATGAGAGTTCATAAGTCCATCATGTACAGCCACAGGCTGCGATAATCATGCTGACAGCTTGCATAGTCAATCTACCATTCTAACAGTGGTCAGCTGGCCAAATGCTTGTTTGAACACACAAGGACCATACTAGCTAGTTTATTGCTTTTGAAAAAAACACTATTTGTTCATTTTTCTTCAAATTACAATGGGGTCTTTCAGGGCTCAAAGTTGGGAGCGCAATCAACAAAACCACAAGGCTTGTAAGTTGTAGCCCATATTGTTTAATGGACGAGAATGTCTTTTTTACTGGACAAGAATCCCCATGAGAACAAACTTTCTGAACAATTTAACATTGAGACTGTTTTGATTAGAACAAGCACTTCGAGAGATTTATTTTACTTATAAAAGTAAATGTATATAATATGAGATTTACTGCAAATGACGTCAAGTTGAAATAATAAAAGCAGCTACTGGCAAACAAATGTTATTATTCAATTGGAAAACACAAAACAACCAGACTTGTTTGGTTATGAGTTTACTGGCCAAACTGTGTTTCACTTGGAGCTGCTAGGTGGCAACAAACATATTGTAAAAGGGAATTTTCCACTATTTGAGCATGCGCATGTATCTGAGATCAGTTGATTTACCTGGTAAAAAGTCTGCTACCACATAGCATTGCTAAATGTCTCACATTGGCATACAAAGTGACATTGTTAAAAGGAATGCGTTAAGATACAAGTGGATCAGTGAAAAAGTTGAGGGACCAGTGAAACACCAAGCGGACTGGTCCTGCTGGATAATCACTTAAAGCCTTTTAAATGAGCGAGATATTTTTGCATGTTTACAAATTTTGATCAGTGTCTTTATTCTATTTCACTGCAGAGGGGTTAGTGACTCCTGTAATTGACTCCTCTAGCTGCGGCTATGGCTATCACTGTAAATGCACATTCTTTATTATTGTTGAAGCTGTGACTAACCACAAAAGCCAAAGCTGAACCCGCTAATTCAGACATGCCCTACTACTGTAAACCCTCCTCTAGATACTTCCCACTTGACGTCACACAGTGTAAAGTCGGCCATTTTTACCATCAATAATTTGAACACACAACGATGCATTTTCTGTAAATACCCTGTGCAACAAGGGTGTTTTATCAAAATGTGTGCATTATTTGTCGGTGCACCATTTGGCTGCATGGACAAATTAGAACACTTGACTTAGCTGATAAAACCAAAAACCAAAGTTGTCCCTACAGATGGCAACTATAATTGACCAGCTATTTAGAACCAATTATCTGCCCAGGTTGTGTTTGGTGGCACAACTGTGCACAGAGCTATCTGCGCACTGTGCAGTTATGCATTCACAACATGATATCATATTGCAGGCTAGCAAAGTCAATCTACCATTCTACAGCGAATGACATTGAATGGTCAAACAGTAGAAGGGTTGACTGTGTACTGTGTAGATACATTAACAACATATCACTTTGAACTTTGCATGTGTGTACAAGAACTGTTAACGTAGGCAGTGTAGTACAAAACAAACTAGAATGAACTCATGCAAACAAAAGTTATACAATGTACATGAAAGAAAATCTGGTAAATCAAACTTGAAAATCTTGGTACCAAACAGCGCTGTTAAAGCACAATATCTTGGCAAACAAAAAATCACACCTAGCAAAAACAGGTCAAATTTCCATAAACACTATTCAAACTCAAAGCGTTTCTTAACACACACCTCAATCCCATCACAAGGTTGGTGGACTAAGCCCGAGATGTCCGTCAGCTTCAGCAGTGACTCCTCCTCCTTCCCTGGTACTTTGTAGAAGGTGTACCGGCCAAACAGCCAAGTGAAGATAAGGAAGACCTCCTTCTTGGCAAAGTCTTCGCCGAGGCAGACGCGACGGCCGCAGCCGAACGGGAGGAGATTCTCAGGCAGTTTAGCAAGAGGTTGCCCGTTTTCATTCAAAAAACGCTCTGTTGTAAAACAACAAATACAAAAAACTCTGAGCATTTTTCACATGCCCCATAATTGGCAGGACAGGCTATAAAATCCCTACATAGCCATAATGATTCGAGGAATGAAACACCAAGCCCAAGGATATGAATGTTCATACGCCATGAGCTTTGAGCTTGGTGGATATTGGTAAGCTATTCGGTCCAACGAATAACATCCTAGAATGCTGTGGTCTCTATTCCCTCGCAAGATATCTGTGTAGAGCATTATGATCTTCCCAAATCTTTGACTATTCAAAAATTTGAAGTCTCTAGAGTAATCTAACTGACCTGGTTTAAACTGCTCAGGCTGGTCCCACTTCTCGGAGTCGAAGTGAAGACCTACATGGTTGATCATCACCATCGTTCCTTTCTGAATCTTGTAACCATCTGATTAAAACAAGACGAGAATCAAGGGAGTTGATAATATTGGTTTGATATTGGATTTTGCCAGGGGAGGGGGTGGTTAGAGGATGGGGGGGGATTAGAACCAACAGGGAAGCATACAGAGGTAAATTGGATACTCACTCAGGGTCGTATCAGCCAGCACAGAATGTGGAACACCCAGTGGAACGACGGAACCGAAGCGGAAAAGCTCTAGTAAGGTAGCCTCTGTGTACGGCAAGTTGCCTCTATCATCAAGAGAGGGCAGTCTATCACGACCAATGACGTCATCAATCTCCTGGGCAATCTTCTCCTGGATTTTGGGGTTTTCTGCAAGTGCAGCGACTGCCCAGTGAAGAGTTAAGGTGGTTGTCTCAGTTCCGGCTGTTTGGAAAAAGAAAACAAATGTCATACTATGTCATACTTCATTTGCAAAATAGAAGCATTGCCCCCCTTCTTTATTCAAAGGATTCCTTGTTTCAATTTTCAAGAAAAAAACAACTGAATATAAAATTACAACGTTCTGCCAAACAGTCACTTTGTCTGCTGTGGAAATCTTCCATAATCCTTATTTTCAAAATCCTGAAATAGACTTTATGCAAATTATGATGATGTCACTAGAGCAACATCTCAGAGGTTCATACGAAGGTTGCTCATTGGCCCATTGTGTTTCCATTGTTTTAAAGAGATCAAATTCATTGATAATGCAGGGAAGCCTCAAACTATGTTCTGGCGACGGCAATGGAAGTATTCCTTAGTTTATATTAAGGGGCACCCCTACAAAGGAAATGTCAATTTCTACTGGAACATGTGAAGGCCGAGGGACACCAAGTCAATGACCTTGGGGCACTTGCCTCTGTGAAGTACCAGGACCCAATTTCATGGCTCTGCTTACCGTATAAAGCAGAACAAACCTGCACATATTGTAGCAGAAAAATCCGTCCTTAACGTAATCATATTTCACAGCTTAGCAAGAACTTTGTTCTTTTGGGTGCATCCTTCCTGTTACTAAGCACTTTTTGCTGACACAGCAAGCGTAGCAGAATTCCGCAGCAAGCAGAGCCATGAAACTGGGCCAAGGTCTGAAGACGATCAAGATAACAGGAAAGTCAACAAATATTTCATATTTTTTCACATGATAGGTTTTTGTGCTTCTGTTTGTTTTTACCTCCAAACAAATCAACAACAGTCTGAACAAGATGGGTGTCCGTCAGTAGCTTAGCCTCCTCCTCACCGGCCGCTATGGCCTCCTTCTGCGCCAACATCAGGGTGTCAAAAAAGTCTTTGACATTCTCTAAAGATGAGAAACATGAAAAATGTTACAAATGTACCATCTTATTCTGGGTAACATTTTCAAGCAAGTTGATTAACCATTTGAAACTGTTCAACTGCACTGCACAGGCTGTGTATGGTGGCACAACTACGCACAATATAAAAATAGTAATTGCTTCGAGTGCTATGGTTAAAAAGGCGAGTCAATCTGAGGCAATGCTCCAGGGATCACCAAGGAAACGCACTCTATACCCGAAAAATCACAAGGCAGAATCTATGTATCCGCTGATATAACTTTGTACATGCGTGTACTGTGTAAATGCATTCACCACATGATATCATATAGCAAGCTGGCACAGTACTATCTTTCAAAACCACAGTGTGGATGATATTGAATGGTCAGACAGTGTGCGTGTCCATTTGATAAACTTAAACTCTTGAACTACATTTAAGGCACTTGGGTAACAGGCCTTTACTATATATTCACAAGGAACCTTGACATCACACTGTGACCCAACCACTTCCTGTTAAACGTCCTTTTACCTGGGTCAAAATTTTCACGGTGCTTTTCAAACTCTGTGTAAAACAGCTTTAAAAGTGATTGGATTATCTTCTCGAACTTTCTATCAATAGGCAGTTTGATGTATTGAAGGATTGGAAAGAAATCCGACGGCAGACCGTTGCCAAAAGCTTTGGTAGCTTCAAGGTTAGCGTTGATGAATTCCATAAGATCCAGATCGTTAGTTTCATATCTGTAGAAAATAACACAAGATGATTTTTCAATAGATTATTGCTTTTACTGATAATTTCTGGTATAGAAGCAGGCATACTTGAGAATCAAAAATTTTCAGAATCACAGTGTTAATTTGTTACACACCTACAAACTGTATTACTAATAATTTAAAAAATATATTATAACTGTTTCTTGTTCTTGTGCTTTGGTGTTATTAATTCCCTATCATGTTTGGACCTTTTAAAGTATATCCCAACTCCATGGTGTGGACTGAAGGCCTCGGAATACTACATGCCAAACTTGAAGAGGGGCTTCAAAGTCAAATTAAGTTTTAATGATGTACTCACTTTCCCAATAGATAAGAGTCATGAAAGTGAAGAACAAAATTACAAGTTTCTAACCTCACGTTAAAATGGCGTAAATGTCATTTTATTTGATACTCTTTCAGGGCAAAATTTGAAACATGACGTCAAACAAATGGGGCTGTACATTTCAAAGAGGAATTTTTGCAGCAGTCAAAAGGTCAAATTCAATTCTATTTTGATTGAATATCATCAACATTCAGTATTGCAGACCATGTGACAACATCGTACGTTTTTGGTTTTTGACAAATATTGCACTTGAAAAGGGTATCAAACAGTGGCATTTTAAGACATTTTTACTTTCAGGTTATATAGAGACTTATAATTTGTGTTCCCGTTGCTTATTTTACTGAACAAGAGTTTAGTCTATTTTGAAAAAGACATAAAATTTGCTTGGCCTTACTGTTTTCCGAAGCACATTGTAGCAAGAATATTGTAAACTGCTTGCCCAATGGTATACTTTGGCGCAAACGGCTTGTCTCCTTGTTCATCCAGAATTTTACCAACTTTGGGAGTCACTGAGAACACCAGCTTTTCCAAATCTTCCTTGCGGGTGAAACGTCTGAAATAGAGACATAAAAAATGGACTGATAATTCCATCGATACCTTCCTTTATATGTTTGCAACCTGGGCTTGTAGCCATCAAAGAATTGTTTGAAAGAGACATGGGAGAATGGCTTACCGGACAGCAGAGTGGGCTAGCTTTCGTTGATACTTCCACTGTACACCATAATCAGTGAAAACAATATCCTTGTACCCCTCTGAAAATAATTTCACTTCAAAAAAGGGAAAATTTAAAAACATATATTAGAAGCATAGTCTTTACAATTTAGTTCCTTTTGTTCCTTTGGTTTGTTTGTCTCTTATTCAATTTCAAGTATCTTAGGTAAAGTCTCAAGTGCTTCAGGAAAAGTCGCAAGTCTTTCGGGTCAAGTCTTAAGTCTTCCAAGTCAAGTCTGAACTTAGTCTCAAGCCAGACCTCAAGTCTTTTAGGTTAAGTCTCATGTATTTTATGTCAAGTCTCAAGATTTTCCAGTCACGTCTCAATTCTTTCAGCTCAAGTCTCAAGTCTTTAAGTTCAAGTATCAAGTCTTCCAAGGAAAGTCTCTGGTCAAAAAGGTAAAGTTCAAGCCTCAAAATAATACAACTAAAGTGAGGCGAAAGTGTGACTTGAGTCTAAGTCTCAGACTTGAGTCTCCATGCAACTCTACTTATATCAGAAATTACAAAATGTCCAAAGTTTTTCAAAATTTTCAAACTTGTACAGGGTGTACTTCTTTTTCAGCAGTATTTGGGTAAAGACAGTCTCTGTGACAAAACCTTAAGAGAGACTAACCGGAATTAATCTGGGGTCGTCCTGCAAACTCCACGGCCTGTTTGATCATTGCTTCTTTGACTACTTCAATGGTATTCAATACCACAACATTCCTGGCGACAAACTTCAGGGAAAACATGGAGCCATATTTCTTTCTCAGATCTTCAAAGACTTCATAAACAGGCTTTTTGGTCATGAAGGCTGTACAGAGAAAGAAAGGGTGTTACCAAGATTTCCATTTTAATGTGAAAATCTCGACAAATTTCAACAGTTTACCTCTAAAGGGCATTTTTGGTAGTCTTTGCCACTTTTTTGGTCAAAAATCACAACATAAATAATTGTTGGTCCAAATTGTAAAATTTTGCAAGCTTGTTTATTTTGACATGATCAATAGTGTGACATGTTTTAGTAGTGGGGATCACCATTGGGGGCGCTATAATTAGTGGTTTATCCCATTTGGGAATTTTTTCTTCAGTTTTTCAACTTAACTTAAAGAGGAAGGGAAATGTCCAAATGAATTTTGTGATGTACTCATTTTCCAATAGATTGAGTCCAATCCAACAAATTGGCAAAAACCTAGGTTTTTACTATTTACAGTTAGTCTCGGACTACGTGGCCGGTCCAGTGTGGTTAGATCTAGCCCACCTTGTTGAGCTGTAAGTAATGGCTCTCTTTTAACATCGGTCTCATAATGGTGAGTGTTATGAGACCGATGTTAAAAGACAGCCATTACAGCTCAACAAGGTGGGCTAGGTTAGATCCTGCTGTCCTGTGGGCCTTGCAATCACAAGGTCGTGGGTTCGAATCCTACCAAACCAAGGTAACCGCTGATTTCACAATGACTAGAATAAGGGCGTCTAGACTGAATTACAATTTATTGATTTGAGCAATTCATACTCGTAGGTAGACATTAAACTATGGGGCTAACATTAAACCAATGTTTGTAAAGAGAGATTGGCTGTAATCTTGGCCTTGGAGTTGGGGGTTGGTGTTTAATACCCCCTTCCTTGTGGGGAGTTTGCCGAGTTCCCTTGACGAGAAGATCCTCTATCTATCTGTCTATACAGACAAACAACAACATACTTACTGGTAACATTCCCAAGGATTGGAAACGGGGTCGGGCCGGGCGGTGAGCCGGCGGGCCTCCGAGTGCTCCTGTACAATGCAATGGCAGCTAACGTAGTCAACCCAACCAAAATGGTGGTGACGTTCAGATCGGTAACAAGGCCAAAAACCATCTTGAAAAACACTGATTAATGTTCAAATTAAATAGTCGTAATGTTCTCCAGTCCAAGCCAGGGATATAACTTCAGCAGCACCACCTGTGTGACAAGGATTTCACTTTCAGTGTTGCACAAATGCAAACTAGGTCCTTGGACTCGGGCGCCAGTTGTCAGGTTGTCTTGACCACGGACATTGGTCAAACTCGAACACGGGTGGGTTTACACGACGCAGAAAATAGAAACAAGCGTCCCCCTATTTTGTCGAGTACCCTTGTTGTCACTCACAGATCCTTCATCTTTTGGGGTGTCAAAGGTCAACATTGTTTATCGCCCATCTCACTGGTATCCGCGCGTAGCATGGAATCGCTACTGCATGTGTTGATTACCAATCATCATGCGTGCATAATTTCAAAGATTAAAGCTTTCTGATCGACTGGCGATTAGCTTGATATAGATTAACTATTATTTTGTTGAGTGTTTTTGGTCCAGTTTAGATGCGATTTAAATAGGCCCTAAGCAACGCCGGTAGATTAGGAGGGGGTTTCTGTATACGATCTTGATTTTTGCGAGAAAAAATCTACATTCGGAATTATCATTATCAGGACCTGTTAAAATTGGGTTTCTTGAATCCGATTCTGAAATGGGCTTGACCATTTGGTTTGGATCTTCCTCCACGGGCTTGACGGCTACTCGTTTCCGTTGTACGTTCACCTTGTCGACGGCCAATTTGTAGATCGACTCGGGTCAAGACTACTGGCTTTACAGGCCCTAGCTTTACAGGCCTTGGCTTACAGGCCCTGGCTTGCAGGCCCTGGTTTTACAGGCCTTGGGTAACAGGCCCTGGCTTACAGGCCCTGGCTTACAGGCCCTGGCTTACAGGCCCTGGCTTACAGGCCCTGGCCTACAGGCCCTGGCCTACAGGCCCTGGCCTACAGGCCCTGGCCTACAGGCCCTGGCTTACAGGCCCTGGCTTACAGGCTCTGTCTTACAGGCCATGTACAGGCCCTGGCCTACAGGCCCTGGCCTACAGGCCCTGGCCTACAGGCCCTGGCCTACAGGCCCTGGCCTACAGGCCCTGGCCTACAGGCCCTGGCTTACAGGCCCTGGCCTACAGGCCCTGGCTTACAGGCCCGCTGGCTTACAGGCCCTGGCTTACAGGCCCTGGCTTACAGGCCCTGGCCTACAGGCCCTAGCTTTACAGGCCTTGGCTTACAGGCCCTGGCTTACAGGCCCTGGCTTACAGGCCCTGGCTTGCAGGCCCTGGTTTTACAGGCCTTGGGTAACAGGCCCTGGCTTACAGGCCCTGGCTTACAGGCCCTGGCTTACAGGCCCTGGCCTACAGGCCCTGGCCTACAGGCCCTGGCTTACAGGCCCTGGCTTACAGGCCCTGGCTTACAGGCCCTGGCTTACAGGCTCTGTCTTACAGGCCATGTACAGGCCCTGGCCTACAGGCCCTGGCCTACAGGCCCTGGCCTACAGGCCCTGGCCTACAGGCCCTGGCTTACAGGCCCTGGCTTACAGGCCCTGGCCTACAGGCCCTGGCTTACAGGCCCGCTGGCTTACAGGCCCTGGCTTACAGGCCCTGGCTTACAGGCCCTGGCTTACAGGCCCTGGCCTACAGGCCCTGGCTTACAGGCCCTGGCTTACAGGCCCTGGCTTTACAGGCCCTGGCTTACAGGCCCTGGCTTACAGGCCCTGGCTTACAGGCCCTGGCTTACAGGCCCTGGCTTACAGGCCCTGGCTTACAGGCCCTGGCTTACAGGCCCTGGCTTACAGGCCCTGTCTTACAGGCCCTGGCTTACAGGCCCTGGCTTACTGGCCCTGGCTTACAGGCCCTGGCCTACAGGCCCTGGCCTACAGGCCCTGGCTTACAGGCCCTGGCTTACAGGCCCTGTCTTACAGGCCCTGGCTTACAGGCCCTGGCTTACAGGCCTTGGCTTACAGGCCTTGGCTTACAGGCCCTGTCTTGCAGGCCCTGGCTTACAGGCCCTGGCTTACAGGCCCTGGCTTACAGGCCCTGTCTTGCAGGCCCTGGCTTACAGGCCCTGGCTTACAGGCCCTGGCTTACAGGCCCTGTCTTACAGGCCCTGTCTTACAGGCCCTGTCTTACAGGCCCTGTCTTACAGGCCCTGGCTTACAGGCCCTGGCCTACAGGCCTTGGCCTACAGGCCTTGGCTTACAGGCCTTGGCTTACAGGCCCTGTCTTACAGGCCTTGGCTTACAGGCCCTGGCTTACAGGTTCTGGCTTACAGGCAAAGCCACAACTAAATGTTCATTATTGGCAGAGCTCTGAGCCATGACCGAAGTTCAATATCACATTGGCTTATCTTTTGCTTCGACTTCCAAAAGTAAATCTGATTACTGATGGTTGTTCTGGCTGACCTGGGCAAGTCTATTATTATATACAACGCATATATTTTACTTAACACAATGGGAACAGTGGCAAACATTATTTTATCTAAGTTCAAGAGTATCACGTTGATTGTTGAGTGAATGGAAGTTGAAGTACATAAGCCTATAGAGGTATACTGACAACTATAGTGTCTTCGTCAGCTTTCATTATACTGAGCAATTATTTTTGTTTGTAGGGCAGAGTTAGTTGGATCAAATACGGGGTACCACTTTGTGTTTAAATGAGATTAACAAATAACAAAATAGCTTTGAGAAAAAACAAAGGGTTCTATTCTTTCATGCATGCAACCAGCCCCCCCCCCCCTCCCCCCAAAAAGCTTTGTGGAAATTGCATTAAATAGTCGTTACAATGGACAGTGGCGCACATCCTTGTTGAAAAGTGAGTGTTTAACTTTGAGGGTAATTCGTACCAGCGTTTTTACCTGTCTCATATTTTTATTAAGCGAACAAATTGTCACCACACCACAACTATTGTTATTATTTGATTTGCAAACAGTCGATATAAATCGGTAACGTTTCCGAACAAAAATTAAATAAATGTTGCTGACTATGCTTGTAATATTATTTTGATTTTACAAATTGGAATCAGAAATCGAGTGTTGGGTTTGTCGCATGCGACAGCATTTCAAATATTATAAATATTTCCAACGAAAATTGGCACTGATGGTAATACAAAGTTGTTAATCAGCTCAGTCTTCAATCTTCACTCGTTTCCTCCTTCTTGCAGCCTTGAAGCTTTGAAGGCAATACTAGGAGTATGGTGATCAAGAAAATCGACAATGAATCAGAGTGTGTTGTGTGAAAAAATTTCTCTCAGTTGGAAGTATTTTTGATAACGGTATTTCACATCAGAGTGATCGTATCAAGTTTACCAAAATGACACTTTTACATTAAACATCGATCACTATATGTTTTAATCTTTACCATGCAACCACAAATTTAATACATTACTTATTATTTTTGAGTTGAGCTTTAAAGGTAAACAAAACAAGAACATAGCTCTTCAATAAGTGTAAACAACTGACGATTAATTACATTTAATTGGAGATACTAGGGATGGAACATATCTTTGCAACTTATACTGTTCGTGACTGTGAAGTAAATCAACGCCCTCTTTACACAAATTGGCTCCAAAGATTATGAACAACCAACATAAAATCAATATAGCAAGTTTTATTTTTTGCGAGTTTATGTTTGAATAAATAATTTTTGCACTTGCATTTTTGATGTGTTGCAACGACTCAAGTGGTTTGGCAGAAATATCAGTTTCTGTCGTTCGAAATGCCTTTGAGCGATGAAGTGAGCAGCGAGACTATAGCGCGTGCAGCTGCAGCAGTGTGACGTTTTTGACTCCAATACACAAGATACTCCTATATACTCCTATTTTTCATTAGTAAACGCTTCCACGTCCGCAACAACAATTTAACTTTATAATCAAAATGCTGACGTTCTTCGACGACTTGCGACTTTCTTACATAGGCCATAAATATGAATTGATGGCTTTGGCCGGAACGCCAACAAGCCGTAGCTGAAGTTGCTTAATTCAGACACGGCAATAGAACAGAGTCTGAGATAATGTCTGACGTCACAAAACTCCTCAATACAACCACATTCCTTAATACAGAACTGTAGATTTTGGCTCTGGCTGTGGAATCATTGGCCAGATCCGAAAAGAGGGAGGTAAATACTTTTTGAAAACTACATTATTAACTGAATATTTTGTGCACTGTTATTAGAGTATGTGTGTGGCAAATTATTTCCATTCTCTCAAAGTTTAGATAATTTACACCACTAAAGCAGTTGCAGCAGCTTCATGACGTCAATGGGAGACTTTGGAACGCTAGGTGGCAGCAGACTAACCAGGTAAATTTCTATTGTTTACCTTGTTCTGAGCACGCGCACATTAACCAAGAACAATGAATTTACCTGGTAAGTCTGCTGCCCCCTAGCGTCCCAGAAGTCCCCCATTGATGCAATCTTGATGCAATCTTGATGTAATACGGCCAAACATGGTTTAACTAGACAAGGCAATAACAATATTATACATATATTGTTCCTTTAACATGAAAGTAATCAAATTGCAACTGCTCTTCGATATACAGCAATACATAGTTCAAGAGGAAAGAGTGTGTGGACTTAGTCACATCCCACTTCTGCACCCCAAATGCCAGTGCGGTGCATCCTGGCTTGTATGGTTTTCTTCGGCACTGTCTTCCGCTCCGTGACCTGGCCCAGGTTAGCCATCAGATCTATGAACATGGTAGTGAGGTTGATCTTCCAGCCAAACTCACTTGTCTTGTAGTCCCATGGGAAGGTATGATGGTAGTTGTGCCAGCCCTCTCCGCCAGCCAAGGCGGCAACGATTCCATTTTCCGAGGGGTTGATGAAGCGATCGTATGGCTTGTTCCCCCACATGTGGGCCGCGCTGTTCACCAACCATGTACAGTTGAGCGTGAAGCAGTAGCGGAGCAGACCGGCTACGTAGAAGGCGTTCCAGATCGTTTCTCCCCAGCAGATCACCGGTACAGCGGTCGGTGCGATGAAGCAGAAGAACAGCACCAACGGGAGATAGTACCTGGCACATAACATCACAACAAAATTACAAATTGGAACACATGCAATATTCAACATTTCGCACTGACACACATTCCAAAGGTAACTAGAATGTTTGAACTCTTCGACTCCTACTCACTTTCTTTGGTATTTGACCACAGGGTCGGCCATGAGATCACGAAGGTCAATTTGAGACCCTTTCTCGATCACCTTAGGATGTTTACGGCACAGGAGCCATCCGACATGGGCGAAGAAGAACCCTCTGGTGGCGTTGTGTGGATCGGCTTCGGTCTCCGAGTACTTGTGATGAACTCGGTGGTCACGGGACCACTCAAAGATGTCATTCTGCAAACCAGCATTAATAAATCTATTCAAGGAAAAGTTTGTGTTTATGTTTATAGTCTGTACTGATTTTTAGGAATCTTGTGTGAGAGAGTATCATCGGTTGTAAAACATAATTTGCAAGTTAGTCATTTCCTTGTCAGGCCACTGTTACCAGTAGTCCACGTTGGCTTGAAACACATTACGTTTCGATGTCCATTTTCATAATACTGAGAAAGAACAGACTATTGGGGCATAAATTAATACCAGATAACTTGGTCGAGTGTTATTTGAGTCATGCTTCTGGAGGAAACTTGACTGTGGGGTTTGGTGGGATCGTGCATGCATGGAACACCATACAACTTATTGTGGTTATGTGAGGTTAAACTTCAATTATAATATTCAATTGTGACGTTTTGTAAGGTCTTGCCTTAAAACGTCATGAACTTTGGTAAATTTAGAAGAGTCACCCATTAAATATCATGTATTATATGAGACTGATTGTGGCGATCTGTGGAATACCATGGTATAAATTGGATTCTTTAACCCGGTTGTTTGATGGTATGGGATGCAATGTAAATTGAATGTGTGGTTTTCTTGTGTCACACAATCATGGATACAAAAACCCTAGCGTGATGGGATGCAAAGGAAATTGAATGTGTGGTTTTTGTTATACTTAAACCCTAGTGTGGGATTTTGTGGGGTCTTATTTACCTGGAGTGCTATGCTGTTAAACATTCCTAGGAGTATCCGTAGAGGGAGCTTCGCCTTGTATGTGCGATGAGTCCATAGCCGATGTGCACCTGCTGTTATCCCAATACCGCCGCATAGATAAAGCCAAACAGCTGAAAAGACAAAAATTGTATGATTATATCAATTAACCGATACAAAGTTGACTATAAAATTAATTTATAATTTGCACAGGTTGTCTATAGGAAAGTAATGTTGCCGTAACTTGTTTTATAATATAGCAACATTACTGAATAGGGAACCAAACTGGAATGAATATTCCATATTATATGGTCATGCCATTTTCGTCCTTGAGCAAGACACCTAACCATATTACCCTTTCCTTTGGATGGGACATAATAAAGCAATTGGTCCCATGTGTTGTGCAATGCAGTTAAAAGAACCCAGTGCGCACTTATTGTTAACATAGAAGGGGTTTGCCTGTGTGTTTTTCTGGCTTAGTTGGCTGCAGATTGCACCATAAGCACATTGTAAAACTTTACAAGATGGGTCTCGATCTCTCATAATTATTCATAACTCTGCGTCATGAGGGCCCATCTGTGCTGGATACCGGCGCTTTTTTATTAAGTGTTCATCATTATCATTATACATTACCCCAGAGAAGAGTGCATGCACGACACTTCCACGTCAGGACCAAGAAGGCGTACACCGACGCAATGTGCAGCATCGCCATGGCAACAACGTTACGCCACACGATTATTGTCCGGACTTCTCGTTCCTCCGGCTGCTTGTCGGTCATCTCAGCCGTTTGAACCGAGTCAGTGTCGTTTAGCTCCTCCGTGTTCCCTTCCTCCGGTGTCAATTCCACCCCAGAGTAGATGTGGTTCCGTGGCGCCATTTTGAATTAATGACGTCGCAGCTAGCTCACCTCTCTAAGACAAAGTAATTTTTCACATTGAACATGTTGAACAAGTTGCAATGCAAGATCCACAAGATTTTACCTGACATCATAAAAAAATAAAATTGGGACAGTATTTGAAATTTAATTGTTAACAAAAATAAACCACACAATAAACTAAATTTGGTACCGATATTCGAGTAGCCATTTATAATTTTGAATTAAAAATAAAGACATTCCAATTCATGCCACAGATCAAAATACTATAAAGCAGTTGTTGTTGTTGTTTTTTCTTTCGTAACACAAAGCACTTTTTCATGATCAACGCACGGCACCCCAAGCCTACCTCTTTATTGGACATTTAAAACATGTTTGGAATAAACATAAGCACTAAACCAAAATCATAAAACTCATAAAAGACCAAAGTTAGCTTTTATTAGCTACTCACCAGTTTCCAGTCCCAATTGAAACGTCTGTCCGTTGTGTTTGCGACCAGTGAATCTATGAATCAGATTGTCTGGCAAATTGAGAAGCACTTCGATCCTGCGCCGGAATTGACTGACGAAACTTTTGTCTTCAGCGAGCACGGAGCCTCAATCAAAACAACAGCTTCAGAATGGACTCAGTGCACCTTACAAAGCATTTTGTCAGAGCCCTTGACCTCCGTATTCATACTCGTTTCCTATTGTTCTGTAGTGACAGCAATCGCGGACGTGATCCTTGTTCAGTTTGAAGTTACTTCCTATATAAAACAACCAAGCAAAAGCCCGAAGATAACGATTTACCTACTGTTCCAATGTACACAAAATGCCGGAATGACGATGAGTCACGGGTTTTCCGTTATGGACGTCAAGGGGGCCGGGGAGCTGCATAATTGCTAATAGTAATAACATTATAATTTATTATAAACATCCCTACTTCTCTACCTTGATCTTGGCCAGCTACACTAGACTTGTCTCAAGTCGATCTTAGGTTTCAAACCCGGCCGTCACACACCGCACCGCACGAGGCATAGTAAAGATATAAAACCGGTAGCACCGTGACCTCCCTTGAGTTCATCATCAGTTTGAATCTATCCTGCCTGCATTTTTAATATGCAATCCAATGAAGTCATTTATTGATGAGGTCAAGCAGGGTTTCAGCTAGCAGTTACCATTGTACAGGCCTGCCGTGTTATTTATTGCTTCCTCAATCTATCTGAGCATTGACTCTAATAATCGAGCGCCCTCAGTGTTGTGTCATCGTAGTCAACGTCGATATGATAATCAATTATTACTTGTCCAGTATTGACCCAATTATCTTGAGTGACGTCATTACCAAAATAAATTCTTGTTCGTCATTCTTTGGAGTCAGTTCCCCTGTGTGTTCTTAACCCAATTCATCTAATCATCTGACGTCATTTCACCCACAATAAATCTTGCTAGCGCCATTTTGGGAGTCATGCTTAATAATGCAGTGCGCATTAGCGCGCGTGCAGTCGACGCACACGACATACGTGCATCAGCCCAATAGAGATCAATGATCAGCCCTGTGCAAAGATCGTATAGCGCCGTAGGCGCCTACGGCGCTATACGATCTTTGGCCCTGTGTAACGTCTGTGCATGAAAGGGGTTTATGATGTGTGGTACATTTGGCGATGCGCGATGCGCGCGCGTTACACGCTCACCATGGCCCATTTTCATAGAACTGCTTAACGCCCGATTGGTACTTACTGCGCGAGTTCCAATGAAACTTTCCATTTCATAGCGCTGCTTACCGTAAGCACACGAAAAGTCATGTAAACCTTGAAAATGAATGACGTAATAAAGTGCAAATCCATGGTGCGAGCAAGCTGGCCGCCTAATTTTCTTGCTTACCTGTGTAAAATTATACGCTTACGCTAAAGCAAATATTTCTGCTATAGTCAGCACGCAAATTGCTTACCGTTAAGCAGCTTTACAAAATTGGCCCCTGTCTTTACACGCATTTTGACCGTCAAAATGGAAGACCATAATATGGCCAGCCACCGTGTATGTGATAGGCTACAGTCAGAACATTTTGGGGTTGCCATTATGCACATTGCTTCAAAATGTCAAGGAAACTAATTTTTGTGCACTTTAAAGGCATCGTACACGTTTGGTACTACTCAAAATATATATTAGCATAAAAACTGACTTGGTAACGAGCAACGGAGAGTTGCTGATAGTATAAAACATTGTGAGAAACGACTCCCTCTGAAGTAACGTAGTTTTTGAGAAAGAGGTAATTTCTCACTAAAATAATAAAAACTTCTCGCAAGAAGTTTTTATTCCTATCTGCAAAGCACACAAATTTGTACAACAAGGGTGTTTTTTCTTTCATCATTTTCTTGCAACTTCGATGACCAATTGAGCCCAAATTTTCACAGGCTTGTTATTTTATGCACATGTTGGGATACACCAAATGAGAACACTGGTCTTTGACAATTACCAAACGTGTACGATGCCTTTAACGCCGTAGGCCTACACCATTGCGCGAGACTTCAGATGACGTCAGATGTTTTGAGCTAGATGATAGAATTTGATAGTTCATCACAAGTGCAACATCGGAAAAGAACTGGCACGCGAGGGCTCCCTTTATTATGGCAGTAATAATTATTTTAGCTATTATGGGAGGGGTCATGGGCGGAGGAAGGGGGACAGGGGCTGTATTTGCGCCCAACCCTTTGAAGAGGATACTTTGCTCCCCTGATTTTCTAATGATTTGGCACATTACAGTGATCTCCACTTCTCTTCTATAAGTTAGTCATTTTAAAATGGTAGGTCATATTTTTGGCCTGTTGACCAAAAAAAATTGTGCAGGTTCGAGAAAGTTATTATTTTCATTTAAGGTGCCTATTGCACGAAAACATCCTCCAATAATAATTGGTAGAATTGGCCAAAATCTGAAGAAATTTTGCCAGTGGCACAGCATGCAGTAGCACACTAAGTTTTGTTAGTACGGTATATTTATTGTCACTGTGCCCCCCCCCCCAACAAACAAATTGAGATGACTCACCACCAAAATAATAGTAATAGTAATATTAAAAACTTATGACGGGTGGGACATCTGATTGGTTGAAAGCTATCATCACGCGCTGTCCCGTCCATAGCATGCACGCATCATGATAATATCACGCCACCGCTGATTGAACATACTGGTACCCCGAGATACGAAACATCAACACTGACGGATGGGAATGACCGTGAACCAGCAGACTATAAACACGCGGGAAAAGGCTGTGCATAAGTAATTATTTTATGTAAAAATATCACGTGTCACATGCACGTGACGTGACGTGATGCATTATTAATTAATTTTGTGTACACATTGTCTAGTGCTTGTCATGTATGTACGTCGTGTACATTATGTACATCGTGTACATTATGTACATGTACATCGTATACATTATGTACATGTATGTCGTATACATTACATACAGTGTACGCACAAAACTAGCTGCTATGTGATGTACGTACGACGACGACGCGATGCGAAGAGCGAGAGCGCTAGCTAGGGGGAGAAAGTACTAATAAATGTTCAGTGATTTTGTTCATGTTTCAAGCTACACCTTTTGGCTTCGTGTTATTTATTTTGATGGTCGAAATTACTGCTACATTACTAGTACTAGTAGTAGTAGTTCCACAGTACTGACATCGAGAAAAGGTAAATATTCAATCGGTTTCTGCAACTAAAATGTTATGAAATTTATGTGTGGTTGTATTGAAGCATGCCGCATGGTCGGTCATGGAGGATTTCCTTCCTCCATGATAGCAATTTAATTGGACTGCACATGTACAAGTACATCACATTTACTTGTATATTGTACATGTACATCGTGAGTATTGTACATCGTGAGTGAACAGGAAAATATTGTTGACAAACAGTTTTAATTGATTTTAAAATGTCTTTTAGTAGTAACTACAACTTAGCTAGCTAGGTAAGTACAGTATGATTATTCCAGTCTGGGGTTCACGCCGGGTTCATGCACACCCGTTTCAACACCCGCTCATCATTGTGGAAAGGACTACCCTGGATTAAATCAATGGTCGACTGACCTCGACAAAAAGAAACGGCATCGCCATTTATGGACCGAGAGGCGCCGTCTGCATGCTGCGCACTGCGCTGCTGTTCACCCGGTCCGACGTCCCCGGTGGTGTGTAGATGATGCACACACAGCTTCTGTATTTGCATGATGCACCGGCCGGGAGGAAAGAGGGAATTCGTGGGGTTGCCGGGGAAGAATTAGTGGAGTCGAGTTTAATTTTCTGGGCACTTGTTGGCCTCCCACTCCAGTGTGCAATCTGACAATTCGTCTCCTATATATTGGGTATAATTTAAACAATTTAAAAGGGATAGGCCTACGGAGTTATTAAACTTTTAAAGCACAAAATTTGTAATTGTTAAAAGACCAGTATCCGCACTTTGACTCAACATGACCAACGGAAACATACTTACTTGAAATGTCAAACCCGGAAGGTTGTGACAAACTACGTTTTCATGGTTAGTTTTTTTTTTTTAACTCGCGAGCTGAAAACTAATTTAAAAAAACCTCATTCCTAAAAAAACCTACATTAGGTTATATAATACATAATTTCAAGGGAAGTTTTCCCACCATGAGTCCATAAACCATTTTGAGACATGGTGTCCACAATATGACACTATTATTAGGTTTGGGTAAATGTGTCTGTATACACCCAATCCAAACAGTGCACTCGCCTATAGTGTCCACCATATCTCAAAAAGGCTAATGACCATCTTTACAAAGTTAAGTGCAAACCTGTGAACACTATTTCCAGTCCTGCCAATGTTGTGCACACCCTTAAAATTGATTAAAAGGTGCATGTATGTACAGTTTGTAAAACTAAAGAAACAGAAAAAAAAGTTGGGGTAGAGGGCTATCATTTGCTTATTTTGACACCCACCCGGCTCTCTGTTTGTTCTTTTGGCAAAGCAGCCCTATTTTTGTTCTGCAGACTTGTGATTAATTTCGCTAAACTGTTTCTTTAGTAGAGTATCATTTTTAACATGCACAGAAACTTGTCTTGTTCGACCATTCAAACAGATCTGAACTTTTCACGAGCACAGTGGTGTCGAACATGATGCCGAGATTGAGAATAAGATTAAGCCATTTAAACTTAAAGGCACTGAACACGTTTGGAAATTGTCAAAGACCAGTGTTCTCACTTGGTGTATCCAAACATAAAATGCATAAAATAACAATCCTGTGAAAATTTGGGCTCAATTGGTCATCGAAGTTCCAAGAAAATGATGAAAGAAAAAACACCCTTATGTACAAATTTGTGTGCTTTCAGATAGGAATAAAAACTTCTTGCAAGAATTTTTTATTATTTTAGTGAGAAATTACCTCTTTCTCAAAAACTACGTTACTTCAGAGCCTTGCTCTATGTTCAGAGGGAGTCGTTTCCTACAATGTTTTATATTATCAACAGCTCTCCGTTGCTTGTTACCCAGCAAGTTTTTATGCTAATATTTGTTTTGAGTCATTACCAAACGTGTACGATACCTTAAAATAATGTTTTGTATTTTTTCTGTTTTAATTCACTACACTTTCTTGTGAGATTAAGCCACTGAAAACGTTAAAATAGTTTGACTCAAGGTCAAAAAACGGTTGCCATGGTAACAGCTGACCCCCGACAACACTTTTTTTTACAATATGACCCTAGATAGATATTGCAGGCATGTGATATTCTTCCTACTTTAGTCAGATTTCCGTTTTGTTTGCTCTCTGAAAAAAACCTAAAAATTGTGCTTAAATACAATAGCCTGAAATGTCCATTAAAACCTACACCATGTGTACATGTTGGTCAGCCCATGTCCTTACTGTTTTCCAATGACCAAATATCATTCCTGATATTGGGAAAAGTAACTACAGTAAATTTCGTGGTGATCGGATGCAGCGTTATTAAGTTATGAACAAAAACATTGTGCCCCCCCAGTCCTGATAGGGTTTAAACATTGTAAAATGTTCTACCACTGAGCTCTACAATTTACAGCATACATTCATCAATTAGATGCACTTTGTTTCGCTTTATTAATCTACATCTGTTTTACCCATTAATCTCTATTTGACATTGTATTATTTCTCAATCTGACCTGAGTCAGTTTTCCTACTGCGGGTGAAGACATTTATTTACTCGCTCGTTGGCGGACACAAAGGTTATATTTAGCAGACGATGGCATTATAGCGTGTGGTCGTACGATTTTCACTTATCCAATCGGACCATCGCTAGGTTCATGGTTTTTGGTTTAATAACTGACCTCGCTGTGTCTGGTCATGCATTGGTGCATGGCGAAATTATGCGGGCTTCCCCAATCAGAACTATATGTAAGCTTTAAAGCACAAAGCCTTTTGTAAGTTGTTAAATAATAGGTTACCACGTCGAGTTTTTTTACCATGATATGTAATGTGTGTGACTGCTGCTGTTGCAATTTTGCTTAGCAGTTGTTGCTATAAAAATACATGCAATTTTGTACGGCTTTATACCTGTTCAGTGTGACCATATTGCTGTCATCGCTTTGAGTTAGGAGGTGTGTATTATATTGGACATTTCTACGTAATCCTTGGTAAGCTTTAGGAATATTTGTTGCTCAGAAGAAATGGGTCACCAGCCAGACTGCCGTGTAGTATAAATTGTTGTAACTGCATGCCTCCTTTTTTCCCTCTTTAGAATTGTTGGTAGCAATCGAAATTCGCTGAGCAATTATTTTGAATGGGACTGTTGCTTGTTGCAAGGCTGAGGGTGAATGTTCAATCTGACCTTTCTCGTAGTAGTTAAAAGAAATTACGATCTCTTCAGCGGGGATGAACCTTCTCAAAGCCGATGGTTTTATTTCATTCACAGTTAGTTTGCGAACACAGCTGGCTCGGCTCGGAAATAATTCTAAGGTAGATTTGGTCATTTTCGAAGACCAGTATCCACACTTTGTGTGAACCAACATGTACGTGAAAAACCATACCTGAAAGTTCAAGCTCAATCTGCCATCAGAGTCAAAAGAAAATAATGAAAAACCACTTATTTTTCACGGTTTTGACTCGCGAGATCAAAACTAATTGTTTTACTTATAAAAAATTGCTTTTAAAGCAAAAATATTCCAAGGGAATTTTTCCCCCCGTGACCGTCTTTATACCATGTATTAAGTTAGTACGTGCAAATCTGTGAATATTTATATTTTCACTCTTACCATTGTTTTGCACACCCCTTTAAATCAATGTATATTTTGGTTGGTTTTTAACCATGGAATTTATTCAGATGTTTAACACATCACAACCAATAATCGTTTTGACTGATTTTGTTTTAGTTGATTTTAAAAAGACTATCACATTGTCTAAAAATTGTTGTTTCGATCGCCGTATGTACGGTATTAGTAAGGCATTATTCTTGTATATTGCAAACAGTAGTATTGGTTTACAGGGATAATGTACGTCACTGGTTTCAAGAAAATTCCATACGTTCAAATTCTTTTTCTTTAAGGAATCCGAAATAAAAAGGTATGTTAATACATACTAAATTATGTAAATTACCCATCCATGCAATTCATAAATTTTCCACTTGTCTAAAACTGACAATATTTAAATGCTGCTCATCATTTTATGGCGACATAATAGCTAAATCAGTATCAACTTATAACCATTTTTAATTTAATACAATGCAATATTTACATAATTTATTCCCCATGGCAGATTATTTGTCTTAATTTGATTTATTTTGTCCTTTTAATTTATTCAAGACAGGTAAGTTAAGACATCATCATCAGCAGAAATATATTAAGCTGGTACTGGTTAACAATTTTTTTAAAGCTTTTAAATCAATGAAAATAAAATGAATTCCTCTGAAATAAAGAATATGACATCGTTAACATCAAAAACCAAGATTATGCTTGATAACTGGTAAACAAATGGCGTTCAATTAAGGTTTTAAATCAAAATGAAAACCAAAAAACTGAAATTAAAAAATTACGTTTAATATCTGCAGGAAGTTTTTTGTTAGGCCCCCTATCCCTGCCAGGAAGGAAAGTTTTTATTCTTTTAGCTTTTAAATAAAAATGAAAACAAAGTTGAATTAATTTTTTTGAAATATATTTTTTAGGTTTAATATCCGGAAGTTTCTGGTTTTCCCTTCTATCAGGAAGGAAATGTTTATTTAAAACAAAAGGAGAAATACAATCTTTGACTCACACATGCAGTTCGGTCCATTTACCGTTTGTACTGTGGTTGCACTTCGTTTGCACTCTGTTTGCATATAGGGAAGAAATCAGACTTTCCATTTACGTGATAAATTATGCAAGACTTAACAAAAGTTATGAATATTCGATTAGAGCAGACATTTTGATGCAATGCCGACATAAACTGCTGCTTACGGCTGTACACTTTTCATTTGCACATCTTTTTTACTCTAAACAAAGTTTCGAACACTCTCAATGGATCCCATATCTTACACGCAAGTTCGCCAAAAATGAACCACACATTTATTTACTTAAAAAGGCAGTGGTTTTAACCTTCTGCGTTCTTTTGCACGAGTCATCGTTTTGAGTCAAAAAATAGAAACCGATATTGTGATACAGAAGAGTATTTGCTTTAGATAACACAAACAATGCCCTAAGGCTATTTTGCGCTGTGGTCTTACCATCCATACAAAGAATGCCGTTCGGAGATTCCTTCAGAAAATGCTTGGTCAGAATGAGTTAAGTTTTGTCCATAAAGTTTGGAAACTCGAGTTCAACCAACTGTCGAGGATGTTACACGTAAAGTGGAATGAACTTTACCGAAAGGCATGTTGCAACTTTAGTAACAATACCTACTTTTAGATAATGCAACTGGGTTGTAGGTCTGCAAAGGTTGGTTATCAGTACTACAGACAGACAGTTAACCTATAGTCTCATAATATACATGGTTTCACTGTAAATAGTACGTGTTACCAACTGGAACCAAAGCTTCAAGTAACGTTATTGCGGTTACCACTCCCAGTCGAGTCTATAAGATTCCACGGGCCAGTTCCCCCGGTTTCCTCCTGTCACCGGGATAGAACTTTTTCTCAAAAAAGGCCCATCTTTATTTGTCTCTTATAGGGTAAATTGCGACTTCATTAATACAAAATGGCACCACGGAACCACATCTACTCCTCGGTGGAGCTGACCCCGGAGGAAGGCAATGCGGAGCAGGTGCAGGAGGAGCATGGCGAGGCGACCGACATGCCGGGGACAGCACCCGGTCAATCGTCTGACATGGCCGACAATCAGCCGGAAGACGCTTTGAAAGTCCCCACACAAATTGTGTGGCGTAACGTTGTCATTATGGCGTCGTTGCACATCGCGTCCCTATATGCCTTCTTGTATCTGACGTGGAAGTGTCGAACGTACACGCTTCTCTGGGGTAAGTGTAAACTATCGCCATTTCTTTGGTCTCAAATTTGCAGTTTTCCCCAACTATTGTAAAAAAAAAAACACTGAAAGGGAGGCTTTTGCTTTTAAACCGGAACAAGGATCCCAGTAGCACTCACCGGGGAAACATGCAATGTTTATGTAGAAGAGTTGAACGATCCATTCAAAGAATGAAACTTTTAAGAAACATAACTTTCGTGGACGAGCGGTCAAGCACACTTGACTCGAGCTCTGGTGTTGCCGATCAACAGGGTGTGGGTTCGAATCCCGGGATCTTGACACGTGTGTCCTTAAGGAAGACACTTAACCATTATTGCTTCGGATAGGACGTAAAACATTCGGTCCCGTGTATTTTTTTAATGCACATAAAATAACCCAGCACATCCTGTCCTAAGTAGAAGGGGTTGCCCCGTTGTTTCTGGCATAGTCTGGCAGCAGTATATGTCACCATCTTAGGCCTATACCCTTTTCAAACACAGTAACTCGAAAGTTTCATATAGGAATATTTATCGGGATGTTTGAAACCAAATTCCGTTATTGACACGCAAAAATTGTTCACCAATAATTAATGAATACCTTTTGTTGTATTTTCAGCCATTGGGCTTTATCTATGCGGCGGTATTGGGATAACAGCAGGTGCACATCGGCTATGGGCTCATCGCACATACAAGGCGAAGCTCCCTCTACGGATACTCCTAGGAATCTTTAACAGCATAGCACTCCAGGTAAATAAGACCCCACAAAATCCCACACTAGGGTTTATGTATAAGAAAAACCACACATTCAGTTTAAATTGCATACCATGATCAGGTTAAGTGCATCCAAGGCTACACAAGTTCCATGCTAGACTTGGGTATCCCATGTATAACACCACAAAACCACACCAGCTCTATAACATCACATGATCAGGTTAGACGTGGTATGACCATGCAATGCAAACCACACATCAAACTCAACATGGCGTTGTAGGCAACACGTCAAAAAATCCCGATGTTGGACCTTATGTGGTTTTCATTGTGTGACCATTTTAAACCAGGCTGCAATCTAAGTAATAGTATTTCGTGGCATGATCACAAGAACTGTTACAATCAAGTTAATCTGCCACTGCATAACGCCACAAAAAAACTACCAATCAATTATCTGACTTTCTAATGTTAACCACACAAAAATCAGGACTATTTCCCATTTGACATTGGACATCAAAACATCATGCCTACCAAACCA
The DNA here is from genome assembly GCA_021014325.1 of Plazaster borealis. Classification (NCBI taxonomy): domain Eukaryota; kingdom Metazoa; phylum Echinodermata; class Asteroidea; order Forcipulatida; family Labidiasteridae; genus Plazaster; species Plazaster borealis. The sequence goes on along the minus strand of CM037468.1, from coordinate 16,441,496 downwards.
ACCATTAAGTCTGCAATACAACAATTGTAATCGATCGGACTTTCATCATGAACTTGATTCCTTTCATACAACTATCCCCTCTGGTTTACAGAATGACATCTACGATTGGTCCCGTGACCACCGAGTACATCACAAGTACTCGGAGACCGAAGCCGATCCACACAACGCCACCAGAGGGTTCTTCTTCGCCCACGTTGGATGGCTCCTGTGCCGTAAACATCCTAAGGTGATCGAGAAAGGGTCTAGAATTGATCTTCGTGATCTCATGGCCGACCCTGTGGTCAAATACCAAAGAAAGTGAGTAGGAGTCGAATAGTTCAAACATTCTAGTTACCTTTGGAATGTGTGTCAGTGCGAAATGTTGAATATTGCATGTGTTCCAATTTGTAATTTTGTTGTGATGTTATGTGCCAGGTACTATCTCCCGTTGGCGATGTTCTTCTGCTTCATCGCACCGACCGCTGTACCGGTGATCTGCTGGGGAGAAACGATCTGGAACGCCTTCTACGTAGCCGGTGTGCTCCGCTACTGCTTCACGCTCAACTGTACGTGGTTGGTGAACAGCGCAGCCCATCTTTGGGGGAACAAGCCATACGATCGCTTCATCAACCCCTCGGAGAACAGATTCGTGTCCTCCTTGGCGGTTGGTGAAGGCTGGCACAACTACCACCATACCTTCCCATGGGACTACAAGACGGGGGAATTCGGCTGGAAGATCAACATAACCACCATGTTCATAGATCTGATGGCTACTCTTGGGCAGGTTACGGAGCGGAAGGTGGTGCCCAAAAAGGTCATACAGGCCAGGATGCAGCGCACTGGCATCTGGGGTGAAGAAGTGGGATGCGACTAAGTCCACGTTTTCGGCTTTTTGAATAAGAAATACTTAGGCCTACAGCTTTTGTATCGCTGTAATTAGAGGAGGAGTACTTGCATTTTTGATGGGTTTTTTCATGTTAAGGAACTTAACATGAAACAACATGAATTAAAGCAGTATGTTTTCTAATTTATTTGTTTTGCCGCAGCAAAAGTGTGTGTGGATTTGAAAATTGGATTTATTTTTGTCTGTTGAAAGAGAAATACATTTCTATATTTGTGTCGAAGATGAATAATGTTTTGTTGGTGAAGACGTTGTTCAAAAATAGCACCCCTTACAAAAAAAAATGCTATGGGCAAAAGCTGTGCTGCCATCAACGGCAGGAACCCTTTTCTTTATAAGTTCACCGTAGTATCCAAGTGTTAAAAGTACACAGACGAACTAGCACAAATTACGGTTTTCCATAGAAACATTCGGAACTCTTGTCGAAACTAAGTTTCAATAGATCGGGTACACATAGTGTAGACATTCGCTCGGACCACCTGTCTCATTAAAAAAATGCTGGGATGGGCTGATGAGCTTGTACAAATTCTTGTTCAGGATGTAGTGATGCATGATGGGACTGAATTGACTGCTGATCGGTGCAATGCGCACAATCACAAGAAGTACACACGATATGATATGTTAGCCGTAGTTAGCCTTTTTTTAAACAAAGTTGCTAGATTAGAAGAATAACATTATTTATGTAAAATGTTAATGTACACAATGGATTTACACAATATTATAGCTACATTTTTATCAATAGAGATTAGATTTGTCGTTGACGGGGGTTATTTGCAGACAGGTTATTAGGTCACGGCAATGCGTATACGATCAGCGCATCAGGTCAGGCACAGCCTGGGACCGAGCAAAATGTATAGGCATAGGTTGTTTGCTACTGGTTAATAAGAAAAACTTTATTTTTTATAGACAAATAAACTCAAAAACTCAACTCCAAAGCTCGAAATGTGTAAAGGCGAACAAACTCTTGGTTATCACCATCGTGTTAAAATAGTGACAGCAAAAGTGCCGAAACAAACGAAAGAAAAACCAATTTATGAATGCACCCCACCAAAAACATGCATGACATCAGTAGCGTACGATTTTCATTACTTTGTGAGATGAAGATTTGTAGACATTTCTTAACATTAATATTAAAGGGTGTGCAAATTGGTGATATTGAAAATATAAATGTTCACACATTTGCACATAGCTTACATGTTATAAAGATGGTGGAAAACTCCCCTTAAAACTACGTACTCGAACTGCTATATTTTTGTCATCGCGAGTCCAAAACCCGATGTTTGAACATTGAAAACATGTAAGTTTTTTTTAACTAAAAAGTTTCCCTACTTTGGTGGGCGTACCGGTCTTTGATAAACTACCAATGCTGGCCTCGTATTTTAAGCTGTAGTTTTTCTATGTTGAATTTATTGAATGAAATATTAAGTTTCCGTTAACAATACGCCCCGAATGCTTAAGTTTTTTTTTGTTTAAACGTGGTGACAAGGTTTATTGAACCTCCATAATGAAAGGTAAATACAAATTGCACAATGACGTAGACATGGTCCTTGCCAATAACTGGGTTGAGTGTCACAACAGCGCGCATTCTTACTCACTGAACTACATGTACATGTACACTAAAAATCAATAGCCCATTATGCGCAAGCGCCATCTTGAAAAATATACCGTATGTTCGGAAACTGACTGCAGTTAACTATAAGCCAAGATGGACGTCGAGCTTTAGTTTACGTGCTGTCAGATTTTACGTGTTGTGTTGTGTGGCGCATCGCTTCAAAAGCAGTGCGCCATGATGGGTGGCGATGGTGTTTGGATTCACCCACATAATTATTTGCGCACCAATCATTGTTGTCAGGGGCATAGACTGTGCAAGTCTTGCACGCATTCGAACTTCCGGGACCATTGTGGTCCCAACCATGTGGAGTGTTAAGTGGGCGAGAGCTGTTTCGTCAATTGTTTTAGTTTAACATAGAAAATTATATTATGTTGTTGGGAATGTGATGCTTAGTGATACAAAATATGAAAGTAACATCAATTCAACAATATAACGAAGAAAACCCGAGAATTAAACTTGACCTCAGCTTCCGGTTACTGCAAAAAATTAATTTTGTGCTCACCTCCCGATCACAAAAGCTGAGTAAATGTTTGTTTGGGATGCGCGATGATAATCGCCAGATGCTGTAATTGCAACTTGAAGCCTTTTCATTGCAGATGGTTGTTGAGGAGTCGGCGTCCTCTATAAAATAAGTTGCGTCAAGCGTTAATTTTACGCCCGTGTGACCATCACGAATCCACGTAAGGGGTTTCTAAAAAGTTAAGATCAAGCATCCTTGTCCCAGAGTTTTACTATTTTGTTTGAATAATAACTAACACATTATTTGTGTATTTAATATAAAAGCTAAAACTAATTTTATAAGAATTGTAATGAGTATTTTTGTTGTTCAGATTTAGTCATTAGATATACATGTAATTTAAATCAAAGATTTTGATTTCAGAAAAACAAATGTTCTTCGTTTTCTCGTTCCGATACGCGCGAGACTTGCGCAGTCTATTGGGACATGCATATTATGAGCTATTCTATTTATTTTTTTGAAGTATAGGAATTTAGACTGGGAAGTCATGTAAAAGTGCCTAATTAGCTCTGATAATAAAAACAAAAACAAAAACGTTCACCGTTCAGTTTCTATTCGTTTTATGAGAAAATATCCAATGAAGAATATTGCAAAGTATGCAGTTAAACAGTTGTTGTTTTGATTACCCTTTTTCAGTTAAAAAAAATGTTATTGTAATTTCAATATTGCCTTTAGTTCCGCAAAAGAATATTGCAAAATAAAAAGAAACAAATACTGCACGAATGCTCTGAATGGAGAGTAGTTTTTCTCGGTAAATTCTTGCAATTTTAATACACCTTCACTATCCTTAAATGTATCGTACACGTTTTGTAATCGGAACCCACTGTTTGTTTGTTTCAATCCTATATAGTTGTAGGTATCCGTAAAACTAACCTGTGACAATTTCATATCAAAAGGTGGTAGCGTTTTTGAGATATTGCCGAAAATCTTCTCAGATTCAAATTTTTGGGGGATAAAAAGTGATGTCTTTTTCCATTACCGCAGTACTTCGAAATGAAAAGTTTCTCAAAATTCAATATACTATCCAAAGCGGCCGTACTTCTAACCAAGTAAGTTTTTATTGCCATTCATTTTCAGTTATTACCAAACGTGTACGATACCTTTAAAGGGTCTGTATACGTTTGGTATTATGACTCTGAAAATTAATGACAATGAAAACTTAGGCCTACTTGGTAGGAAGTAGCCCTGCATGCAGCAACGGTTATTTAAATATATCACTTTTTATCCCCCCAAAAATGAATCTGAGAAGCGTTGCTGCAACGTTTCTCAGATAGTGTATTCCAATTGCAGATTATTCTTCCTGCGTGGACATATATATACCACTCCAGATTTTCGGCAATATCTGGGGGGTGGGGGGTGGAGAAGGGTCACCTCAGCAAAGTGAATGACGGGCTCACACACGAGAGCGTGGTTTGTGTAGGCCTGCCTTTGCTCTAAACAGCGCAGGTAGACATCGGTAATTTCATTCATATTAAAGGCATCGTACACGTTTGGTAATGACTCTGATATTTAATGGCAATAAAAACTTACTTGGTAATAAGTACAGCAGCTTTGGATAGTATAATGCATTTTGAGAAAATTTTCACTTCGAAGTACTGCGGTTATGGAAAAATATATCGCTTTTTATCCCCATAACATTTGAATTTGAGAAGCGTTACGCGCTTCTCAGAGTGTGCAGATTATTCTTCCTGCGTGGACATAACCGCTCCAGATTTTCGGCAATATCTCAAAAACGCTACCACCTTTTGAAATGAAATTTCACAGGTAAGTTTTATGGTATCTACAACTATATAGGTTTGAAACAAACAGTATAGGCTCCAATTACCAAACGTGTACGATACCTTTAAATGACAAGACCTGGGAGGGGATGGCATGCAACGGGTCACTTTATAAATGAAACTGTGCAAAATGATGAGTCAACCTCGGCAGGTGTTTATTCATGTGCATTTATATTAAATGAGAGGCTTGGTTCGGGCAGGCGTCTTCTTACCTCCTGCAGCAGGTGCTTTTGCTCTACATCTGGTCCTTGCTCTATGGATTACAGTGCAAGAGGATTTGGAGCAATAATGTGTTTGTTGATTAGTGGCTTGGGGTGTGGGCGGGGTTCAAACCGCAGCAGGTGTATAGGCATATTACTAATTAAAATGAGGCTAAACTTCGAGGGTGAAGGTTATTATAACCTCACCGTGTGCGTGGGTATTGGGCATGGATGAGAGGCTCCAGAGGGCGGTTCAGTGTTTATGACAGGCATACAATGCAGGCACAATAATGTGTTGCAATAAAAGTTAAACCCAAAACAAGACGATTCATACAAGATGGCATGTGTTTGCTAGAGTTACCAACTGTTCGTCTAATCATCCCCATGGTCTAATCATAGAGAAAGGTCTAATCATAGGCTACATCAGTAGCTCTGGTGGTCTACGTCTAACCTTCCTCCATGGTCTAACCATGGTCTAACTAACTAATGGCGACTCTCACGTACGCGCGATGCACACTAGCACTGCACCAACGGTGTGACTGTGAATGAAGAGTTCGAGGCTGCTGATCGTCTTGTTTTTGTACTGATCACGAGGCTGTGAAAACTAGCGGATCAGCTCATCGGATCAAACCATGGAGGTCAAACCATTGAGGTCACAGTGCTCACAATTAACAATGCATGAATTTAAATAACAAAGCTGCAAGGCTGCCATGGTTTTATTTACTATGGATGGTTCACCGAAGTGCGGTTTATTCGTATCGTTCAGCAGCATGCAATACTGTTGTTGATCAATATAGCCCATGCTTTATTGTTGACCTATACAAAGGCTGTGGGTGTGTTCATTCAATAGGCATTGATAGGCCAAGCAAGGAACGCTTTGTATGTTCGTAAACCTCTTTAAAAAGTACAAGGTTGTACAATTCTACCTCCATGGTTGTACTGTGTGGGCTGTGGTTTCAAATTTACAATACACGGTAGCACAAAAGCACTATAGCAGTTTCCAAAAGAACATTTTGATGCCAAATTTCTCCAACTAAGCCCGTGTTACGCCCCTATAAGAATTCTAGCTTCCTCAGTGAAAAACAGGTAAGATCGCCATGGAGTATAAATACACTTTTTATTGAATAGCTGAATGTTTTAATTGTATAGTATTTGAAACTTTAAGTTTGTGGCTTGTGAAGTTGTGGTGGTTTCGAAATGAACTGGTGGTGCTGCTGGACGTTTCAGCTTTGAGTTTAATGCACGTCAGGTACACAACCAACTTTAGACTTGACACCACCCCCCCCCCCCCCAAAAAAAGATAATTTTATTGGCAGTTGAATGAGGCATTAACTTAGAAAAAGAAAAAAAACCTTCACGCCTCACCGTGGGCATATTGGGGGTCCTTGTTCTATGCGATTCTATGCACCATGTATGATGTTATCTGTTTTTACTTCTGGAGCTGGTATTTTAATTTTTTAATATTTTAAATTATTAGGGTATAATAGGGTAATACTTTGGTAATGACCCCTTAAAAAAGTAAACATTAAATTTTTATTCAAAAGCCTGCTTCTTTTTATAAGCATGCTGATAGTTTCAAGCATCCTGCAAAATTATTTCGTCTGAAGTGCCCCTGATGACGAGAAATCAACAAATTTAGGGGGGGGGGGTTACAATCCTTACTTGTACTAAACCAACTGCTCTGAATTTATCACAGATTCTGTCATGGCCAGTAGTGGAGTAACAGAACAGCTTAAAAAACTAGGAATTCAGGATATAGACCCTAAAAAGCAGTCAGTAGAGCTACCAGTAAGTAAAAATCATTGAGTTTCTGTTTTATAAATACAATGTTCAAGGATTAAAAACTCTACAAGACTGTGACCAAGACGTTGTGGTTAAGTCGGAGACCAAGTTCGGACAAGCAGAGAGAAGTCCAAGAGCTACGACCAGGGCACAGTTTCATAGCTGTTACAAAGAAAATTCTGTCTGAACAATTAACCTATGAAGTATGAGACAAAACTAATGAGACAAAAACTCCTGGGGTACCTAACATGACCATTGTGAGCCATTTGCAAGTTAGATTTTGATTAATGTCTGGTAAAAAAACCCCAAAAACATGAACTGTTCAAACAATGTTTGCTCATTGCTCAAAAGAAAACCCAGAAAGGTTTAGAATGCACGAGAGGGAATCAAACGTCTTCAAAATATTTACGAAGGCCCTTGAGCAGGCCCTGGTCCCTTGAGCAGGCCCCGGTCCCAACAGTGTTACAGATTTGCGCTGCCTATACTCACTTTGTGCCGCCTGCGCGGTCATTGACACTAAATCTTGGAAACCCTTAAACTAAGTTAACAGGGTGTACTTAACAAATTTCAAAATTATACCTTCCCACTTTTTTAAACAGGGATATGCCAGTACAAATTAGAATCTCAAAATTTGTTTGACCTCTTGCATTTGACGTCACTAGATCAAACAGCGCCCTCTCTGAGGTCAAAGAAAGGCCTATCATTGGCAGAGAGCTGTTTGTGTTGCATGCTCACATTTCCATCGTTTGACCTCAGTGATGGCGGCCTAAAATGGAATTGCAATTGCCCCTGCCTTTAAATCATTCTATGTTTTTTTAAAAGGCCCCTGAAGTAAAAATTTCTTAGGAATGTATTTTGAGCTACTTCCTAATCCCCTTATGTGTATGAAAACTAATTGACATCCATATTTGGGTTAATTTAATTGAAAAGGGATTTTCTGTCAACATTAAAAAAATTCCTCTCTGATCTGGACAACTGAGGGCGCTGTCGCAGTGATGTCATTTCAGGAAGACACTTGTTTTATTTCTATTAAAAAAATAAAATTGTGAACCCCAAAATTTGCTTGGTAAAAGAATTTGAGAGAAAAGTTTGCACATTGGCATACTGCCATGAACTTACACACTAACAAAACACTAAAGAAAAGGAAGTTTACGACAGCGGAATAGCCTAAATTCTGTTGACTTTTTGTGCATAAACTAATTGCAACATTGAGGTTTCTGCCTGACATGACATCACACTTTTGCTCATGAATATGGAAATTTGCATTAGCATAAAATACAAAAAGGCACCAAAATACCCTCAAAAATTGCAAAACGAGAATTGAAAAATAAGGTGAAATGGGAAACAAAATTGCATCTCCAAGGATTGCATTAAAAAAAATTACATTCCACAGAGTAATTTCTTTAAATACAACTTTTATTTCATCAAGGGAACAACAGAGTATGTGCGCGTCTCCCCATTACTCAAAGATGGCAAGCTCATCTCAAGATTCTACGATGGAGTTGAATCGTTACACGACTGCTTTATGCGTGGCATGAAACTCTCCGGTAAGTTAATAAATTTGTCTTTGCTGCCACACCAAAGTGTAGTCACTTTTAAAACCGAACTGTTTTGAGCCAAGAATACACTTGAGTTTTTTTTTATCTCAGTCTGTAAAACCTCAACAGTCCCCACTCAAAACAACCAAAGGGCAGTGTACAAGATATACTTGCCAGCGGGCTCGAGGTAGTGCACTTGACCACTGGTCAGTATCCAGTAATTTTAGCATCGGTTCAGTAACCCTGCATCCAAACAATTACTCTTGCTGTCCGTTTCTTTATCCAAACACATTTTTTGTGTGAAGATTTACATGATACTTATACTTTTTTCTTTGTGATGTGACAGGCATAGCATGCATGCAGGCAGTAACTGGGTTAGAGTTCATCCATGTACAGCCGTCATGGCAAAAATCCCCCGTTAAGGTCCAATGTTTTGCTAATGGTTATCGCAGAGTCATGAGATTTGGCCCAGTTTACAAAGGCATATATTCTCTCTTAACGTCACCCTACATTATCTTACCATTTTACTTTTGAAAATGTCCATGTTTATCATCTACAGCAAAGGAACCATGTCTTGGATGGAGGCCGGCAGAAAACGCACCATACAGCTGGATAACCTATGAACAGGTATTATAGTCTGGCTTTGGAACTTCGAAATATTTGTACGACTGTATCCAAATAGACCAATCCATTGGGCTCACTCTTTAAAGGGATTGTATACGTTTGGTAATTGGAACCCACTGTTTGTTTCAATCCTATATAGTTGTAGATACATACCATAAAACTAACCTGTGAAAATTTTAAAAGGTGGTAGCGTTTTTAAGATATTGAAACTGGAGCGGTTATGTCCACGCAGGAAGAATAATCTGCAAGTGGAATACACTATCTGAGAAATGTTACTGCAGTACTGCTTCTCAGATTCAAATTTTGGGGAAAAAAAGTGATATATATACTTTTCCATAACCGCAGTAACCGTACTTCAATGTAAAAGTTTCTCAAAATGCATTTTGTGGTGTGTCGTGGCCGAGCGGATAAGAACACCGAACTCAAGCTCTGGTGTTTCTGATCAGCAGAGTGTGGGTTCAAATCCCAGTCGTGACACTTGTGTCCTTAAGCAAGACACTTAACCACATGCTTCGTCCTTCGGATGGGATGTTAATCCGTAGGTCCCGTAATGCACGTAAAAGAACCCAGTGCACTTATCGTAAAGAGAAGGGGTTTGCCCCGGTGTTCCTGGTTTGATTGGCTGCATATTGCGCCACAGCACCTTGTAAACCGTTACATGGTGCCATGTAAAGGAAAAAAGGTCTCATACTTCAACACGTAACTCCACTTAGCTTGTAGGAAAAATACTGAACGCTTTGAGACACCCATCGGGAGTATAAAGCGCTATATAAGAACTGCGTATTATTATTATTATTACTATCCAAAGCTGCTGTTCCTCTTACCAAGTAAGTTTTTATTGCCATTAAAGTCATTACCAAACGTACACAGACCCTTTAAAGTAATCTTTAGCTGTGATTTTCAATCCCTGAAAAATTCATTCTATTTTTCTCGTAGGTTTACGCTCGAGCTATGAATTTTGGCTCTGGTCTGATCCAGAAGGGGTTATCTGCTGGCAATGACACATACATCGGTATCTACTGTACCAATCGAGTTGAGGTAAAGTACAAGGCACCTAGTAAATATATTTTGAATGGGCGGGGAAGGTGATGTTTCAAGTTGAATCCAAAACACTTTTGTTAGGAGCTTTGTGATAAGCAGTTGAGTGTCTTGCTCAGGGATAGAAGTGTCATGGCTGGGATTTGAATCCACACGCTGATAACTCAGCCATGAGACTTGGTCCCATGCACTCAGACAAGACACACAACATGCAGAAATCACATCCAAACCTTCTTGGGTGGGATTCTAACCCATGACCTTTTGTACATTTTGTACATCAGAGCAGTTGCCTGCATGAACAACCTAGCTTATCTAAAAAAAAAAGGCCCCATGATGGTTTGTTCTTGGAAGGGCATGACAGTTTTTCCTTAGTAAAGAGCACCTTATTGACCATATTTTTGACTGCATGAGGGCGCTTTCATCAGGGAGCTGTCTTGCAATCACAATTACAGTTTCATCTTATTTTAATTGCCTGTATGTAGTTTTCTTGCATCAATGACGAAATACATAAACATAATAATAACAACAATGAAAAAACTCAATTTGTTTTTGCTTGTTTTGCATCACTTGAATTCGGTTTACAAACGCCCTCATGCGGTCAAAAATACGGCAAATTGAAGTAAATGAAAATTTGTACTGGAACAATTTAAGGGCACCAAGGTATTGACTAGGGGCATGGAGGTGATTATCCCAATTGCCCTCGGGAAGTGTTGGGCTTGGAAAGGCCATTTAACAATTTGATTTATGACAATTTTTTTTCTTCTTTTTTCTCTTGTACAGTGGGTTCTCACTGAGCAGGGATGTAGCATGTACTCAATGGTGGTTGTACCTTTGTACGATACACTGGGACCAGACGTGTGTCAGCACATTGTCAATCAAGGTTTGATATTTTCATTTTAAATTAATAATCTGGCAGGCTAATCATCCTGACTTGCAGCTAAGAAGCTGAATTATGAAGGATGTGGCTACAATGCCGTCAAGCCGCTGGCATGTAAGGTGTCCTTTACCAGCCAGTTACCATATCGATTCAAATATTTTAGTGAGAAATTACCTTTTTGTCTCAAAAACTACGTAACTTCAGAGGGAGTTGTTTCTCACAATGTTTTATATTATCAACAGCTCTCCGTTGCTCGTTACCAAGTGAGTTTTTGTGCTATTTTTTTCTTTGAGTAATTGCCAAACGTGAACAGTGCCTTTTAAGATAGTATACAAATATGTATAAATGGAGTAGAACTAATGCCAACAAATCTGATTGAAATCTTATTGTGGTTTTGTGTGTGTAGTTGAGATTAAGATCGTAGTATGTGACACATGGGCAAGAGCAGAGATTCTTTTGGATCAAGCAGCAGAGATGCCTTGCTTGAAACAAATAGTCATCATGGAGGCGGCTACCAGGAACATGGTCGAGAAAGCTACACAACATGACATTGAGCTCCTTCAATTTGCAGATGTTGAGGTAATCAGTTCTCTCGTATACTCTAAAATAATCCTGGCCATATTTTGGCCCAGATCCAGGTCCCAGAGGGTTCATCCCATTTGCGTGGTCAGTATTACCTTTGGTGGGGGTCAAACTTACCATGTGAATCTTACTTAGTGTTTGGGCTAAATGTCAAATTGGGTCATGTTCTTTATGAACGTAACTCTGATAAGTCAGGATTTTTCATTTTTCATTGTGACTTGGAGTAAATCTCCTGAATTGTAATACCCAGGAGGTTCAGGAGGCTTCATCCTCTAGACCAAGGGGAGACCCAGGCCCACTACCCTAGTCCTTTACTCATGGTGATGTAGAGAGTCTGTAAATCCTCTGAAATGTAACACCCAGGAGGTTCAGGAGGCTTCATCCTCTAGACCAAGGGGAGACCCAGGCCCACTACCCTAGTTCTTTATTCATGGTGATGTAGAGAGTCTGTAAATCCTCTGAAATGTAACACCCAGGAGGTTCAGGAGGCTTCATCCTCTAGACCAAGGGGAGACCCAGGCCCACTACCCTAGTTCTTTATTCATGGTGATGTAGAGAGTCTGTAAATCCTCTGAAATGTAACACCCAGGAGGTTCAGGAGGCTTCATCCTCTAGACCAAGGGGAGACCCAGGCCCACTACCCTAGTTCTTTATTCATGGTGATGTAGAGAGTCTGTAAATCCTCTGTAATGTAACACCCAGGAGGTTCAGGGGGCTTCATCCTCTAGACCAAGGGGAGACCCAGACCCACTACCCTAGTTCTTTATTCATGGTGATGTAGAGAGTCTGTTAATCTCCTGAAATGTAACATCCACAAGGTTCGGGGCATCATCCTCTATTCCAAATGGAAACCCAGTCCCACTACTGAAAATAAGCGGATTTTGTTTACAAATCACACACAGACCAATATTGACTAATCTTTAAAGTTGTTCTTTTAAAAGGGATGTATTGGAGATAATTAATAAAAATGTATTTATTATAAAATATTGACAGGAACTGGGTGCAAATAACCTGCAGGAAAAAGTGGTAAGTGTTAAGCTAGTCTTTTTTGTGTTTGATGTAAGGGGTAGCTTTACAAAAGGCTATGTATACGTTTGGTGATTGGAACCCACTGCTTGTTTCTATCCTATACAGTTTTAGTTATATACCATAAAACTAACCTGTGAAAATTTCATTTTAAATGGTGGTAGCATTTTTTGAGATATTGCCGAAAATCTGGAGTGGTTATGTCTACGCTGGAAGAATAATCTGGAATACACTACCTGAGAAACGTTACTGCAGTAACGCTTCTCAGATTCAAATTTTTGGGGTTAAAAACTGATATCTTTTTCCATAACCGCAGTACTTCAAAGTGAAAAGTTTCTCATAATGCATTTTACTATCCAAAGCTTCTTTCCAAGTAACTTTTTATTGCCATTAATTTACAGAGTCCTTACCAAACGTAAACAGACCCTTTAATCCTTCAAAAATAAAACCATGTATATTTGTAAGACTCTTAAAGCAAACTTTGTTTTTGAATCTGTGGTTTTTTTTTTTTTCCACAGCCTCCAGTCTGGGAAACAGTGAGTACAATCTGTTACACCAGTGGTACAACTGGTACACCGAAGGGTGCTATACTAACGCATGGGAACATCCTAGCATGTGTGAACGCATTCTTCATCCATAGAGGGGTAAGTGTTAATTAAGATACACAAGAAGCGCGAGCGAAAAAATAAAGCGCTTCTGCGTCCCATATATGCAGTGAGGTGGAAGACTGATGTAGTTTTATTTGAATTTTCATATTGTTTCAAATAAACTAGGTGCAATCTGCACTCGACATCCTCTGGTTTGGTACGCTTACAGCAGCCACTTGGCAAAACTAAATACTATGGCTGATTGTACTGATTGTAATATACTGATTGTAATATACTGATTGTAAAGTAGGGTGACGGCAGCAATCCGATCTGCAGATACTCTTGAAAATCTTAAAACTTCCCTATTTTAAGAATTGCTTTTTTTTCACTTAATTGTAATTTTTTAATTTGTAATTACTTGTTTTTGGTTTGGACTGCTTTTATCTCTAACTCTTAATAACTTGTGGATATGGAAAGCTTTTAAGTATTTGATATTAGGCCAGAAAAGAAAAAAAAATGTTGATTGTCCCCACCCGACCCTACAAAACCCCCCGACCCCCTCTTTTTTTTCTTTTTTTTTAAATCATAAAAACTGCCTTTTCAATGATCTTTTCAGTCAAATTTGACACAGTTAAGTTTGAAAATATGTATGAAGAAAGGTTATTCATGTTTGAAAAAACAAGAATAATTCTTCAAATATGTACTTAGGCTACACTGCACTTTAGTTTTTTGAAAATGTTTACAGAAAATGTCATCTAGGAGTTAAATGGGTTTAGCAAAATAATTAAAAACATAAAAATCACACAAACGCTCTGTTTTATAGTGATTGTGATTTCATATTTTGCCATGCCAACAAAACTCAATTAAAAAAAAAAAAAAAAGCCCTCCCACCCCAGCCCTAAAAAAAAAAGGACGCTCAACAATTTTTTTTTTATGTGGCCTTATTATTATGTGATGCAGACGACCGTAATTTGTTATGTGCGCGTGGGATAAACAAATTTATCCTCCAGAAAACTGTCAAACAAAAGACAACTACCAATGTTGTATGGTTGCTTAAAGTTTCACTTACACAAAAATATACACATGGTGTTCAATACTTTGATGGGATATAGGATTTCGGAGTTGGGACATTGGTCTTTTGGAAGAGTTATCGTTTGACCCTCTCTGCTGATTTCAATTATTTCTTTGTTTTTGTCAGAGCTCAAGTCAGTTGGACCTACGCACGGATGACGTGTACATATCTTACCTCCCACTTGCTCATATCTATGAACGACTGTCACAGGTAAATATAATTTTGAAAATTAAAAGAAAAGGAAGACAAATTTAGAACGTAATGGAATCTAAACAGTAATGATAGTAAAAATTCAATCGATTAGTTGTAGGTGCAACTCTAACAGCTATTGTTGTGCTCTTTGATCGACTTCAAGCTAACTAATACAATAAAAAGGTGAATGAGTGTTTAATATCTGTTTATTGATAACTGTCTGACCATTCAGTATCATTCACTGCAGTACGATATCATGTGATGAATGCATCTGCACAGTACACAGTCAACCCTCCTACTGTCTGACCATTCGATATCATCCACTGTGGTTTTGAATGATAGATGAACTATGCCAGCCTGCAATATGATATCTAGTGGGGAATGCATCTACACAGTACACAGTCAACCCTCCTACTGTCTGACCATTCAATATCATTCACTGTGGTTTTGAATGATAGATGAACTATGCCATCCTGCAATATGGTATCTAGTGGTGAATGCATCTACACAGTACACAGTCAACCCTCCTACTGTCTGACCATTCAATATCATTCACTGTGGTTTTGAATGATAGATGAACTATGCCATCCTGCAATATGGTATCTAGTGGTGAATGCATCTACACAGTACACAGCTAACCCTCCTACTGTCTGACCATTCAATATCATTCACTGTGGTTTTGAATGATAGATGAACTATGCCATCCTGCAATATGATATCTAGTGGTGAATGCATCTACACAGTACACAGTCAACCCTCCTACTGTCTGACCATTCCATATCATCCACTGTGGTTGTGAATGACATATACATTATGCCAGCCTGCAATACAGTACACCCATGTACACACGAGTACTTCTGTGTTCAGTTTTGCCACCATACACAACCTCTGCATTTGACTTCAAATGGTTTGTCAACCTGCTAGAAAATTTTACCAATGAGTATAATAGGAGGGTTGTTAAAGTAATTTTCAATATTTTGGATACTTTTTGTCACATAGGCGACTGTGATTATAAATGGTGCTCGCATTGGGTTCTACCGTGGAGATGCAAAGAAACTTGTGGACGATATTAAAGAATTGAGACCGACAATGTTTCCATGTGTCCCGAGGGTGATGAACAAACTCTACGACAAGGTAAATCATTTTTCATCAAATGTTCATGTTTTAAATAACATTCAAGTGCTAAAATCGACACATAAAGATTTTTGTTCAACGGAACAACCTAATTAGGGTCGTCAGCATCGTCCCATTGGTTCTGTTAGGATTTCATCTAACAGGATTCTGTGTTAAATAATAACTAGTTATAGGATCTCGTACGTCCTATAGGATCCCATCCAATAGGATCCCAGAGGTATAGGATCCCATCCAATAGGATCCCAGAGGTCCTATAGGATCCCATCCAATAGGATCCCAGAGGTCCTATAGGATCCCATCCAATAGGATACCAGAGGTCCTATAGGATCCCATCCAATAGGATCCCAGAGGTCCTATAGGATCCCATCCAATAGGATCCCATCCAATAGGATCCCAGAGGTATAGGATCCCATCCAATAGGATCCCAGAGGTCCTATAGGATCCCATCCAATAGGATCCCAGAGGTCCTATAGGATCCCATCCAATAGGATTCCATCCAATAGGATCCCAGAGGTCCTATAGGATCCCATCCAATAGGATCCCAGAGGTCCTATAGGATCCCATCCAATAGGATCCCAGAGGTATAGGATTCCATCCAATAGGATCCCAGAGGTCCTATAGGATCCCATCCAATAGGATCCCAGAGGTCCTATAGGATCCCATCCAATAGGATACCAGAGGTCCTATAGGATCCCATCCAATAGGATTCCATCCAATAGGATCCCAGAGGTCCTATA
Source organism: Plazaster borealis (assembly GCA_021014325.1). Classification (NCBI taxonomy): domain Eukaryota; kingdom Metazoa; phylum Echinodermata; class Asteroidea; order Forcipulatida; family Labidiasteridae; genus Plazaster; species Plazaster borealis. The sequence continues at coordinate 16,425,320 of CM037468.1, read as the reverse complement.
GGATCCCATCCAATAGGATCCCATCCAATAGGATCCCAGAGGTATAGGATCCCATCCAATAGGATCCCAGAGGTCCTATAGGATCCCATCCAATAGGATCCCAGAGGTCCTATAGGATCCCATCCAATAGGATTCCATCCAATAGGATCCCAGAGGTCCTATAGGATCCCATCCAATAGGATCCCAGAGGTATAGGATCCCATCCAATAGGATCCCAGAGGTCCTATAGGATCCCATCCAATAGGAACCCAGAGGTCCTATAGGATCCCATCCAATAGGAACCCAGAGGTCCTATAGGATTCCATCCAATAGGATCCCAGAGGTCCTATAGGATCCCATCCAATAGGATCCCAGAGGTCCTATAGGATTCCATCCAATAGGATCCCAGAGGTCCTATAGGATCCCATCCAATAGGATCCCAGAGGTCCTATAGGATCCCATCCAATAGGATTCCATCCAATAGGATCCCAGAGGTCCTATAGGATCCCATCCAATAGGATCCCAGAGGTCCTATAGGATCCCATCCAATAGGATACCAGAGGTCCTATAGGATCCCATCCAATAGGATTCCATCCAATAGGATCCCAGAGGTCCTATAGGATCCCATCCAATAGGATCCCATCCAATAGGATCCCAGAGGTCCTATAGGGTCCCATCCAATAGGAACCCAGAGGTCCTATAGGATTCCATCCAATAGGATCCCAGAGGTCCTATAGGATCCCATCCAATAGGATACCAGAGGTCCTATAGGATCCCATCCAATAGGAACCCAGAGGTCCTATAGGATCCCATCCAATAGGAACCCAGAGGTCCTATAGGATCCCATCCAATAGGATCCCAGAGGTCCTATAGGATCCCATCCAATAGGATCCCAGAGGTATAGGATCCCATCCAATAGGATCCCAGAGGTCCTATAGGATCCCATCCAATAGGATCCCAGAGGTCCTATAGGATCCCATCCAATAGGATCCCAGAGGTCCTATAGGATTCCATCCAATAGGATCCCAGAGGTCCTATAGGATCCCATCCAATAGGATCCCAGAGGTCCTATAGGATCCCATCCAATAGGATTCCATCCAATAGGATCCCAGAGGTCCTATAGGATCCCATCCAATAGGATCCCAGAGGTCCTATAGGATCCCATCCAATAGGATACCAGAGGTCCTATAGGATCCCATCCAATAGGATTCCATCCAATAGGATCCCAGAGGTCCTATAGGATCCCATCCAATAGGATCCCATCCAATAGGATCCCATCCAATAGGATCCCAGAGGTCCTATAGGATCCCATCCAATAGGAACCCAGAGGTCCTATAGGATTCCATCCAATAGGATCCCAGAGGTCCTATAGGATCCCATCCAATAGGATACCAGAGGTCCTATAGGATCCCATCCAATAGGAACCCAGAGGTCCTATAGGATCCCATCCAATAGGATCCCAGAGGTCCTATAGGATCCCATCCAATAGGAACCCAGAGGTCCTGTAGGATCCCATCCAATAGGATCCCAGAGGTCCTATAGGATCCCATCCAATAGGATTCCATCCAATAGGATCCCAGAGGTCCTATAGGATCCCATCCAATAGATCCCAGAGGTCCTATAGGATCCCATCCAATAGGATTCCATCCAATAGGAACCCAGAGGTCCTATAGGATCCCATCCAATAGGATCCCAGAGGTCCTATAGGATCCCATCCAATAGGATCCCAGAGGTCCTATAGGATCCCATCCAATAGGATCCCAGAGGTCCTATAGGATCCCATCCAATAGGATCCCAGAGGTCCTATAGGATCCCATCCAATAGATCCCAAAGGTCCTAGGATCCCATCCAATAGGATCCCAGAGGTCCTGTAGGATCCCATCCAATAGGATTCCATCCAATAGGATCCCAGAGGTCCTATAGGATCCCATCCAATAGGATCCCAGAGGTCCTATAGGATCCCATCCAATAGGATTCCATCCAATAGGAACCCAGAGGTCCTATAGGATCCCATCCAATAGGATCCCAGAGGTCCTGTAGGATCCCATCCAATAGGATCCTACAGGTCCTATAGGATCCCATCCAATAGGATCCCAGTGGTTCTCTGGGATCCCATCCAATAGGAACCCAGAGGTCCTATAGGATCCCATCCAATAGGATCCCAGAGGTCCTATAGGATCCCATCCAATAGGATCCCAGAGGTCCAATAGGATTCCATCCAATAGGATCCCAGAGGTCCTATAGGATCCCATCCAATAGGATCCCAGAGGTCCAATAGGATTCCATCCAATAGGATCCCAGAGGTCCTATAGGATCCCATCCAATAGGATCCCAGAGGTCCTGTAGGATCCCATCCAATAGGATCCTACAGGTCCTATAGGATCCCATCCAATAGGATCCCAGTGGTTCTCTGGGATCCCATCCAATAGGAACCCAGAGGTCCTATAGGATCCCATCCAATAGGATCCCAGAGGTCCAATAGGATTCCATCCAATAGGATCCCAGTGGTTCTCTGGGATCCCATCCAATAGGATCCCAGAGGTCCTATAGGATCCCATCCAATAGGATCCCAGAGGTCCTATAGGATCCCATCCAATAGGATCCCAGAGGTCCAATAGGATTCCATCCAATAGGATCCCAGAGGTCCTATAGGATCCCATCCAATAGGATCCCAGAGGTCCTATAGGATCCCATCCAATAGGATACCAGAGGTCCTATAGGATCCCATCCAATAGGATCCCAGAGGTCCAATAGGATTCCATCCAATAGGATCCCAGAGGTCCAATAGGATTCCATCCAATAGGATCCCAGAGGTCCTATAGGATCCCATCCAATAGGATCCTACAGGTCCTATAGGATCCCATCCAATAGGATCCCAGTGGTTCTCTGGGATCCCATCCAATAGGATCCCAGTGGTTCTCTGGGATCCCATCCAATAGGATCCCAGAGGTCCTATAGGATCCCATCCAATAGGATCCCAGAGGTCCTATAGGATCCCATCCAATAGGATCCCAGAGGTCCTATAGGATCCCATCCAATAGGATCCTACAGGTCCTATAGGATCCCATCCAATATGATCCCAGTGGTCCTCTGGGATCCCATCCAATAGGATCCCATTGGGTTGCATAAATCTTTTAAAAATGTAATAATGAATTGTTTTTGTTGTTAATAGGTGCAACAACTTGTTGCGGCAAAAGGAAGGATTGCGAGGTTGCTCATGAAAACAGCACTGAGGAAAAAAACCAATGAACTTAATAGGTTAGACATTGAACTTTTCTCCAATTTATTAAAACATTGCTTTCAAATCAAATCTGTCATTTTCCAATCTGTAATTCTCACACAATGATTGCCCCACACTGATTAGTCTTTGTATGAGATATGCTCTCTCGTTCCAAGTTACCAAAAGAGGGCGCTATATCAAGATGATATTGCACACACGAACCACTATGGTTGAGATGAACACAAAACTTGTTTCTAAAATAAACTTGTTATTTTCAAAGCAACTGTTAAAAGTGTAAAACGTGACGATGTAATGCTCGCAATGTGGTGTTAAGCACACTATTTTAGTTAAGCTTCGCCCGCACCAGCGGAGCTCCCCCCCCCCACCCACACAAATTTCAAGTGCAAAAATCAAGCCCTGAGAAAGCATGAGCCACCCCCTTTCAACCACTGACAAAAATCAGCCCAGCCCCCACCACCTTTTGTCAAACAAAGAGTAATATTGTATTAAAAGAAGTTATCAAGTTAAATTCTTTTTTTTTTCAGAGGAATTTTCAGAAATGACAGCATTTGGGACAAAGTGTTTGCAAAAGTCAGGGTGAGAAACTAATAACTGATTTCTATTCTGCCGAAACCAACGCAAAACAAAAACTTGTTTTGCTTTGATTAAAGTGCAGTGTAGAACTTTGAATTAATGTGCTGGTACTGTGTATTCAGTGCTTGCCAAGTCTTATCAAGCTCAGTGGTTTAGTGGTTAAGATATCTGCTCTTGAACGGGGAATTTCAAGGGTTCGAATCCCCCCAGAGACGCCTGTTGATTTTGTTTAACTTTAGGGTACGTGCCAACGCGTGGCTGCACGGAGTCGTCCCAAAATTGTCACGGCCCCGTTCAACCATTGGATTTGCATGCCAGTGATTATTAGGTTCCCTCATTCTCAAACTCTATTGTTGGTGCCTTTTGTTGGTCGGATTACACCTTCAAGGCAGCTCGAAAGTAGCCCACAAAGGAGTGAAGGATTAGTGTTTTCGATCTAGCTCAGTTGGGTATACCGGACAATGGTTTATCTAGTAAGCCGATTTTAACTACAAAGTGACATTTGGCTTAAGCTGGCCAACAGCATTTTTCCTTTGTTATACAGTGAGTCTCCCTCAAGACCGGATTATTGCAGAAGAACGCCTTCCTATGCGTGACACTGGGTGGGTTCTCATTTGTTTGAGCTTGCGCGCATAGGAACGCGTCGAATTGCAGCAGTGCCCGTTACATAATTTATCTATGGTCCCTTAGAGTTAGTTATTTTACACTGTCTACAGTAAATATCCTCTTGGTTCTACCTGTAGTTGATGTGTGATAGCACTGTATACTGCATGCGTTCCAAGTCCTTTGAGAAAACAAACCCCCTACTGGCTACTTGGATGGGATTCGAACCCACGAGCCTTAACCACTAGACCACAGAGCACGCTCGTTGACAAGGGGCCAGTTCAAATTCTGTATCTAGCGGCTGATTTTTCAAGAATTTTATCTTATAATAATTACATCGAGGATGAATCAGATTTAATGAGCCAAATGCGAGTTAGATTTGAATAATGTCTGATCTAATGACTTGCCTAGTTACAAGATACTGCTTGAATTTGAATTCCACAGACTATTGACCCCTTTCACGCACGTCAAATGCGGCGACTCTGTCGCGCCCACCATTTTGTGAGTCAATAGGTAAAGTGTGTAAACACCGCGCTGCCTAGAATACGCACTACACTGTATAACACCAGTGACATTGACACCCAAAATGGCGCAACCAAGATTATTGTGATGATGACGTCAGGTGAATTGTGTCAATAAAGGCAGTTGCTTTGTCACATGATTCAGGGCAAGCTTTTACGTAGTGATGTAAGAGACAGCGACCATCCATACACAATTTGGAATTAATTTCGATTGCATAATGGTACCAGGGTTTGCTCATCTGGGAGTTGCTATACAAAAGCTTGCCCCGAACCATTTGACATAGCCATTGTGTCTTTAGTCTGAGGAATTCAAATGTAAGCAGTAACTTGTGACTAGGCAAGTCATTGTACCAGATTTTATTCAAATATTCAAGGCTCCGTTGCATGCCTGCGGCTCCAACACGTTGTAGCCGTGTCCTTCGCAATTCGGCTTCTCGGCTTCCAGTAAGGATGATTAGCTTCCCAAATCACATAACTCGCAAATGGCTGATTACATCCATTAACAATTTTAAGAATTGTTGTCTGCTTTGAAACTGTCTAGTGTCTACATAAAGGAATCTCAAGACTGAGTCAAAAACATGATTTTATTTGAATTATTCTTAATCCGACTACTAGGCGATGACTGGTGGGCGAGTTAGGTTCATTACCACAGGTGCTGCTCCCGTTTCTCAAGAGGTGAAGATGTTCTTCAGATGTGCATTTGGTGCTATGGTAAGTAATCATTATTAGCCTTTTGCTGTGGAGCAGGCGACTACACAAGCTTCTTCCAATTACTGTGATCTTGGGCAAGTGTTGCGGTCTGGTCTGCTCGCAGCATGTCTTCTCTATTTCCATGCAAGCAGGTGACTACACAAGCTTCTTCCAATTACTGTGATCTTTGGTAAACAGGGTTCCTCCCTTCATAGTCCATAAGGATGTAGGCATGGGTATCACCCGCTTGGAGCCTGGCTGGTTGTGCAGAATGCACTACCTTCCCAACTTTTGACAAAGCAATTATGGTTAAGTGCCTCCTTCAGGGGCACAAGTGTAATGACCGGGATTCATACCCACACTCTGCTGCTGACTGCACCAGAGCTTGACCGCTCGGCCACGACACACCATGATCTGGTATGCTGAGTCTGTGCCCAAGGAAATTGAGCTGCGGAGTTCTCTGATTACAAAAAGAGGGTTTGCGTAATGTTCATAGTGTAGATGGATCCCTGTAGTCTATATTTAGTACTGGATACCTATTTCAAAAGCCAGGCTGTAAACTCGTCCAGCCTGTGTTTCAAAAGTTTCATTTGAATATGGAGAAGAAAACAAAATTGAATCAAATTAACATTTCTTTTAAAAGTAGTTTGCTGTTGACATTATTTGCAGGCCAGACTCAAAGGGGGCCAGGCTGTTTATACTCGTCCAGCCTTGTTTTTTAAAGGCATCGTACACGTTTGGTAATTGGAGCCTATTGTTTGTTTCAATCCTATGTAGTTGTAGATATATACCATAAACCTGTGTGAAAAAAAATTTTCAAGGTGTTAGTGTTTTGAGATATTGCCGGGAATCTGGAGTGGTTATGTCCAGGAAGAATAAATAATCTGCATTGGAATACACAGAAAGCATTACCGTAATGCTTGCTTTGTTATATATATTTTGGGGATAAAAAAAAGTGATATATTTTCATATACGTCTTTGAAGTAAAGTAAAAGTCTCTCAAATGCATTATACTATCCAAAACTGGTGTTCTTTGCAGTTGATTGAAGGTTACGGACAGACCGAGTCTGGTTCCGTTTCGACCATAACACTCCTGAAGGATGTGAGTGCCAACCATGTTGGATGTCCACTCGTGTCCATGTATTACAAGCTGCAGGATGTACCTGAGATGATGTATTACGCTGAAAATTTGCAAGGCGAGGTAAGTCAGGGAACCATACTTCAGCTTCACTGACTAATTCCGCCTGTTCAGGGCTCGAATTTGGGGGGGGGGAATCCACAAGACCGCAGGGCTTGTGGCGCATAATGTTGGTTTACTGAATCAGAATATTCTTCACAAGAACAAAATCAAAATGAGAAGACAAGAATCAAAATGATAACATATTTTTTCTTTAGAAGAAAAGGTTGATCTCATTTGTCTTTTGGGTATAATTACTTTGATACTCAGCAGAATTGAAAGATATTTATCACACTGAAAGTCAACATTTAAACGGTGTGTTTTAAAACAAAGATATTGAACTGAAAAACACAAGACAGCTGGGGGTACCTGTCCTGTCATGAGTTTACTGGCCCTATTGACACTGAAATCACTGGCCTTTGGCCACAAACAAGGCTAAAAGCCACTCTTGGTAAGGGGCTACAAGAAATCATTTCAGATGAAAAAAACTCGGGGGGGAACTGAAGGTAGGAATTGATATTCCTCTTAAAACAGTTTAGATTGTAAGATAGAGGGAAACTTGCACCAGGCAAGGAGTTCCAACATGTCCAAAGAGATGTAAAGGCTCTTTGTTCTACATGTCAGCAAAGCAAGAGTGTATGGATGGGAACAAGTAGGTCAGACCCGTGTCCAACACACAGATTTGTCAAGGTGTGAAAAGGCCTTAACATAAAGAATGTTGATAGGTGCTACTTTGTGGGTTGATAAAAACAATGTGGACAAATGTTGCTATGCTTGTTGTTATCCTGGACAGATTTGCGTGAAGGGATTTGGTGTGTTTAAGGGATACTTCAAAGAGCCAGAGAAGACCGCTGAAGCAATCGATGAAGATGGATGGTTACATACTGGAGATATCGGACGATGGCTTCCTGTAAGTATAGACCCACCTTGCCCAGGCCAACATAGACTCTGTAAGTTGACCTCCAGAGTGTACCAGGCCAATAGACTGTGCAAGTCTCGCACATATTTGAACTTTCGGGACCATTGTGGTCCCAGCCATATGGAGATTTACACGGGCAAGATTTTGTTTTGTCAATTATTTTAGTTTAACGTGGTTCATGACCATGAAAAATATATAGTTGTTGTTGGGAATGTAATAGTTAGTTATAAAAAATATGAAAGTAAAATCAATTCAACATTATAGCGAAGAAAACCCAAGAATTTAACTTGACCTCAGCTTCCGGTTACTGCAAAAAATGCAACTAAAGCCATGTAGCACATCGTCAACAATTATTACTAGACTTACAATAATTTTCCACATTAGTTTGTAAACTATTTAATTCAAAAAGTTTGAAGTATGAAATGAATATTGTTTGAGAGTAAATTTCCCTTTGTTTCTGTTTAGAGCGGACAGTTGGCCATCATCGACCGAAAGAAACACATCTTCAAAATGGCGCAGGGTGAATACATCGCCCCAGAGAAGATTGAGAACATCTACATACGCAGTGAGTTTGTAACTCAGTGTTTTGTGCATGGAAACGGACTTAAGGTATGTCCACAGATTTACAACAAATATTTGTAATTTCTAATTCAAATTTCAAAGTTTTAAAGTCAGCATAATGTTTATGCCTTAATTATGTAATAATCAATGAAAATAATTTTCTTGTCACGTAAAAGTTTATGATCGGGAAAAGTTGTGTAAATCAAGGAGCCTTGTGGCCGAGCAATCTAGTGCAGTGTATTTGTGTGGCTCACAGAGCGTGGATTTGATTAAAAAAATTGTGTTTTCATTAGGCGAGTCTGATCGCAATTGTTGTACCTGATGAGGAAGTGATTCCAAAACTCGCTAAGAGCAAAGGGGCCGGAGGAGACTACAAACAAATCTGCGCAAACGAGGTAAATATTCAATATTAAAATTTACAATCAGATGTGAAAGTTAAAAGATATTTACAAAATTGATAGACCACCAACATTAGAGCTAGTTAGCTCAGTTGGTAGAGGTTGCAGGTTCAAATCCTACATTCGTCAATTTGTCTTTGTTCAACCGAAAATTAATTTAAATTTACCCTGTCAGTTTCCCTTGTGGTTTATTACTTGATATTTAAATTAAAAAGTCGCATCCCCTTAAGTTGATCCCTCTCCTGCCGCTTCCAAAGTTGTATCGTAAACTTGGGTGTGATCCCTGGCTACACTGGAGTTACAGGTTGAATGGTTTCTTACTGGCACCCCCGAACAAAGATATTGACAAAATAGGGAGACCGCCAACATAGGGCTTGATAGTTCAGTTGGTAGAGCGCCAGCACGTTGATCCGAAGGTTGCAGGCTCAAATACCGCTCTAGCCAGTTTTTCATTGTTCCACCCAAAATTAATGATAAAAATAGAGTGCAAATTAATATACCGGTATACATGGAGTAAGGTGTATTTGATGAAGCAAGTAATGTGTTTAAGTCTGGTTTTGTTTTTTAAGAAAATGTTCATGTTTTTTTTCCATCAAGGCTGTAAAGAAGGCGATTTTTGAGGACATGGTGAAGCTTGGCAAGGAAGCAAAGCTGCATAGCTTTGAACAGGTAGGTGTCCGCTTTCTGCTAAAATATGTGTAGAGTAGCTTTTTCTTAAAAAACCTCTGCGAAGCGACACTACTGTAATTAACCACACGGTGGTGCAAATAATTGAAAAACTTAACTCAAAAATTGTTTTAAAAGAAACCTTCTGTGACATTCACTACCATACCATCTAGAAACACCATACCAAAGTTAAGTAGAATGGCCAGGCTTACTTCGTTCACCTTCTGTGAGTGGTTTCGTACACCAACATAGGAGGCTTCTGTTACTTGGTGCATGTTTTGTGTTTTTTGTTTTATGTGGGGTTTTTTTTGGGGGGGGGATGGGGATTAGGTTGGCTGAGTGGTTTCTTTCCTTGCCTTTTACCTTTGTGGACCTCGGTTCGAATCCCACCTCAGACAAGAGCCTTGCATGTGGATTTTGTTTTCAGTTCCTGCCTGATTGCGTGGGTTTTCCCCATTTGGGGTTTTCCCTCCCACATCAAAAACTGAACATTTCTTCTCGTTTCCTATTTATCTTGTTATTGGCGCTAATTGTGCTGTTGGATGTGTAATTCAAAAACCACAAAACAAACATAAGTCTCTTAGTCTCAGCTGGTGGCACCACAACAAAGGCCAGGATTTGTTTTTTTCAAATCTCTGAAGGGTATTGGGCTTGATAAAAATGAGAATATAGGTTCATTATCCAAGGTGTATTAGGATTTCCCTCAACTACTGTATAAAAAATAACCCAAAACAGGTGGCTGCCCATTTATGACAAGTATCACATAATGTAGTGGCTGCAAAGGATTGAACATGTTGAACGTGAAATGTAAAATAGTTATGGTAACTGCTGCAGTTTTCAACTGGATTTGAACTGGCCTCTCGTCACCGGGCTTGACCAATGGGCTAGGGTTTAAGAGACCTGCTCTGGAATACAGGGGGTCGTGGGTTCGAATCCCACCCGAGCTGTATGCCTTTTTTTCTGCAGGACTTGGGAGGTACTGAGTATACAGTGCTTATCACACATCGATATATGGTAAAACCAAAAATAATATTAATAATGATTACAATGACACTTTTCCAATTTTGTTTATTAAATTTCTTTTAAATTCAGGTTAAAGATATCTATCTTGAAACTGAGCTTTTCAGTGTTGAGAACGGCTTGCTCACCCCTACAATGAAATCGAAGCGTCCGTGCTTAAAGAAACATTACGCAGCGCAGATTGAAAGCTTGTATACTAATCTGGACTGATGTGGTTAGGAATGATGAAGTCGCGTGAGTATAATAAGCCAGAATTCTCCTCCAGCAAGCTAGAATTGTTCTCACTTCTGATTATGGTTGACATGCGTGGGATATGTCATTGTGTGCTCAACAGAAAGGACCTAGTAAAAGTGTGCCCACAAAATGTCATAATAATGAATATGCAAAATTATATCGCGAGAAAAACCGAGTGTGAAAGTTTGACTGTTTTTAATATCAAATGAAACTCTGCATGTAGTAATAAAAAAGAAACAATTCTTCAGAGTTAATTCCAGCAACAAACATTTAACAGTTATGCGGTGTTTTTCCAGAGAAGCCATTTGCTTATGACATTCTGCTGGGACATATCTTGTTATGTTCCTTAAAGCCATCGTACACGTTTGGTAATGACTCTGATAATTAATGGCAATAAAAAGTTTCTTGCTAAGAAGTACAGCAGCTTTGGATAGTATAATGCATTTTGAGAAACTTTCACTTCAAAGTACTGCAGTTATGGAAAAATATATCACTTTTTATCCCCAAAAACATTTGAATCTGAGTTTCTCAGAGTGTGTATTCCAATGCAGATTATTCTTCCTGCAAGGACCTAACCGCTCCAGATTTTCGGCAATATCTCAAAAACGCTTCCACCTTTTCAAATGAAATTTTCACAGGTTAGTTTTATGGTATATATCTACAACTATTATAGGTTTGAAACAAACAACAGGCTCCAATTACCAAACGTGTACGATGCCTTTAATAAAACCATTTATTGCAATTTTCAATAACAGTGGAAAACTGTTTCACCTCTCAGGGCACTTTATAAAGTTGTAAATTTTTATAAGTCAACATTTCATTTTGTTTCCCTCCAATTCAAGAAACATTTATTCCATGATGCGGTATTAAAAACATGTGCAGGTAATATTTACAGTATTACATAATTATTTGGGTATGAACAATGGATGTCACATATATGCATATAATCTACGGAAATTACAAATACCCTAGAAACATATAAAGCATTATATAATCATAGGGGGGGGGCATTGCTTTCCAGTAGGGGGCCAAATGGCAAAGTTTGGATATTCCCCAAGCCTGTGGAAAATTTGTCAAATTTGGAGATGCAGTTTTGGCGATAACTAATTCCCGATTGTATTTTTGTTTTCTCTGGGATTTTGTGTATGTTTAAATACACGATTGTTTCGTTTGCTGCAACTAAAATCAGCAATAGCGATTTCAAATGCTACTTTTCCGCTCAAGAGTATTAAAGGACGGTGTGGCAGGAGATTCTGTCCCCCCGGAGATTCTGTCCTCCCATACGGCAAACTGTGTACAAACTTCTTCTGATAGCGCCCTCTTTTGAATAATCCTCCTTCAGTCCATGTTAATTTCCCGTGGGGGACAGAATCTCCGGGGAACAGATTTCCCTATGAAACCGGCTCTGAATTGGGTGCTAAGGCTGTGGCTGGCTGTGGCTGTTTTTAAGACTGTTTAAGCCGCAGCTGCTAATTCAGTTTTCTGGTCTATGTTCGGACACCCCTGTTGCATGACCCCCTTGTGATCTACACTCAAGGGTTAGGGTAAGGTTTAGGTTGAGGGTTAGGTTAGGGTAAGGATTAGAAACCTACATTTGTAGGGGTGTCGGAACATAGGGGTGTCAGGACATAGGGGTGTCAGGACATAGGGGTGTCGGAACATAGGGGTGTCAGAACATAGGGGTGTCGGAACATGGGTGTCGGAACATAGGGGTGTCAGGACGTAGGGGTGTCGGAACGTAGGGGTGTCGGAACGTAGGGGTGTCGGAACGTAGGGGTGTCGGAACGTAGGGGTGTCGGAACGTAGGGGTGTCGGAACGTAGGGGTTTCAGTTATGATTGCAACAAATATTTTAATTTGAGTTTTTTTAAATAATTACCACTTGTATACCTCTATCATTTAAACTGCATATTATGACTAAAACATTCCTTATTCTGTCTTGCATTTCCAGGCAGGTTTGAATTGTCTCAATATGCCTGAATATACTTCTTATATGTTTATTTTGGTTTGAAGACATGGTTACTTTGAAGCAAGCAAATGACAAATTTCTCGTTATTGTACTATTACCGGAAAGTGTTCTGACCATATAATGTCAGTCATATTTTTATAAATTAATGATTTTATTACATCTATACTTGTATTCATAAAAGTTTATGTATCCACTATATATTATAACGGAACTTCTAAGAATAAGGTGGATGAGTGATTAATATGCGATAATCGTAAAACTCCGTCCGTCGGGAGGATCGAGAGTTGCGTTTACAGAGTTAAATTGACTTTTAATATTTTGTAATAGTACTCTGTATTATTTTTGATAACTTTCAGGGTAGTATATTTTTCACAAATGTTTTGTTTTTGTTTAAAGCTGAACAAAGAACGTTCATAACGTTTTATAACTGGGCGTTGTTTGAAAACAATTTTGTTGACTTACAAATTAAGGGGAACTAGAACTTTTCTAACAATACTTTTGTATTTTTGATAACTTTAAATAATACTTTTCGATTTTTCTTTCTCAGTTTGTTCAGGTGAATTTGAATATGTGATACTCTGATGTCTGCTGATATTTGCGTGTTTTTGTATACATAGATTTATCATTGAAATTAATTATATTTTGACGGTTGAACGAGGCCAGAGACGTAGAAATGTTTAGTACAAAAAATGTGATATTCTGAAATTAAATTTGATACCGGTATACTTCACTAGTTTTGTCCAAAAATGTGTTTATACACGTCTTAAATGTAAGGTCATACTCTGGTAATGACCTCGTATCCGAAAGCCTCTTGTTATAAAGATTGTAACAGTATTGAGCATTCTACAAAATGATTTCGTCTGAAATGCCCACGTTGATTAGAAATCAATCAAAGTATGTCGACAAATTTGAATTTCCAAAACTCACCTCAAGGCGAGTTTTGGAGATTCGAATTTCCGTGGTGTCCGTTTGTGAATACTGCAGCCACAGATGCAGTTGGTACCCGCTGTCACCTTGCAAAGTGGTAAACGTGGATGGATTCAACGTTCTTAGTTCATATTTGATGAGAATATCTTGACAGTTTTTTTTCTCAAACAAGTACACTGCCAAAACTTTGGTGTTAAAATTGAAACCACGAGTGTTGTCACATATATATACCCACGAGAGAATCAAAATTAACACAAGGGTGTTATAATAACACCAATGTAATTATGTTGGCAGAAATTAGTGTTATTTTAACACCCGATGTTGTAATTTTTTATTATTTTTGGTATCTATTTGTGACAACACCAATGGTGTCAATTTTAACACCCAATGTTGTAAATTTTTATTATTTTTGGTATCTATTTGTGACAACGCCCATGGTGTCAATTTAACACCCCAGGATTTGCAGTGCAGACGCTTTATTCAGCTGAAACTATCACAGGTGACTTTTATGGTATCATTCCTGAAAATGTAGCCTTTATCAGCATCACGTTGACCGTCCCAACAAATGACCCTATAACCTTTAATGTTTCTGAATATCACACTGGCTTATGGCATAGCGTTTGGCACGTTGTTACTTATTGGTGCACACTTTCATGTGTCTGTGCTTTCACAACATACCCTGCAACCTTGCTTACAGGAATAGTGACATTGTGAATTCCAGAACATTCCTTGGCAGGCAAGAAACCACATTGGTCACATGGGAAGATATGTACTTGTATGCTACCACATGAAATCAAGGATTGTGACAAAAGTAACAGCTAAACCAGTTTTGAGATGTGCCCCCTAGCTTAATACAAAAGTAGAAACAAATCAAATGCTGCAATCTCCATGTATGTTAGATCATGTGCTGGAGTTCTGCTGGTTAATTAGAACGCGAATTAATTCGATTCTATCTCCCAGGCCCTAAACACATTTAGAATCGATAATGTCCAGAACATGGAAGTTCCATTAGAAAGGGATCAGTAACCGCTGTTCTGATTATTCGGTTAAAGGGATTGTGTGTTCGGAAACTGGAACCAACTGTTTGTTTCAAGTCTATATAGTTGTAGATGTGCATGTACACCATAAAACTAACCTGTGAACATTTCATTTCAAAAGGTGGTAGCGTTTTTTAGATACTGCCGAAAATCTGGAGCGGTTTGTCCACGCAGGAAGACCAATCTGCAATTGGAATACACAATCTGAAACGCATTACTGCAGTGCGCTTCTCAGATCCAAATTTTGGGGGATAAAAACTGATATCTTTTTCCATAACCGCAGTACTTCGAAGTGAAAAGTTTCTCAAAATACATTATACTATCCAAAGCTGCTGTACTTCTTACCAAGTAAGTTTATATTGCCATTGATTTTCAGAGTCATTACCAATCGTATACAGACCCTTTAAAGAATGTTGATAATTTGCATGGATGCGGTATCTCCAAAGTGAATAATTATTCGTCTGTTCTTGCCCGCGGGGATCACCAAGTAATGAAATACCGACCACAAAATACTGAATAAGTACCACTGAATACGACCGATTTCGACTATTGCGAGTATTCAGTTGATTTCATTTTCGAACGGAATTGTGTTTTTGTTTTTTTCTCCGGAGTGTATCGGTTTTGAATAATAATTGATCCGATTTGATATAATCGATATAATTATTCTGATATCGTTTATTGCACTGGAAATAAACACATTTCTTTGAACTGCCATTTTACCACAGGGTCGGATGTTCGGAGAATCCAGTTTTGAGTCACCTAGATTTTAGACTAGAGGTAAAAACGAGTGCCGAACCGAGAACATTTTAGACACAAATTTTGCTTTAAAGAGGGCTGCAAGAACAAGTTCTGTTTGGTGATGCACTCATGTTATTTCAATAGATAGAATCCTTTTGAAAATGGGGGAAAATTACAAGTCTCTAACCTCACGTTAAATTGATGTAAAATGCCATTGGTTTTGATACCCTTCTAGTGCAAAATTTGTCAACATCCAGTGACGTCACATTTCAAATAATGGGTCTTTACATTTTTTGTTCATTTTTGAATTTCGATGATCTAGTCAAACTGACGCAAAAATTCCTCTTTGGAATGTGCAGAGTCCAATGCCGTCTTGTTTCAAATTTCGCTCTCAAAGACTATCAAATAAAATGGCAATTTGTACAATTTTATACCGAGATATTAAAGGCACTGGACACGTTTGGTATTTGTCAAAGACCAGCATTCTCACTTGGTGTATCCCAACATATGCATAAAATAACAAACCTGACGTGAAACAAATTTGTGTGCTTTCAGATGCCTGAAAAGGGCTTCAGGCCTGAAGTCTTTTTCAGATCCAAATATTTTTGTGAGAAATTATCTCTTTCTCAAAAACTATACGTTACTTCAGAGGGAGTTGTTTCTCACAATGTTATATATACTATCAACAGCTCTCCGTTGCTCGTTACCAAGTAAGTTTTTATGCTGATATATATTTTGAGTAATTACCAAATGTGTCCAGTGCCTTTAAGAGACTTGTAATTTATTCCCCCACTTTCTCAAGGACTCTATCTTAAGTAAAATGAGTGCATCACAAAACGTGAATTTGACCTTGGAGCCCTCTTAGTCATTCTCCCACAATCTACAAATGAACGAAACTAATGGCAACCCATCCACAGTCAGTGCATTGTTTCTTGTTCTTCCCTGTAGCTTCCCTGTAAAAATGCCCGCAAGTATTTCTCAGTTATTCCCGGCCAACAGTGACCCGGGTACTCGACAGAAAAGGTTCTTTTCGGCAAACCAGGCACTCCCGTGTCGAGAGTGTATAATGAATGACGTCAAGAACTTAGCTTATGAATCACAGCAGGCAACACTTTCGGGGGAAAAACCCCGCAATATACCGCATAACTACGCTCTGAGGACGACAGTTACCTTTTCGTCTCAATGCTGAGTGTACCCCGGCCGCTTTCCTGTATCCACGATTTGAAATTCAAACCTGGCCCTTACGAACGAACTGACTCCATCGTCGAAATGCTCGAGAAGTTCACCAAAAAGGACGTTTTCAGTCAGCACATAGGAAACGAGACCTGGTGGCAAGTACTTTTCAAAATGCATGTTTTTTTAACTTTTCTTTTTTAACTTTAGCGTACGCGGATGAATTTCAAAACATGTCTACACGAAGTGTCCTTCACGTATATACATTTCCACTTAGTTGGTTGTTTTTATATACTGACATTCTTTGAAAGCTTGGATTTCAAAAGACACCAAAATCAACTGAACAAAATTAACAACATGAGACACAGAAGTAAGATGAACCCATTTTTTAATTCCCCTTTCTAAACGTTTGTTTTGCGGCTACACTCAAGCAGAGAGGAGACGATTGAGGTACACCAATGTTCCATAAGTACCTCAACAACAAAATGCATTCAACACCTGACAACAAGTTTGTGGTTCCTCTATTGTGCCAAGAATTATATATTCTCTTTTCTTTAGAAATTCCTTCTTGAAGCTACACACACAGTCATCATGTACCGTATAAGATGGGGGTAACTTTGGCAGTGTTGCATTAATGCTTTTACCGGGGGTAAGATCGCAATGCGCAGCTTCTATGGTATTATGTTAAGAAAAACAAGTAACCGAAAGTTTATATTTGTAATTAATCTTTACATTTTCTGAGTAAATAATAATATATTAAAAATATGTATATATATGTTTTCACACAGCACATTCCAATATAATATGTTTTTATATAATTATATGTATTTAAAAAAAAAATTAAAATAATGTATAATTTATTAACAACACATTTTTAACGAGGCTGGGTTTAATGGAAAAAATAATTCTGATTTTTCTTGATCACTAGGGTAGAGGATGCCCCTTATATCACATAGAAGTTAAAATAAGCATCCAGCTACTACCAGGGACAAATATTACTGCACCATTCATACAAAAACCTGCTAATTACCCCATTTTACGCTACCATTGTTGCGTGCTCTGAAATCCTTTCTTTGGTAATAATTTTTGTCCAAAGTGCAAGACTACATTCAGCACTACCCCCTTTACCGGGCCCTCGTGGACACGGCACATTCCAATAATAGACGACTCCTCAACGGGAATATTACGCGAAGAGTAGCGCGCTCAACCCATTGCGGTTTCAGTTCAAAGAACACTCGAGTGTCGTCGGGTTGGTGACGATTCAACAACGACCGGCTGACCTAAATCTTATCCCGGTCACCGTTCAAGCAAGTGGATGTCATCCGTGCCTACATTTGATGACCAAAAATTTCCCGGAATAATTACATTCTTCCGATTTTGTATTTTTGTTCTTCGGTAAATCATCTTGGATGTGCCCCAACAGCGAAGAAGGCATTTGTGATTTTCTCCAATTTCTTCTTGAGGACTTCAGACTCAATTTAGTATAATTTGCAACTACTTAAGAAAGAAAGAAAAAGAAAACCCCCAAAACCCCAATCAAACGAAGAAACACCATTAGACACTCTTTTTAAGCTTCAACAAACCGGCACAAACGCCTTTTCACAATTACTTTTACTTTTGCTTATCTATCAAAATGTTATGCTAAATAGCTCTAAGAAATGTGACCCCTGTGTTCGACAGCGAGAGACGTAATTTTGAAGTCGGGTGTTTTTATATTATCTTTTTTTTTTCATCGGCCGGGAAATCCTACACTGAACTAATTCCTTCACGAAAATGCAATTAAACTGCGTGACACGGAAAATGTCAAGTCCCGTAGAAGGTCTTGTTGTGAAATTACTTTACCACTTAAACAAAAAAAAGGCCCTTTTCCGTTCATTGTCTCAAAAATGATTATAACCTCCTGTTGTCACAACATCGACTGGAAGTCGATTGCTGCATCAATAACAAGTCGAGAAGATCTGACATGTGGGTCCCGAGATGTTTTCGTAAAAACAAGCAGTCTCTCGCCAACTGTTTATTGTACATGTACCGGGTTACCTCGCGAGGAATGTTCCGTTGAATGTTGCACTTCATGTCACCCTAAATTACCCGGAGAATTCGTCAAATAAATCTGCCTTGTCTGGTCACATAGAAATGCCAGTTATTGCGGGGGAGCTTTGATGAAGTCAACTGTGACTCGCATTGATCGGCCAGCTAATCTAACCTTAACCTGATCTAACCATTAAGAGATTGTAGACGATTTGCCGGCGGCAATGACCTGAAACTAACAGATCCGAGATTTTAAAGACGACAGCAGTATGTTTTTGACATTAGCCAACAGACAGTCGGAGTTTTTCATTTTTTCATTTCATTTATTAATTCTGGTTGTGAAGCCAAGGACTCTCAGAAAAGCGAACTTAATCACTATACTAGCCAAGAACCCCATGGGTTCAGGAGTTCTCCTGTTCCGCCAATATCGTTTTCAAAAACAAACATTATTTTAGGAGTTTCGAGTGGCATTTTTGTTTTCTCGTTCAGTCTATCTACTGCCCGACTGAGTTTCCTTGGCGTCACTAGTAGTAGTAGTAATCATTATTTTAAAAAACCTGGTTCTAGTGTACTTGAAAAACTCACTCCACTATACTCGTATCTACTTGAAAATTAATATCGTGCTCACTCTGCAAAAACAAACCTTCTTGAACAGTTGCAGAGTAGAATTGTTAATGTAACGCCGACAAACTGAATTTCCTTATGGACCAATAAAACTATCTGAATCTGAATCTAATGAGGGTCAATGTGCCTGCAGGAAATCCTGGCTTAGTGGTTGTTTTGCAAACATGTCACAGTGCAGGTAACAGGCGCAGCTAAACGGAGGAAAACATTAGTACATTTTATGGACAAAATGAATACATGTACTAACAAAAAATAACCAAATTTGATATAAAGAAAGTGGTCAGCTATTGTTTGTTACAATTCTTGATTGTACGTTGTTATTTACGATGCAGTGTATCTTGCCTACCAGAAAATACCCTGGATTTATCACTCCTTTTGTAAAACAAAAAGGTAACATGGTTGGTCGGTTGATACCTATAATTTGGTTAGATGTTATCACTTCTTAAGTGTTCATGAAAATATTAATTTCTTCAATCATTGAAGAACCGTGTTTTTAATGTTGAAACTACAATGAGATGTGGTTTGCGGTGACACCTTGTCCCGGTATACAATCTCTTGGGTGTGTCCATTGTATTTGGTTCTGAGAAGAACTGAATTTTACTCGACGTTTCGATGTTATGGTCGTCATCAGGAGAAACGCATCTTTGTAATTTGAAGTACAATCAGACAAAATTAGGTGAAGTTTTAAACTTGTTTATGAGGGTTGGGAATGATTATTATTACTTCTTCTGACCTGTGGTGCAGGTAAATATTAACCATGTTTGTTTACTTATTTAATTGTTTGTTCGTGTGTTTTGGGCTTTTAGGGTGCAAGGGTTGATGTTTGTTTGTTTGTTTGTTTGTTTTTTGTTGGTGGTTTAAATTTTCTTTTATTTGTTTCAAGTTACTGCAGGTTGGAAGTCTCAAATCGTAGCAGCTCTTTCCGTATGCTGGTTTCAGTCGGGGTCCAATTTACGCCGTTGCGGGCGCTATTCCGCGGATTGATGACTTAATAATGCACATTCAAGTATCGCTTTAGTAACGTAATTCCGCAAGTAGTCGTAATGCCCTATAAATACATAAAACATTGTCTAACAGTAGTAAAGCATTATGCGTGAACAACCAGCCTTCATGATTGAGTCTAAAACGGTCTAGTATTTTTTATTGCAAAATCTGGAGGAGAGTTGACTGCTCAATTTAAAGTTATAGGATCGCAATAAACCTTTATTTAAATCATGATTATTTGGATTATACTGAGGTAAAATGCAAGCGGGTGCACAATATTAAAGGGTCTGCATACGTTTGGTAGTTGGAACCCATTGTTTGTTTCAATCCTATTTAGTTGTAGATATATACCATAAAACAAACCTGTGAAAATTTCATTTCAAAAGGTGGTAGCGTTTTTGAGATATTGCCGAAAGTCTGGAGTGGTTATGTCCACGCAGGAAGAATAATTTGCAATTGGAATACACAATCTGAGAAACGTTACTGCAGTAACGCTCCTTAGATTCAGATTTGGGGATAAAAAGTGATATATTTTTCCATAACCGCAGTACTTCGAAGTGAAACGTTTCTTAAAATGCATTATACTATCCAAAGCTGCTGTACTTATTACCAAGTAAGTTTTTTATTGCCATTAATGTTCAGAGTCATTACCAAACGTATAGAGACCCTTTAATGTATTTTTCATTTACATTCTTGATATTGGTGTTGTGTTATAAATTCCAATGTATACACATCACTGAAAAAAATGCTATTATCATTTAAAAACAATCTCTTTGGAAAGCTCACATTACTATGGGTTGAAGGGACAAGTTTCATTTCTTAATGATCGAAATTGAAATTTCATTCTAGTTGGCGGGTTACGTACGCTGACGTACGCTGACGTCATCATTTACGTCATTCGTAATCACGCTAATCGTAAAAAACAAAACGTTTTTCACAAAAACAACAATGATGCCTATAAGGTTGTTTTTGTTTGTTTGTTTGTCTGGTTTTTTGGGGGGTATTTTTATACAAGGAGTAAATTGGAGCAAAAGCCCAACAGACATCAACGAGGTCAATGAACAAAATCGAAAATGGAATCCGCTTGAAACGTCGACTAAACTTATGTTTAACTTATAAGCTATTAATGATATAGCTCTCCTCGGTGTTTCCCGGCACATCAAAGTCTCTCATGTTTTTGCGGATATGGGCTCGTGTGGAATCAAAACAGACCCGCGTTTTAATTGTAGTTTTCATGCATATAAATTAGGATACAACATTACGCCTAGCACGTCAGTGGGGTCTTAAAACGGTAATTTGACACCCTTTCTTGAGAGTCCTGAAATTGCTGGAACTGTCGAGAGCATGAAGGTAGCAATTTGCAAGTTTAATATAGAGCACAAACTGTTATTGGAGACTTTTAAGCGCGTGTATGGCAGTCCTCATTACTCAACCCAAATACTGTCTTTGCACACGCGCTCTTCCTATAGCAATGTTGCGAATTTACAACATTGAATAGTCATTAATGTTAAAAGATGTCACAAGAGGAAATTTAGCACTCATGTACAGGACCTGGTTCGTACCCTATACGGTAATGGTGAAAGCAAAGTAAACAGTGATTCTGGTGTCACCATTGGGGAAAAAACAAAAAACAACAAACCCAGCGCATTCAAGTCGTTTGCATCTGGAATTCGCTTCGCACTCCCTTGTGTCCCCTGTTGTCGGACTGTTTGTTGGTAGGGCCGATTAAATCGGTCGTTGGTTACTACACACCACGTGACCTTAAAATTACCTTTCTGAAAGTTTAAGTTGTGACCAAAGTAAAGTTTAAGAAGTCGGCTTTTATGAAAAGTGGCAAACTCGATCGACAATTACATTTAACAGTGAGATCAGAGATTTGTCATGAGCTCATGACAAATCTCTGATCTCACTGTTAAATGTCATTGTATATCTATACCCTTCCAGCATCTGAAAACATCATATGACGTAACATTTCAAGAATATTATGGTTAAAAACATTTTTTTTACAGGGATATTCAATAACAATTTAGCCCTTTGTCCATCTTCACTACCATCAGCTACCCGACGCCTTCGCTCTTCTTCCACCGCTCATGTCCAGCTTTCCTCGGTGTCGCGGTTTCAGCTTTCCGTCGTATTCAGTTTTCCGGGTGACGTAGTCGGGCATTTCATCACGCAATAGTCACGGTTTGAGCTTTCTCGCTTGTTCAGTTTTCTGGGTGACGTATAGCCGTACATTTCTGCACGCTGTAGTCATGGTCTCCCGTGCACTAAAAATCTTCAGAAAATACCGCCGCGAGCGAGTACTGTAGTTTTCTCAGTGACCCCAAATTGTTTAATGTGATTGGTCTTCTCACAAAGTTCTCTTAGACGATCCACGCGTTCACTGCTCGATGTACTCCTGGACGCCGCCATGACAGCTACCGAAGAGAGTAGCAACGCAGAAGACTCAGTACGGCACTAAAATAGACTACTTTCGCTTGCTGTGCGCAGGCATGGCATGACGTAATGTTACCGTATTTGGTCATCCGGAAAACTGAATACGCCGGAAAGCTGAAACCGCGACACCGGGACCCCGCACCATGACACGCTATGGCGATCGTGCCTTTTCGGTCATAGCTCCAACACTTTGGAACAAGCTACCCACCCACATTCAAGCGGCACCTTCATTGGATACTTTTAAATCATTACTTAAAACCCATCTGCTTTGTCACTCTGAATATTCTGGTTATAGCACTTAGAAACATACGTATTAGCGCTCTATAAATGTTGTAATTATTATTATTATTAAAACAACGTTAAAATTGATCTTTTGACGTTATGAAACAGCATCATATGTCAAAGTACATGCAGGAAAATAAAATCTGAAATTGTTTTCTGTCAGCGAATATTAGGCCATGCAACTAGATGGTCGGTCGACTACAAGCTCTATAGTAAATCGTCTAAACAAGATAAATTCTCACGATAGGTTGACTGCTTGAATACAACAAGGTGAAGTACCGGTATCTGGATACCTGGTATCTGTTTAAGTCATTGTATAGCAGTTAAGGAGCTGCGTACATCGTTTATTAGAGTCAACAATCAAATTACTCTATTATTATTATTATTTATTCAGCCACCAATAGCAAGATTAACAAGACAAAACATTACTCCCACATGGTCTTGGAGCAACCCAAGCACAGCTAGTGCTGCTGGCTGTGACCCCGAATCAACTGACCGGGTATCCGGGTCATCCGGGTCATCCGGGTATCCGGGTCAGGATTAACATGAATGAGTCTGGGACATCCTTGGACCATGGAGGATCTTGACCCAAGAAGTGTCGCGCATTGTCGGGAAAAACACGTGTACACAATTTATGAGACTTTCTACTTAAAGGCATACACGTTTGGTAATGACTCTGATAAATAATGGCAAAAGACCTTACTTGGTAAGAAGTACAGCAGCTTTGGATAGTATAATGTATTTTGAGAAACTTTTAACTACTGCGTTTATACATCACTTTTTATCCCCAAAAACATTTGAATATGAGAAGCGTTATACGCGTAACGCTTATCAGAGTGTGTATTCCAATGCAGATTATTCTTCCTGCGTGGATAACCGCTCCAGATTTTCGGCAATATTTCAAAAACGCTACCACCTTTTGAAATGAAATTTTCACAGGTTAGTTTTATGGTAAAATATCTACAACTATAATATAGGTTTGAAACAAACAACAAACTCCAATTACCAAACGTGTACGATGCCTTTAAGTGAGTGATAAAAAAACCCAATAAAGAAATAGTGATTGAGAAATAATTATGAAGACCATTGCGCATCACACGAGAAGTTCTCGGCGTTCTAAAAATGGCTGTGAAGATGTGAGAGCTATATAGCTCTTAGTCAATCAAGCAAACTGTATCTCGGCTATTAGGCTGTGACCATCAGTACTTATTTAGGTCTCAGCGATGGACGTCGATGGTTTCTAACTCCACGGCTGTTCCATGAATGAAATATCGCCTGCGGTGTGCCGCGGGAGCATTGTCGGTCACCAAATAGCTACCGAGTGAACGTTTGATCTTATTGGACGCGAATGTCGTTAAATTTCCCCACTATCGGGACGGTCCAAGCGGTGTGTTAGAAATCGTCCAGACTGAAAGCTGTCCGGTGTGAAATTTGTGTAGGGTTATGTTTTCCAAATTACGGTACCTCGACAATTAGCCGACGCAAGTACAAACGGGGTCATTTTTAATTCTGCACGTTGTCTTTGATTTTGTACACGCCATTCTACACATAACAGTATGACACTCGCACATCAACTGAGAGGATTTGCGTAAGGCACGACGGCCCATAAAGAAAACATCTCAGCAATCCGTGAGCAGTTGTCAGACGATCTCTCAAGAACGTCCGAACAGTTAATTAGAAGCCGAGGATTCTTTGTCTCTTGAGAAGCTAGCAGTTACAGCCAGTAACATCCGGCGGCAGACTTCTGTTTGTACTCAACAAACGTCAACGGCCGAGCGACGACCAATGTGACCATCGGTAGGTGCTTCTCTTAAACTCAATAATAGTTCGAATCTTTATGATGGAATATAAACTAAATTTTGCTAACGTGGCGTTTGCTAATGTGGCTATTAAACACGGAAGTCGGTTATTAAAGGGTCTGTATACGTTTGGTAATGACTCTGAAAATTAATCGCAATGAAAAGTACAGCAGCTTTGGATAGTATAGTGCATTTTGAGAAACTTTTCACTTCGAAGTACTGCGGTTATGGAAAAAGATAGTGACTTTTTATCCAAACAAATTTGAATCTGAGAAGCGTTACTGCAGTAACGTTTCTCAGATAGTGTATTCCAATTGCAGATTGTTCTTCCAGCGTGGACAAACCGCTCCAGATTTTCGGCACTATCTCAAAAGCGCTACCACCCTTTGAAATGAAATTTGCACAGGTTAGTTTTATGGTATTATATCTACAACTATAGCATTGAAACAAACAGTGGGTTCCAATTAACAAATGTGTACAATCCCTTTAAACGTCGGCCATCTTGGATGGGATTCGAACCCTCCTCTGTAATTCAATGACCGCACTAAGCAATCCACAAAAGGCCAGCTAACTGTATGGCAGCAAAGGGTTACGTAATGGACGCCATTAATTTACTGTCTTCTTCAATTCGGCTTTGAGTGAATTGTTGATGTGTATCGGTCGCCGTACTCGGTAATTTGAATAAATCTCCAACTCAACCATTCTATCATGCGTGTCCTATGTTTACAAGAGAAATTCCCAACAACTTTGGGTGAACCCAAAGACTGCCCATATAATACAAGCACATACATACATCGACGTCGTGCCAGAATCAAGCGACTTTGGCTAGGACTATGGCTACGGCCGGCGGCTGCGACCGGAAGCTTATAAAAAATGCATTAAGCAAGGGTTTGTTCTTGATATTTATGCAAACAAATGTTTTGGACTTTCGTTCTGGTAAGGTTTTGCTGAGTCTCAAGGTTTTGTCAGAATTATCAGTTTCTGTCATAAGAAATGGCTTTGAAGAATGAGTGATTATCAGTTTCTGTCATAAGAAATGGCTTTGAAGAATGAGTGATTTTTGGTAAAATTAGGCACAAACGTAGCTTTGGAGCTGGAAGTAACCAAACTCTTGTGCGTAAAGCAGATGCGCGAACTTGTGACACATTGACATACCATTAGGATAGCCACCATCGAAGCCATTCATTCCTACATGGCCTACGTCATCGATATAGCACTGTACTTCGAGTAGTTTTCGGATTCCTGTTAATAAAAAAAAAACCCACCATAACACCACCTTGGGCTGGAATTGAACCCACGACCTCCAACATTCCAGAGGGTCGGCACAACATAATTAAGATAATGTTCACAGATTGGCATATAGCTCACATGGCATGGATGGTTATATTTCCCTTGAAAATTATGTTTGCTTGAAATGCTATAGTTTTTGAGAAATAATCAACTAAGTTTTGATCTCGCGAGTCTAAGACTCGACGTTTGATAACAGTGAAAACTTTTCACCCCAATACTTTGTTGTGACTCCGATGACCGATTGAGCTTAAACTTTCACAGGTGTTTTTTTGTTCATGTACTGTATAATGTTGGTTCACATGAAGTGTTGATTTTGGTCCTTTGACAATGACCAATGCTGTCGGTGAGTAACGTCCTTTAGGCCTATTGTAGGCCTACAGCAAACACTTGAAGAAGAAGAAGAAGAAGAAAGAAAAAAACTAGATGTGGGGAGACAAGCATCTTGACCAAGACTGTGATATTGGCGTCGCAGAATACTGTTGCCATAGCAACTCTATCTAACCCTCGCGGGATGTAAACATTTCCAATTACATTTTTAAGAGGGATGCAAACACATCATTTGGTTTCCAGAAAGAGACCATTCAAAACCCTCAAGTTTTCAAGAATGGCGTCATAAAAAAATATATCGAAAAAAATAAAATAAACTGGCACCCTGAACAAAGATATTGACAAAATAGGGAGACCGCCAACATGAAGGCTAGATAGTTCAGTGGGTAGAGCGCTGGCACATTAATCCAGATGCCGCAGGTTAAAATCTAGTTGCAGTAAATTTGTCTTTGTTTAACCCCAAATTAATTAGAATTTACCCCGTAAGTTTTCCATATGGCTTATTACTTTATATTAAAAAGACAATCAGTGAATCTTTAATGGAAATGTGTGCGTAAAATAATCACTTGGGGCAGACGTTTTCCTCAGAACTTGTTAAAAGTTAACCCGACTTCTCAGCCCAAAACTTTGTTTTCGATTTAATAACGTCCACAAGATGATAACATTGTACCTTTAATATTTATCAACCCAAGACTTGCTGTCCGTGTTTGGCACCAAGTTCTGAATCGTTAATCGAACGCAAGTCTGAGTTTTATGTTACACTCGAGTTTTTACGGAGAAGTGGTCTGAACTATCCTTTTTGAGATATGATGGCCGCTACAGGGGTTCACTGTTTGGTTTGGGTGTATACAGACAATCTACCCAAACCTAATAGTGTCATAGCATGTGTCCACCATATCTTAAAATGGCTTAAGAAGTTTCATTTCGCTTCGGCGTTACGAACGCGTATGATGTGAATGGTGTGTGGACGTGAGGAGGGGGTACATCCGGTGGGGTGGGGGCTTTTTAATGAAAGCCAACCTTATTTGGCAACGTGCTGGAATAAAGTGACTGCCCAGCAGTCACTGAATGACTATTTATCCCCAGGATCGAACGTTATCAGGAATTGACGTCGGTTAACCGTAATCTCTTTTTCTTAGTGAAAGAGAAGTAAAGTGTATACATGGTTTTCGGTTAACCTGGTATTCGGTTAACCTGTTAGGCGTTCCTAACCTGGTTTTCTGTTAACATGGTACCAGTCAACCTGGTATTAACCTGGTATTCGGTTAACCTGGTACCAGTCAACCTGGTATTCGGTTAACCTGGTATCAGTCAACCTAGTATTCGGTTAACCTGGTATTCGGTTAACCTGGTATTCGGTTAACCTGGTGAGAGTCAACCTAGTATTCGGTTAACCTGGTATCAGTCAACCTGGTATTCGGTTAACCTGGTATCAGTCAACCTGGTATTCGGTTAACCTGGTATCAGTCAACCTAGTATTCGGTTAACCTGGTGAGAGTCAACCTGGTATTCGGCTAACCTGGTGAGAGTCAGCCTGGTATTCGGTTAACCTGGTATCAGTCAACCTGGTAATCGGTTAACCTGGTGAGAGTCAACCTAGTATTCGGTTAACCTGGTATCAGTCAACCTGGTATTCGGTTAACCTGATGAGAGTCAACCTGGTATTCGGTTAACCTGGTATCAGTCAACCTGGTATTCGGTTAACCTGGTATCAGTCAACCTGGTATTCGGTTAACCTCAAATCAAAGCTAACAATGACACACGCAGTCTAAAATGCTGTTAATATTGCTGCATAAGCCGAAATGTTTCGATAATCAACATAATAAATCATGAAGCTAAAAATTGTTTTTAATGGCCTGCACTATAATTCCATAAGGCACTCAAGCGCACACTTGTTCTATAAGCAGCCTGCAAACTAAAAGAGCGTTTAATGTCACATTGCTCTTGGTTCTAGAAGTCACTAGTGCACCTGTTTATCTTGCTGGTTCTGTTTGTATACTCCTTAATCAAATGGCTTCCTTGTATATTCATGCATTCTGTAAAATTCTTTATGCTGTTTAAATTTACCATTAACAATGTCGGATTATTTAAATAATTTAATCATGATCATTTATCAAGGCTGTGTTTATCCAGTGCAGCTCTTCCATACTATTCGTGCATAAGATCATACGTCATTCTTCCATCTTCTCAAATGCCTGCTATTTCTCCGGTTCCCAGCTATTGGTTGCCAATCCACAGAGTTGTATTGTCTTATCTGTTTTGTGTTCTTCGGGCAGTGTGTCCAGCCCATCTCCAGATAGCCTGTTTTGTTTTATGAATAAAATAACTCAAACGAAGCCTGATCCTTCGTCGTCCATCTCCCTCGATCCAACACCTCAAACTAGGAAAGGTCTTGTAACGTTATATACATTCCCCTGTGAGAGACTTAACTTGAACCCCTCTGGCCCATCTTCAGAAAGCTTTCCGAACTTGCTACGCCTCTTCTGTTTTCCTAATAAGCAATGTTTAAAACATCCGATCGTGAAGATAAACACTTATTCTATAGACCGAGATAATATTCCAACACCGATAATCGTTGATAAAAAAAAATGGCGGGGTCAGGAGAAGCGCGCAGTGGTATTTTTGTCACCTCGCGATGCTCATGCCACAGACCATGTCACTCTCGGGTTACTGTTATCTCCCGCTTCATTTTGACCAAGACAACTGCAAGGACAACCCGGGGTGTTTCGTTACTCATTTTTAATTGATAATTTTATCCCTCACTTGGATGTTCACAAACGCTTACAAAATGACCTAAGTGACCATTTTTCTATTTTGTGCAAAGTTCAGAGAAACGGCTTGAGTAATGGAAGAACTACGTCAGTCATTGATAAACATAAGGTAGTGTGTGAATGACTGGATCAGGTAGTGGCTTTGGCTTCTTCGTCAGCCATAGCCGCAGCCAAAGTCGCTCGAGTCGGACACGGCCTTAATTGTTAGGACAACCCTGAGATTCTGCCTCGTGATTGGTTGAGAGCGAGTCATATGATAAGTCTTGTCTTTTTAAAAGCCGTGCGACGGACTAACTATTCTGTACCCGTAGCAACCAATATGTTTTACCCATAGTAACCAATGTACTATACTCGTAGCAACCAGTGTACTATATCCGTAGCAACGGCTTCTTGGTGCCTAGACGTCTATTTTAAATTTGTGTATCGTATGGGGTGTTTATTCTCAATGGTTTTTGCGTATAAGTTTCGCTTTGTAGTGACGTCACACCCAGCTGCTGTCTGCCAATCGTTTGCCATTTTGAAGGTAACATAGCTTGTAAAGATAATATTAAGATGGCACCACTGGGCTCCCGTAGTACTAAATTCTGCTCGTCTTATTAATAGAATATAGCAAACTTATCGGTTTACAAGTCTTGCAATAACATCACCAATATCGCATACCTAGATCTAAGAACACGCATTCCCCAGTCTGATCATGATCGCAGCAAGTTCTATCGCCATCAGGATCTCAACCCCCACTAGAATTCTCAAAATTGTTATAATCCCTGCTCCATAAGACAATTTCGCCTCAGCCCACGGAAGCCTCTCCATTTGCTTATAATCTGAGCATCCCCTCGCGGGTGATTTCATCGACAGTAGTCCACACAGCAATTATTTCTCTATACATTCAAAATATTGTCTTATGGTTGCATATACACATCAGCGTACACCTGTAGCGGTCAGCAAATTCAATCGAACGTCTCCATCTGGACAGTATTCCCCTAACTGGCTCTGACGTCTTCGTTGGTTTAGAAATCGACCTTTTGTCCACAGGCTTTGATCACGAGTGGTTCTAGCATAGATAGAAATGTAATCATGAATTCTTTTCACCGAAAGGGTTTTTTAAGTTGGACCCTGGATGTGTATACTTATCTCCCTGAAAATTGCAAAAGCCTTAATTTTTGTTACCGATGAGGCAGTATTTCTTTTCCAAAAAAACAACCAATTTGACAGAAAGGGGAGAAAAACTTTCACATTCACTTGATTATCAATTTGATTGAATTTACGAATAATTTAATGTACGGTTTTTGATCGCGTGGCCAGCTTTATTTTGACAAACATAATACCTCAAAGAAGTTGAATGAATCTGTAATAAAGAAAACTGCACCCTCGTACGCCAAATGGTACCATAACACGATTAAACAAAATCGAATTACACTATTGACTTTCCTTTTTCATTGACTTTATCATTGACTTTAATTGACTTTATTCTCCCAAAATGGAAATTCATCTCACGGTCCTTTACATCGAATAAATTACGAACAATTGAAAAATGACAAAATGCAAATACACACAAAAAACACAATATTCACTAAAAAGGAATGAGACAAAATTTGTATAGAAATTCAATAACAATGTAAATACTGCACAGAGCCTAAAAGATAAAGGAGAGTAAAATTCAAGCTAGAGTAGAGGGTAGCCTGAAAATCTGACGTCACACTTCGAGGCTCGTGATTAACGCCACCGGCCTGACCGGATATTGCCAGATGTACCTTCTATTTTTGACCTCGCACTCATCTCGAAAGGAGATTCGCAGTTATGTGCACACATTACATAGTGAATTACATGCATGTAAAGACATTATGTACAAACATTAACGACCGAAAGTGCAAGCTGACAAACAACATCACGTCTGACCAATCATAACACAGATATGAAAAGCTTACGTCACTGCACTTTTAGCCAATGAAATAATTGTATCACACGAAATCATTGCGCCTGTAAGGCCAGTGCCTGTCTTTATCGGGGACCAGTCTAGCTAGAGGGCTGTATATAAACTAATGTTTAAAGGTGCTGTTGTGGCTAACTTTTATTAAAGTTCTTGTGAAACAGAGATGCATTGATAAGTTTATGCAAACGATCGAGCGCATTTGCTTGCCATTAGCTAGTTTTAGCGTTTTCATGTTTAAATGTGACGTAATCCACAGTAAGCTGCGCTCACTTCACACGAATTGTCTTAAACGATCGCCATAAGCCCACGTGTATCGAGCTAGTTTAAAAATAGTTGTTCACTGGTACTCACAAACACATACCAGCTATGGATCCGGAAGTGTCCAAAACTTCGCGCGTAAAGCAGATGCGCGAACGTGTTGCGTAATGACATACCAACAGGGTAACGTTCTAGACAAAAAGCGGGTCAAAGTTGACTTCCGGTGCAACAATTTGTTGAGTGAAAGCTCGACGAGAGAGTACCTTTAAGCGACGTCCCAATGTAATAACACTGCTTACTGGTAAGCGTACATGGCTGGGAGCACGGTCAGTTTCTAGGTCGGTGACATGGCTTTATACGTCTGTTTACAGATCACAATCTTTACCCCTGGGTGGATCAACAACAGAGTCCAATTGGAGATTGTTTGATGGACCCTCACCTTATTTTTAGCACACTTTTTATGTTATACCATCACTGTGCTTTGAATTATTGTTTAAAGTAATTGATTATCAACAAGTTCTGGTTTGTCGATCAAAATAACTGGAGGATATTTAAAATGCCTAGTGTAATCCAGATATTAATTGAGATCGCATAAATTGCTCTTCTCATGGGGATCGGCAAAACTGTTTTCGCACAAGCCATTTGTTCAGAAGGAAATATTCTGCCAGGTTTCAAGTTTATAAAAGTTTCAAGTTTATTAAAGTAGGCTGTCAGAGTCTCTCACTCGATCATGGCATTTTGTTTTACATAAACCCTTTATTGCTATTCATTGACACAAAACACAACTACCCCCAGCTGCTGCAGCTGTTGCTGTAGTTGCTGGTGGTGGTGGTGGTGCTGCTGCTGCTGTTGCTGCTGTTGTTGTTGCATTCCGACAAAGAGCTATTTTCTCGAATTCGGGAGTATTTCAGTGATAAACATTTCTCGGAGGCTTTAATAAGTACTGGTATGAACTTTATAATCAGTGAGTTTTCGAATAAATTTGTTTCAATGTGGCTTCAAATCTTTAACCGGTACTATGGAATTATCATATACAGGACCGTGATGAGTGTAGGGCCTGCGGCTGAACAAACTAAACATTCTATTGACCCATAGTCGGGGTTTCTTTGCATATAGAAGGCTTAAATGTACAGCAAGGTGCCGTAACTAATCACGTACAATGCAGGCGCGGATCCAGGGGGGCGTGGGGGCGCACGCCCCCCCTTTTTCATATAAAAAAAAAAAAAAAAAAAGGGAGAACAGAAAAAAAAGAGGGAGAGAGAGAGAAGGGGGGAGAAATGGGGCAACAAAATTCATTTATCATTTTGCTGCTTGGAATATTTTCACGCCCCCCCGTTTGGAAAATCCTGGATCCGCCCCTGCAATGTAACCAGGCACTTACACGGCCTCAAATTAGTCCTGTTTTAACAGGTTTGTAATAGCTAGATGGCCTCAATCATCGTCCTCAACAACTTGGGGATGATTTTGAAAATTTGAATCTGCGGCTTCAATGTGTTTTGAAAGGGTATAAAATGAAGGCTTAACCAGCGTGTGCAGCAAGCTGGTGACATTGATACTAAAATATTATAATTTAATATTGTTCAAACCTTTTATAGAAGTGATTTTGCCCTTTGTGCCAACTGTTCCAATTTCTTATGTAACAAACCAGAAATAGTGTATAATATGAAATGGAGGTCAGAAGATGTTAACGTGGGCTCAGAAACCATTGGTTTCCAGGAGATTTGAATAATGTTGTGTTGTGCTGAAAGAATTTTTGTTGCAGTTAGGTCCATGTGCACATCGTTGTTGTTGTTATTATTTAATTTGTTTACTAATAAAATCTTGGGGTGGGGTTAGGGTGCGTTAAATGCTATAGCCCACCCTTTTCAAAAAACATGATGGGATTAACGTCTTGCGAGGATAAAAGGTGCATCAAGATAATAAAAAACAAACATAGATTATTTGCTGATGGTGTTGTTTACTTTGTTGTTGTTGTTGTTGCTGTTGCTGTTGCTGTTGCTGTTGCTGTTGCTGTTGCTGTTGCTGTTGCTGTTGTTGTTGTTGTTATTGTTTGGGGCGTTTCTTTTGAAGCCCCTCTTGTCTCATGGTAAAGAAATGCATCCCTCCTCTATAATGTCATGGTTGTATGACAGTATAAGGTATGATGTCGACTTGTCCCGCTAATTGAGAAATGCTGGTTATGACCTCAGTCTGTGTAGATGACATGTACTTGGTTATGAGGTCAACAACGTATAGTTGGACTGTGGTGTATGATTAATATAGACCTTGAGTGATACACGAAACATCTTGTTCGTCCCGGTATACCATGGTGGTAAGAAACAGACCGAGCTTTTCGCTGGAAAGCCCATGGAAGAAACACTGCCATTTCCCCGACTGAAAGGCACGGGCTGCCCGTCGGTCATTATTTACGACTCGAGGGCTGGAGTTATTTCGGGATCTACGAGGCCATGATGTCGTTCATAATTTGCAATGTTGACGTGTGTTTAATAGACAGTAAAGACTGATTGATGAAGATTAAAATGTTCTTCTTGTGGGCTATGGAATGATGCTAACGAGATGGCAAAACTGAGAAACTCGTATGTATAATAATTGTTTATTTTTTACCGACACCCACTCACTCAAACAGAAGAAGTCAAGTAGAAAGGTGTGAAAAGAGAGAGGCAGAATGCAGCTAGAGCAATGGATGAACAATGGAAAAGGAGATAAAGTTGTAGAAGGAATAGGCTTGTTAAAACACAAGAAGGTGTAAACACAAAAGAAAAAAACAAAGGTGGGAAGAGGGATACGTTATTAATTACCGGTAGTTCGGGACATCTATCGAAAAAAGAGAAGGCAAAGACAACAAGTTACTAATCATTTCCTTCTTGGATGTTTGGACCATGGGGTTGAATGTTCTGGAGGCGCCTTATCCAGTGTAACATTGGAGCCCCTCTTTAAGTTTTATACTTTTATGTCAATAATGTTTAATAATACTCCGAAACTATTTACAGAGATCCTTACCAGAACTAATTATCGCATTGTTGGATGCAAACAATTAGTTACCTTACTATATTTAATCCCTTTTGATTTGGATTAGGTGCCATTGCTGGTTAATTAACCACTAGACAATCCTTGCCGAACATTCCTGATCGTGGTATATATCTTAGTTATGTCATGATGTGTGTGTCTTTGATTTCTCTACATTTTTGACATAATTAATGTTAATTAATTTCATAGCACAATCTTCAGCCAGGGCCTATTAAAATAGGACAATGTTGGTGGTTATCTATTTTTACAAAAAATTAAAAAATAAATAAAAATGGACAGAAATTACGCAATATAGGGCCTACAACAAACGTAATTGAAACGCAAACAAAATATATTTTCTTTTAAAATTTTTGTTTATTTATGCAAAGAAGCCCCAAAACAAGGTTGAAGCCACTCTTGGTAAGGGGTAGGTTACAGGAGAAAAACAGATACAAATAACTCGGGTAAGCTGAAGGAGGAATTGATATCCCTCTTATAACAGGCTTTGCTATTGCATTCTAATGAATACAGCGAAACGATTTCGAGAAGTGACAAAATAATTCGAAGGAACGAAATTATTTGAGGGAACAAAATGATAATTCGAGGGGACGAAAGAATATTTCGAGGGAACGAAATACCTTACATTGTATACACATCCTATTTGTTGTATCTTTGCGTGTCCCTTTAGGGGCTCCTATAAACAGATGGGTTAACGGGCTGTTCTATATTCACAGTTTGATAATTCGTATACATGAACAAAGCTCCACTCTGGTGTTTTAAAACAGTTTGGCGGTTTCACTCATTAGTCATCGTTTGTCACATTCTGCACATTCAACCTCAAAGGTATAATATAGTCGCGTTTATAATTTCATGCAAACGATTAGTTGACCCGATTCTCACACATCATTTACAATGAAACACCCCGGGAAGCCTAAAATGACAAATACTTTATTTGTCACCCACTTATTCGGGGGAAGGCGGTTACATCCCTTGGTGAGCTTAAGTTGTAGTGCTTCATCACTGAAAAAACAACCCAAGATGTTGATCATCTAACAACCCATTTTGACCTTCGACTGAAAAGAGCGGCTCAGTGCGGTTTTCTTTTCAGAGGCTGTTTCGTTTCTCACACACGGAAGCTAATTTTACACCTGTATAGTTTAAGCCCATCAAAGCCCCGCAGTGTTTAGTTCAAATAGACCCAACCTTGAAGACAGAACGCAAAACTTTGTGTAAGGAACGAAGTACGTCACTCGAGCCAACCGTAATTGTTGGCTGATCAAATAACCACGTGATACGACCGCGTCGAATGTGATTGGTCGGTTGAAACAGAATCTGGCGTTAGACTCCTTTCAAGGGTTTGTACAGCGGTGTACAAGTGCTTCTCAGAGTGGAAGCTAATGCGCAAAGTCAACATAGAGTACAAACTAGATGTCTCACAGCACCGATATAAAACCATTGATATACCCATCATCAGTCACGTAGCTGTATCACGACTTCTTCAAAAAGCATTGTGTCATTTTATGTAACATTATCCCTCAGTCCACCAGGACCCAGGCCACTTAAATACCACAATCCGACGCAGCTTCCACGACAAGGCTCGGTGCGTTGATAACCCGGGCGGTCATCGCACAAAATAGTGCAAACGTAAGTTGACAGATCTGGTTTTATTTATTTCGTAATATTTTGATGTATTAGCTCGTTGGTGTTTGAACTTAGGAATCGTACGGGATGGCTTTGGTCGCATCTGCTGAACTTTTCATGTTGGTCAGCGTGAGGTTTTAATTGGTGATCGCCCTGGGCGGTCACATTTTAAAATTATGAAGGTTCAAATAATATTAATTTATGTAAATATACGAAGGCATCACATATCTCGAATTGTTAAAGTGTTGATGCAAATTATACAAATTCTGACCCGATATTTCATCCTGCATGGTTCTTAAAGGTATCGTACACTTTTGGTCTGAAAATTAATGGCAATAAAAACTTACTTGGTTAGTACATGTATAGTACAGCAGCTTTGGATAGTATAATGAATTTTGAGAAACTTTTCACTTCGAAGTACTGCGGTTATGGAAAAAATATATCACTTTTTATCCCCAAAAATTTGAATCTGAGAAGCGTTATATATACGGCCGTAACGCTTCTCGGAGTGTGTATTCCAACGCAGACTATTCTTCCTGCGTGGACATAACCGTTCCAGATTTTAGGCAATATCTCAAAAACGCTACCATCTTTTGAAATGAAATTTTCACAGGTTAGTTTATGGTATATATCTATACAACTATATAGGATTGAAAAGAACCCAGTGGGTTCCAATTACCAAACGTATACAATCCCTTTAAAGCAAATGTACATTGGTAATTGTCAAAGACCAGTATCCATACTTTATGTGACCCAACATATAGGCCCTACATGAAATATCAAACATGTGAAAGTTTAAGCTAAATCGGTCTTCGGAACAGTGAAAACCCCCATTATATTATTTTCACTGTTTTCAAACATCGAATTTTATCACCAGTGATTAAGACTAGCCTCATTGGTTTACACATTTCCTAAAAACTATAGCATTTCAAGCAAAACTATTTCAAGGGAAGTTTTCCACCATGACCATCTTTATACCATGTAAGTTATGTGCAAATCTGTGAACATTTTATATTTTCAACCTTACCAATGTCCTACACACCCTTTAAGGCCGGAAAACCATGTGTGTTAACGCTATATTGCGCACTTAGTGTGTCAAAATGAAAAAAAACACGCAAATCATCATCAGTGCTGTCAGTCGTGTAGCGATGAAGACTGCTGTCATTACTAGACAGCCGCTCTTCGGTGGGCTCTTTGGGTTGCTAGGGATGACCATGACTTTGTGTCAATTTCCCTGCAAGCAACGCACATAAAGATCCACGTAGCCGTATTGCCGGTACTACCGGGTACGTTATCCGTAAAAAAAAGTACATGTATATGTGCATTGAGACCAAACCGGATCCTTTCAGAGCCAACACTCCGCCCCAAAAGAGACATGGTAGTATCCGCAAGTTTGCTATACTTATTATCCCAAAATGTAAAGCTCACTACTACTGTTGGAAAACCTTTGCACCTGATTTTCTACTGTCTTTGAAACTATTTGTTCTTATACAATTCTATAACTTAATAGCAGAGAAACGAACCCCAGAAATTGCAGGGGAATGGAACTTTAAATTGTATTTCAATATTGTACATGTCAACAATAACATCAAAAGGATCTCATTCTAGATAACGCCAATAATCAAATTAAATCAAATTTGTCATCGCCGTCAAAATACTTCTTCCCCCCTCCCCCTCCCCCACAATACTCAACGAAAGTGATCCAGGCATGTTCGAGAGGACGGGTGTTTAGACTGTAATTTGACCCGCAGGTTTATGCCTGTGCCATCATTGAGGTCACCCATAGTTGTCACGTTGTAAATTTCCATCTTCCATTACGCCGTCAAACAAAGATCTGATCTTTTTATTTTCCTCCTCCGGCTTGCTTTAAAAGCGCGAGCAAACACAAACTGGAGCGACAAGTTATTATTGGATGTCGTCTTGACACGTTGATGTGACTATTGTTCGTGAAGTGATGGGTCAAAGATAAGGGGGGGGGGGCTTGGTCCATTAGTTGGTTTTAGTCCGGTCACCAAAGTATCGGTGTCAGAGTGGAAGTAGGGAGCCTTGGTATCTCCGATGAATTGAAGGGACTATACTTGCTGCTCGTCGGGAGCTCGCCCGCCAAAGTGGTTGATTTACCGCAAGCTATCTCTCCATTAACACCCTTGAATCTTCGCTCCATTATCCGTCAATGCGCAATTAGTCAAACCTGTCTGATAGTCTCCAAAATTTGTTTCAGAGCTTCGTGACTAATTGACTTTGTGGAAATGGTTTTTGGGTGGGGGGGGGGGGCTTGCAAAAACACAAATAGGCCAAACAAAGTGTGGATGGGATGCGTCAACTGGATGTACGACACTTGCGTTGACAGATTTACTTTCTTTTAAGAAATGGAAGAAAGGTGACTTTCGTGGTACTGAAGCATTCCGTTCTGCTCTGTTAATTTGATAGAGATAAACCAGGCGTGCTTGATAGTCTTAAGTAGAGAAAGAATCGACTGAAACCTTGAAATCAAATCTCATTGAAAAATGTTTACTTCAAAACTTTTCCATCACAAGTTCTGTCTGCGCATGGGTAGTACAAGTTTGAGGACTTGGCATTATCATAAAAGTAAAAATATATAAATAACAACTTTGACGACGACAACCACAACAACACTACTTTGTTTACTTATTTAAAGTGTTATTTTACGAAAACAATGATTGTGTTAAAGGTACTGGACAAGTTTGGTAATTGTCAAAGACCAGTATTCTCACATGGTGAATTCCAACATATGCATAAAATAACAAGCCTGTGAAAATTGGGGCTCAATTGGTCATCGAAGTTGCAAGAAAATAATGAAAGAAAAAAAACCCGCCCTCGTTGCACAAATTTGTGTGCTTTCAGATGCCTGAAAAAGGCTTCAGGCCTGAAGTCTTTTTCAGGTTCAAATATTTTATTGAGAAATTACCTCTTTCAGAGGGGGTTGTTTTATACTATCAACAGCTCTCCGTTGCTCGATACCAAGTTAGTTTTTTTTGTGCTAATATTGCTAAAATTAGCTTAGTTTCCCCAAATTGAAACATTAAATTTCGTTCATATCATGTTTTGGAAATGCATGTATAGTTTAGTATACAATTAACAATGTATTTTCTTTATACATTCTTGTGAATTTGTTTCTCTTTGTTAACTTTAAAACCTTACATTATTTCTTCAGGCTGTATGCCCTACCCTCCCTCAATCCCCTCCCCCTCCATGAATATGTCTGGATACACACGCCACTGCACACATCCTTGCTCTATGGTGAAACTCACAGCTTGTGGTCATTTATTCTGTATCCCGTGATAAGTTTATAGAAAGCTACAATAATGTGTGACCGGTTAGGGTTGGAGGAGGGGGGGGGGGGGTGCCTCGGTCAATCGATGGATAGACGAACAGGCGGCAGGCGCGTACCAGACGACAGCTCTTACTAATGCCTTGGCCTTTAGGTCCAACCCATTCCAGCCTGTCCTGTCCTTTTAAATAAGATTGTTTTAGGCAAACTAATTGGCCGTAGCGTGACCGCATTAAAACAAAACCCCTCTGAGCTCGGTGTAAGCCTGCAGGTCGCTTGGAAATCACCCGAGTGTGGCATTACAGTCCTCAGGGCACAGCGTGAGAAGAAGAAGAAGAAAAGAAAGAAAAAAAGCAAAACAAAAAAGCCCAAGTGCTATTATCCGGTTATTTAGACTCTTTATTATATGGGTCAGTTTTGATTACATGGAATCTTTTTTGGCGACAAACAGACACGATGTCAAATTTGACCGCAATTTTCTTTGAAAATATAGAAACAGCGAAACACAAAATTGAATAGAATAATAACAGTATCAAAACAGTCAATTTGTATTTTTTTTAAGTACAGTAGATAATTGATCTTGTTTCCTGTGCTTACTAGAAACATGGAGGTAGCTAGAATAAGGATTGCTGATTTTTGTTGAACGCAATAGGGATCAGATTATTGTTTTCTCCCCAGCCTCGGTTTGGTCATCATTGCTTTTAAATGGGAGAGAGACAGATGATAATACAGAGGAATACTATATCAATCACAGTGACAGTAATTTTGTGCTGTTTTCTCAACAAGTAGGAACTGTGTTCAACCGTGGAGGTAGAAATAGTTTATCAACAACATAGAGTATGTCTTTTCTCTATGATTAAAAAAAACCCAAATAATAACCCTAACTTGAATGTTGCTTGAGTATCGTTTGTCACACCCAACTCTTCTGTTTGAGTGTTTTGTGTAAGCTTGTTTGTTTTGTTTGGGCCGTTTGCTTGTTTGTTTGTTGTTTATTTTTGTGTGTTTGTTTGCTTGTTGTTTTACTGTCTGCATGTTATGTTGTTGTCTGTTTGTCTTGTTGGAGTGTTTTGTTTTTGATAAATTGTGTCTAACTATTTTTAATAATGTATTCTTATATATATATTTTTTTATGACCAGGGGCTTGTGGAAGACACATCTTTTGGATGACAGTTTTAAAACTTTTGTGTTTTCCTGGACTACTCCTGGTCAAGATGTTTTTATTGTCCGAAGATTTAAAATAAAACATAAAATAAAGACATGGTGTGACCACGAGACACCGCTATATATATATTTGTTTATATTGCTACAAAAACATAAATTAAACTTTCCTACAGACGATGTGACTCGTGACGTTTACATGTTCACAAAAAGAGCCACAGAGCCTGGACTTCCTGTCGGCACAAAATGTATTTAGCTCAATGGCAGAAATACCTAATCGCGCCATCGTGTCATGAATGTTGAAATGTACAATAATCCCCTCTGTTCTGGAAGAATCTGCCGCTCATAACCCTAATACGTCATCTGTCAATAATTTCAAATACTAAAAACAAACTGGTTCATGGCTGTTTTTCCTCACAGTCCGTATCACTGGTGCTCTACGTCTTCATGTTAATCTTTAATGAACATCACTTTGACATGGATACCAGCGACTAATTAAGTGTTCGTTTTATTACTATTACATATAGCAGCTTTGTATGAAGAAAGTTTAAAACATATTCAGCTGATATTTTTACTGGCAATATGTTATTGCCTGCCTGAAATTCAAGGTAGCACCAAACTTCTCCATATGTTCAATTCCATGCAATCTGCTTAATCTTTCAACGTGATTGGTCAGTAGCGATCGGAGAGAGGTTACGTCACAGTGACGTACTTGTATATGCAGCTGTGATTGGTTAAAAGGAGTCCGTAATAATTCCATGATAGGAGGTGATTGGAGGATTTAAATGTATTGTAGCATAATAATTTTTTGAATATTTTCAAGTCTTGTCATTTGGGAAAATATAAACCTCATATATACACCGTGCTCTCACTTAATAATCCAATGAAATTTGCTAATCTGGTGTAACCCTAAACGGATTATTTTCAGCCAGATTGTCACAACACCCCATGTGTCACTATATAGTTACCAAAATCAAATAAAATATTGAAGACGTCCAATGATTATTTGATCGTCTTGACTCTGCCGGCCTTTCTTCCGATTCACCTCCTTCAAATGACTTGACCCTTTTCACGCTTCACGGTTCTAGCCTATTCGTTATTTGAAAATCTCATTTTAGTTCAGTCAAGCGAATTCTCTCCGTCCGGACATACTTGTCACCTCAGTCTATAACAAGATAATGACAGCCATTTGAACTTGAAGAGAGATTATTTTCACATGGGTCAGGTGGACATGACCGCGGAGTGGAGGGGTGTGCCCCGGGCGTTTTGGGACAAATAGTCGGTTGAGTTATGTGGCAGCGACACGGTGGATGAGCATCGTCTTGGTTGTGTGGTGACGGATAGCCTATGTCGTGTCATATTAAAATGTATAGTTTGCTGTAAGAAGGTTAATTTATTTTACAGATGGGGTGTCCCACACCGTATTGGCGTGTTGTTATGATTAGATATGTTCATGCTTGGAAAGGAAAAATGGAAATATTTATCATGAATCTCCAGTGATCAGGCTTAAAATACGCGGCGTGGCAACATTAATAATATTGTCAAAGACTTGTATCCACACTTTTCTAATTCAACATAATAAAATGAAAGAACACACCTGTGAAAGTTTTAAGCTCATTCACTCATTGGCGTCACAAAAACAAAAAGTTAAAAAAAACTATAAATATTTTCACTCAGTTAGTTTTGCTCTCGCGAGATCAAAACTAATAGTTTAATTAATTTCTCAGAAACTGTAGCATTTCAGGCAAAAATACTTAGAGGGGAGTTTTCCACCATGACAATCTTAATAGCATGGAAGTATAAGTTATGTGCAAATCTTTAAATATGTTTAACATTGACTAGTTTCCATCTAAAAGCCCAACGGCTACAAAGTTTATACCACCACTACCAATCCACCAGAGAAATAGTTCCATCTAAAAAGCCCATCGACTACAAAGTTCATACCAGTATCAATCCACCAGAGAAATAGTTCCGTCTGAAATGCCAAATCATAGTCAGGAAAATGACATTTGAATAGCGATCCCCCATAATCACCGCTGCTTATTTCGAAAGCAGCAATCGAAATAAGCTCATATAAACGTACAGCAAATTTCTCACAACACATATATCGTTGTTTTAGCTAAAACATGACCCCTCTGCCTTGGTTTGTTTCCAAAGGTTGGTGGTATGGTGTGTTTTTATTCCTGTGTGTGTGAAAACTGGACGATTGGAATGAGTAATGTTCCGTCCCAGCACCTATAGAATCGTCCAAACTGGACTGGTCCCAACTTGAGTGTTACAGTTCCCAACTGTAACGGAATCCAGAGATATTTTACCAGTGTGGCAAAAATAATTGGGGGGATTTTGCCTTTGATGATACAAGCTTGGAATTTGGCATACAGTTAGAGTATGTCATTAGAAAAATATTTGGCCATAAGGCCATCGCAGATTTGAGTAAAAAAATAATATAGGTAGAATAACAAGCAGTTTCCAGGATTGTCTAATTGGCTGCTATTGATTGTTATACTATATATTTTTTTAAAGGATAAGTCTGTGATGGCCCAGATAGCCAAATATTACTCTATACATAGAAAGTTAATTTCCCAGAAAAACAAAAACCCGTCATCCCATCTGAGGAAAATTATTGTGACTTCAACCCAGACGCCAATAAATCTGACTGACATTTTGCTTACTCTTTGCTTGCTGCATCCACCCCCACTCACAAAGGGGTTTCATGTACTCATCCGGCCTGATGACATGTACCTCTGGTGTACTCACTCGGCCTGACGACATGTACATCGTATATCATTTGTCATCACTTCCATTTTGTAATAAAACCCTTTAATTATTGTGTTTGGCCAATAGAGGTATCGAAGTTTGTAAAATGTACCGTTGACGTATGATAATTGTAACATGAAAGTTAATTCCGTTTGGAGAATTTGTAGAGTGGGTTTTGTTTTTGGTTTTTTTACTCTCTGGTGAACAATTATGTTTTTATAAGGGAGTGGGAAATGTACTTGTTTTGAATCATAGTTTTTATACTAAAAAGAAAAAGCTAGGCAAATTTGAACATCACTGATGGTTATTTCGATTGCCTAAATAAAAAATAAGCCATGGATATGAACGTGCCTAAAATTCCCTACAAAACAAAACCATTTTTAGTTGTTTGTTTACCCGATTCGATTAACCACCGTCACTTATAAGTGAAGGAATCGCTTATAAAAACACTCATGATACTATCATGCCATCATGAGACAGAATATTTATTTGAATTATGAGAACGATTTATGTATCACCTTAAAAGTGTTTACAAGGTGCTGTGGTGATCTCAGCAAGCAGCAGCAACTGCCATAAACACATGTGCAAACCCCTTCTCTTAGCGATAAGTGTAACTGGGTTCTTTCAAGTGCATTAGACAACATACAGGACTTACGGCTCTGCGTCCCATCCGAAGGACGAAGCAATAAAGGTTAAATGTCTTACTTAATGACACAGGTGTCAAGACCGGGACCCAAGCCCACACTCGGGTGATCGGATGATGTGTAACCTTTTACACCTGTTGTATGGCAGGGATTACTTAAAGTTGTACGTGTACATTTTAGTCAGGGACGATTTATTGATTTTGGCGCCCAAAAAACCAAGACGATCGTCTGAAATACTGAGGGATAAAAAAATAGAAGGGCCTTCCTCCATGGTTCTTTGAACTGTTACTGGATACGGTTTTTTACAGGAAATATTATCAAACATGGTTCTTTACAGGGACTGTTATCAAACATGGTTCTTTACAGGAACTGTTATCAAACATGGTTCTTTACAGGAACTGTTATCGGACATGGTTCTTTACAGGAACTGTTGTCAAACATGGTTCTTTACAGGAACTGTTATCAAACATGGATCTTTACAAGAACTGTTATCAAACATGGTTCTTTACAGGAACTGTTATCAAACATGGATCTTTACAAGAACAGTTATCAAACATGGTTCTTTACAGGAACTGTTATCAAACATGGTTCTTTACAGGAACTGTTATCAAACATGGATCTTTACAAGAACTGTTATCAAACATGGATCTTTACAAGAACTGTTATCAAACGTGGTTCTTTACAGGAACTGTTATCAAACTTGGTTCTTTACAG
This sequence comes from Plazaster borealis, assembly GCA_021014325.1. Taxonomy (NCBI): domain Eukaryota; kingdom Metazoa; phylum Echinodermata; class Asteroidea; order Forcipulatida; family Labidiasteridae; genus Plazaster; species Plazaster borealis. Next base: position 16,380,954 of record CM037468.1, on the reverse strand, counting down.
GAACTGTTATCAAACATGGTTCTTTACAGGAACTGTTATCGGACATGGTTCTTTACAGGAACTGTTGTCAAACATGGTTCTTTACAGGAACTGTTATCAAACATGGATCTTTACAAGAACTGTTATCAAACATGGTTCTTTACAGGAACTGTTATCAAACATGGATCTTTACAAGAACTGTTATCAAACATGGTTCTTTACAGGAACTGTTATCAAACATGGTTCTTTACAGGAACTGTTATCAAACATGGATCTTTACAAGAACTGTTATCGAACATGGATCTTTACAAGAACTGTTATCAAACATGGATCTTTACAAGAACTGTTATCAAACGTGGTTCTTTACAGGAACTGTTATCAAACTTGGTTCTTTACAGGAACTGTTATCAAACATGGTTCTTTACAGGAACTGTTATCAAACATGGTTCTTTACAGGAACTGTTATCGGACATGGTTCTTTACAGGAACTGTTGTCAAACATGGTTCTTTACATGAACTGTTATCGGAAATGGTTCTTTACAGGAACTGTTATCAAACATGGTTCTTTACAGGAACTGTTATCGGACATGGTTCTTTACAGGAACTGTTGTCAAACATGGTTCTTTACATGAACTGTTATCGGAAATGGTTCTTTACATGAACTGTTATCGGAAATGGTTATTTACAGGAACTGTTATCAAACATGGTTCTTTACAGGAACTGTTATCGGACATGGTTCTTTACAGGAACTGTTATCAAACATGGTTCTTTACATGAACTGTTATCAAACATGGTTCTTACAGGAACTGTTATAAAACATGGATCTTTACATGAACTGTTATCAAACATGGTTCTTTACAGGAACTGTTATCAAATACTGGTTCTTAACAAGAACTATTATCGGATATGGCCCGATTAAAAACTTTCTCTGCTCTTCACTCACTACGCCCCGACCCCGCAAAAGATAGTCTCGCCCATTAATTGCACACCGTGGTCGTAATGTGGCTCGCTGTTGGCGCCGTTTATTTGCACAGGCGTGATGTTATGCACCAAGTGCCTGGTTTGTAACCCAATCCCGTCTAGGGATGTCAAACTAACAAGTTGTGTCCCCAGACGCCGTTACCTTATTATCTACTGCAAATGAAACAGCCGACTACTTTCACTCCATTCTAAAACATTTAATCCGATGTGAAATGAATGCAAAGAAGCATTAAATCCAGAGCCTCAAGCCACGGACAAGACGCATCAGTTTTCAGAAAAGCGGGAGGGCGCCTTTTCTCACATTTGAGAGTATACGCAATTACACCTTGATACGGGACCCTACGGCACCAACCGATTTTACAATCTCCCGCCTTTTTTGTCGATTCATCAATTCCATGATCTAGATTAAAGTTACAGCTGAACCTATTGTTAGGTTGAGTATTTTTTCTATTCGGGTTTTATTTCTTAAAGAGTTGGTACATCTTTAGATTTTATTTTAAGAGGACATTCAGTCCCATCATCTAGTAACAAACAACATAGACCCATACCCGAATATCTCAAAAATCGTCGGCAATATCAGGTGGTCATGTTTGTAGTAAACATGTTATGCTATGATGTTGTATGGGATCTCTATGCACATTTAATAAATACATCCTTATTTCTATCGCTGCAATCCAAGTAAGCAGCAGTGATCTTGGGTCATCGTGTGCTGTTATGTCGACTTTGACAGGGGTTTTTTCGGACGGAAATATTTCTCTGGAGGTTTTGTATCTGATACGAACGGTTTTTTTATGTGAGCTTCAAAATTATGAGAAACTATGAGAAATGTTTGCTTCCGACTCTCCCCAATACCATTCTTCACCTTTAAGAATTTTCAGTTCTACTTCGGGCTTTAATTTTTGTCTGGAAATAATTCTAGAGGAAGTCGTGAATAATTCAAAGTTGGACCTTGAAGTAGCTGCGATTAGGAGTGTGTGAGTGTGTGTGTGTGGAGGGGGGGGGACACACTGTGTTGCCCATGAGCAGAAAAACCAGGTGGAAGTAAACAATCTAATAAGACTGGCTTTTAAAGTGAGTCGATCATTATTTACCCGGAAACCAAACTTACACAAATATTGTATTTGGCTTGAAACTCGGATACCCGGATAGCTATAGGGCACTTATCCTACTAACCTGATTATTTGGGAGACTTATTGAACAGACCGAATATAAATCAGATAAGATTTCAATGACCCTGAATACTCCACATCGTCCAAATTGAGAGTCATTATTGAATTCCTATTGACCAGGAAAACAAATCAGACATTATCTCATAACTGACAAAAAAGGGTCAGGAATTGGTAACGTCACACTCTTAAAACTCCCGGTCAGAATTGACCGAGATTCAAGGTCTGAGGGGGCCAGACCCATTTCTGGGTCACTTTGACCCGGACTCTATGCCTGAAACTGTGTCCAACGTACGCAGAATCCGAGTCAAAATCCTCATTTGTAAGCGGTTTCAGGGTCAGCTTGACCCAGAAATGGGTCTGCCACCTGGGACCCGGAGTGGTCAATTCTGTCCCGGATAATGTGTGCTGAAGAAAATTCCTGATCCAGTGTTTTTATTAGTATACGAAATCCTGAACTAGTTTTCTGGTCAGTGCAGATCAGACACAAGTCAAAAGTCCGGATCAATGGTATCCTACTGTTATGGATGATGGGTGAGACTATTGATCATAGGGGATCAAGAGCTATCTAACTGACTCGAAAACAGATCAGACGTCTTCTCACTAGCCCTCGTTCTGGGCCATTATTAACCCGCTGCCTTGGATACTGGGTCAGAAGTTATTATGGGTCAAGTCAGGAGCTATCTAACTGACCCGGAAGGCCAGACGTCTTCTCACTAATCAAACTCCGGGTCAGGGGTTATTCTGCTGACTTGGACACTGGGTCAGCAGTTATATTATTGACCCATAGTTGGTCTAGAACTAATAGTTCTAGACCCAAATACAGATCAGACATTTATCTTCCGGCCCCAAATAATGGGTCAGAAATTGTCCTACTGCTATGGGTACTTGGTCAGATTTGTTCATTTGACCCGGAAAGTGAGTCAAGGACTACCTTACGGGCCCGAATACAGACCATACATTTTACTACCGACCAAAACACTGGGTCAAAAACTATCCTACTGCACCGGATATTTTGATTTGAAATACAATGTCGGATTTTGTTATCTCTTCTGGTTAAGAAATAGTGGGTCAGAAATTATCCTTCTGAGCCGTCGGAGCCATTTTCAATACTAAAGCACTGCACATTCATTTTCTAACCTGAATCCTGGGTCGGCAAAGAAATCTTACTGTAGGGCAGAGCTGTGTATTGAGAGAGTTGCGACATGGAGGGACCAGCTTTCTCCGGTCACGTGGTTGCTGGACGCCATTTTGTTCCAAAATGCAGTACAACCCAATGGGCAGACTAGTCTGGCACCCTGTATTCGCCAATACATTTTTTGGAGACAAAATGGCTTCTAATCGCAAGTTGTCGCAACTCTCTCAATATACGGCTCTGCTGTAGGGAACCAAAGTGCGCCCTCAGTGTTCAAGTGTCTGATCCAACTTTGTGATTAGCATCAAGTTAAGTTTGGGGTCGCGACCTTTGGGCTCACTCTCTTTTCCATTTTAGCTTTGAGCAAGAGAGAGCACTTTATTGTTGGTCTAGGTATTTCTCTCTTTATTGTACGGAGCATGGCTCTGGCCATGCTCCATATGATATTTATCTGGGAGGGATAAGCTCATATAGTTATCTGTGAGTATTGTTCAAATCATCCTTTTATTCCAGAAGTATTGTCATGTTTATTGCTGATGGAATCATTGTAAACTTGTGTGTGGCCATCCTCGTGTTGTGTTGACCTTTTGCCATTAATATAAGTGAGTGTGCTGTGCATTGTGTATACTATTATATTGTGTATTGTTTGCTATAGTGTTGGAGGATTAAAATCAGTACAGGAGATTATTTTATATTTTTGATGTCATATGGATTCTGCTTTTGGTGTATTCTGGTGAATGATCGTCCTTTTTAAATAGGGTACCGGCCTCCTTCCCGTGTCTCTACATTGTTAAACATGGATACTGGGTTACGACGGTAAAGTAGTGACTATGTACTGCCCCACATACTGGGTTGAAATTGTGCCATTTGAATAAATTATCCACTTACTGCTCCAGATAAAATGGGGGAAGTCTGTTACTGAACCTCGTTCGTCTGCAAGAAGGTGACCGTGTTTTTGCTTAAGCTTTGAAGATTACATTTCGGAGAACAAGAGAAGACAGGTGTTTTCCACGTTTGGTTAAAAGTGTCAAGGGACGATATGTTGCAAATTGGCTCTGTCTCCATATACCACGCTTTTCTCCAACAATAGCTGGGGCCACCCCAGTGGGTGCCTGTCCGACACCTCCGCCCCTATCGACCTTTCGGTACCTTATGGAAACCAAGGACAAAACAAAAAAGGGAAAATAAAAGGACTCCATGGGGAAATTATTCTAAAGACCGGGGTGCTCCACAAGGAAATTTGTGTACATAGTCTATGAGAAACTGTTAAGTGCAGGGACAAAGGAAAGAACAAAATAATGCTCCACAATGATGTATTTTTCAAGATGTATGGCTGTTTGGGGAGATGTAATGTATGATCACCAAGATCTTTGTATTACTCACATTGATGAATATCTAGTAAATAATGAAATCTTTTGCACAAATCAAAGTTCGAAAGTCGCTTCTTCCTATGTGAATAAACCCACCCCTGATCTCTACAACGAAATTAAAACACATTCTAGTATTTCAAAATGCAATAAAAATCTATCCGTTTCGCGATGCACCCGGTTTAATCAAACGAAATGATCTGTTATTTGCATTCCCATTGAAAGTTCGTGTTTGCTTTGCTTTCATAATTTTGTTTTGTATACAATATACGGGGATCGCGGATTCCGATTCCGTCGTGAGTGCCGAGATGGTGATTTGCATTTATAATTAAACGTGTCCTGAACTGTCTCGGACCGGACATTCTTTAGTGCCCCGGGGTCAATCGTTCTCTCCAAGTGGAGGTTCCGTTCCTGGTTGTGTAACTTAAAAATGATTGCTTTGGTCTCTGGACGGGTACAAAAGAAGTCATGGGAAAGATATGAGAAATAGCATGAGAAAGATATTTTGCTTATAGGGCCATCGCAGATTTGTCCTTTAAAAACATAGGGTTAAATAACAAGCAACGGCAGCCATTTTGAAAATTTTGAAAACTGCTTGTTATTCTACCTATTATTTGTTCAAAGATCAAATCTGTGATGGCCTAAAAAGCAAAATATCTTTCTCATGACATACTCTGACTGTGTTCCACATTCCATGCTTGTATCATCAAAGGCACAATTCCCCCATAAATTATTTCCCTCTCTGCCCCACTGTTCAGAAACAGACTTGCAATGACATCATGTGAATAATTTCTCTTGAGTTTGTGTGGTTCTGGAAAGAACTGACACTCAACGTTCCGAACAGTATGAAGTTCTGTTCGTCGTCAGGATACTGCGTTTCGAGATTTCAATTGGAGATGTGGTATCAATAGAGACAATAGCCACATCTCTAGTTGATTTCGAGCAGTTCACTGACGACGAGCACAACATACTGCTTCAAACGTTGAGTATTGCGTCTTCTCAGAACAGCACATCGTTCCAGAAAGACAAAGTTTGTGTGATCTTTCAGAATAAAACTAATCAACTTTTGTTTTCGACAACTACCAATGTTGTACTTTATCTAAAAAGCGTGCTAGCTAAAAACACCAGTGGCTCGTTCTCACGAATAATGTTTTCATTCAAACTCACATTTATTTCCATACTTCATGAACATTTCCAAACAATACATAGCCCAAAAAAAATATTTAAAGAAGTAACCATACAATACAAATGTACAGGGCAGAAAATTAAATAAGTATGGAGGCATCATCTAGAAGCCAGGGCTTGTGGCAACATGCCTGACGGACAGACAAACAAACTTAAACACAGAAACAAGAACAAATGGACAGACAGGTTGAACAAAGACATACGATGAAGCAAAAACACAATAAGTTAAGTAATGATGTAACACCCACTCGGTTTGGTCATGTTTTTAAATTATTGTCAATTATTAATTTTCCTCTGCAGGAAAATCTCAAACTGTTGCTTCGATAAACCTCAGGCTTCCTCCGCAGCGAGAGTTAATCCATACACCCTCGGCCAGAATGGAACATGTGATCATGTTGCCATAGCAACGGGAGGTCTTCAAGAAGAAGAGGAGCAATAATGCACGAAACGTCAATCCGATAATGGGACACCGTAAGGATGTACGATCTACTTGACTTGCGCGCAGGGTTCTAAGTACTTCACTCGGACGTCTGATCGTATGGAGAGAAGAGAGAGGCGTGTTCTCTTTTGTTGAATATCACGACACGCCAGTTTGAACTGCGGACGTTCTTGCATAAGGTTCGATCATTTCTGAGCCATCCCACACAGCTTTAGATACTACGTACTTTACCATCGATGTCCAAAGCATGATGATGTTCATGCGAACCTACAATTAACACACCCCAATAGTTGTCATATTGTGCAGGGGACGTTGCTTAACGAATCTAGTCGCATAGCTTTGTCGAGATAGAAAGTACTACCATTGAGTATATTTGAAGAAAGCTGATTCAGGGAGATTTGACTGAACAGTTCCTCTCAGTTCAAACATGGCGGCCGAAGAAAAACTCCTGCCAGTCATTTTCGGCTCTGCCTTGGATGATATTATTAAAGCCAACTTCACACACCCTCGCTACCATCAGCCAGCGATGGCCAACAGCTCCTACGATGTGATGGGTGTTAACGCGTCCGGAGGCCCCACCACACCCATGGGTAGCGAGGCAGCTGGGGAGGACTATTGCGACTTGGAGTACGGGATTCAGGACCGCACCGCGCGCTCGCTGATCATCGCCGTGTACTCCCTCACTATTGCCCTCTCCGTTGTCGGCAACGCCATCGTGATTGCCGTGCTGGGATTCTCGGCAAGGGCTAAGACTGATCTCAACCATTTCTTGGTGAATCTCGCGGTGGCCGACCTCCTGACCGCAGTGGTCTGTATGCCGTTCACATTTATCTACATCATGAATGAGGATTGGGTTTTCGGTGCCTTCCCCTGTACGTTTGTGTTCTTCATTCAGCAGGTCAGTTAACACCAATTTTATCCGTTTTTGTAAAACTTTGTATGTATCTTATAACTGAATCAATGCCAATTAGGTTTTTAATTCTGAATTATTTGAGGAACAAATATCAAATGAGAGTTCCGAAGTTATTATGATTATGTTTCTTGAAAGCTAGATGTCTTGCATGATTGCACTACCCCCCCCCCCTACACTGCATTTTGTATCTTTCCTTTCAGGTATGATTCTTGAAAGTTAGATCAAGAATGTCAATGAATTCAATTAATTTAATTTAATTGTCCCGCAGCACTCGGTCATTTAATTTGATTTGTCAGATCCCTACATATCATTTACTGTTTCGGTCTATTTACACTAAAACGCGACTCCGCTAATTTGATAAAATTTCACCACGATTATGGCTGCACAGTGTGTTTATTGAAGGGTTTGGAATGAATGTACTCTTCCAAAAACAATGATGCTCCACACTATAATTGAATTTTCACCTTTGGATTTGGACGTATTTTGAGTCCCCAACGATGTAATTAAATCTCGCTCCACGGAGCTCCGGGGGTGCCATGCAAACAATGATTTAAACCAACCAAAGAAGTCGACTTACTGTGATATCTCGCTAGGACGACGTGATAATTTGTACCGACTTTTTATAAAACAAAGAGGTCGACCCACCGTGTGGTAAATGTCACCAAGACGACTGACTGACCTAGAAGTCGACTTGCCGTGAAAATATAATTCAACAAGACGATTAGTTGAGAAAACGACTTAACTTGATAACAAAATTTAGCAAGACAAAGAAGTCGACTTGCCGTGAAAATATAACTCAACAAGACGACTGTTTGAGAAGTCGACTTAACGTGATAACATAACTTAGCAAGACAAAGAAGTTGACTTGCCGTGAAAATATAACTCAACAAGTCGACTGACTGAGAAGTCGACTTAACGTGATAACAAAACTTAGCAAGACAAAGAAGTCGACTTGCCTTGAAAATATAATTCAACAAGACGATTAACTGAGAAGTCGATTTAACGTGATGGCAAAACTTAGTAAGACAAAGAAGTCGACTTGCCGTGGAATTACTCAACAAGACGACTGACTGAGAAGTCGACTTAACGTGATAATTTATCGACTTACTAAAACAAGGAAGTCGATCGAACGTGATAATTTATCTTACATACACGGCGTCTTCTGGTTTCACTAAGTCGATTTGTTGATATTATTATCTCCTTAGCTGGATAAGTGGCATGACGATGATGGAGTGAATGACGAAAGCATTGAATGAAATTGAAAGTATAATTTAGTATCCTGAGAGTGAAATAATCGTACGGTCGAGTTTATTCAGGGTCGAGTCAGCGCCACTTACACACTTACTCGCCAACTTAAACGCTGTAAACCTACACCAATATTCAAACGATCTGCTGCCAAATATTATTTCAATTTTTATAGCAAAATTTTGAAGTAACACACGACTGTTTTCCTTATGGGTAAAACAGGAATGGTTACAGAATACCCTAAAATGGTGAATTCACAATAAGGTTCAGCATTATTTAAAATGTAACTTACACTATCTTGTTTGTGGAGTTGCGACGAAAATATTTAAAATTAGGATTTGAAATTGTGCATGGTGGAGATACAATCCAGTAAGTTTGCGGTAACGCCATGTACATGGGTAGGATTTGAAACCTTGCATGGTTAAGATACAATCCTGTAATGTTTGCGGTAACACCATGTTCATGAGTAAGACAATGTAACGTGAGTAACACTTAATCGGTGAGATGGCGTAACAAGTGGCCAATATAATGCAAATAATATGGTCATTGTAACACGAGTTACATATGGGTCAGTGTAATGTGAGTAACGCATGGTCAACGTTACGCGTGACCTGTGTGACTAAAGTAACGCGAGATATCACTTTAGTACCCATTAACAGTAAACATTGTGGTAAGGCTACCATATTGTGCGTCGCATGGCTGGGCATTCACCATACACACGTTTAAGATGTCCTTAAAACGTATGCTAGGCCAAAGCAGACCTGAACGCAAGCACCCCACCACACTCTTCACCGTTCAGTGGGGAAAAAAACCCTTGAATAAACGCTAGTTTACTGACCTCAAAGATACTGCGCAGCTGAATTGTCCAATTTAGTTCAATCTCCTCCAATAACAGATCATTCGTTCTTTGGGATTGATTGCGTTTGCTGCATGAATGATTTGTGACTGGGCTACTGTCGGGTTGTCTGGACTCTCGCTACCTGTTTAAATTGAGCCTGCGGAGACTTCAAGTCTCGCGCGTATTCGATCTTCCGGGACCAAGTTGGTCCCAGCTATAATGAGTTTTACGTGTGCGCGATTCTGTTCATTCAAATACTTATGTTTAACGTATTTTATGGCAGACCCTATAGGAAGAAGCTCAATCCCCGAAGGTGCACCCCCACCCCCTCCACCGTGGGTGCACCGTTCCCCCTAATGAATTCGAAACAGAATGTTCCAGATGAGTTGTTAACATAACACTCTAGTACCTATTTTTGGGTGATAATGTTGTTGTCAGCACGGTTGAATGTCAAAATATTGATTATACAGTCGTGGACGGCTAAGTGGCCTCAAGTAATTTAAACAATCTAAACCGAAAAAACCATTTGGAATAAATTATAATCTTCACGCTTAGCTTCTGGGGAAATATTTTCCCGTTTTACTTTTCGTTTGCTTCCCCTCTATTTGTTTTTATCTTGCTTGACACTTCTCACAGTCTGTTTGCTTCGACGAGTGATCAAGGAGGAAAAGAAATGGACAATTTAATTTGAATGACATTTAAAACCAATTTCGGAATGCTTTCAATATTTTTAAATCATGTTTGTTTTTGTTTTTTTTTTGCAAGAGTTTGTCCCCCTTTTTCTCAATTGGTGATGAAACTTAAAACGCAAAACCGGAGTAAAACAAAGACAGCTTAAAGTTCTTCACTCTACACGTTTGGTAATTAATCAAAAAGAAATAGCATACAAACTTACTTGGTAACGAGCAACGGAGAGCTGTTGACAATATAAAACATTGTGAGAAACGACTCCTTCTGAAGTTACGTAGTTTTTGAGAAAAAAAGGTAATTTCTCACTGAAATATTTGAATCTGAAATAGACTTCTGACCATCTGAAAGCACACAAATTTGTGCAACAAGGGTGTTTTTTCTTTCATTATTTCCTGCAACGTATATATGACCAATTGAGCCCAAATTTTCACAGGTTTGTTATTTTTTTCTGCATGTTGGGATACACCAAGTGAGAATGAATACTGGTCTTTGACAATTACCAAACGTGTCCAGTGCCTTTAAACACCGCAGAACATAATAAAGCACTTTCACGGTTATGTGCGTCATCTTGTTCAAGGGTCAGTTTTGTTTATTTTCGGACACTTGTTGCCGTGTTCGACTCAGCTCAATCAGTCCGTTCATTACCATCAACAACAGACCCCTAAACTCTAAACAACTTCCAGGACAGAATTGATCTGAATACCGGGCCCCATCAGGGGTCCCATCAGGGGGCCTGACCCTTTCAGTGTCAGGGGCTGACCTGGAAAATGGTTATAAATGGGATTTTAACTGCCATTCTGCGTCAGTTTGGCCCATTTCTGTGTCATTTTGTCTTAGATTCTGAGTCATATTGACCCAGAATTAAATCAGGACCGACGGGACCCGGATACGGGTCAATTCTGACCCGGATACGGGTCCAATCTGACCTAGACTTGATTTCAAGTCTGAGCTTGCGGTTATTTCTCTGCATCGGCCACGCAGAATTCCCCCGCAGATTTGCTATCACGGGTTCAAGACGGAGGTTTATCCACAAGAGGGCGCTGTTTCAGCCAATAATGCAGAGCTCTGCAATAATGTATCGACTATCAGGACGACTAAAAACCACGATCACAGACTTGGAACCAAGTCTAAATCTGACCGGGCTACGGGTCAATTGTGAACCGGACGTTTTTAGAGTACACCCCGAACATGCCCTTGCATTTACATTCACCGCTACGAACACAAGATGCAACAGAAATAAGATTTGAAGATTTGAATTGTGCAGAAACAGCCATTTTACCGGTGATAGCCATGAAGCAGAGTAATATTTTCTTCGGAAAAATTTATTCATGCAATTTAATATAGAATAGGCATACGCCCCGGGGGCAGGGGAGGGGCAATTGCACTCCCAAAATCAGGCAAAACAGTGAGGGAAATTCGGGCATAGTGCGCAAGAAGAAAAACATAGATAGACAAGAAGGCAAAATAATATTTTTACATAATATTCGAAATTTATACGCTGTGTAACATTTCGGGCAAATCAACCCCTCTGCCGCCCCTAACCAAAGAGTCTCCATACGCCAATGCGAGCTCCCAACTATTAATTTGAGACACATAAGCCTGCAATGATGGGATGGTTTAGCAGGCATGGAACAAGCACAATCGCTAGCTGATTTAAAAAAGATTTATTCCGAAAACAAAACGTTATTAAATTGTCAAGCTTTACCGATTTAGAAAGCTCGTCGGCTCAACTTACCCCGTGGCCTTTCAGATTAAAACATTAAAAAAACCCTTTAAAGACAAGTTGACTTGTCCTTTGCAATAAAAACAGAGTGTACAATAAATTTTGTGCATTTGCACTGACAAACCGAAGAGTTGTTGAATAGGAGTGACAAGTCAACGGACTGACAAGTCAAAACGCTGGCAATTAAAAAAAATTAAAAATCAAATAAATATAGTCCCATGCTTTTTTGTGTAAGAGATACCTCTACTTCATATGGAGACAAGCCAGTGCTATTTTGTAACAGAGATCTTTATTTTGATATATAGGTATCTTTGTTTTCTTCAGATATATTATATTCAACGGATATCTGCTCCTATTCTAAAGATAGTCCCATCCTATTTAATGTTACAGATAACTCTATTTCTTAAAGAGACAGGCCAGTGCTATTTTGTATTATAGTTCTCCATTTTTATGTAGATACCTCTGCCCCTATACTGAACATAGCTTTTTGGGTAGTTGTATATCTGTCTGTTTAATCAGTGTATTTCTGTTCTTAGGGATAAAGTAATTTCTCAGTTTGTTATTGAAATAAAAGATGTCTCCTTTTAAAAAGAAAATATCTACAGCGCCCAACAGTTTTCGTATATATATTTCAGTTCCTATAAGTAGGTGTTAACCATCAGAGATATGTGTGCTACAAAATATGTATGTTCCTATACACATATAGTTGTTCCTATACTATTATAAATAGGTTTTCACACCAGAAAGACACACCTTTTGCTACTATAGATACATTAAGATATTTCTTGTGCCAATACTAGAAATATATACCCGTTCCTTCAAGATATACCGGTATATCTGTTTCTGTATGAGATATACAAATCCTGTACAAATATGTAAGTGTTGACTGCTTGCAGTATACTCTTGATTGAGTGATCATGCCTACTTAGTTTTTAATTTGTATCAATATTTCGGTTATACTAGAGAAATGTATGTTCTAACAACTGTTAGAGGTACCTTATATTTATATAATTAAGCCTATTTGTGTTTTAATTTAAAGATATATTCTTCTTAGAGAGGCATCTCTTTAAAACTCAGATGTTATTTTTAAATAAAAACATTAAACGCCATGCCCAAAATTCACACGTTACACGGGTCAATCTACCTGTGACATTCCAGCGTCAGCGACTGACGCCGAATACCCAAAGGATGGTTGCATTTCACGTTCGCAGAATATTATTGCGAACCCTTGAAGTGTTTCGGCTTTCCGTTTTCTTGCCCTTCTTTTTGGGAAGCAGAGGGGGGAAATGGCCCTTCCACGATGGGTTGCGTTTCACTTCACCACTCCTTGTAGCTTAAGCTCTACACCGTCGAGCTTCCGAAAAGCTCTTGACCCTCTCACCGTTGCAAATTTTCCATCCAGGGGTGGGAGGGGGCAGGAGCAACGGCCGAAGTCAGACGCGTAACGAGCCAACAGAAGAGAACGCTTAATGTATTTGTAATTCATGCCGCAATGTTTTCGGAATAATATTATTACGTACAGGGAGCCCCAGTGGATCTGTAAGACTGATGAAGTAGCATGTAAATTTTGAAAGAACTGCCCCCTCTGAAGGGAATCTTAATACAACATTACACTCATTTTTATTTTGTATTCACCAGACGTTTTCGTGTAGGGAATCCAATTGAAATATTGGGTTTGTTTGTGGGGCTTGTGTGTGCAGCCTGTGGAAGCTCCACGAGTCAAGGAGGTCACGCCTTAAAGGAATACCATGAGTAAATGTTGAATTTTGTTTTTATTTGTTATTATTATTATTATTAGTTTTAATTACCACAACGAGGTGATTAAATTCCTATTAAGAAAATCGAAGCCAGAAACTGAGGGGGCGGGTTGGCAATATTATGGCGTTTCAACGCGCCTCAAAAGTAAAATGGGACGTAGGCCTACGTCATCAGTAGGGCCCTTACCCTGAGCTCAGGTCACTAGGTTCAAAACACTTTACCTTTTTGTTAAAGTGCACTTAATTCCAGCTGTTTTTCAGCTATAACCGGTTTTATTTGAACACACACGCACACACACGTGGTGTTGACGAGCACACAGCGTCAAACATGACTTGTTGGTACACTGACGCAAACCCACTTTGGCGCCTTGTAGAGTAAACGTTACACAGACTGGAAACAGGAAAAAGTCACGTGTAATTATCGGTGGTGACTGGATTGTGACGTGCGGACGTGACAGAAATCAACGATTTGTATAACTGCAGCGAAAGCGGCCTGAATGGGACATCGTAGTGATATGAGGTTAGGCTTGCCACAAGTCGCTCTTTTCGGTGAAAGCAAAAAGTTGATTAGTTAAATCACAAACTTGCTAAAACCCTGGGGGCAAGACTGTGTGTAAGAACCTCCATACAAAATCGAATATTCATAATGGTTTACCTTCGACATGGTCCCACGTCACCTCCAACTAGATGGTCCTCCATTGCCATTAGTTGAATAACATAAAGGTTTGCGCTAGGTTCGGACAGTTTGTATACACCCTTTATTTCACCTGGGAAGGTTAGCTGTTCACTAATAAAACCACTGCATGGAAAATGTGTTTTTGTTTTTGTGTTGTGTCAAGCGTCAAATGATTGTAGTTTTAATCATGAAGACTCACCCTTTTGATTTGCTCTGGTATCAGATATTGGGAACAAGATGTGAGCATTTTTTCTTGGGCTATATTACGCTAATTAGATGTGTGGATGAACTTCCACACCAGTATGCCTTGCGTCTTATTCGAAAACGTTCGTGCTCCGCAGGGTTTTAAACAAGCACAGACAAATTGGCTCAGCAGAACTAGAAACCAGTCAAATTGGAACGTATTGATATTACCCGTGTGACTGGTTCCCCGCGAATATTTGCTTAGAGGACAAAATTAACAAGCATATCTTGTGCTTAAATTGAATCGGAGTAAGAATAAAATGTACCCGTACCAAATACTCATTATCAAGTAAGCTTTTCGATATTAAAACACACAAACAAACATGCTTGTGCCACGCCCTTGCGTGTCAGTGAGAGACTTCCGGATAAGAACACCGGACTCAAGCTCTGGTGTTTCTGATCAGCAGAGTGTGGGTTCGAGTCCCGGTCGTGACACTTGTGTCCTTAAGCAAACACTCAACCATTATTGCTGCGTCCTTCGGATGGGACGTAAAGCCGTAAGTCCTGCGTGTTGTGTAATGCACGTAAAATATTGCAGTGCACTTATCGTAAAGAGAAGGGGTTCGCCCCGGTGTTCTTGGTTTGATTGGCTGCATATTGCGAACCACAGCACCTTTAAACCATATAATGGAATACGTCTCATACTTCAAAAACGTAGCTCCACATACCTTGCAGGAATAAATACTGAGCGCTTTGATACGCCCATTGGGTGTGATAAAGCGCTATAATTATAAGAAGTATTATTATTACATGGTCAAACTCGACATCTTTAAACCTAAGCCTAACCAAGCCCACCGGTCATGATGATTTACATGTAAGAGATAAGATTTGAACGTTTAATATTCCGACGATAGTTTGTCTTCCATCGCATTGCATTTAATTTCCATGGAAAACAATTTGTGGTGGGCGGATTTCGATTTTATTGATGATTGTGAGGACTGCGACCTTGTCAAATACCTTTTGAAACTATCGGAATGTTTACAAAATGACAAAACTACTGACGCTAGTAGTAGACTCAAAATAAAGTAAATTTACAAAACAAAATATTTTTATGATTTTTAAATAGATCACGTGATGAAACAGAGAGATCAACTTAGAGCAAAGATATTCGTACATCAATACAGTTAAACAGTCACCAAGAAAGTCTTTGTAGTTTTTGCTTTCTTCTCGAACTGTACCCACCAGCAAAATACAACAATATATCATTTTCAATCACAGCAAACAGTCAGCAAACATAAGCAAACAGTCAGGTGATGCAATTAAAGTTAGAAAAGCCTTTTCCAAGACCCAAAATACGAGAGAATTACGGTCATTCAATCACCACGAGTTTGAAATTCAATTTCACGTCGTCATCTAGGGACACGCAGTGATATCATCCATACAGTGATACTAGGCGTTACGTTATCCCCATCTTGTCATTTGTCCACAAAACAAGATTGGTTGGATGACAAGCTTGTTAATAATAGCTCCAAACCCTGTACTTGGCCATGCAGGCAAATTGAATTAGACATAACGAATGGATATGTTACAGCCAGAGCTTTTGACATCCGAACTATTTTGTGAATCTCTAAACACACAGCAACCACCCCGAGGTGATAAACGAACTCGTCAAAATGGAACTAATTTAGCTAGCTATGTCCGATAATGGCGTCTGACTGGCACCTCGAACAAAGATATTGACAACATTGGGGGACCGCCAACATTGGGCTAGATGTCTTGGTATAGCGCCCCGCACGTTGATCCAGAGGACGCAGGTTCAAGTCCCGCTCTTGTCAATTTTTCTTTGTTCAACCCAAACATGTAAAATTTACCACTTCGTTTCCCTTGTGGTTTCTTGATACATGTATGCATATTATTGCCGCTATCGTATCTCTCAAATGGAAGATATAACACCTTTTAACCCGTAGGACTGTATTTTATATCGGTGATAACAACCGTGGTAACTACGGTGGCTTTAAAGGGACGTCGAACATTTAATAATGACGTATATATTCACGCTATGTGCCCCAAATCACAAATGTTCACGTAAATATTCGTGTTTTTGGCCTTGTCGATAATTGTACGTTAATATTTACGTGAATAATTCACGATTTGTGCCCCAAATTGCAAATATTCACGTTGCTTCTTTGTTTATTTATGTATTTATGTATTTATTTATTTATGTATTTATTTATTTATTTATTTATTTGTATTTCTATTTATTTGTTTATATATTTATGTATTTATTTATGTATTTATTTAGTTTTCGGCTCAATGTTTTTGAACTTGCCCGAAAGCTTCTTCGTGCAAAACAAAATAACCTATTTAAATAAAGCCATACTCCTTTTTTCCATGCTAAGCCCTATTTGTAAAACAAAAAGCTGTCCGTGAACGAAGGACCCTAAAACAAAGTTTAAAGACGTTACTGCAGGTCAAAACAGCGATGGAAATTTCAATTGACAAAACCAAATCCCGCAAACGTGACTAGATTAACAAATAATTATTATCATATAGAAGACTACTGCGCTGACGAAAAATCTACAAGTTTACGCGGTCGATATCGTGTACACTGTATCACATTTCCATTTGATCAACAGCCGTCGGTCTAAAAAAACACAAAAAACAATTAAATCACTAAACAGGCATTGAATAACTGAATAGTTATTCGAATTTGAGGTAGGCCTATGTTGTTACGGTGTCCAACGGAAGCTAAATTTTGTAGCTATCTACAATACCAAGAACTGCTCCAAAGCATTCTTAGGCGCTGCTCCCTTAGGGGCCTTTCACAATAGTCACAGTCAACATTGTTTTGACCCACCCATCCCACCAAAAAATTCGACTTTTAAATATTGAGTGGCTTCATAATATAATCTATACACTGAAGAACAAAATAATGCCTCAAATGAACCAGATAATTTAGATAAAAGGTATCCAACATCAGTAGTTTTTAGTGGCTTTTCCTGGCTTAAACAAACAACTTGTGGGTCATATTTCATAGAACTTCTTAAGCATACAAATTTTCTAAGCACAACAAAATTATGCTTACCAGAATAAGATTACCAACTAAAATACCATTTAACATGTACAAAATGTAGCTGGTATCCTGCTGAGTTGTGCTTAGCAGACAAATGTTACGCAATATTTCTGCTTAAGCAGCTCTATGAAATTGGGCCCCGATGACTAAATTATGTATCTAGGCTACTTCTCCACTCTACAGTCTGTTTTGTTCTGGGATGTATTGTGTTTTTCATTTCTGTACAGCGTATCGAGATTTTGTTCAGTTTGTTTTGCGCTGTGTATAACTTTGGCTTGTTATTGGTAATTATTTGTTTAATATCGCACACACAGATCATTGTGATTTGATTGGCGGAATACGCGTCGGTCAGCCAGTATTCAGCCATATATTTGCTGCACGACGCTCTAAAATTTAATATCGGATGGGTGCCCGTCCAATATGAATTAATATTGGACGCTTCGCAGCGGCCTTCCCAGAAAATAATCGTTTCCCGCCAATGTTTGTGTCCAAATGAAGCAAGGTCGGACGTTGATTTTCTACACGGAGTTGTCGACCTTAAATATAAGTTTTTTGTTTGTTCTGTTTTTGTGATCAAATAATAACTATTAATTACAAAATTAACAAGGATAAAATAGTCAAATTAGTTTGAGTGATTTTGCTCAAGTTGGTCTTATTTCTAACTTCCCAATTTGCCTGAAAAGATAATGCACCATTCCTATCATCGGGACACTTCGCATCTTAATGTGTGTAAACTCACTGCGAGCCTAGTCAACATATCGTGCAAAACAAGGCATGGGAAGCAAACCAGAGTACATCTTAGCAACAGTTTAAAGTAGAAAATGGCCCTGTAAACTGGACACATCTGTCATAGAACAGACGCTAGGTGGAGTGCAAAAATAACATACTGTACGGTACACCGCTTGAGGGAAAACGGAAAGAGGGGATGCCAGCGAAATAGATGCATCGAGGAGATAAGATTCAACAGTACTTGGGCAATGCAAATTGGTACCATCTATATAGAAATAAAATGACCTCGTGCCGAGCCCTTCAATGTGCCCTTGGACCTACAACGGCAGAAACACCTGGACAATTGCAACCTCTACTTTTTTGTTTTTCTTAACAACCTGCGATCAAGTCAGCTCAACAAACTGTATGATAACAGCAAAGCAGAAGTGAATTTGGAGGGCAAATTGTTGTTCTCAAAAGGTAGTATTTTCGACTAGACTTTTGGGGACGCGATGCGTAGCAGACTTAAGAACTCACTTTATCATTACAGTAAGACGCAGAGCAACTTCCACAGCACGGTTATCTCTTTAAAAATGTTTCCGGCAGTTTAAATTATTTAACATTATCAGCTGGCCTTTTTAGAAAAATTGATTTCGAATTGAAGAAATTAAGACTGCAATTTGTTACCATGCATGTTTACGACGTTCCGTAACACTAACATCGCTCCAGGGTTTCCCTAATCGGCGATCGTGCTTGGTTAATTAATTTCCAGTTATCAGCGGCCGATATGACATGACATTTAATCTATATGAGAAAGAAAAAAATCTCTCAAATATGACGTTAGGTATAGAAACTTTATCCCATTCCTGAACATCTACTTCAACACACATGCAGAGTTGGTTTTAGCCCGCGTGGCAAAACAAAGAAAACAGTTTAGAATTTCTAACTTGCAGCTCGTTTTTAACGGATAATCAGTGTGTACAAAGCGTTTTGGCAGTGTTTGAATATTCAAAGCGCTGAATTTGATGGGCTGAATGGCTGGGACTTTCTGTGGGGGGAGGAAGCGAGCGGAGTGAGCAGAGTAGCGGACGTTGCCCCGTAGAAGACTTCCCTTGGGGAAAGGGTATTTTGATCTAAGACCGATGTTCGGTTACGTATAGCCACTCACAGTTTGAGCTACTCAACGTATTTATTTTGTAGTTGCAAAGTGTACTGAGTGCTTGAGAATAACGTCAGGCGAAATTTCTTTAGATTCCCTTTTAAGAATCCATGTATGTTCCCTGCATTCAGTAACAAACATTATAATATATTTTCATTTTTTGGCCAAATATTGCACCCCCTATTCTAAATTGGTAAAGTTGATGTAAATTTGTGAAAAACAAGACGACTGCGTGTTCCCTTTAACAACCATAAACATCTCTACCATCTGGTCAAATAGGTACCAGACTAGTTTTCCACACGTTTAACTGGTAAATAACAATACGACTGCGTGTTTCCTGTATGCCATAACAACCATAAACAACTCTATCATCTGGTCAAATAGGTACCAGACTAGTTTTCCACACTGTTCCCGATTGGTCACGTTGATATAAACTGGTAATTAACAATACGACTGCGTGTTTCCTGTATGCAATAACAACCATAAACAACTCTATCATCTGGTCAAATAGGTACCAGACTAGTTTTCCACACTGTTCCCGATTGGTCACGTTGATATAAACTGGTAATTAACAATACGACTGCGTGTTTATCATCTGGTCAAATAGGTACCAGACTAGTTTTCCACACTGTTCCCGATTGGTCACGTTGATTTTAACTTGTAATTAACAATACGACTGCGTGTTCCCTGTATGCAATGACAACCATAATCAACTCTATCATCTGGTCAAATAGGTACCAGACTATTTTTTTCACACTGTTCTAAATTGTTCACGTTGATTTTATCTGGTAATAACCCTGTATGCATTGACAACATTATTTGCCCACCATTCTCATTTGGTTGTCGGTTTTAAATTGGATAATAAACCAATCACTGCACTATGATTATAATCTATTAAAAAGTGTATGGATTGAGATATAAATACGTCGTCAAAACAGCAACAATTTACCCCTACCTTTTGTAATACAACCGATGTTTTTATTTATTCATATTTATTTGAAAAAGAAAAGTTAAGGCCGTATGATTCTTAAGTTGGCGCAATTGAAACAAGCACAAATAAACGTGCGTCAAAATCATAGATGAGTCCTAAACAGTTTTGGTCTTTCAGGGGGGGGGGCGGGGTGGGGGGGGTCCTTGTTCTTCAACTCAAACTTAATTTGATGGAAGGGATTCTTTACATGTTGGTTGGATTGTTTGATTACTGAAAACGCTATGATTTTTGTTATGCATTTTATCTTCCGAAAACCATTGACTCTAATCATCTTTAATAATAGGCCTACCTTTAAGAAAAGAAAACAAAATTACCTGAATTTTGCCAATTGCCTTGCCTCAATCCCTACTCCTTTTGGGAATTCTTGCTTAACTCTACTTGCTTCCAATTTCTAAACCTTGTCTGTTTTGGGGTTCTTTTTTGTGTCATCACATTGAAAGAAAACAGAGTCTTCAATCGAGATTTTCTGTAGCGCATGCAGAACCTTGTTTTATGCAACCTTACTCAATAATCTTGAGACTGATGACATTTTATGACGTATACATCCTATAGAAGTCAAGTCAATCTCAAGAGAATGATATTTAATGAAGGAGAGAAATGAAAAGAATTGTGTGAATGGCGATGCTTGGTTAGTTTAATAAACAGACTTGCTTTTATGGATGCTTCAACTATCTGTAAAAAAGTGATATCAAAATATACACTTCTTACACGGCAGAATGCCAGAAAACAACTACTGTAATAATTATTTGTTTGATCAGCTGGTCATAGGAAAGTTGACTTTGTACCGGGTGTATTCACCACATGATTTTATATTGCAGGCCTGCATAGTTTTATTATTCGTTGAGCCCAACGAACTATACACATAGCAACCAGTGTACTATATACCCGTAGTAACCAGTCTACTATACCCGTAGCGACCAGTGCACTATACCCATGCGACCAATGTACTATACCCGTAGCGACCAGTGTACTATACCCGTAGCGACCAGTGCACTATACCCATGCGACCAGTGTACTATACCCGTAGCGACCAGTGTACTATACCCGTAGCGACCAGTGTACTATACCCGTAGCGACCAGTCTACTATACCCGTAGCGACCAGTGTACTACACCCGTAGCGACCAGTGTACTATACCCGTAGCGACCAGTCTACTATACCCGTAGCGACCAGTGTACTATACCCGTAGCGACTAGTGTACTATACCCATAGCAACCAGTGTACTATACCCGTAGCGACCAGTGCACTATACCCATGCGACCAGTGCACTATACCCATGCGACCAGTGTACTATACCCGTAGCGACCAGTGTACTATACCCGTAGCGACCAGTGTACTACACCCGTAGCGACTAGTGTACTATACCCGTAGCGACCAGTGTACTATACCCATAGCGACCAGTGTACTATACCCATAGCGACCAGTGTACTATACCCATAGCAACCAATGTACTATACCCATAGCGACCAGTGTACTATACCCGTAGCGACTAGTGTACTAAACCCGTAGCGACCAGTGTACTACACCCGTAGCAACCAATGTACTACACCCGTAGCAACCAATGTACTTTACTCGTAGTAACCAGTCTACTATACCCGTAGCGACCAGCGTACTATACCCGTAGCGACTAGTGTACTATACCCGTAGCGACCAGTGTACTACACCCGTAGCAACCAGTGTACTATACCCATAGCGACCAGTGTACTATACCCATAGCAACCAGTGTACTATACCCATAGCGACCAGTGTACTATACCCGTAGCGACTAGTGTACTAAACCCGTAGCGACCAGTGTACTACACCCGTAGCAACCAATGTACTACACCCGTAGCAACCAATGTACTTTACTCGTAGTAACCAGTCTACTATACCCGTAGCGACCAATGTACTACACCCGTAGCAACCAATGTACTTTACTCGTAGTAACCAGTCTACTATACCCGTAGCGACCAGCGTACTATACCCGTAGCGACCAGCGTACTATACCCGTAGCGACCAGTGTACTATACCCGTAGCGACCAGTGTACTACACCCGTAGCAACCAATGTACTTTACTCGTAGTAACCAGTCTACTATACCCGTAGCGACCAGCGTACTATACCCGTAGCGACCAGTGTACTATACCCGTAGCGACCAGTGTACTACACCCGTAGCAACCAATGTACTTTACTCGTAGTAACCAGTCTACTATACCCGTAGCGACCAGCGTACTATACCCGTAGCGACCAGCGTACTATACCCGTAGCGACCAGTGTACTATACCCGTAGCAACCAGTGTACTATAGCGACCAGTGTACTACACCCGTAGCAACCAATGTACTACACCCGTAGCAACCAATGTACTATACTCGTAGTAACCAGTCTACTATACCCGTAGCGACCAGCGTACTATACCCGTAGCGACCAGTGTACTATACCCGTAGCGACCAGTGTACTACACCCGTAGCAACCAATGTACTTTACTCGTAGTAACCAGTCTACTATACTCGTAGCGACCAGCGTACTATACCCGTAGCGACCAGTGTACTATACCCGTAGCGACCAGTGTACTACACCCGTAGCAACCAATGTACTTTACTCGTAGTAACCAGTCTACTATACCCGTAGCGACCAGTGTACTACACCCGTAGCAACCAATGTACTTTACTCGTAGTAACCAGTCTACTATACTCGTAGCGACCAGCGTACTATACCCGTAGCGACCAGCGTACTATACCCGTGGCAACCAATGTACTATACCCGTAGCGACCAGTGTACTACACCCGTAGCAACCAATGTACTACACCCGTAGCAACCAATGTACTATACTCGTAGTAACCAGTCTACTATATCCGTAGCGACCAAGCCAGTGTATTATACCCGTGGCAACCAATGTACTATACCCGTGGCAACCAATGTACTATACCCGTAGCGACCGGTGTACTACACCCATAGCAACCAGTGTACTACACCCGTAGCAACCAATGTACTATACCCGTAGCAACCAGTGTACTGTATCCGTAGCAACTCTGCAGCTTCTCAGTACCAAGAGGTCTATGTCACAGATTGTGGTATTATAAAAACGTATTGACTGCTTTTGCTCGCGCTGTTATCTTAGGAGCGTTCTGTTCTTCCCGAGACGAATTTTCACTATAGAGCAAATATTTGTATAATGTACCACTCAAATCCACAGTGGATGATCGGTATGACAGTCGGAGGGCTTTGGGGATTCTTATTTTTGAGGGATAGTTTATTATTTTTTTATACTTGGACAGTCTCCCAGCAACACAACATAAAGATACCCAAATTTGCCATGCGATTAAGTGATTCCTAACTTGTATGTAGTGCTTATTTTTCTACAATAACACAAGTGGCATCCACACGTCATTCTAAACGCTAGCCTGTCAGCACTTGCTACGTTGTCGTCGAGAAAAGCTGTGGTCAAGAAGCACAAAACTAGGTGCTGTATTAAAGTTGAACAAACCACATTAAAGTGAAATGTATCAGAACATCAAAAGCGACACGAGCGGAGACTATGACGGTTCAATCGTCAGAATTCACCCGAAAGGGTTTTAAATATGTGCGACTCTTAAGTGATTCGATCGTGCATGTGAAATATGAGAAGTTAGCTTCACGCCTACTTCATTGGGAGGACGTCTTAGGGGCGCCTCGACATCGAGTAGGCTGCACAGCTCGAATTGTAAAGCCCAAATTGAATCTTAATGCAACCGGTATAAAATAGCACCAACCCATGAGGAAACCCACGACGAAATTCGAGCCTTTATGAGTTGGATTGATCCTCAACGATTTACAAGCAGTTCGGATTTTTATTTTCGGATTTAGAGAAACTTTGGGGAAATGAAAAACAACCCCTTGGTGATTTAAAAATAGATAAGTCAAAGACCTTTACCTGTATTAAGGTAGGCGTTAAACATGAAAGTTCTTTTAGAACTGTGGTGTTTGTGTAAGCAATGCTCGGGTTTCATGAGCGTCCCCAAAAATAAATGGATGGTGGAGAGATGGGTCGAAAGGACTTGTATATAGAAGGAGACGCAATTGCTGTGGGGCAAAAGTCCTCCTCATAAAACGTTCATTTAATTTGCCTCTCTCTCTCTAGCCACTCTGGTCCATGTAGCCGTGCCCATGTGTGCTGTTATATCATCTCTCCATCTTCTCTTTTGCCGTCCTCTCTTTCTCTTGCCTGTTCTAGGCTTCCATTCTGTCATTGTCTAGTCCACCTGTTGTCTTGTACCCTTGACACACGGCCTGCCCATCTCCATTTGATCTCCTTTATCTTGTTAATGATGTTTGGTGGTTAACTCTATCCCGTATTGTTACCCCATTGCTCTTTGTGTTGTTCTCAATTTGTTGTTCAACTCATTTGTTGTAGTCCATCTGCTCCATAGGACAGTGTTGTTAGGATGCATTGGTTGTACACTCTTCTTCTAAGTGACATTGATGTTGTTGTTAGTCAATGTCTTTGTACGTACCAACACTTATTTAACCTACTTCGATTCTCGACATAATTTCTTTCAACATAAAGAATTTGTAAAGGGTCTGTATACGTTTGGCAATGACTCTGAAAATTAATGGCAATAAAAACTTTACTTGGTAAGAAGTACAGCAACTTTGGATAGTATAATGCATTTTAAGAAACTATTCACTTCGAAGTACCGCGGTTATGGAAAAAGATATCCCTATTTATCCCCCAAAATTTGAATCTGAGAAGCGTTACTGCAGTAACGTTTCTCAGAGTGTGTATTTCAATTGCAGATTATTCTCCTGCGCGTACATAACCGCTCAAGATTTTCGGCAATATCTCAAAAACGCTACCACCTTTTGACATGAAATTTTCACAGGTTAGTTTTATGGTATATATCTACAACTATATAGGATTGAAACAAACAGTGGGTCCCAATTACCAAACGTATACAATCCCTTCAAGACGTTACATCACATTGATATCAAGGCTGATGTTCCGGTTGTCTTTATTAATGTCATTCCTTATTTCCGAGAAGTCTATGATTTTGGCGTGAGGCGTCACGAAAAAAATAAAAGAAGTAATCCGAAGATAAAATGGAGATTCTTGTCTCTAATGCATTAGATTAAGAAACGTGTTGTGAGGAAATGTGTCATGTAAGTTGCAAAACATGTGTTTGCTTATATAGCTTTATTACTCGACCGTTTCTGCTTGGCGAAATCTAAGCTGGCAACGTGTGTGCCCCTTTGCAGTTCACTCGTTACGGAATTCCTGTCAGTATCAGCTTAGCAAATAGGTTTCTGCTTCCCAGCTTTGAAATTTGACCCAGGTAAGGAGATCTAGGTTCGGCTGTATAGAACCTCTCGGAAGATGAGTTTCATATCTCAGAAGTTCCAAACAAATTTGAGGTTGACTTCGATTTAAGCGATGGTTCCTGTTACATCGAATGACGTAAATTGGCGGATGTTGACACTCTCTCTCTACTCTGAGTGTCAGGTTCTGTTGTCACCCTCTTCTCAGATACCCTGGGAAAAATCATATTGTTCGGAAACACTCCAGTTTGTGAGTGTTGTTAAAATGGGTGTTAACTAGATCAAGGGTATCGACTCCTGCAGTTTAGATCTTGGAATCGGAGTCAGGAATCGTTAGGTGGGAGTAACTACATCCTGGTTGGTTTCTGCCCAATCCGGCCTGAAAAGTAGCTCGATATGTAATAAGTGATAAAATTTGTTTGTAAAAGGACTCGTTTCTTTGGCTCATGAATACCTGCGTTGATTCGAATGAAATTTGATTCGTGTATGCAGCATCAATTATTATTGCGGCCTTAATGTTATTTATTTTCTTCTGTCTGTCAGACCTTTACTTTTACTTTTACTTTGAAAAACAAATGAAGTGTTTAATCAATAATTTCAAGAGTCATGTGGTTGATATGTCATCGAAAGTTAGAAATTGTGGGGTTGGGGTCTAAATAGGGGAATTGTGCTATTTAAGATACCAAACATTGGAATTTTGCACACAGTCAGAGTATGTCATCAGAAAGATATTTGGCTATTTAGGGCCTTCGCAGAATTGTCAAGTTAAGTCTGTCACGAGCCAATATGGCTCATCATCATCTTTTATTCCCCCTGGACAGGCTGCCAGCCCATCGCAGGTTACTCCCCAGCTGTCGCCGGTGCCCATTTGTACTCCTGGGTGAAGAGAAGCAATCGGGTTAAGTATCTTGCTTAAGGACACGACCGGGACTCAAGCCCACACTCTGCTGATCAGAGACACCAGAGCTTGAGTCCGGTGCTCTTATCCGCTCGGCCAAGGGTAGAATAACATTCAATTTACAAACTTTTCAAAATGGCTGCCATTGCTTCTTCCTCTTACAGTTCAGTTAGTTTTTGTTAATTACTTATTTAACTTCTTTAATGACTATTTTTTATTTGGTCTTATTTTGTTACTCAGGTTGTTATCTGCGTGAGTGTCTTCACATTAACCGCTGTCAGCGTGGACCGTTATTTTGCAGTAGTGCGCCCTCTAAAGGCCCGTATGGCCAGGTCCAACACAAAAACCATCCTCGTCATTTCCGGTATCTGGCTGGCGTCATGCATGATGGGAATGGTCCAACTTATTCTGGCGCGTTCGAAACGTTACGAATGGTGCTATGGAGAGCGCCACCTAACGGTCTGCACCGAGCACTGGCCAGACGCAAACCTAGAGTTTGGGTACGAGATTTTCAACATGGGGGCAACCTACGTCGTTCCACTAGTGATATTCTCATTCACTTATAGTGTAGTTGGACGGAAGCTCTGGGGACGGAATCTACCTGGAAACGCCGATCATTTAAGAGATGCTTGCCACCAGAAAGCCAAAAGAAGGGTAGGTGAAAAAAACAAAACCTTAAAAAAAACCCAAACAAACATAAATTTGTGAAATGTTTCAACCTCACCGGTGTCAATACGTTAGGTTAGTGTAAAAGACCTTTAAAAAACTTAAACACTCATTCTATTAGAGGGCGCTTTGTGTTTTCCAGTTTTAGTATCAGTTGTGGGCTTTGATTCTAGACAATGGACTACAAACTTCAACATATAAATAATGCACCTTCCTACTCTACGAATAAATACAAACCATTACCCAGCCAACCCACCCTGACCCCCACCAACATCAGCACTTCCAAAATGATGTAGCAGGTCTCTTTTTAGCCAAATATTTCGCGACTATTGTTCAGTTATCCTGAAGATCTTTTGGAATCCAGTCATATAGGCCTAAAGTTACCTTTTATTCTTCCTGCTGATTAGAACTGTAGAAATGCCTGCAGCTTGTTAGAGATCACACTGACATGAAATTTGCTGTCCCTTTGTGTACTTGAGTAAGTTTGTACACCGTCTGATCCCATCGCGGCCAACGGAGATATCAAACTCATTGTCACTAGCTGGTACTTTCCCCCGGCGTGTTACACAACGCACAGTCATAGGCTGGTACCCTGCTTTAAGGGGATCGTAACTTAATGAAGTTGTGATTACCCGTGGGGGAAGTTGAACTGACGTGTTTAACGTGTCCGTAGATACGTAGGGAACCATGGATCATTCGCCATATTAAGTTACATACCCTACTTGTGGGAAAAGGCTTTCGAACGAAAGAGATTCTTTCCATGCGGATGAACTTTCATAAGATAGAATCCAATCTTTATCACAGCATAACCATGTTTAACATTGTATCTATATTGGACATCGTTTTTAAAGTCCACGCGTTTGCCCTCGAAACGGAAGCTCAGTTATTGTTCTTGTAATCACAGTGTCTGACCGTGTGAGTTCTTCGATCCCAATGTGTTTAATGCGCCGCCGTTGACTAATTGTCATCTTTTTGATAAAAGTTTACAACGGATTTGATGTTAATTGGATTTAATGTTGATTGTGTTTTGATCATCGAAACAAACTGTTCTGTATCGATCTTTGCTGAGTTCAAAATCCATTCTCCACACTCCCTTGACGAATAACATGAAGTCCAGTTTTGCACCACGCTTTTTGTTCAGTCTACATGCAATTTAGACGTAATTAGAAGGAAAAACTCATCCAGATGCTGCTGTTGAAAGCTCATTGTAAATCGACAATTTCTTGACTAGCGTTGAGGCTTCGTTTTAATCATTGTTGCAGCTGAATGTTCCTGTTATTTAGGACTGTTGTGGGAATCATCCAGTCTGGCCAGAAGACATAACAATGTTTGATAACGTCATGCATATTTTGCTCATTCAAGCTTGGGGAAAAAAAAGTGATATTTGAGACCGAACATGATGGATGGTTTCAGGGGGAAAACGAGAGAAGTTTTATTTCAAAGAAGTTCAAAACAACATTTGAATACAGTGTGGGTCGGTTGACCGGGCAGTAAAATAGGTTTTGTCGAACAATGGCAGTAGAAATGTGTTGTTTTCTGTTCCGGTTAAAAACGACGCTTAATGTATGAACTGTTCGCCCCGCCCCCCCCACCCCAACCCCCAAAATAAAATAAAATAAATTGGAGTTCCTGTGGACATTTCTTCAGAATGCAATGTGGAGATTGCAATGAGTCCGAATTCTATACAGTTGCACTGTATTTGATTTGGTCTGAACTATCATGGGAAATCGTTCCTCGAATAATAATCAACCACGCAATGGTGAACCAATCATTTACATCAACCTAAGGCCTGGGAGTTTTTATTTTATAAAATAACATTATATAAAAAACACCAGTTGTTGACAATCTGCATTATATTATGGCAGAAGAAATCTCAAGAAGTTTGCGGAATAACATGCCTATTATTCTACTCAGATTAAAAACAACATTGTGGAAGTTGACCTGCTGCGATAGAAATAAACATTTAAATAAAACACATTATGAAATCAAAATTATTTAAAACCCTACGATGTAGTGTGAGAATCTATTACCATTCTTAACTAATCGTACTTCATTGGGCAGTAAGTTGAATAAGCGTACAATGTATTTGTTTAGGTGAACACAATCCCTTCTTAATGTTCAAACAGAAGGATAGAGGTTCTCTAGACCCCAGGAAATACTTTCATTCCAAAAACTTAATTTATACATGCCCAAGGGACAATAATATTGTAGTACAGTGTGCGGTGCGGCTCGAGAATCTGCGAACACTGTTACACAATCGCACTGTGAAGTACAGTAGGTTTTACTATAGCATGCAATAAAACCTTGAAAGCCCTTGTAACAGTCTGCACTAAGAGCCAATACATCCTATTGGGTCAGATCTTCTATAGAATTGAGTGTCCTTTGACGTCATCCTTAAACAAATTTTACGCAAAACACGATGCGTGCGCACACTGGCAGGCACTTTTCAATAGAGGGCAGTATAGATGTCAACTAAGGGAACATAGTGTCATGAACGGGATTCCAGTCAACCTTCTGATAATGCTGAAACCCTGTACCTCTGTAAACTATATCTTCCCCCAGCTTGCAGAGGCTGTGTGTTGACTACAAGCCGGCCTTGATAAAGGGTGGCAAGTCCACATGACCCCTGAAGCTAATAATTTTGTACAAAGGGTGATAGGAGCTCACAGGCACGGCATTTTGTAACGAGTATCTAAGGTTTGAAATTTCACGGGCTTAAAGGGATTGTATACGTTTGGTAATTGGACCCCACTGTTTGTTTCAATCCTATAGTTGTAGACCACAAAACTAACCTGTGAAAAATTCAAAATTTCAAATTTTATGTCAAAAGGTGGTAGCGTTTTTGAGATATTGCCGAAAATTTGGAGCGGTTATGTCCACGCAAGAATAATAATCTGCAATTGGAATACACAATCTGAGAACCTTTACTGCAGTAACTCTTTACCAAACGTATACATACCCTTTTAAACAAATTAGCATAAACCTACTGTGAATTACAGCTACCCAACCCTTATACCGTATGAAGATTGCATTATTCTGGGATGTTGTGCGTGTTGGGGTGTTTGTTGAATTAACAGTCAACCCTGCACTTGTTTTTTTCTCGATTTCAGGTGATCAAGATGTTGATAGTGATCGTCTTTCTCTTCATTGGCTCGTGGTTCCCTCTCTACCTGTACCTTCTGATCGTCATCACCAACTTTAAAATAGTCAGCCTGTACCCGAACTTCTTCTTCGTCTACTTCTTCTGTGGACATTGGCTCGGCATGGCGAATAGCTTCATGAACCCCATCGTTTTCGGTTTCTTCAATGACAATTTCCGGGTGAGTGTGTACACTTCTGTAATTATAAAGTGCTGGAGTCATAGGGGATTTTGTCCCCCGGTGTGTGTGCCTTGACATGGGTAGACTGATCCCCTGCAAAGATAAAGACAGGCACTGGTCTTACAGGCCCAATGATTTCATTGGATAGAGTAATTTCATTGGATAAACGTGCAGTGACGTAAGCTTTCCATATCCGTTTCATGATTGGTTCGAGGTGATGTAGCCTAATTTGTCAGCTTGCACTTTCGATCGTCTGCATGCAGCGTGTCATCATGTAATGTTGTTTTATTCAGTAATTTATGTCTAAATGACGTGTGACTTGACTGTGAAACTCCAACTGTCAAATGTACATCTGGCAGAATCCGGTCAGGCAGGTATCTGGCGTTTTTCACGAGCCTCGAAGTGTGACGTCAGATGTTCGGGCTATGACATGGGCTGAAGGAAGTCGAGTCAAAAGAGGGCGCTATCAGACGAAATATTTAGACATTATTTTCGCTGTATGAGGGTCAGAATCACCTGGGCGACAACATCTCCTGTGAAACTTGTTCAGAATTGACCTGGAGGCCTATGAGTTGGCTCAGTGGTTTTCTTTCGCTGCCTTTCATCTCTGTGATTCCTGGTTTGAATCCTGCCTCAGACCAGAGCCTTGCATGTGGATTGGGTTTTCAGTCAATACCTGATTGCGTAGGTTTCCTCCACCCCATTTTCCTCCCACATCTAAAACTGAAAATATCTTTCCTAAAGACCTGCGATGCCCCGCCCCTGTCAGATTTACACGACTGCCATTGGTTACTGCAGCCACTAGACCGTGGGAAACGTGTATAACTCCTTTGTAGTGTTGATTTCATACTTTTTTCAAAGCTAATAACCTTTCCATAGAGACAGTTTGACAAAAACAAAATTAACAAATTTTATTATTAAATTTATTTTTTTGTGTGTTAATTAGTATGTGTTTACACTGTAAAACCGCAGTATTTTTTGTGCACAAGCCTATGTAGAAAGTGTTTTCTAACTGAAGATTATGAGTCAATGAGTCACACTGCCTATAGGTTCGTCTATGTCAATCGGGCCTGCCTAAGGGTAGAACTTAAAGGGTTTCACCTATTTTTGCTAAAAACTTAATGAGTAATTAACTAAAATGTGTTTTCGGTCAACTGGCTGCAGACCGGTATAGGCCATCGGAGAGTTAGCTAATTATGCTTTTATTGGCGCTTGCCGCAGTTGGATGTGTAATGAAATAAATAAACAAAGCAAATAAATATAACATTTGGAAAATGATGACAAGAATTAAAAACAGTCTGACAGTTTCAGGGGATTTTTATAAAAAGCAAAAGCAGTTTTTCGGGTGATTTATATCACAATCGACAAACAAAACACTAGTTTCCTTTGCGATGAACCGAAAATGACGTTTTTATACGCTAAAACTATTCAGTTTATCATTGCAAGCAGTTAGCGTAGCTTCAGAAAACGTATAATTTCTGCGATTGGCAAACTTCCTCAAATGTACAACTATAAATATTAATTTTCCCAAGGTAAGCTTCCGCATGTTTAATTGTTGCATATTAATTCTTTGCATTGATAAATGTAATCGCACAATATTTCCCCGGCGAGTTGGTTTGACATTTTGAGCTTAATATTAATGGCGTTTCTACTCTTTCCTAATCTTTTATTTATTTATCTGAATGATTAGTCGGAATTGGACGCAGTAGCTTATTTATTTTGTTATGAACTTGCAATCGCGATAATCCAGTTGCTGAGTTTAGGCCGAGTGACTTGAGGGCAAGTCTAGTCTCTTGGGGAGCTAGTTATGTCAGATGAAGCATTAATCAAGACTAGGTTTGGATGAAAACAGGGACTACCGGGAAAAAGTGATCACTAAGGAAATCTGCAGTGTTTTTTTGTATTTTAAGAGAGAAAGAAGATTGAGTAGGACTTGGCGATGCGTTTTTGACGTTAACTCTACACTCAATCATTGAGGCTGGTGTTTAAAAAACCCAGGACATTTTTGATCGAAAGCGCAGTGGGAATTCGATGGTTATGCACTTTTAAAAGAAAGAGTACAGTTGAAACGCCTATTGCTTTGGTCCAGATTTGTATTGTTATTATTTGCCTTGTACTAAAAAATAGGTCTCAATTTCAAAATTCGTCTTTGCAACTTTAGAATAAAATATCGTTTACATTCATTGCGCCTCCATATCGTGTGCGTACATGTACATGTTGTGATTGTGCACATCGCACCCGGTTCAGCAGTACCATCGTTCCCATCATGCAACAGACAGAAACTGCAGCAGTCTCACAAACTAAAGACATTTTTGTTTTAAATCTTCGGACACTAAAAACATCTTGACCAGGAGTAGTCCTGGGAAATACAAAAGTTTTAAAACTGTCATCCAAAAGATATGTCTTCCACAAGCCCCTGGTCAAATGTCCCAGTAATACAAATTGACAGCAGTAGTCAAACAAATTGCAGCGATCCCCAAACAATAAATCATCTATAGTCAGTCCTTTCCTGAAAATGGAAAAAAAGACTTTGCTATAAATGGCGGTTAGGCGAGCAATATACATTGTACACAATTATTAGCAAACACTTTGATTCTATTTTCAGACACAATAACTCAAGACGAATTATTTAGTCGGTGTTTTTCTGTTGCCTAATTAGGCTATAAATTTTAATGCAGTTGTTATATGAATAGAACTTTTTAATCAATCAAGATTCGCTTCACTTTGCAAAACAAAGCTATGCAAATGAAGCGCCTGATCCCGTTTTAACGAGCAACCCGACCTCAAGGGAACTGGTTTCACAAAGGTGGGTGGGACAAATAAGTGGTGTTTGTGGAGGCGGCGGCAAAGTGGGCTGCGAAAAAAGCAAAGTTTTGCTGAAGGGAGGTGTGCCACTTGTTTATTATGTTATAAGGCATCTATGTTGGCTAAGACAATCCCTCACTGAATTTCATCCCGGCTCAAATCCCTGACCGGCGCTTTGCGTGTGGTTTGTGTTTTTCAGTCCTACCTGATTGCATGGGTTTTTTCCTCTTTAGGTTTTTCCTCCCAAATCTCTAAAACCATGAAGACTTCGTCGCCGTCTTCTCTACATCTTCAGGCCTACCGTGTCGCTTTATAAATTGTTGAGGCTCCATAGGTTTCATTTACTGGGAAGATGTATTAATAGTTAATGACAGTATTTCTCTTATTTTGGTTTTCTGTACATAACCAATACTTGTGATAAGCACTTAAAGGGGTGTGTACAACATTGGTAAGTTTGAAAATATAAATGTTCACAGATTTGCACAACACTTACATGGTATAAAGATGGTTATGGTGAAAAACTTCCCGTGAAATAGTTTTGCTTGAAATGCTATAGTTTTTAGGAAATGAGTAATTAAAACAATTAGTCTTTATCACTGGTGATAAAATCCAATGTTTGAAAACAGTGAACAAATAAAATGGGGTTTTTCACTGTTTCTTCTCATGACTCTGAAGACCGATTTAGCTTAAACTTTCACAGGTTTGTTATTTCATGCACGTTGGGTCACATCAAGTGTGGATACTGGTCTTTGACCATTACCAATGTTGTTCATTTGCTTTAACAGTCGGTGCTTTAACCGTAAATTTTATTCACTCTGTAATTAATACATTTCTTTCACTCTTTAATAACTTTTAAAACCGAATCCCCTCCTGATTTTCTTCTATATTCCAGGCTGATTTGAGACGGTTATTTCAGCGGTGTGCTCCATGCACAGAAAAGTTAAGTCAACGCAGACGTCTACGGAGCCGCCTCAGCACTACGTCCAGCCTCACGACCCGATCGTCATCTCTGGTAAGTATACACAGTATTAAAGGCATCTTTGAAAACACTTTGTGCGCGTGACGTCACTCGAGTAGGGCGCCCTCACGTAGAGGTCAAAAGGAGATAGCTCGAACATCCGACGTCACACTTCGCCATATGCCGGTCTTCATAACCAGGGCCCAATTTCATGGCTCTGCTTACCGTAAGCAAAGAATCGGCGCTTACGGAAGCAGGGAATTCCGCGCTGACGTCAAGCGTATTTCACGGGTTAGCAGGGAAATTTTGCTTGTGCGCGTGCGTAGTCCACGTTACTAGGCATTCTACGCTTACACAGCTAGCGCAGAAACTCGGCGCTTGCTCGGTAGTCGGAGAATGGTGATCGCAAGCGCAGAATTCGGCGGTAAGCAGAGCCATGAAATTGGGCCCTGGTGGTTACCTGCCAGATGTACCTTTGACCTTGCATGCCATGTGGGTGCGTTCGATTAGCTTCCCCCGGGTCGACCCAGGTCTCCCCCGGTGCGTTCGGATAGCTTTGACGTCATTCTCAAGGGCTCACCCAGGTCAGCCCCAAGTACCCTGCTTGTGGAGCGGGTCACTTGGGGCTGACCGAGGTGCATGACGTCACGACGAAAAATATTCTCAATGGCCACCATTTTGTTTGTAACTCAGCAGGACACTTTCAGGAATTTTGACACCCATTTTCGCCCTTAAAACAGCGACTTTGTGAGCATGAAGTATTTTTCTAATCGAAGACGAGTACTTTTGTATCAACGTGGGCTTGTAAAATAAATTAACGTTGCATTTTTACATCGAGAATAATTATTGAGATCTTTTCGTGAATCCACGGACGTTAAAGCAAACAATGAAAGTAGTTCCGGTCGGCTGTCCCAAGATGCATTGGTGTGAATGCTGGGGAAGTTGGCGTTCGATTAGCTCATGTCAGGGGCTCACCCGGATGAGCACACCGTGGTCGACCCGGGGAAGCTAATCGAATGCACCCTTAGTGTGAACACAGTCTGGTATGTTTTGCATGTATGATGTCTATATAATTAAAACCATATACGATACTTGTTTTTTCTCTCTTGAAGTTTACTCAACAGCGGTCCGGTAAAATTTGCGGGCTGACTAGACCGAATGGCTTCGCCCCACGTGACCAGCAAGCTCTAGAAAGAATAGGAAGTGGCACAACTTGGAATGAGAGGACATATACCCCGTAAGTAGAAATCAGTCTGCTCACACCTTTCAAGCTGGATTTCGTAAAAAGGGGCAGGGTGCCGGACTAGACTGCACATTGTATTGTGCTACATTTTGGGCTGAAAATGGCGCCCAGCAACCATCTCAGGACACTGTTCCCTCCATGTCGCAACTCTCCCAATACACAGCTCTGGGCATGACTTGCCAGTCTGGTAGGCCATCAACTACAGAGCGTTCTCCCTTAACAGTGGTCTGCTGGCCAGTTAAAACACCTGAGGACCAGTCAAAATTCACTCCAAGTGGTCCGACTGTGGCTAGTTCAGTGTTGAAAAGCATCCCTATCTAATATGAAATATGGACTAGTGACAGACAATTGAAATGACAAGCTAACTGGTCCTGCTGGCCAGTCACTGAAAAAGTTCAGGGCAAACCCTTCTACCACTCGCTTAAAAAATCTCAAAGTGATTTCATGAGTTTCTAATCGGCGTTCTGAGACTTTTGGTAATAGATGATGATTTGAAAAACCGCGTGACGTCCTCGATTTGTGTGTATGAAACCACGTACACTAGTGGGTAAAACATGTACACTATGCATCAGAAATAACCCAGTAGAAACAAATCCCAGGCAAGATACGACAAACAAACAAACATCTCACACATAATAACAAACAAACAAACACCCCCAACAACCCAGCGGAATAACAAACAAACAAACAAACACTCCGCCCCTAACACCTTTAGCAGCAGACATCAAAGAGGTTCAACAAGCGATAAAGAAAATATGTGAAGGGTACATTATGAGAAATGATTGAGGATATACAAATAAAATGTAAAGCTCGTGGAATAACAGAACTATTGACGTAAGCGTTAATAATGAGGGGGAAGGCAACATAACGTCGTCAGGCAATAATTCTATAAAAAGAAAACGTTACCCCGCTAAGATAAAATCCATGGTGAACACGACAGAGGATTGTAATCAAAGTATACAGATATTGACATTAAGATCGAAATTCTAATCCGCTCAGATTTGTTTCCGGTATATATATATCACTGGCTTATCAAAAAAAAGTCGTTTCTTTGAAAACGAAAACAAATTAATCTTTCTGTTTCATCAAGGGACTTACATCAACTTCAAAAGATCTTTCATTGACGTCACTGACTGGACGCAGATTTACCATTAAGCTTTGTACTAAACAGATTCAGAGGGAAATAAATTGTGTTCAAACTTGTTTAAAAAACTACAACGAACAGTAGGCCCTAGCTACTAGACTTTTGTTCCCCTCTGAACTTGAAACCCTTTATTGAAGAAAAGGTCCACTAAATGGTGACACATAATCACTAATTAAGTCATTTTTCCAAAGTTTAATGACTGGGGTAGTCAAATTCCTTGATATCCTAGAATGGACCATTCCACATATCTAAGAGGGGGGTCAGGCCCCAGAGTTTTGTATTTTTGTTTTTGTTTTTACAGGATTTTTTCTAAAAGAAAATATTGGATGATGTGGTAGTAAAAAGGGCTTTTCCATGCCGTTAAGAACTTAGATAATTAGAGAAATATACCAATTACTGGTAGCTAAAGGACTCAAATAATCTTAGATAATAGCTGGGCATGTAAATAAATTATTTTAATAAATAAAGTCGGGGATAAAGTCGAGGGTGTTTTCACGCTCCTATAGGTTAGATATATAGGGGAAAAAAAAATAACTGGGTAACTAATGAACTCAAATAACTATAGACAATAGCATGGCATGTAAAATGCACAGAAAACGTTTTCAATTATATGGATGGTGTGCCACTGTTTCGTGGATATTTCGAGCATTTGCATAATCAGTGGAGATAACGCATTATTAAAGTTTTTAAGGGAATTATGGTTTAATATCAAAAGACGCGAGCGATCTTGGTCTCTTTTTAACAGTTTTCAGATTCAAAACGAAAAACCTACTGCTGGAATAATTTGCATGATTTGTTTTATAATTATTGTATTGTTTGTATGACGTCATTCACAGGAGCGGAAGAGGTCAACTCCTCGTTAATGACTACTCACCATGAGGTCATAATGACGTCATTGAGACAACCTTCCTCCTCAGAACGGACGCCCTCAACAATCTCCGGATTTTTGTTTTGGGTTTGTTTTTTCCCAGTTATTAAATAATGTAAATTTCAAGTAGAAACACCAGGGCCTTCGAAAGCCTATTAGTGCAATCAATAAATCCGTTAGGCATAAAATAGTTACGGATTTACAATCCTTTAATACGGATTTATAGCCCGTTAGATCAGAACGGAAAATTTGCAGATTGTGCTTCCTGCCAATCTTTAAAAACAGATCGTGAATCCGTAATAAGTCCCGCCCCTTTCTGGTATATTTTCTTCTTTATGTTTATGCATGAGGCACAAATAAGCAAAAGTACTACTTATAAGCATGCAAATTATTCATAAAGCAACAGTTTCTTTCAAAGAAATTTGACTCGGATCTCAGATTGTTCCTCTTAAAGTGACTGTGTTATTATAAGCATTCCATCATGACTTCACAACCATGTATATGTATTGAAGTTGGAGGAAAGTACAACCCAATTAACAATTTCAATAAAACAATGGTCTTAATTGTACATATTTAACAAATACTAATCCATAAGTGTACTTGGGATTTTGATTTTTAAGTTATTTTAAAAATAGTTTTATTTAATATTTGGGTGCATGAAAGTATACTCCGTATATTATACACAGCCGTATAACTATAGGCCAGACAGTGCAAATGCGCGGGAATGTATAATACGCGCCTTTATAAAACTTCCAACCAATGAGGGTCTTTCTAAATATCTACAATTTGTACCTGTTTTCATAGCATGCAGACAATTATTGGTAACTGTCACCAAAGACCAATATCGCAATGTGAGCCAACATGAAACATGAAAAAACAGACCTGTGAAAATTTTAGCTCAATTAGTCGTAGAGTTATGAAAAAAAACATTATATGTTTTAACCGTTTTCAAGCAGGTTTTGGATTCGCGAGTTCAAAACTAATTGTTTTACTAATTTCTCAAAAACGGTAGCATTTCAGGCAAAACTGTTTCAAGGGAAGTGTTCCAACATGACCGTCTTTACACAATGTAAATTATGTGTACATTTATATTTACAATCTGTTAACCTTTTCAAGCGGAGAAAACATTTTGTACAGTCGGAACTTATTGAAGTAATGTTAAATGAAATAGTTCCAATGCAACACGAAACGAAATCCAGTGGTAATTAGAACTTAATGCAATTATTTACTTTCTGAAATTCTGAATTCCTTAATGTTGGGTGAAAAGAGTGTATTAACATTGTAACTCCAATTTATTCCGTGCCTGTCTTTGTAACCACTGATTGTCATTTTCCTGACGGTATCACTTGTTTTGTGTTAAACTAAAAAGCATGTCAATGTGCGTTTTCCTTAAAACTAACGCTCATCGTGCTGTCATCTGATGTTCCATAGGCCTAGGTTGTGAAGATGGGATTCAGTAGACAGTGTGTGAGTGGCTGTACCAAGACGTATACGTCACACATGCATATTCATGAATTAATGACATCACTCGGCTTCTTGTGATTGATTGATTGAATTATTTATTTGTTTTGCGAGCTGCGGAACTTCTCGAATATTTGTTCCGTCTATGAAAAATGACTTTTGGTTAAATTGTAGTTACTGACGTCACCAAACGGCTTATTGAGAGAAATAACCGCAATTTCGAAACCAATCAAGGTTTCTTTGTTAAATAATTTGCGCCGTTACAACAAAAATAGCATAAATATTCGTCACCAAAAACAGGTTTAGAACTTCATTAACGTACGGTGTTTCTACTTGTATTAAAATTACCAATAGTTATGTTCACTCATTCGCATTTCAAATTCTCGTAAATAAATTTGTTGTCCCAAACCTGGAGATTTTCAAAAAATAACCGTCTTTCAGCATTCGGTTGTTATTGGCTTAGAAAGCCGCGAAATTTAGGCCTACCAACCAAAAGTACTTGCTGGCTTCACTACAACATACAACAATTTGTCTTTTAATACTGTAGTCCTATCAATAATCCATTCACTGATAAATCCATGCTAAACACACACATGAAGTACACATTATTCTTTTAAAAATGGTACTAAATGTTTCATTAGAAGAGCAATGTTGTATCAGCTAAACGTTTACCCATCTATGTAATACTCAAAGCAGCCCAATAAATACAAAATAAAGTTGATATAAGACCCTATATGTGTGTCGTCAAATCTGAGAAGAAAGAGTAAGCAAGTTCAGTCTTCACTTAGATATTAGCTGTCTCTGTCAAATCACACAATGACGCCGTTGCTAACATAGTGAAGGTTGAACCGAATCTTTCATTTTGTGAAAAACGCATCTTTTGATGACAGTTTTTGAACCTTTTGTATTTCCTTGGACTACTCCTGGTCAAGATGTTTTTAGTGTCCGAAGATTTAAAAATAAATAGAACAGAGTGAGGATTGGAATGGGTGAAGTATGTGCATTATAACGATGAGATTTCTGCTTGTTTGTTTGTTGTTGTTTTGTTTTGCCTGATGCGAAACAAAACAAACTATTGTGGTTATATTGATATATATATAAACAGCTTTGTACTGCTTAAAATAATTATATACAAAGTGTATTTGCTTTTGTTAATATTTCTATAAGAATTGTATATTACGGTATATCGCAAAGTGTTTTTCATATTATAAAGTTATATCATATTATATTATAGTGACGTAATGAAATATTTATATTATTTTAAATAATATAACAAACATTATAAACTTGTCTATATTATTGATAAGTAGTCATACAATATCATACTGCATTATGGGATATTTTGAAGCAGACCTGTGTTTTGGAGTTGCGACAACCTGCGATTAGAAACCATTCGCATGTGTGCACACACAGGGTGCCAGACTAGACTGTAAATTGGGAGCGTGCTCTGTAATATTTGGACTGAAAATGGCTACCAACCACACAACGTTAACAAGAAGAAAACTGGTCCCAACATGTAACAACTCTTTAAATACACAGCTCTGCTTTGAAGTAAGTGCATTCAAAAAGCTGAAATAACATTTTGAACTTACATCTACACCTTAAGAATTATTAAAGGTGCAACTCTGCATTCTAGAATTTAAAAAAGACCATTCAAGTCTGCTGTCAGGTTCGAACAAATATTTGGGGAACTTTCACATTCGTATTTATTTAAATGTAAAGAACGCAAATCTCGCGATAACACGGCCCAACGCTCGAGACTTGTACAGTCTATCAGAGCTTGTGAACTAGTCTTGGTTACAAGGTCGTTGCTGTTAATAAATAAAAAAATATTCAAACCGATTTAAAGCTGAATCTCCTGATTATTATTTTAACAAATTGAATTAACATTTATTAGTTATTTTCATGTATTCCAGGAATGTGTTCAAATAATTTGCATCAGTCAAAGATTAATAACTAATTGAAAAAATACAAAGTTTCCGTTGGGACCTGATTTATTTCATAATACCATTTTCCTAAAAAAAAAATCTAAATGTTTTAGTCTTTCGGCGAAAATTCGGGTGATGCAATTTTACTGAGAATGAATTCCGAAGTCGGATTTAAAACGAATTTTAACCTGATTCAAGTTTTAGCCACTTTGACATCAATAAATAATTTATTTGAACCGCATCTCTGCGGTGCTTTTCTGAAGAAACCCCCCCCCCCCAAAAAAAACACAATACAATAAATTGTTCAGTTTTTGTGATATCGGTATACTTTCAAATCTACCATACTCCCTTCATTAGAAATAGGCCTAGAATTTCCTTAACGTTCACAAAGCCTGTAAAAAGTTGAGAAATTCTGCTGGTACGTTTGGTAAAATTGGATATTATCAGACATTAAATTGATATTGAAGAAAGATAATTATTTGGAAAGTTGATTCTTCGTGTTTAAATCTTGTATGACCATGGCACCTTGTTAAAAAAATAAAATAATATTAAACGTGCTTTTGTACTTCCTGGCAAGTTTATGTTCGTGAAGTTTCAAATTAATGCCTAACGTAATTTTCAGCAATAAAATAAAGTATTAAATTGATAAGGCACCAGTGGTGTAACCAGAGGGCGGGGGCAGGGGGCGGTACTCCTCCTAATCAGAGCTACAAAATGCACAAATGAATGGCTCGATACAAAATGAACAACATTGTTTTTTGTAAAGGCTTTGTCCTTCTCCCATTATTAATTTTGGTCCTGGTTTTTGTATTTTTTGAAGAAAAGATTTTGATTTGAATCAAAAACTTCAAAAGCTTTTTCACTTTTGGCAAATGCCACTCAATTAGGCCTATGACGTCATCACTTTGACCATACTTCAGCATACGCGTATTGTCCTTTCTCTATGGTAGGACCCAGTGGGCGGGGGAAAACTGCCATCCCAAATTCGGGCAAAACAGGGGGGATTCGGGCACAGCTAAAAGAAAACAAATGGACAAAGAAATACGTTTTACCCGGTATTAGATATTGGTACTTATCTTTTTATCAAAGTAAAATTTCAGGCAAATCAACCCCTCTTCCCCGAATCCCATACGCCCATGTGTACTCCAGTGCACATACACAAACGAAACTGCGTCATACAAAGGCACCGAAACTGCTTGAGTGAGCAAATTCGATAGGACACCCCCTAGGTCGCGAACGAGCTCAGTCCAGACAAGAACACCACTCGGGCAGACGACTTCAACTTGGTAGGCTGTGGCTGCTGGTGGTGAAGACGTTCAGTGAGCATCTTGTCGTCTTCCTTAGTGCTAGGTGAAAAGTGAGGCCCACTCGAGGTATAAACTACAACATGGCTGTGATGACAAGGTTCATGCTTATGCTCTGTCTGGTCGCTGTTGCACTTGCCAGCAGACATAAGACGAAGGTATGTGACAATTAATTTATTTTTAGTGACCGGCAACAGTCGCCGGTCCAAAGTCGTTGACGTGGAAACAGAGCAACGACCGTTCCATGACGTAGGAATTGGCCCTATTGCCTGATATTTTAGAAGTTGGTTTTATTGCTTTAAATTGAGACGAAAAGTCCAAAATAATTGCAATCCCGAATTCGGTTTCGAAGAAAGATCCGTCGTTAGAAGTAATAAACTTGATGTATTAACAAACCAGTAACTGAATTTCCGAATTAAGGACTTAATACTGCTTCCCTATAGGGCATTGGGAAGGATGGTGACATGGTGAGAGTTTCTTATTATACGAAATTCAAATTGGAATCTGTAAATGGACGCCGTGAAAGAATCTAGCCACAGCTGGGTTCTGTTATTCAGACATGTTGGGATTAGCATCCAACCTCTTCAACGCTTTGCACACCATACACAGGCAGACTAAGTGTGGGTATTAAGGAACAAAAGATACGGTAATTGGTTTGTTTGCCAATTACCGAGTCTATCGAGTTAAATTGATGATTACGCTGTGGTTGCAATACGAGCAACAGTCTTTGGTCTTAGAAAAAGTATGGGTTTGATTGCATTGCATTTCCTTCCTCCATGATTGCTATGGTGAAGTATTATTCAGTTTGAGTTTCATCATGTGTATATCTACTTTGCTGTGTAGATTTTTTTCTCTGTCTTGCTATTTAATCTACTGCGCTGCGGAGTTATTTCGGAATTCGGGAGACAACTTAGTTCTGAAAAACTGTCCTGCTTATACCTGGGCGGAAGGTAGGAAATCAGCCTGGACTACTACTTTCGCTTAGTGGATCGAGGTTGCTCCATGATCGAGGGGACTTCTCGTTATTAACTTCACTGCCGCAGAGTGAGTTTCTAATAATGGTCTCGACGTTTCGACTAGCCGGCTCTAGTCATCTTCAGGAGACTGAAGAGAGTGTGACGTGGTGGTCTATTTTATAAGGATCCAACGACGGTGTTATTTTTTACGAAACAATTTTTACCAATGGAATTGGCATGCTGAGATGGCTTACTCGCCAATTTACAAGGCCACCACACGCGCACCACATTTTTCTGTGGTGAGCAATACCTGCTGATGCACTAATACTGTGAGGTCACGGTCGGGTCATAATGTCGTCTGTGGGTCTTTTGTTCATTCATTATTAGGCGGTGGAAAATAAAAACTTGTTGTGCGGGCCTGAGCAATTCAAAATTATTGTGACTTCTGTTTTATTTTGTCGATTCCCTATGTACAAACCCAACATAAAGACTCAAGATCTTGTAAGTTTGTTATTAGCTCTTCTATCCATGCTCTTCTAAATAGTTTCAAAAGTTCATTATGTTTGTTGCCATGGTGATAGGACTTTGGTGGATGGGCCTCAGGAAATGGAAACGCCAATCCCAGCAGGCAGTATGCGGGGTCAAACTTAGAGGTCAACTCACTCAATCTGTGGACACGGCTGGGTGCTGAACACTGCCACTCTGTGAATAATGAGCTAAGATTTATCATACCAGCCTGAGTATA
Organism: Plazaster borealis; assembly: GCA_021014325.1. Classification (NCBI taxonomy): domain Eukaryota; kingdom Metazoa; phylum Echinodermata; class Asteroidea; order Forcipulatida; family Labidiasteridae; genus Plazaster; species Plazaster borealis. The sequence goes on along the minus strand of CM037468.1, from coordinate 16,337,180 downwards.
TAGGATTTAGGCTAAGTATTTACATGGTGGAAATTAGCATGGTGGATAGATACTAAGTTTGGTTTTTAGTCAAGGTAATGCTGATTTATAGACAAAAACGTATCAAGAAAAAAAGGCCACAATTACAAGTCACCTGTGAAGTTTCAGTCCAGCGTCTACTTGTTGAGAAAACACACTGGAGCAGGTAAAAACTGTCACTTTGTCTTTTCATCAAGAACGTCAAATGGCGAGATGAAAATAATTAGGCACCGTGCTCATTCACATCAATCGCATCTCTGGCCGTATTGCGAAACGGCCAGCATCCAAACGGACACCACAGCCAATTCATTCAAATTTAAGTATGGTACATCAAATTGTCCTGTAGGGAGAGGTGTATTCACTTCAATCTTCTAGTATTCGATGATCTCATGATCTACCCATGGTGGGTCATCATTATACAATGCGTTCAATCAAACAGTTAGAATATTATTTGTATAGTGGATTTCGAAAAGTACATGTATTATAAACCGCTTGTTGTTCAGACGAGTTTCTTGCCGGTGCTGTTTTTCAGACGGAAATATCTCTCTGGCTTAGATATCAAGTTTTACAGGGGTTTTATGTTAAATTTGAGTCAGGGATAAAGAATATTGGCCCGCACACAGATGCACTGTAGGCCCATCCTCAGTAGGCCCAACTTTAGACAAGTTGTTTTAAAATTATTAAAGTGTTTTCGATCGTCATCCTTCAAAACATATATGGCAACACTTATATACGGGAACTTACTAATAGTTAACATGCGCGCCCAGATAATATTCACTAAACGCGATGCAAATCATGACAATTAATTACACCATATTGACACCTAAATATGGGCTACAAATATGCCCTATACTAGATCCAATGATGTTAGTAGGTTGCTTTGTGTGGCACCTCCATGCAGCCCCCATCAGACCCAAATAATAGCTCCGAAAATTGGTACCAAATAGACCGCGCCTAAAATACAATCGTACCAAACCTGGACCTAAATGTCAAATTCCATGTTCTTTAATAGAAAATGTCAGTGTATAAGATTGGGGCAACATTTAAATCCCGGGCTATACATACAAAGTGAAAGCTTCAGGTCCCATCAGTCTCGAGCAAAGGGTTCAGCTCAGAGCTCAGTCGTTGGAAAAAACCCCAATTCTGCCTTAAGACCGTAAGTGCATACTTGTTTAGGAGAGTGACATAGTGGGCATTCCACAGGTTGTGACTATGATCCCTTTTCTTTAATCTTTTCTGTTTTAAACATTGTGGGCATGAGCCCACAAGTACAGATCCTACTTACAAGTAGCCCCTCAATGTAGCTCTTGTAAGCTCAGGCTCTATTTGAGTTGAATCCCCTGTATCTCGTGCCAGACATGTTGACAGAAAAGCAAGTTGCAACAGACTATTCAGTGTCTAATTGTGTCCGGTGTCATTGTGTGGGTGTTGATGTCATAAGCCCACCTCGGCCCGTGAGCTAGTCTATAGTCCCAGACAGTAAATCGCGTGACTAAACATTGTTATGCTTTGCAAGATTTTTGGTTAAAGATATTGTATAAAATTGCTATTGATCGACAGAAAGTATGATTTGTATTTGTTAAATAATATATTTATTACATGTAATATTTATGTAGTATTATACATAATATTTTTCATAAACTGTTATCAGCACCTCATGCGTGAAAAATAAGCCGGATCAGTCGATGAAATCTTCAGGATGATTGAATCGGAATAGCTGTTTAACTAAATAGCTTGTTTATTGAAAGTACAGGATTCGAGTAAATATTATACTTTTCCCCAAACCAATGATGTCCAAAACAGCATTTCCCCTAACCAATGATGTTATCCCTTCAAAACAGGGTTTGAGTGAACATACTTTTCCCCAAACCAATAGTGTTATCCCTTCAAAACAGAATTTGAGTGAATATACTTTTCCCCAAACCAATGGTGTTATCCCTTCAAAACAGAATTTGAGTGAATATACTTTTTCCCCAAACCAATGGTGTTATCCCTTCAAAACAAAATTTGAATGAATATACTTTTCCCCCAAACCAATGGTGTAATATCCCTTTAAAACAGAATTTGAGTGAATATTCCTTTTTTTTTTTTTTCCCAAACCACTGGTGCTATCCCTCTAAAACAGAGTTGTTGAACTCTTATTCGAGTAGTTTGCTGTATAGGCCTATTAATTATTCCTCGTATCAAACATTGTTGTACTCATCACAATCTCAACTGTAACTTTGCTTGAAACAATAATTCGGAATGTTGCCCTTATGTCTATCTCTGAGGTTTTTGTTTTGACATTCAAAGAATTACCGAACGGGCAGCTTATATTGGTAATCGTGCAGGATCCAGAGATCTTTCGAAATATCCATAAAACCACTGCTAAACGTTTCTTAAAATTAATTTCATTTTTAATTTATCTCAGAATCAAGAGCTCAAAGCTGCCCGCCATGAGCTGGTTAATGCCAAGAAGGCCCTAGAGTCATTGACATACAGCAAAGAGGAACAGATCTATAGCATCAACGGATACAGGAATGAAGAGGCAGAAGAAACTATCAACGATGTCGATGGTAAGAAGTTATTTGGTAGCGGTCCTTGCTTTAGTTAGGTTCTTTCATCTAAAATGGACATGACACGAATTTAAAGCACTTCACAATGTTTAAAATTACAGGGTTCTTGCAATAGATCGATATTTATATAATAACCTCTTTATTGTTATTTTATGGATCCTCTTATAGATGAGCTACCTCATCGCCAGTAGAGATCCTTGCTATAAGTAAAAGTAGTTATTGCGTGGCTTCTCAGTTCTATGCTAAAAAACTAAAAGCCATGGTGATGTTGTAAGGAACACACCTATTCTAAGGACTGACATACTTAAGTTTCTTTTGGTCCTGCAAAATACCAGAACAATCACTGATGAGAACTCATATGTAGCTCACTCCTTAGAACGGCGTTTTCGGCATAAAATAAGGTATCAATCATGATTATAATCCTTATGTTTGATTTTAGTTAAATTGTGCAGTCGTTGTCTTTCGCTGCCTTCGTTTTGGTTCGTTTCACTAAAGGCTATTGTTTGTGACTGAGGGATACTGAATTTGGGAGGGATACTGGACTTGGGAGGGATACTGGATTTGGTAGACCTACAGGCTTATTCCCGAAGCTGCATTATAAAACAATTTTTAAGACCTTCGGAGCAGCCACGGGGAGCAGGCGGGAGGACCAGCTTCATACTTTGTTTAATAACTACAAAATGTGTGGATCAATTCCGCTGTTTTCTTTTTTGAACTACCTCTAAACACCCTGTTTTATTTAGTGGTTTTTGGGTGAGTGAACTCAGAGGTTGTCTAGTGTGGGAAAGCTGGGTCCCATTATAATGTGTGCACAAAAACTTAATCCTTTCAAAATGTACTAGGCCTATGTTTTGAAAATTATTGGGAACCAATGTGTACATTTCCAGAATGCTTCAATCTTTAGTGTGTGGGTCCAGGGAACATCTATTCATCTGTTCAGACCATTAGAACAATAATATTGTGCACCCAAACACACCCGTGGCTGCTCGGAGGGTTTTAATGCCATATTCCGTAATTGACTTTTTGTTGTGGTCAAAATATAGATAAGTGTAGCTCTCTCGAATGCTCACCCGGCAAGTCTTGCTTCATCGACAACGACGGAGCCCCTTACTGCGACTGTGCTGAAATGTGCGTAGAAGACGACAGGGATCCGTTTGTTCGCGTCTGCAGCACGAACAACGTCACCTACCCGAGTCAATGCGAGCTGTTCCGACAAAAGTGCATCAACCCCATCGAAATGGACAGCGAACATTTGGACTATTTTGGCCCCTGCAAAGGTTAGATTTTTTATGTTCCCTTTTGAAAGGACCATAATAAAGAGGCTTAATTAAAAGCTTAAGAATTTGTCTTTGCTAAGCACTAAGTAGGGATCCAGTTGCAGTTAATACAAGATAATTTGGTTGATGACATTGGTTATATTAAAGTTAAAAAAAGGTAAAGGCCTATTTGTTTTTATGAGATATTAGAAGGTAGCAAAGTCACCTCGTTCCCAGGTTTGGTTGGGCATGTTGTTCCCACCAATGAGCAAGCTTTAAGGAGAAGGTTAAATCACTAGTTGAAATAAACCTTATTATAACATGTTTTGTTTTCATCACTGCAGTGATGGAACGATGTAACCCCATCGACCTCGTCAACTTCCCAAAACGCATGCGTAGTTGGTTCTTGGAGGTCATGCGCGACCTGGCTGAGCGAAAGGAAGAAAATGGCGGCCTTGACGATGACGAGCGACGGCTTGAGGAGGAGTCTATGGATGAAGAGAAACCGTGGCGGCGCCCTCTTCATTGGAAGTTCTTCAACTTGGATATTGCACCGACGGACTAGTAAGTACAAGTTCTATAAGACATCAAGGCGTAAATCTCCCCCCCCCCCCCATTTGGGCTGGGATAGTGGTCCTGGGTTTTTTTCTCTATATTTCAGCATTTTCTAGAACTTTTCAAACAGTTATAAAATAATTATATGTTGGTTCTCAACACGGCTTTAGATAAAGATGACCATACCTCAAACTTCCTCTCGTCACCCTGGGGGAGCATACAACCAAGCTGATAGTTTTATCACTTTAAAGGGTTAAATCAACACAAAAAGTGATGCTTAGTTTGACTAAACTGTGTTTATCGTTGTATCACCTTATTAGCCACTTAAGCGATGAGGAACTACTGCCCATGCGCGCTCAACTTCTTCCCATGGAGCCTTGCACCGATGCGTTCATAGCTGGGTGCGATACAAACGACGATGACTTGATCTCCATAGTCGAATGGGGAAAATGCATGGGACTCACCGAAGGTAAGGACTGGGAAGTCTGGGTGTAAAACTTTCTGCTCTACGGAAGCCTTGAAATGTCATTTTGATTAAGGATATTTAAAAAAAATAAAGAAAGAAAAAACATCTAAATAATTGGTATTAAATTACAGGTATCCAACAAAATTATATATAATATAGCTTCAATCTTAAAGCTCTTGGTATTATAAAGTACCGATCACTCAGGTACATTTCTGTCTGAAATACTGTCAACGTCAAAACTAGCCTTTGAACTGCTCTTCTAAAAAATCACAGTTAATTTATTTTGCTGCACTACTGAACGTGCACAAACGTCCCTGGCAAAACTTTCATATTATTGTTTGTCTTTTCACTACTAAAACGGGCTCGCCTAGTCAACAAATTGTCATGGGTTATTGGATGTGTAGTGTTTTTGAAATATGTGGATTGGATGTAATGGGTTTGCTCTTTCTAAAAGAAAACCGATGATGTGTTTGTTACCTTCAAAGATGGTGAAAAGGAAGGATAACAGGGCCGTGTAAAAATCAATTGACTTGCAGCACTGGACTGGAACCAGAAACTGTAGGCCGACTCTAGTGCTCTGATCACAAAATGGAAATACAATGACAATATACCAAACAGCGGCCATTTTGCATCAGCTGAGGCACAGTTGTTGCAACTCCCTCAATGCTTGTGTGAATTTAGCCAGCCTGTAGCTTTATATCGCCAACCACATTTGCATAATATGAAGCGTAGGAGGCCCCGCCCCACGCCTTACAATGTAACGGTTCAGATTACCGAATAGGGCGCCCTCTGCCGGCAATCTAAATTGATACCAAACCCAACTTTTCAACACGAGCTATTATTTTAGTCTTTTTGTTTGCATAAGTAGTCATGTTTTTCTTTACTTAATATGCCCTCTTTTCTAATTCTTTTCCCTAGATGAAATCCAGTACTAAGTTACCAGGGACTTATCTGATGGTGCTATTTTTGGAATATACAACTCGTCGTTATGGTGCTACTGAAGTATTAAAGCTATTATAGTGTTTACGTTTTTAGCTTGACCTTTTAATGTATGCAAGTATGTAGCAAAAGGCCACTTTGCATTGATGGTTGCCTGACAGCCGTTGCACTCAAATTAAACAGCGCCCCCTCGCGTTTGCATCGCATCGCTGAATCTACGATTAATTTTTTAATTGTACTAAAATGCCTTTGTTTTATGAAAGGAATATTTCCCAGAACGAAAACGTCAAGTCGTTGGGCTTGTTTTTCAGCCGTCCAGTGCTTCAATTGCCTTCCCTGAAAGACTCAGCGCAATTTTCTCATGTGATGGGTCACGTGGCCTCAATTGCATAAAACAAAATACACGTGCTTTTGTTTGTGTCTTCTTTAATTATTCCACTAGCTAAACCGTTGCTTGCAAAGTAGATTAGACATTCCCCTTGCGTGAGTTTTGAAACTATATTTTGTAAAGTCATTTTCAAATAGCAGGCTGGAACTGTCCGTTTTTATATGCACGTATTTTTAAAAACACGTAATGTCTTGTTTAGATTTTACCTAAACCATTGTGCCCTAATCTTTTGGTTGTGCCCCTAATCATTGATGTAATTAGCATAACAATATTTCAAGTAGTGTGGGCTAGTCGAAAAACAATGCGTTTTGACTGTAACAGTTTTGCAAAATTATGTTGTTATCAGAATGGTTGTATGCGCGTTTCTATTTTAGTACAATGAAATTATTGCCGGATAGTATGATTTTTTAAAATGGACAACATTAAAACTGCATCATAGAACAGCAGTTCTTTCCGATGTTGCATCTTGCCCATAAGAAGCCAATAATGTCATTTCCTTAGTCCAATTGGCGGCCATTTAAAAAAAAAAGCTGGCAACCATCTTGAAAAATAGCCCGGCCGGTTGTCTTAAAAATGTGTCGGGCGGCCATTAAAAAACAAACAAAAAACCTCCTCCTTCTTTTTTTCAAAAAGGCAGGACGCTAAACATGTTTTTATAATTATTTTGCCTAACACGTTTAGTGTGAATCCTAAACTTGCATCCCTGTAGAACGGTTTTATGTTTTAGTTGATTAAAATTCAGCATTGACATTGTTTGTTGCGTCTTAATTTGCTTTCTTTTCTCTATTCATGCATAATATTAGTCACTTAAAAAAACAGTAGGACAATTTATTAGTAAGGTTGACCTCCCTAAAGGTACATAGTGATGTAGGCTTTATAGACTTTTCAGGCTATTTAAAACAATATTTATGATCAGAGGGCCCCCTGTCTGTTTGCTGTCTTCTTTTAATAGTCAATTTTCACAAGTGACTAATCTTGATTGGCGACGTTATTTCTGTCAGCGTAGTCGCCGATATCGCAACACCAGTCCCTCAGAGTCGGCCTCCCAACAAACAGCCGAACTGCGCCCTCTACCGGTGACTAATAAACAAAACAGCGTTGCCAGTCAAGACTAACAAGTGACCGGCGTGACGTTATGAGCTTATTGAATGACTTCAGGAAGCTAATCGAATGTCGAATGTACATGTACCCTTTATCTGGCAGAACCCCCCAAAAAACCAATCCCCCAAGCACCTCAAACAAACAATAAACAAACTAGGGAGGAATCAAATAAATTTTAAAACTCAACTGTTTTATTCATACACTTCTGAAAAATACAAATTGGCAAAACTCTCTCACTACACTTAGTTTTGCTACAAATTCCAACAACATGGGAAATTTGTATCTGCCAGTAAATGCACATGAATCAGACTTTTGATTTTATGAAACTGTTAATGCGAATGACAAGTCAAAGGTGCACCAATTTGGCTACAGGTGCTGAATACTCAAAAGGAGTTCAGATGATTTCAGGAGTGCTTTAAAACCCAATGAACAGGGGAAGTAATAGTGCAAGGCGCTTTAATATAAAGTTTAAAAGCGCTAATAAATCAGTATTATTTTCAACAGAAACTTTGATTTGGTAACCCCCTTTTTTTTTTAAATAAGAATATTTTTAGTAGTTAAAACAATATTATTTACAATTGATGAGTTACTTTTTTCAAACCCATTTGTATATAGGCCTGTCTTCGGTTATTTGTATTTCCATTTTGACAGGGCATTTGAACCAATTCGAGAGCAGTTCCTCAGAATAACCGATCAGAAAGTAGAATTTCTGCGGGGCGAGGTTCCGGAGCATGATTGCGACGATGATGATCTGATTGGCTCGTCGTTTGATGATGAGATCTGTGGATAAGCAACCGTGGAATGTTCCGTATATAAACTTCCGTAAGAAGAGATCTTCAAGGGATCGGTCTGCAGCACCATCCTCACCACTAAGATTTGCTGGAAATTAAAGCAAAAAGTAAAGGAATTAACCACAGGGGAAACCGACTGGGTAAATTTATATCAATTTCGAGTCAACAAAGAAAAATTTAAAATTTGAAATTATTGATCATCTGAAGATGATCAAAGCATGACTGAAACATAGCCTCGGAGTTTATAAACAACCAGTTCTTTTCAGAACCACCACAACTCAACTCAAAAAGAGAGTTTTAGGTACTTGGTGTCTCTGCAAACCTCATTAGAAAGACAAATTTACGAGGAACAGGGTAACACTAACACAGGTGCATTACTTACAAGTGTGATGTGAACTCCATCCCTTTCTCACGCCAATCTGAAATGGTGGGTTTGCCTGCTCGTACGTGATAGGCTTCTCTCCCTTGCTTACTTTCACCCGTGCAGCAACAGACTTGTGGCTTACTGCAGTCGTTTGCAAACATCGGACAGGTAGATTGATGCTTTTGATGTGTTGACTCTGTACGGCAAATGTTTAAGAATGCTTTTAGATAAGTAAGTTACATGATCATGATGATGTATTGAATGTATGTATGGAGGTAGACCCACCCAGTAACTGGGGCGCTGTACTCCTTTTTAACAAATTTTGACTTCTGCCAGTGCCCGCAGAAGTCAAAATTTGTTATCAAGGAGTACAGTGCCCCAGTTACTGGGTCTAGTATGGAGGTAGAAAATGTTTACCTCCATGATGATGGCGTATTAAAAGTCCCAATTTGATAAGTGGTAGAGCTGCTTTTTTATTTTTAGTTAAAGAAAAAATAAGCACAAAACATAGCTGCTGAGAATTATCAGAAGAAAGGTTTAACAGCTAAAAATAAATACGATCTGACCATGGAGATATATAAAAAGGATCTGACGATGGCCTGGGATGTCACAAACGAACAATCGGCGAGTTTTGCTCATAAAAGTTATGGGAGTAATTGTTTGTTAATGATGTTAGCACGTTGCACTGACTGGCAGTGGCAGTAGTGGGTCGGCATGTTCGGGTTAGGCAATATATACAAAGAAATAATTAAATGCTGTGAAACTGAAAACAGTCATGTGAACTGGTGAAGAAATGAAACGATTGGATTACTACGTCCTTTCTTGGTCACGTAATTTGTTAGAATCTAGCAATAACGACGGACAGAAAGCCCTGAAAAACAAATTGTTTACTTCACTGCACTCTTAAATTATTTGATATCGAGAAAAGAATGAAAATCTTGCAAGTATACGAACCACAATCAGCCGCGATAAAATTCTGGACACGGGCGCCGCCATTTTGAAAGCCATACCCAATAAACGGCTCTTGCATGCGCGTGTGCGTCTGACTCTGTTTTTATCCTAGTTCTTATTAGTCATCAAACAGCCGTAGGGACGTCACGACTAAACGTGTCCCGCACTGCATCATCGATCGTGGGCTCATCATCAAGCACCCCCCTTCCAACAATTTTCATTTCCACATCCTCCTCTGTCACATGTCATTCTACTCCATGTTGCCGTGTCCATTATGTGGTGATTTCATCTCTCCATCACAGTGTTTGTCTTCCTCCTCTCCTGCCTGTCCTTTATAAATTAGGTTGCCATTCTGCTCTTGGTCTACTACTTTCGGTTGTCTTGCCTTCTTGCTAAGTGCCACGCCCATATCCACCCCCTGTTGGTCTTTTCTATGGTATTATTCGACCTTTGTTTTACACACGAATCATAGTTTTAAAGTTTGATTTAAAATCAAAACGTGAACAGAGTGACGATAGTTGTTAGGCATTTATAATAATTTGTTGTCTTTTTAGTTTATTGTAGAATATTTTGAATAGTTCGCTAATAATATTCAGAACTTTAATAATATTTAGTTATTGAATCTCCTACCAGAAATACAAACCTTCCGGGAGATCCAGCTTAAAAAAACACCTTTTTATGGTCTGTCATGTAGTTTATTACAAAGGCTATACAACCAACCATTCAAACCTAAAAGCCTAAAATTACAAACACTTAAAGTTATAAGATCCTCATTAGGACTGTAAGGAAAATGTTAGTCTTTTTCGCAAACAAAAGAAACCAAACACAATTGCTATTAATGATTAAAAAACTGGTGTTTTTTGCTGTTGATCTCAGGATTACAATATTTGTGACATTTTCAAAAAAGCAGTTTAAGAGGATGTAATCAACTTAATTTCAAGTTTTTGAGGGCAGCAAAAAACAAAAGCAAACAGTTTTTACAGTTTTTTTTGCTGTTGATCTCAGGATTACAATATTTGATTTTTTTACAGCTCTCTGAAAAACTCATCTCTCGAAACAATGACCAACATTTTTGTATTTGTTTTTGTTTTTTTTTGACTCTGTTCAGCGCTGTGAAACCATCTATTTTGATGAGTGAGCGCTCTATAAATATATTTATTGTATTGTATTGTATTGTGACATTTTCAAAAAAGCAGTTTAAGAGGATGTAATCAACTTAATTTCAAGTTTTTGAGGGCAGCAACAAACAAAAACAAACAACAACGATGTTGTTGGGTAATAAATAAATCAATAAACACAACTTTTGACCATCACATTCACCTTTAAATTTTTCCACGTGTCACACGCATGCGCAAATCTGAGATCGTAGTGGATTGTGGGTATATCGTGTATGCCACGTTGATGTAGTTGACAGAACGCTAATGCCGGGAAAATCTTTGATTTTTCGCCTTTTTTAGGATCAAGCTTGTAACACGTTGTGTTGATTTAGGGACTTCAACACTTACTGGTAGTACATAGTTTATCGGCCGGATAGAATTATTGAAAAGAGGGCGATTTTGAAGGGTGAGTATGTTACGGTTTTTGTCGGATATTTATGAAGGTTTTTTTTGCAGCGTAATTTCAATGTAGGTTTGACCGGGTGCCGACTTCATATCCGTTCATGATCTTTTCAATGCCGGTCTGATTGATTTTGCACTAGTGTAGCTAGAAAACTAGGGCAGTATTCTGAAAACACAAGACACAAAAACACATTTGTCATGGGTTTTCGATCGGATAACAAGAAAATTATTCAAAAGCAGAAACTGAAATGAAATTTGTTTAATTTTAAACTATCGGACCATGGAGGTGATCGGACCCACCGTCAGTGACTCGACTGACGACACTGCTTAGACTGTGTGCTGGGGGGGGGGGGTAGTCCAACCACTGAGGAAGGAAACTACATTATTCAGGTGTTATTATATTACATTTTCCTTCCTCCATGGTGCAACTGTAGACATGTGTACACATAGCCCACCTTGTTGAGCTATAATGGCTCTCTTTTAACATCGGTCTTATACAGCTGTTATAACACTCACCATTACAGCCCACCATCCATACAATACATGTCTTAATTAAACGCGTAGTTTAAAAGTACGAGCAAGTCGTACCTCTTTGATCGCAAATTTCTCCCACTTATAAACATCACATACTACTCCAACCTCCCTCACTTTGTTCCTTACATCCTTACAATTTTTGTGACATATTCCAGGGCTCACCAAATGATGCCTTTGTCCAGATATGATGATTTGAAAATGGCAAAAAAAAAATGTGTACAAAAATTACATTGAAGTTCGTCTCTCAACGGGGCCGCCATTTAACTTCTGCTTCACTGCCTGTTGATCGTGAGAAAGTCAGGGCGCCCGGCTGTTCATGAATATGCACGAGCGAGGAAGCCTACAGCATGCAAGCGCCGCGCGACGTCAGCTTATGCATATTCATGACTTGCCATGCACGCGCACACACATCGAGCTCCGAAGTACTACAGCTTCCTGTGACGTCATCTGATGCATATTCATAATACGCCATACAACACGCGCGGACAGATCAGCCGGGTGCCCTGACTTCTCACGATCAGCAGGCAGTGAATCATACGTAAGATGGCGGCCCCGTTGCGAGACGAACTTCAATGTAATTTTGTACACAATTTTTTTTTGCCATTTTCAAATCATCATATCTGGACAAAGGCATCATTTGGTGAGCCCTGGAATATGTCACAAAAATTGTAAGGATGTAAGGAACAAAGTGAGGGAGGTTGGAGTAGTATGTGATGTTTATAAGTGGGAGAAATTTGCGATCAAAGAGGTACGACTTGCTCGTACTTTTAAACTACGCGTTTAAGACATGTATGGATGGTGGGCTGTAATGGTGAGTGTTATAAGACCGATGTTAAAAGAGAGCCATTACAGCTCAACAAGGTGGGCTAGTGTACACATGTCAAGATCCAGAACCCCAACCAAGCACCAGTGAATTATTGCCCAGGGAGTGACAAAAAAACTGCAAAAAAAATCAAATGTATCATGACATTGACATCGCTGTCAAATACCTCCTCTTCTATAAAAATAAACTGTTTACATTTGTTTGTTTGCGCGTCCTTGACTGCCAACAAAAACGAGAGAGCAACTGGCCGCAATTTAAGGCTGTCAGATCAAACAGACCTTATGTATTAAAACTCACACATTCAAACAAGCGATGGTCGGCATGTAGGCCAACCATCACTTCAAAACATTACAAAATTGCATTTTTCTTGCAAATAAAACAACACCTGGTGAAACGATTTCACCAAATACTTGGGAATAATATGTACTGTTATGTTCCATGTTTAAATTTTAAAAGCACAAAAACATCTAATTCGCTTGAAAAGTATATATTTTTTTCAATATTTGAGGTTATTTAATTACTTAACATCACTAGGAATTACACGATGAAAGTTAAAGAAATCAGCAGGACTGCCAACATAGCATGGAGTCCTGCTCAGCAGTACCCCATCTACGTCGCTGCAGGGACAGCAGCCCAACAGCTTGATGCTACCTTCAGCACCAGTGCGGCACTTGAGATCTACGCCTTGGATCTAGCCGACTCATCAGTGGATATGCAGTTGAAATCAACCCTCAAAACTGAACACAGGTTTGTTTGCTGTTTTTGTTGTAGCTATTCTGATCGGCATCGACCGCCACTTGGTATCGCCTATTGGGAGGGTGCATAAATGAAGTCACTCCGACTAGCACTCAAGTGCAAAAATCTTAACACTGCATGATTAATTGAATAATTGCTGAACATTTTTTCGCATTGACTTCTTATTTGACAAAAGGCAGGAAAACATGCATCTTACCGATCATGATCCAATCAACATGTAATGCGCATAACTGCAACATACTATTCTATGCACTGCTTGAAATTTTGTGATACCGATAATGGTTCTTATAAATGGCCTTTGAAAAAAACCGTATCAAACCCAATTTGAAGTACTCAATAAGGTTTTCCTACTTTCTGTTAAGGGTCATATACAAAAAACAAATTTTTAGAACTGTTAATTGCAACTAATACTTCTTGGTTAAATTTTTAATTGTTGTCATTGTTAGATTCCATAAAGTGGTTTGGGGAAATTATGGCATGGGGAACGACACAAAGCCGAGTGGCATTATCGTTGGAGGTACAGACAGTGGAGCGGTTCATATCTACGATGCTGCAAAGCTCTTAAACAACGAAGAGGCTTCCATCTCGGTCATAGAAAAGGTAAGGAAGATTTCATAATAATAATATAGAGACATTTATAAAGCGCAAACAGCGATTAATGGATTAAACAAAATAAATTAAAAACAACGATAATTAAAAGAATTTACAGAAAATTACGTCTGGACCAGCCAAATGCACAGTAAGCTAAAAAGATGAACTTGTTAAAAAATAGCTGACAGAAATTGAATAATAGGTTAAAAACGTTCAATAAGTTACAATGTTTCAAAAATACTGTTTGAAAAGATGAGTCTTAAGGCGAGACTTGAACAACTCGATGGATGCACGGATCCAAACTAGGTTAAATTGGATTTCAGTTAGAGACCTTTGGGGATGCTACACAAATGTAGGCTTGAGTTGGTAGGCTTGTTATGAAGATGGTAAAATTATTTTATCTGAAATGCCCTCGTTAATTAGAAATCAATACTAAAAGAATGTCAAACAATTTCCAAAAATTCTTCTCAAGGAAAGTTTTGGAGATTCAAATTTCTGTGGTGTCCATTTGTGAACGCTGCGGCCGGTGATGCGGTTGGTACCCGCCTCACCTCGTTAAACGTGGATGGATTCAACATTCTTGATGAAAATACCGTGACAGTTCTTGTTTTCTCAACAATTAGACAGCTGAAACTTTCACAGGTGTTTTATATAACTTTCACAGGTGTTTTATTATTGTATCTTTATTGACAATATATCCTTTAAATCAGCATTACATTGACAAAAACAAATTTATGACCCTACCTTTTAACTATTTTTCAGCATACAGGCTCGGTGAAAGCGCTCGACCTCAACCCTTTCCAGTCAAACCTCTTGGCGACAGGAGCCAGCGAATCAGAGATCTATATTTGGGATTTGAATAATTTAACCGTGCCCATGACCCCAGGTGCCAAGTCAGTGGTAAGTGGTTAATCAAGGCGTAACTCTTAATACATCCAAGGTTTTCCCCATGCACAAGCTAGCGTATCTGGCCGATACGCGCAAAATTACAAAAAAAAATTGTAAAAAACCCCAAAACAAAAACCCATATAGAATGCTCCAAATTGCACTTTAGGGCTTTTAAAACCGAGAAAAACACCAAGTAGAAAACATTCTGAGGACCTTGTTCAATTCAGCGCGCTTCGGCCAAACATCCCCAAATTTTGGCCAAGAATGCCCCACAGTTTTGAAAAAACCTGGGGAGAACCCTGCTCATGCAATACAAAAGCTTGGCCCTTACTAAGTGACGTACATGTAGCAATGCTGGATTTTGTCTGAGAACTTCAAATTGATCATTTATTTGTGACAGAGCAGGGCATTGTATAAGTATTTTTTCCAATCCAACTTGGAGGACTTATAGCACTTCAAAACATCTGCTTCAAAATGGAGTGCGATCGTGGGTTGGAATCCCGCCCGAGATGGGTGTGAATTTGGAATGCTTGTCTTTATCACATGTACATCAATAAGTGCCATTATTCTTTTTTCCCTGATGCAATAATTACAACTTAGACCATAAAAATTATTAAGATTGAAGATTTTGTTAGTATTTTCAAAGAACCAATTTTAAAATGTTGTTTGTTATCAGTTTGCTTCAATTAAAAAACCCGAGAAGCATTAATTTTTTTCTGACTGATTCACAGCCAACGGATGAGATCAGTTGTGTGGCGTGGAATCGACAGGTTCAATACATCCTGGCATCAACGAACCCTGGAGGGCGCTGTGTCGTATGGGATCTGCGAAAGAACGAACCAATCATCAAAGTCACCGATCACAGCAAGAGGGTGAGGGTTTGGGATTATGCATACAGTGTACCTCGTTTTGTTCAGATTAAATTCAAATTAGTAGCCTGGAACCCAGAGTTTGATCATGTGTTCCTTGTCCTGTTACCTGGTATTCAATGTAGAGCAGTAGCTTGGAACCCAGAGTTTGATCATGTGTTCCTTGTCCTGTTACCTGGTATTCAATGTAGAGCAGTAGCCTGGAACCCAGAGTTTGATCATGTGTTCCTTGTCCTGTTACCTGGTATTCAATGTAGAGCAGTAGCTTGGAACCCAGAGTTTGATCATGGTTCCTTGTCCTGTTACCTGGTATTCAATGTAGAGTAGTAGCCTGGAACCCAGAGTTTGATCATGTGTTCCTTGTCCTGTTACCTGGTATTCAATGTAGAGTAGTAGCCTGGCACCCAGAGTTTGATCATGTGTTCCTTGTCCTGTTACCTGGTATTCAATGTAGAGTAGTAGCCTGGAACCCAGAGTTTGATCATGTGTTCCTTGTCCTGTTACCTGATATTCAATGTAGAGTAGTAGCCTGGCACCCAGAGTTTGATCATGTGTTCCTTGTCCTGTTACCTGGTATTTGATGTACATTAGTAGCCTGGCACCCAGAAGTTTGATTATGCTTGTATTTTGTTTCTACCTTAGATACTACATCTATGCGAAGCAGTAGCCTGGAACCCAGCATTTGATCATGCACACTTAGTGTTTAATTGAGCCTTAGATACTATGTGACCAGTAGCCTGGCACCCAGAGTTTGATCATGCACACATTGTGATTAAACCTTAGCTAGAATGTGAAGCAGTAGCTTGGCACCCAGAGTTTGATCATGCACACATTAAGTTTAAACCTTGGACTGTATGTTAATACAGTGGTCCATCATCTAAATCTAAATCATGCATACATTTTTTCATTCCTTGTAGATTCAATGTAAAGCAGTAGCCTGGCACCCAGAGGTTGCCACACAGATGGCGCTAGCATCAGAAGATGACCATTCACCCGTTGTTCAGATTTGGGATCTTAGATTCGCTACATCCCCCCTAAAGGTTCTCGAAAATCATCAAAGGTAGGTTGTTATCAAGTTGATATTTGTTGGCGTGTCTATAATGATATTTATCCATAATTTATTCTGGTACCATCCACGGGTTATAAGTTTTGAAACACCTGGACCAAACTTTGTAACTGTATTGTGAAGCGCCAGTATTGTGATGGTTTTAAAATCTCTGTCGCTGTTGGTTTTCCAGGGGAGTACTCTCCATTGCCTGGTGTCCCCAGGATCCAGATCTTCTGCTCAGTTGTGGTAAGGACAACCGCATCCTCTGCTGGAATCCCAACAGCTCAGTTCAGGGGGGTGAGGTTGTTTATGAGCTACCCACCTCATCCCAGTGGAGCTTTGATGTACAGTGGTGCCCACGCAACCCGGCGGTCATCTCCAGCTCGTCGTTTGATGGTCATGTGACCTTTTACTCCTTGATGGGCGGGAGAAAGGGGGATGAGCAATTGCAGCAACGACAGGCTGACAAGGTAATTTCCATCTCTCCAAAATAGCCCAAGCTATTCCTTTTTGTTTTAATATTATTTGTTATAATTATTTACTGTAGGGAACCCAGGTGCGCCCTCAGTGTTCATATTATAAAAAGTTAACTTTGGGGTCGCGACCTGTAGACCCACTCTCTTTTCCATTTGTAGCTTTGAGCAAGAGAGAGCACATATATTTTCCATCTGCATTTCTTTCCATTTTGTGGGGAGCATGGCTCTGGCTATGCTCCAAATGTTATTCAGTGGGGAGGGATAATGTCCTCGAACTCTCTGTGAGTATCATTTTGTCTTGAATTATCTTTTGATTTGAGAAACATTGTAATTTATAAGGCTATTTGAATCGGTATATATTATATACTTGTGTGTGTGGCTAGCCTCGTGTTGTTATGCTGACCTTTTGCCGTTTAGTCTTTACATAAGTAACTGTGTTATTGAGTGAATGCTATTTTGTCTGCAATGTGTTGTATTGCATTGAAGGATTAAAGGCATAGTACACGTTTGGTAATTACTCAAAATATATATTAGCATAAAAACTGACTTGGTAACGAGCAACAGAGAGCTGTTGATAGTATAAAACATTGTGAGAAACGACTCCCTCTGAAGTAACATAGTTTTTGAGAAAGAGATAATTTCTCACTAAAATAATAAAAACTTCTTGCAAGAAGTTTTTATTCCTATATCTGAAAGCACACAAATTTGTACAACAAGGGTGTTTTTTCCTTTATTATTTTCTTGCAACTTCGATGACCAATTGCGCCCAATTTTTCACAGGCTTGTTATTTTATGCATATATTTGGACACACCAAGTGAGAACACTGGTCTTTGACAATTACCAAACGTGTACGATGCCTTTAAATCGGTACACAAGATCATTTTATATTTTACACGTCATCTTATAGAATTTGTTACTTTTTTGTGTTCTGGTGAATCCTCGTCCTTTTTAAATAGAGGACTGGCCTCCTGCCCGTGTCTCTACATTACTATTAATATTATTATTATTTTTCACGTGAATATTTTCTCCAGTATTGACTGTCATCTTTGTTTGTATAATTAGCTAGCATCTTCCTTTCCTGACACCGCTGGCTTCAACCAGCCTCAGCAGCCATCTCAAGCAGCAGCTGAACACCAGGTCTTGAAGAAACCTCCTAAGTGGCTTAGACGACCTGTAGGAGCAACATTTGGGGTAAGGAACTAAGGAAATAGGGTTTGGATAATTTGTTTCTCTAAAACATTGAACCTGAGAAACAATTCATACATGAATCGCTTGATAGATTTCCGAGGGTTGGTGTCCGTTCGTGTATGCTGCGGCCGGAGATGTAGTTGGTACCCGCTAGTTGGTACCCGCTGTCACCTCGCTAAATGTGGATGGATGTAACAGTCTTGTGAAAATACGGTTTTTGTTGTTTTCCCAACAAGTAGACACTGTATTCATCTGAAACTTTCTAACATGACTTTTATTGTATCTTTCTTTATTTTTTGCCTATTAATCTACATTACATTGACAAAACCAATCTATGACCATACCTTTAAACCCATTGCTAAGCCTCTGAACTTGCCTAATCATGAGATGCAAGTCTGAACACTATAATTAGCTTTTGGTACTGCAAAAGAGAATATGTATATGTTTTTTAATTTGTGCTTATAGAAAATGTGTTCAAATTATTTTGTATTCCCTTTTACAGTTTGGTGGGAAACTTGTGTCGTTTGAGGTCTCCAAACAGCAACCTTCCAGTCGGGTTTACATCAGCCAGGTTGTCACGGAAACGGAGCTCGTCACCCGCTCCAACGCCCTCGAGGAGGCACTCACCAACGGGAAGTTTCTGGATTTCTGCAACACCAAGGTGGCCAAATCTAAAGACAGTATGGAGTCACAAATCTGGAAATTCATGAAGGCAAGTAAACAATCGCGGAATAAATTATAGCATAAAGCAAGGACCTTGCTCTATGATCATAGATACTAACAAAATAGGGAGACTGACAACATAGGGCTAGATAGCTCAGTTGGTAGAGCACCGGCGCGGTAATCCGGAGGTCGCAAGTTCAAATCCAGCTCTAGTCAATTTTTCTTTAATCACCCCCCCCCAAATCAAATTAAAATTTATTCTTTTGTTATTATCACACGTTTAATTTAGGCCAGCTTTGAGAAGGAACCACGCCCACATTTCGTCACCCTCCTGGGCTTTGACTCAGATGAGCTAGCCAGGAAGGTTGCCCTGGCAACAGGAGCACCGACCGGTTTGACCAATGGGATGCCGGGGGCAGTGGACGCCGAGGAATTAGCCGAGAGGATGGAGAATCTCAATGCAGGGTTCTCGGGGTCAGAGGCCACACTGGGGAGCGGGACGGGGTCACCTGCAGTCGGGTCAAAGGTGAGTGAACTTTAAGATTTGAAAAAAGAATTTTAACTTTAAATGTGCAGTAACGTTCAACAAATGGACCATAGTATCTTCGAGTCAGTGGCTTGCACCAATATGCCAAAAGGGACCTCAAACAGCTGCAAGATTTTACAAACCTCAACTTGACCAAAAATGGTCAAAGTTGGAATGAAACACTTTCGATCTCTTGCTGCACTCCTTTGTCATATAATTAGGGGTCAATGTGGCTGCAAGAGGTGCTTTTAAATGCCTGCGGCTTGAACACGTTGTAGCCACGCCCTTCGCAATTCAGCTTCTCAGCTGCGAGTAAGGATGATCAGCCTCCCAAATTATCATTATTAAGCTCCCTGTGTGTAACAGCAATAATGAACACCGTTTGTCGTTTTTCAAAAATCAACAGACTATTTTGTTCTTTGAATCTCAGGCCGGTTCCGAATTGGCGACTACAGCTTTTGCTAGGCTAGATTTCCGCGTCATCATGCCTCCCAAAATTATTATTGATATTATGACGTGACATTTTTCAGTATTTTCCATGTGAACATACTGTCTGCATTTCTAAACTTAAAAATGGTCTGTAAAGGGTTAAGGATTCAAAGAATCTTTTTATATCCAATAATGTGGAAAGTCTCTATTTAGTTACTTTGAGGCTTGAAATTAAAGAATCATTTGAGTTGAACCTTAATCAAGATGATCAAGCAAATGTAAATGTTTTATTTTTAAGATTTCAATTTTTTTTTTATTCTAAGCGCCAACAGAATTTTTTTTCTTAAGAAGCCTTCCCTCATAACTGTTTTGTGCAAATATTTGATAATTTAGACGCCAAGTGACATGACGGGAGATTCAGATGGAGCAGCAGCGTTTGATGCCATAGCGGCGGGCGGCCCTGTTGAGGTCGAAAACCAAATGGATGAGGAGCCAAGAGCTGCGTCTCCTTTCACCATATCCAAGAAAGAAGGTGAGGTTGACGAGGCCATATACTAGTTCAATCAATCAATCAATCAATCAATCAATCAATCAATCAATCAATCAATCAATCAGAAAGTGATTGACTGATTGATTAATTGATTGATTGAACCGATCAATCAATAGTGATTGATTTAAGAGAAGAGAAGGGGTTCGCCCTGGTGTTCCTGGTTTGATCGACAGCATATTACGCCACAGCACCTTGTAAACCATTACATGGTGCTATAAAAGAATAGGTCTCATACTTCAACATGTAGCTCCACATACCTTGCAGGACAAAATAGTGAGCGCTTTGATACGCCCATTGGGTGTAATAAAGCGCTATATAAGAACCAAGTATTATTGTTATTATCTTGGTTCTACCATTTTTTGGAGTGAGCTTCCCAATGTTTGACTGAGTAGTGAGCATTTTTGTGGCAATGCCTTAACGATCACATGTAATTTGTCTTCCGAAATGGCAGACCATGGATGAGCAGTTGGTTCCTGTGACGTCAGTGTAAGGGTACTCATACAGTGCGTATCACTCATCAGTGTTAGTGTCAAACCAAATTAATCTGGTTCAATTTTTACAACAATTTCGGTTTCAGATACTGAGGGTCTGATTAGCCAAGCAGTTCTTACAGGAAACTTTGAGGCAGCTGTTGAGATGTGTCTCCATAACGACAGAATGGCCGACGCCATCTTATTGGCCATCGCTGGAGGGCCGGAACTTCTTGCCAGAACACAACGAAAATACTTCAAGAAGACGAAGAGCAATATCTCAAGGGTAGGAGGCATACAATGTTAACCCTCCTACTATCAGTGTGTTTCTCATTGGTGGGAAAAACTGACGGGACCTGCAGCGTCATGTCCATTTGAAAACGTGTTGGTCTGATCTATAGAAGAGCCCTTTCATTATTCCAAACGCGTCGCAAACTATGCCGATAAATTCCATTGAGCTTAGTGGCATGGACTTACACATCAGGGCCAAATTTCAGAAAGCTGTTAAGTACAAAATATTGCTAAGCACAGAAAAAATCTTGCTCAGCAGAAACGGGTTACCAGCCAAAATACCATGTAATGTATATTATTTGCCTCTGATTCCCTGCTAATTTTTACTTAGCAGAACAATTTGCTGAGCACAATTTTCTGCTAGACAGCTTTATGAAATTGGGCCCAGTCACAAGCAAGTGTATCGGGAGTTGCAACCGATACTCAATTTTTAATTTTTTTTTTGGAATCGTCTAAGTTCCTCACCATTTCAGTTTCTTACAATCTCATCTCTCTACATGTTTATCGAGCTGTTGATAAGTTTGGTTTGGGGTTTATTCTCTTCATTTTTTCCCTGTGTTTTACTTCAGTTGATATCATCGATTGTTACAAAGGATCTATCGGACATTGTGGATTGCTGTGATCTAGATAATTGGAAGGAAACTCTGACGGCGTTGCTAACGTACGCTTCAGTCAAAGATTTCTCAACGTTATGTGGTGAGTTTCTCGAGGCATTTGAGAATTGAAGCGGATTTGCGCTGGTTTTCCCCGAACTGCATTATTATAACCCTTTCCTTTATAGGTGACATTTGCTGACTGCACTCATCTTCTTTACCATTGGCAACTTTTGTCTCCCATGCTTACACTAGTGTCAGGACTTTTAACCATTTAATCGTTCAACCCTAAAAAAAAACGCCCTGTTAATATCCACTTCCTAAACGTTTAAATGAAGGTGACTGAAAATAAATTGACCTTCCTTTACTTTAAAATTTTAGCACCAGACACTATCCAGGGAGAACGATTGACATCAGTTTTGTTGGTTGGAATGTGTCTTATCTTAATCCGTTACAGTTTGAAAAAATGTTATTTTCAATCCCCTACTATTTGTTGTACATTTTGCTTTAAATGCTACCAAAATCATTACACAAACAAACACGGGATGTGCCACACTGTGGTTTGGTGACCGTCGTTAATAATGCTGGAAAATTTGATGATATCTACTCCTTTCCTTCACAGGTCGGCTCTAAATATACACAGAAAATAGAGAGCCAGCACCGATGAGGTTCCCTGCACCAAAGTTCTGATTCTCAAGGTGCCGAAAATCATTAATTTCTTTCCTTGTCCTATTCAGACACTCTTGGAGGTCGGCTGGAGTCCCAAGACGACACTGATCTCTCTGCTGAAGCCTGTTTGTGCTACATCTGCTCAGGGAATGTAGACAGACTCGTAGCCTGCTGGGCTAAGATGATGCGTGGTGCCAACTCTCCTCTCAACCTGCAGGTAAAAGTCCTTGGATACTATTTGTTTCTTAATGTCAGGCATGAGAATCTTCCAGTTTAAACCGGAATTACATTTTTTTCCCCTTTCTGTGGTCTTTGAGTTCAGTGTGAATTAAACGCAGTGTAGCCTTTTTGAAGAATTGATCTTGTTTTCCCAACATGAATAACCTCTCTTCAAAAATCTTGTCCAACCTGTAGATTAAAAAAAAATATCAGCTGAAAAGTCTGGGAGCCAAATTTGACTGAATAGATCACTGAAAAGACTATTTTTTATGATTAAAAAAAATAATAAATATTGAGGTCGGGGGGGTTGGGTTTTGAGGGTCGGGGACGATTAACATTTTTTTTTTAAATGTGGCCTTAGTTTAACAATTTTCACGGGTAAATTGGGTTTTAATGACTATTTGGTCTTCCACGTGCTAGCAGGTTGGTTTTACAAACCTCCCACTTCTGTCTTTCAGGATCTTGTGGAGAAGGTGATGATCCTGAGGAAGGCTCTCCAACTAAAGACAGGCAACGGGACAGAGGTTACCTCCCCGATCCTAGCCGAGAAGCTCACTAGCTATGCCGAGTTGCTCGCCGCACAGGGGAATATGTCATCCGCCACTGGCTACCTCGGAGACTCCAATCAACCCAAGATACAGGAGCTCAGGGACAGATTGTACCGGGCGCAAGGAATGACGTCTGGTGTAGTCGCTCAGAAGAGTACGCTGGGAGTGGCACCCACGAGGCATTCAACGGCACAACAGCCTCAGAGATCTCCATTCAGTAGGGTAAGTAACTCTGCTCCCATGGTTATATCAAGTGTTAGGGCAGTCAGGTTCTGTGGTTTTTACTGTCATTTACAGTAGGGCCGTTGTTATGCAGGGTTTTAATTAAGTGAATTTTCAATCTCTCTCTCTTTCTTTCCAACAGAATGTCTCTAACTCCTTCAAAACAATGACTGTTTCCAGCAGTCAGTACTATACACCTCAAGTTAGTGCCACACCTCAGACAACCAACTACAGCTACAACCAACCCACTCAGCAACAGGTTCCAACCCAGCCCGCTGCTGGTGACGCCCCAGGCAGACAGCGTAATACCAGCGGCGGTGACCTCCACGCTAACGTCTCAGGGCCACGGCGGTATCCGGACTATCAGCAAGCTGGTATGCAGCAGTATTACCACCATGAGCAGACTCAGGAGCAGCTGCAGCAGCAGCAGCGCGAGGCGTTCCCCAACCCCAGCGTCTACAACCCAGCAGATTACAAGGCAGCATCACCTGCAGTGCCACAGCATACACCGGGGTTAGCTGGTTACCCACAACGGCAACAGCCATCGAGTGCACCTCCAGCAGCCCCAACGGGGTACCAGCCAAACATGGCAGCCACCACACCGGCCGCATTCAAACCTAAGGCAGTCGTTGGAGCTTGGAACGATCCTCCATTAGTCAAACCAAAGGTAAAAATATTTAGTTTTAAAGAGAAATTGCTTGATTTTCATAGCCAGCATGTGAGATCTTCTTGTTTCCAAGGGAATTCCACTTGTTATCAGCTACACTGAATGATTCATTTTTCGGCCAATGCTAAACTAACAAACAGACTGGACAAAACTGCCCCAGATGCAATGTCTCCTCACTGTTAAGTCTGAGTCCAAGCCCCCCCGAGTCATTTTGGTCTAGTCCAAGTCTGGTTCGTGAGTCGCAGTCAATTCCGAGTCACGGTTCACTTAAATTTAAAAACATCTTTCGGGGAAACAAATCTTGCTGGGCTACCTAAGAGCCAAGTTTGACTAGCCCGTGATGGGATCGAAGTTGCATTCTTCCATGATTATTTAAATTTTTGGCAGGGCGGTCAATTACTTTGGCAGGGCGGCCTGAAATTTTAGGAGGGCAGAATCTCAAAATTCACGTGTGGAGAACACTGTGTTTCACCTTGGGCTAGTGACTAAATCAAGTTTTTTTGTCTGTAATCTTGTATTTCTAAATTGTTTTCTTTCGGCAGGAACAGAAAAGTTACGTTGCCCCTGAACCCATCATGGCACCCTTTGTGGGATCGATGCAGGAAACTCCACCCGAATCGCCTTCAGCGGTACCCGGTAACCCTGGGGTGTACAACCCAGCCCAGGTCCCCTCCCAGCAGGTATATGCTAACAGCATGTATAACCAGCCCATGGGCAACCCACTTCCATCCGCACAAAATGCTCCTTTCACAAAGGTAATCTAATCTCTAACATCATGGGGCAATTTGTTATCTTTTAACACTAATCATGGTGTAGGTGCAACAAGGTCTTAACTAAATTCTGAAACTGAATTGTATCTCGCCTGAAAACAACTCTTTGCAACAACGTTGTATCTTGGCGTCCATTGACTTTGTGTTTACATCCGGGTTACTTCAAGCAAAATACGGCCTTTTGACATTTTAAAACTCGCGTTTCACTAAAGCACTGATTTTAGAGTAACAACCTTGTGGCTCCAACATGACAATAAAAACCTTAGCTACGTGTTATCCCAAAAATATTTATGTTAAAATAAATGTACAAAATTTTACTACCCAAATCGACAAGCTATGTACAATTTCTGAACTAAACGATGCTGTTTGAGTTTCACTCACCTCCTGTTACCAATTGGAATCTTTTGCCGCCCATTCTCAGAAATCTACTGATGTAATCAAATAACTTCCAGTAAGGGCTCGAAAAATATTGGTAGCGACATAAATTATAGAAGCAGTAAGCTTTACTTTTGAAAAAAATGAACCCTCCTACTGTTTGATTCATTATCATCCACAAAATGTGGTATTGATTGAGGGAATAAAAGAGTGGCGACGAGATCTTAAACAGCCGTTTCAATCCAGCAGAAGGAATTTAAATGGCCGTTTAAGACTGAGTCACCATTCTTTTATTCCCCTACATAAATACCTTTCCGTTAAAAACGTCCAAAAACCTTTAAAAGTTGGGCCGTGAAATAAACAATGGTAGCGGCTGTCCGATCTCTCGTAATCCTCGTTTGTACAACAAAAGGGATAAGGTCAACTCAAGGATTACACAATAACCCCAGAAAAAAGGGAGATTCTGAGTGGAATTTTAGTACCTTCTATCCCTCCTTGTATGGGGGAGACACTGTGACCTGTGCACGTTACACAATGGATGTCCGAGGGCGTAAATTATTCGTCAACTGGTCAATCGACCAAACCAAAAGAGGACATTCCGAAACTGTTCAGAAATGTATATAAATGTCCACCGTATCTCATTTTGGAAAATTATTTGCGTAAATTTTTGCGTTTTGCGTCAAGTGATTAATTATGCAATCCTCCCTTATTTAACCCTCACTTTGCTAATCTTTGATGGTCTCTGTGTACCCTAACTGTAACAAACACTAATATTCATTCGGGGCCTGACTGTTGTCATCCTTTGGTTCAATTCTGAAGCTTACAAAATGGTTGCACAAGAGAAGGAAGAAGATTGTACATCGTTCTTTCTTGAATACGGGCGAGTTACGAACTGAAGAGGCCATTATCCCCCAAATACTAATAAACTAGTTTGTATAGTGGGCATTTTACATTAACGTCTCGATGCGCTTTACATTAGTACCCTGGTCATTGGGCCAATAACATTCCTGGAATCTTTCTCAGCTCCCTGGGGAGTATACAGCCCTGAGCTGCCGTGGCGCTACAAAGGCTCTTTTAAACACAATATCAACCTCTACCCTCACAGGTACCCATTTCAACCCCTTGGTGAAAGAGAAGCAATTATAGTATATAAAGCATCTTGCGCAAGGACACAAGCGTCATGACCGGGATTTGAACCCACTACCTGATGACTGAACCACCAGAACTTGAATCAGATGTACTAGACCGCTCAGCCTACAACCCAAAAAGGGTTAAATAAAATTAAAATAACACTGGCAATTCAGTGACACACAGGAATTTGTTGACCTTTAAATGGCTCTACATGAGCATAAAACAACAATCACCAGCCTTTCACCAAGATAATACTGTATTATGCCATAAAGACAGAATAATGTGACCTAGCTGCTTAGCTACGATCTAGACTTGGGTGTTTGGTTTGGTTTTTATAACACACTAAACCCCTAGGGTTAAATACGTGTACCAGGTACTAGGATCCTTCCTCACTCTATAACAAAATAACACCCAAACTGTTTGACTCTGTTTATGGTGCTATGCTTGATCCCATGTAACTCTTACAAAACCTGTGTAAACTCAACACCCAAACTGTTGGACTCTGATTATGGTGGTATGCCTAATCCCATGTAACTCTTACAAAACCTGTGTAAACTCAACACCCAAACTGTTTGACTCTGTTTATGGTGGTACGCCTGATTCCCGTGTAAATCTTACACGACCTGTGTAAACTCAACACCCAAACTGTTTGACTCTGTTTATGGTGGTATGCCTGATCCCATGTAACTCTCACAAAACCCGTGTAAACTCAACACCCAAACTGCTTGACTCTGTTTATGGTGGTATGCCTGATCCCATGTAACTCTCACAAAACCTGTGTAAACTCAACACCCAAACTGTTGAACTCTGATTATGGTGGTATGCTTGATCCCATGTAACTCTCACAAAACCTGTGTAAACTCAACACCCAAACTGTTGGACTCTGATTATGGTGATTTGCCTGATCCCATGTAATTCTTACAAAACCTTTGTAAACTCAACACCCAAACTGTTGGACTCTGATTATGCTGGTATGCCTAATCCCATGTAACTCTTACACGACCTGTGTTAACTCAACAGCCAAACTGTTAGACTCTGTTTATGGTGGTATGCCTGATTCCTGTGTAACAAAAACCTGTGTAACCTAGGTCCAATGTGTTGTGTAATGCACAAACGAACCCAGTATACTTATCTTTAAGAGAACAACTGTACAGTAATTTCTAAATTAATTTGCTGTGATATATTTTTTTAATGGAAATTTTTTCCTTGCCTCCCTGTTCAACTATGTAGAAGATTTGTCATAACTCCCAAAAATATACATACACAGTCGACACTAGTTATAAAGAGCACTGTTATCAAGAGGTTCTGCTTATAAAGAGTACATTCTGAAGTCCTGAATCTCATTTCTGCTTTGTGTTTCTTTGTTTCGCTGTCCTCTTATAGGAAGGCTCCTGTTATAAAGAGGTATTTTGGCCAGTCCTAGTGATCTTGTTATAACGAGAATTGACTGTATCTTTTTGTTTACTTAATTTTGTTTATGTTTCTTCCTTAGGCTCCAGAGCCAGAGACGCTCAAAGCACCCATTCCTGCCGAGCACCAGTATTTGGTTGAGACGTACGATGCCCTCGCTAAAAGATGTAAAGAAGCGGCTGGTAGTAATCCGGTATGTATGAGGCCATTTGTTATCATTCGATTCCCTCAGGCCACTCTATCAACTAAAATAAGAACCAAGGTAGCAGGTCTGTTATTAGTATGAAACCAAGGGTTCCTTGAAAATTGGGTGGTCGAGTTGGCGTAGTGGTATCTTTCATCGCCTTCCACCTCTAGGACCCCGGTTCAAATCCCACCGGGGGCACTATGTGGATTGGGTTTTCAGTCCCTACCTGATAAAGTGGGTTTTCCCTCAAATAATTTTCTTGGGTTTTCCTCTCACAACTAAAACTGAAACTTCCTTGTCTTCTCTCCATTGGGTTCTTGGCAAGTACAGTGATTAAGTTTGCTTTCTTGGGATTCCTTGGCTTCACAACCAGAATTAATAAATGAAAAATGAAATTATTACATGAAGTAAAGATGAAAACTAATTTTCAGTTTCTCTTTATTGCAGCAATTGAAGCGAAAGCTGGAAGATGTCATTAAGAAGTTGGGAATTCTCTACGACAAACTGCGAGAGGGAACGGTGAGTTTAGTTACAAACTTAATAATAATAGTCGTATATAACATGCAGTTCTTATATACTACTGGAGTTTTAACAATTAAAAGTGCCCTGCACGCTGCCATGACGGTAATGGGGTTGAATTCTTGGCCTGTTTATCGGCCGGTGTCCAGCAGGCATTCGTCCTATTTCCTGCCTATGTGTGATAAACTGTGTGTAAATTTGTAACCTTCTGTTGGCCCGGTGCCCGCCAGCCCGGTGTGTGCGATGCCCTGCCGTTTATCGGCCTGGCATCAAATGATTTATTGGCCATCAGTTTGCGATGCGAAACGCCGCACCAGGTTTTAAGTCCAAGTTAAAAGTATGCCCGCTTGATTCCCTAAAATGACCCGGCAGCCGCAAGGAGTCCCGTGGGGCCCTGGCCGAAAACGCCTAGAAATCCGTCGCAAACTACTCGCAAACCCATCGCAAGCTAATTGTGACTGGGGTATAAATCATCTGTTTTCTGGTTTGTAAAAGTGTTGCGCATAATTTACAAATTTATTTTTGTTAGGATTTGTTCAAGTTTTGGTTGTGTTTTTTTAATTTCCCAGTTATCACCAATGATCCTAAGTGGACTTCATGAAATTGCTCAGGGTATCTTAACCTATGACTACCAGACCGGACTCTCAGTTCACAAACGTCTTGTCTCAAGCGTCTACTTCTCCGAGATCAGCACCTTCATGCCAGGTCTTAAAGTCCTCCTTCAGGTTGCTGTTCAACTTAGAGTATGATGAATCCCTACTGCCTGATTGGTTTATTTGTACCATGTGACTGATTCCGATTGGTTCAAGCATACCTTGTAATGCATATCACTTGGGAACTTCAATCGATAGATGAAACTGATTGGTTACAGAGGATCATGTGATCTTTTCTGATTGGTTTATGATATCACGTGACAACTTTATTGAATACGTAGTCTGCATTGGTTGCTTTTGACCATGTGATCCAATCTTAAAGGTATAATTGGTCAGTATAAGGTAAGCTTATTGTAACGTTCCCGTTAAGAGCCAAATATTTTTTAACATAACTATCTTGTAGTATTTTTGGTGTCAAACTTGTACGTTCTCCGTTGCAATTCTTCCATTCTAGATGTCTTAGCTTTTTTTAATGAAAAAAATTGAAACAAGCTTTGAAAAACATAACATGGTTCTTTTTACTCCAATACACCCCACACCCATCAAATTCCAACGTCTTGTTTGATTCTGTTTGACTGAGGACGGCACCAGTAAACTGATCATGCACTTCATGGGATCAGGCATACCACCAGTCCAACAGTTTGGGTGTTGAGTTACCGTATGATGTTGGATTTTGTAAGAGTGGAAAGATCCTTGTAAATCCCTCACGGACGTTGGGGTTAAAAGTGTGAAAACTACTTGTGAGAACTTATCTCAAAGGTCCCGAAGGTTAAATAATGAACACTTTGAGATCATAAAAAGAGTTTCTCTGGTAGGTATATCAGATCTTGTTCTGTAAACAAATTAAGGGCAGATATTTCCTCCAAGTAAAGAAATAGTACCAGTGAAGTTCAGTAACAATTTGCCAAAGGTGCTGAAAGCAGAAATGTTAAACAATTAAATAAAGAAACAAATTGCAAATAAACTTCTAATCACTGTTAATTGTAAACAAAAAACTAAATGAATTGATTTGAAGTTTGTTATTAGAATTTGTCAGTATAATAAATATTTATAAAGTACACAGCATTTTTGGTTGAAATCGGTTGCTCGATTGCACTCCATGGAAATGCTAGATGTGAATTAGGGAATAGAAGATAAAGTCAAAGTTGTTTATGCAAAAGAAAAGAAAGTTGGTGTATTTTTTAAACATTCAGGTCTGTGTTTTGGGTGAATTATTATTTTATTTTTTCATTTTTAAGTGGTACACCTCCTCATGAATGTTCAGTGTCTAAATTCTTTATTTTTAAGGCGTTCTCGTGACTTTGAAAGATTTTCTGTTTATTTAATGATCAGTAAACCGGTTCAACTTTATTCAGAACAAAATTTCACCTTTGAATAATAAAGAGAATTTAAACAACTTTTTAGTGGGACTTTATCAGAATTCAGTGAATCTTGTAGATGGTTAAGACCACCACATTGTCCATCATTGGAAACGTGCAAGCATAGAATAGGGTCCAACATTTTTATTGTTTAAATAACCGTCTGTTTTACTTGCCTTTAAATTTGGATGGAATGTTGTTGTTGCCTTTTGTTTATGTCTCACTCATGTGTAACCTTTTTAACAATTCAAATTTCCGAAGAAAAAATGAGACCATAAAAGCTGACTTTGTGAAAACCTACAGTCAAGTTCTTACCCAAGTCGATGTTCATTTACAGGCATCTTACATGTTTGGTAATGACTCTGATAATGAATATCAAAAAAACTTACTTGGTAAAAAGTACAGCATTGGAAAGTATAATGCTACGGTTATGGAAAAATATATCACTTTTTCTTCCCTAAAACATTTGAATTTGAGAGTAACGCTTCTCAAAGTGTGTATTCCAATGCAGATTATTCTTCCTGCGTGGACCTAACCACTACAAATTTTCACAGGTTAGTTTTATGGTACATATCTACAACTTTATAGGTTTGAAACAAACATTAGGCTCCAATTATCAAACGTGTACGATGCCTTTAACCCCCCCCCCCTCTTCTAAACTGGCACATTTATACTTGAATTTCAAAGAAACTGGGGGTAAAAACTTATAATTATTGGTTTCATGTTCTTAATGTTTGTCAATAACTGTATGTTTTTAATGGTGAATTAAATAAGAACTTGCATTTGAAGTGTTTACTTTTCGAACTATGTCATACACCAATGCATTCTAGTTGTCTTATATATGCATACATGTACGATCGAATGGGACACAAAAACCTTCTTTGGTTTTTTGTCCGGCGTCATAAAATGTAAATATGTGTACAAAAAGCATAGAATAAAACAAAAGCCAAATTTATCTGTGGTATCCGTAGAAACAAACTAAAGATATTCCTAAGAATGATTGTAATGAAATTGTGGACATTAAAAGCAGTTTGTTTTTTATGATATACTGCTTTGTCAGACAAAAGATTTTATTAACTGTGAAGGTTGCTAATGATAATAAAAAATAAATCCTTGTAAATGATTTTTAATTTGAGAGCTTACTCAATATAAATTACCCTTGATTTTGAGGCTGTTATACGACATCCAATCTGCCCAGTGTTTACTCCCCACCTCAACCGGCTAGCGAAACGCCTGCAATCGGGGACCTCCTATTGTCCCTCTTTTGTTTGTACTTAAACTTTTTGGCAACAGCTCCCATTGGTTTTGTACACACTTTCCAACTGGTACCTCTACCGAACCGAGGACCCTGTTCTCTTTTGTTATAGGTTCCCAGTTGAATGTTTATACAAACTCAAACTACACATAATTGTCCAGCTTTTTATCAAATTTGGGTCAAAATTGAAGAAAAAAACCCCACCCAAAACAAGGGGTAAGTCCAGCATTTTTTTTGAATTTTTGTCAAAAATTTAAAATTTCACAAGAGGCAAGTCTAGCATTTGAATCGAATTTCGGTCAAAAATTGAAAAAATCAGAAGGGGTATGTCCCGCATTTTTTAATCAAATTTAGGCCTACATCAAAATTTGGAGAGGATAACAAGGGGTTAGTCCAACATTATGATCAAATTTGGGGTAAAAATTAAAAAAATCACAAGGGGTAAGTTCAGCATTTTTATCTAATTTCGGTCAAAATTGAGAAAAGATCACTAAAAATTAGAAGGGGTTTAGTCCACCATTTTTATCAAATTTTGGTTAAAAATTGAAAAAATCACAAGGGGTAAGTTCAGCATTTTTTATCGAATTTCGGCAACAAATTTGAAAAATCACAAGGGGTTAGTCCAGCATTGTTATCGAATTTCGGTCAAAAATTAAAAAAAATCGCAAGGGGTAAGTCAAGCATTTTTATCAAATTTCAGTCAAAAATTTTAAAAACGGGTTTTTTTAATGGATGGAATTTGTCAATGATTGAAGGCTCTTGTGTTTTATTAAATTTCAGCAATATTGACCAAAATGCAAGGCTTACCCCTGGTGTTTTAAACCAATTTCAGCCCATTTTTGAGCAAAATGCAACGCTCACCCCTTGTGATTTTATCAAATTTTTGCCTATTTTTAACCAAAATGCAAGGCTTACCCCTGGTGTTTTTAACCAATTTCAGCAAATTTTTGACCGAAATGCAAGGCTTACTTAACCCTTGTGATTTTACCCAATTTCATCTCATTTTAGACCAAAATGTAAGAATTGCCCCTTGTGTTTTTAACCAATTTAAGCCCATATTTTGACCAAATTGCAAGGCTAACCACTTGTCACAGATTTTATCAACTTCTTATTCTTCAGCGTGAGCCGCGTTTGAGCTTTCAGAATCAGCAAGTTTAGATCCCGGCAACAAACTATACAAGGTTTTACCAGAATCATCAACCTTAATATGAAAACAATGAGTGACGTCTGTCTGTCTGTCGTGTCTCTTTCTGTCATTCATTTGAAAAGACTAGCGGCCAACGTGTTCTTTTGGCAACATCGTCAAACATGAGTCACACACTATTTATGAATACCGCCCTCATCCTGCATAGCTATGACAATTTCGGTGTCTCTTTCACCTGACTGCTGGTACCCGAAGCATTTTGAAACAAGCGGCTGAAGGGTCACCAGCGAATAACAATAATTATTATCAATGACCTTCCAAGTTAGTAACGTTCGGTAGAAAAGTGCCACAGTTTATCCCGTTATTTTCTCCTTCTTGAGTACCGGCTCCGAAAATTGTATCGAAGGTAAGGGCAACTTGGATTCAAAAGGTTGTTTTTGTACAAGATTTGTGTGGGAAATTGAGTTATAAACTGATTACATCACACATCCAAATTGTTTTGTTTCTAAAGTATTTTTATAGAAAGATAGATGCATTGTACGTCACTGTCAGATCAGGTGCATGTTGCAAGGCAAATTTGTATGTATGTAGACCGGTTAGACTCCTCCGTCCCAACTTAAGAATCGTCCAAACTATAGTTGGGATCAGTCCCAACTGGAGTGTTTCAGTTGGGACGGCCCAACTATAGCTAGGATAGCCCTACTAGACCTGGTAACTGGGGCGTTGTACCATGACGTTTTGTTTTGTGTGTAGCCTACTCCTTTTTCGAAATTTTGACATTCATGATCATCGGTCGTACTGTGGTAACTAGCGCCCCAGCGTATCAAACTATTTTCCATGAGATCTTCAATTTAGACGGGTGCCTTGCCTCAACCGTGATAACAGGGCGGTTGAGGCAGGACACCGGTCTAAAATTGGACAGGCTGACATAGGTGTGTAAAGATCCGCATCGATCGCGGCCGCTATTTTCCGCCAGATTTGTGTTCCGCATCTACTGCGCGCGCTGGGCACACCCCTTAAATTCGCATTCTGATTGGCTGTCGGCGATGATGACGTCATGGAAAATCGATGATGACATAAAGAGAATCCCCTCTTTATCCGCCATGTTTTTTTTCTCGAATTGGCGAATGTTTTTACCTTCACTGGAGAAGTTGAAAAAATACAAGTTTTGGCGGCACTAATATCACTCTATTACTGAACCATACGTTATTAAAAGGTAAACCTACATATTAATAAGGTTTATCGCGATTCAGAACCGTAATGCATCATGGGAAGGCATAGGGGGCAAATGCATACCGCGGTACACGATGTTTGCACGCATGGCCTAGGCCCTGCGCAAACTAAAAAAGTAAACAAGCTTATGAATTGAACGTCGCAACACTTTTATAAACAACACAGTCGGTCGTCGTGCGCCCAGGCTACCGCTTTCCCGGGTTGCCCCCTTTTACTACACCCGACATGCTTGGCAAAACAGCGCCCTCTCTTGGTATTTTGTTAATCGCGATAAACCTTATTGTTATTTTGTCTTTAATATCTGAAAGTTTTTTCATTTTTTATGGTTGCGAAAATGACGTACCCGGTGGCGAAAATGACTGACACGGTCGCGGCCGCCGGGGTCGCGCGACTGGGTCGGGGGCAATTGGCATGAACGCGAGCTGAAAAAGTCGCGTTTTCGGTCAGAAAATTCCAATCAATTACCTGTTAGATAAATGACGCTAATTAACAAGCTTCAAATGCTTGTAATTTCTTTATCAATTAAGATTTCTCAATAATTTTGGTATCACTGTGTAGGATTTTTCAAGCTCTTTCCAGTGGTACTAATTGCATTGGTGTTGGTTCACTTTGAATTTTAGACAGGTGCTCTGCCTCAACCGTGACGACTATGCGGTTTGAGGTAGGGCACCCGTCGATTAGACGGGTGCCTTGCCTCAACCCGTCACGGTTGAGGCAGAGCACCTGTCTAAAATCCAACCGAGAGTTGGATGAAGATCCCTCATAAAGAATACTCCAATACGCTTGGGCACTAGTACGACTGATGATGTCAAAATTTTGAAAAAGGAGTACAGCGCCGCAGTGAATAGCTCCATAACATAAATCATGATAAATAGTGCCATTATGTTGGACTCCCTCCGCTCAGTGCTTCTTGTAATCTTGGTTGGCCCTTTCTTTCTTCGCCCAAACTGCCCAACCCCAATCAATATGCCATGGGCTAGTAAAAGAAGTAAAGGTAACTTCTTTAGACTAATTACTTTAACCCTAACTCCCAACCGACCTTTGTTAAAAACTTTCCCCAATCCATCAAATTCCAACATGAATAGTGCTACTGCTAATTCACTGGACCTAACCCATCAAACTCCAACAGTGCAGTTGTAATAACAGTACCTAGTCCAACTGTTGGATATTGGTGGAGTGTGTATCCTTGGTCCTGTTCAAAGTATGAAGAGGGGGGTTTGGCATAACCCAACCCAGCAAAATCCAACAACTGTTACTGCACCATGGTTGAATGGTTGGGTCTGCCATTGTAAGAAACAATGGGATCAACAATGCACCACATACATACAATAACAGGCATGAGAATCTTCCGGATTTTTCCGGATTTCCGGATTTTTCACTTCAAAATATGTGGTCTCCGAGTTCAATGTGAATTTGATATAAAATTTGGGGGGTAGGGTGTTGGGGGAATGCATTTATATTTCGCTAATCTCTCGTCTTTAAATCAGAAATTGTAAATTTACCTTTGTAAAATCATACCGCGGATCGACACTCCGTTCGTGAAAAACGGCAGGTAAACAATTGCCGCCCTTCTTCCATGTGCATCGCGTATGCAGCGAGATCAATAGATATGTGTAGACTTCTTTCATTCCTCGCTTCAATCACGGTGCGGTTTATTCATTGTTTGACCGTAATAAGTTTACTGCTGCAGCAAAGAAACATGTGTGGAGACTTTGGGAAGTCTACTGACAACAATGCGCGGTGTATGGATGCGCGCGCATTGTTAGACTTTTTTACGCACGTGTGTGAGAATCGTCGACGTCTGCAAAACCGTTAAGTCTCACATTTTTTGTGAGCTTTTTGAGATAAGATACGTCTAGCATTTTTTTATGATTTCATTATTGTTTTTTGAGTATTTTCCGGCTACTAACTCGACCCATGGAGGTAGGATATGCATGGTTCAACCACTGAGTGCGGCGCCGACGCTTGGTGACGTTGCCCAATTTCCGGACATTGCCCAAAATCCGGACATGCATTTTTAGCGTTGGATTTTTTCGGGATTTTTTTCCGGATTTTTCATCATCGCCCATTCTCATGCCTGCATTAACATCACATGCCTTTATCAATTGTTTATTCCTCCTCCTTGCGCTTACAACAAAGGGATCAACAATGCACCACATGTACATCATATGCCTTTGTCAGTTGTTTATTCCTCCTCCTTGCAATTCACCATACCCAATCCAACAAAGTCCAACAGAGAACTGCAAGTCTACAGTACCCATTCCATCGCATTCCATCACTTTATCTATAGTACACAGTACCCAACCCATCATATCCCAACAAAACAAACTGTTGGAGTTTGAGGGGATAAGGACTGTTAGGGTTAAGGAACATTACAGAATTGGTTTTTGCTAACAAAACAGTTAAGCACTTTATATAATCCACCATATACACTGTACATAAACCGACAAACCTGTAGAAGTTTGAGAACGATCGGCCATCTGGGTCACGAGAAAATAGTGAAAAACCGATTACACATTTGCATGTGTTATCAATGCATGAATAAAACGCTCATGAGCGATAAACTCCAATCGGAAATTAGTTTTATTTATTTCTCATCAAATATGGCATTTCAGACAGAAATATTTCTAGGGATGTTTTCTACTATCATCATCATTAGACCGTGTAAGTTTTATGTAAATCTGTGATCTTAAAGAAAATTTTAATTACCAGTTCTGTAATGTTCCTTTAAGTAGCTTCAGAAGGTGAGATAATTTTTCTATTTTGGATCTAGTTATTTTTGATCATCAGGTTTCTCGATTGACTTGATACGTGATAATAATTCAGTAATTATCAGGGGAAAAAATTGACAAAAATCCATTCAAACATTACTCCATCCTGATCTATCACCCACCGACATCACCTGCCATCAGCAGCACTGACCAAATTTCAGAGACTGGGTACGCTAAGTGGTCCCCTGCACATAGACAGTGATCCCTGGTATCCCAGCTACAGTTGGGCCGTCCCAACTGTAACACTTATGTTGAGACTGGTCCCAACTATAGTTGGGGTGATTCTAAAGTTGGGATGGAACACAAATAGCGCGCGTGATGGAGTCCAGAAAGGTACACTATCATTGCAAAAAATGTATAACAAAATACTTTCATATTTAATACCTGATGGAGGAAGCTGAAGCATCGTTCACATATATGTCCGGATATATGCTGTTGCAATTAGGGTACCACTGTAGGGTACATTTAAAATGTTGAGAGAAAAACCCCAGAAATATTTGCAAAATCTTTACCGGATGTTTTCGTCTTAACCCTCTGGTCTTTTACTGTTGGGAGGATAGAGTGTTACAATTATCGCAACTATTTGGAAGTACAAATCTACATTCATTGAGGGTGAAATTGTCTTTTGTGTGGACTTATTTTATGCATTAGTCATTATTCTGTGCCAGTGCGCTATGCAGGATGCCAAGTACGCCTTGGTCAAAGTATACAAATGTTTTCTGTAAGTTACTCCAAGATTTTAAAGTCACTGTATTTTGTAAACTCTTTACACTGATTTAATGAGTTGAATTCAAGACAACTTATTATAAATGTTTCATTTTTCAGATGCCGAATATAAAACTATCGAGCTCAGACGGTGAGATCTTTGAGTTGGATGTGGAAATTGCCAAACAGTCTGTTACAATCAAGACGATGTTAGAAGGTTTGTCTTTTTTGTGGCATTTTAAGACATCTCGTTGCATTTTTCATAAGATTAATAAACCGTTGCCAAAAATACAGAACCTGGGCAGTGTCTGAATTCATGGCTTTGCCAGGACAGGCCAGAAATTAAATGGAGGCCATGGCCTCTGTTGCCCCATGTCTTGGCCTTAGACTTAAAAACTTTCCAATGGAATCGCCCTTTTCAAAATGAAAATGGCCTTGCCTTCTCAAAGATGAAACTCCAGGCCTGGCCAGATCGTTCATAATGCATGTTCTTTGATATCATAGTTTCAGCTAACGGACATAGTCGTAGCCAAAGCCACTTGGTTCGTATACATCCTTAGACTGGCTTCGATCCCTCTTTCTGAACCTGCCTAACTCTTCGCATCATTTTCCAGCATACTGACCAACCATTTGACTTGTTTGAACTCATTCAACTGAATAGGTTCTGTGTGGCGCAACAACTCTGCACAAGCTAAATGTATAATGCGTACTGTGTAGAGTGTTCACCACATCATGCATGTCTTATCATAGTGCAGGCTGGCATAGTTTATCAATCATTCATAAATACCTGGAACAGTTCATCCACTCAAGGTGAGGTGTGTTTAAACATGCTCTGAGGAAATTGAGTCAGAAGCGGGTGCTATCAGGTGATTGCACAGAGCGCACAAATTTCACAGCGTGATTTAAGTTGGTAGGTTGCATATGTGGCTCGCGCAAGTTCAGAACTTGCGTGTGATAGTTTGAAAATTAAGTGCACAAGTTCTAAACTTTAGCGAGGCGCTACCTTGCACTCAACTTGGATAGAATTTATAGTTCAATGTAGAGTTGAGGTGAGCTGAGGCTAAAGTGTCAGATTTTTTCTCAACTTTCAAAGGTTTTTGAATGGTTTTGACAGAAAGGTATTTATGAATGGGAATAAAAGAGTGGTGACTAAGTCTTAAACAGCAGTTTAAAACCTTGGAGGGTCGTTGCCATGCGATAAAGGACCTCGCCCTGGTTTATTATCACAAATGCTCAGAAAAAATTAATACAGACAAAATTTAAGAAATTCCAGCTTAGTGGTTAAACAGCCTGTATTGCATATTTGTTCTTCCTTGACAGATCTTGGAGTGGATGAAGACGACGACGAACCCATCCCTCTCCCTAACGTCAACTCTGCAATCTTGAGGAAAGTGATTAAGTGGTGTACATACCACAAGGATGATCCCCCACCACCAGAGGATGATGAGAATAGAGAGAAGAGAACAGATGATTTGTGCGGATATGACTTAGATTTCCTAAAGGTGGACCAAGGGACACTCTTTGAGCTGATTTTGGTGAGACCAAGAAACAAATCAATAGGCCTAGCCATTTTTTTTCTTCTTTTTCTTTTCAGGCAGGCTAGATCTTTTTCTTTAAACCTAGGTGTATTTTCCATCAGTTCTGTCTACTGCCTGCACACAAGAAGCCCTAAAACTCCCACGAAATTAACTCTTTCAGTGCCCGCGTTTTTTCGTGTTTTCAAAATTCTGTAAAAATGTCTTTGCTTTTTACTTCGAAGTACTTTGATTATGGAAAAAGATATCAGTTTTT
Source organism: Plazaster borealis (assembly GCA_021014325.1). Classification (NCBI taxonomy): domain Eukaryota; kingdom Metazoa; phylum Echinodermata; class Asteroidea; order Forcipulatida; family Labidiasteridae; genus Plazaster; species Plazaster borealis. The sequence continues at coordinate 16,297,914 of CM037468.1, read as the reverse complement.
ATCCCCCAAAATTTGAATCTGAGAAGTGTTACTGCAGTAACAGTTCTCAGATAGTGTATTCCAATTTCCGATTATTCTTCCTGCGTGGACATACCCACTCCAGATTTTTGGCAATATCTCAAAAACGCTACCACCTTTTAAAATGAAATTTTCACAGGTTAGTTTTATGGTATATATCTACAACTATATAGGATTGAAACAGACAGTGGGTTCCAATTACCAAATGAATATAATCCCTTTAAAAGTTGAGATTTCTTTATGACTTTATCTACAGGCCGCAAATTATCTGGATATTAAGGGTCTTCTGGACGCTACATGTAAGACGGTGGCTAATATGATTAAAGGCAAGACTCCTGAAGAGATTAGGAAAACTTTCAATATTAAGAATGACTTCAGCCCGGCAGAGGAAGAGCAGGTTCGTCAAAAACATTCCATGTAACCCCTAATCTAGGTCTCATCTAGAATTTATAAATATGGGTGTTGTAAGTTGAAAACGGCATGTTGATTATTCTCAAGACTTATGCAAGTAAAGATTTGAAGCTTTGCATGGTGTAGGAAGTAAGAACTGAGAGGGTTTACGTGGCCAAGCGCACCGTTGCAAGCTCTGATGTTTCTGATCAGTAGAGAGTGGGTTCGAGTCCCAATCTTGACACTTAAGCAAGACACTATTAATGCTTTGTCTTTCTGATGGTCTTGTTTATTTTTAAATGCACGTAAACGAACCCAGTGACACCGGCATGTGAAATTTCTGCTTCTACATAATTACTTAAATTGTTTACCTCAGTAGCAAAGTTTCCCCTTTGGGCGTCCTATGCAATTTTTAATACAAATAATGATGAAAGAATGCTCCGTCAGTAAAATTCTTGTTTGTGTTTGTGTCGTACAGGTCAGGAAGGAAAACAGCTGGTGTGAAGAAAAGTAGACCCCCTCGTTTAACTAATACAGAAGCTCCGCCCACAAGAAGTCTGAAGAAACGTGTTTGTCAGCCTCACCTCCAACCTTCCATTTCATGTGACTTCACTTGATGGATTTCAAAGGCAGATGTAGGCTAGCTGATCTTCTGAAGTTAGTAGCCTTCAGTGTAGACTTATACATGCCATTTTGTTTTTTTGTCCCTTACATTAACTATACGTGTTGAAATCAAGGTTGTTGGAGAAATAGACTGGTGCTGTATTGTGCGTTGATTGTCTGCACTTTGATTGAAATGGTATACAGTGAACCAAACAAACATGGCGGCCAGCTCCATTTGAAATGCTAGTGGTGTTCAACCTTTTTCTGTTGCTTTGCCAAAATAGTATATTTATTTTTTGTCAACGAACAATTTGAAAGAGAAGTGTGGTCCAAGGTTCTTAAAATGTTTTTTTTTTTCTTTTTTCAAAACGATATTGATGTACAAAGTTCAGAGTTATTTCCCATTTGGGGCCAGATTCAGTTCTAAGAATATGTCGAAGTCTCTTTGTCTTTGTGTATATTTCGACTCAATGGGACTATACTTTATGAAAAAAGGTTACATGCAGTGTGTAATGTCTCCTTCACTGAAACAGCTGGAGTGTTCCATTTAGAATACTAGTTGTACACCTTAGAGTTACTCTGCATAGGAAGCACCACTGTACGTTAAAGGTAGGATAATGACCCTGAACATTTTGTGTGTAACTTCTATCCGAAAGCATACTTGTTATATAGATGGTAATGGCAGTAAGCATTTTAGAAAAAAATATTTCGTCTGAAATGCTCCCATTGATTGGAAATCAATAAAAGTATATCTCCAAAACTTACCTCAAGGCGAGTTTTGGAGATACAGGCGTGGAATTACACGGTTGCCCCTTCAAAAGTTTCCTATAGACTTTCCAATGAAAGTGCCCTTTGCAAAATGGAAACGGCCATGCCCTCTCAAAGATGAAATTCCAGGCCTGGGAATTAAAATTTATGACCCTACCTTTTTTTGTATAACCCTACATTTGAAGTTTTTGGGGCCACCACTTCAACAAATAAATTATTATGTTTTTTTTATAAAAATGTTGTTCATAAAATTTGTGGCAAAGTTATGGAGAGTTGATGTTTGGTATTGAAGACACTCAATTTTTTGTTTTATTAAAGAAAGAGGAAAGACATTTTTGCGGTGTTCAACGAAACAAATAATCTTTTCCCTGAACTGTGAAATTCTAAGTCAAAATTATCACTGTGATTGAAACAAATTCAGAAAATGTATGCCACAGTTGTGTTTTCTGTTAACTGACCCAACCTAGAAAATCACACGGAACTTTTGTCTTTTTATTTGAAAATAATATTTAAAACAAATAAAAGCTTGTGGTGCCGATCTGGAGCCAAATTTTGGTGTACATCTTCCTGTATTTATTTTTTCAGTGCAAAAGGAACTTGCATTTATTTTGTTTTGCCTTATTGTTATTATTGTTATAATTTGTTTGTCACCATTCACATAGAAAAAAAAAATAAACGGAAAAGTGCGAAACATCAGAAAACTTAAAGGAACGTTACAGAACTGGTAATTAAATTTTTCTTTAAGAGCACAGAATTACATAAAACTTACACGGTCTAATGATGATGATAGTAGAAAACATCCCTAGAAATATTTCTGTCTGAAATGCCATATTTGATGAGAAGTAAATAAAACTAATTTCCGATTGGAGTTTATCGCTCATGAGCGTTTTATTCATGCATTGTATAACACATGCAAATGTGTAATCGGTTTTTTACTATTTTCTCGTGACCCAGATGGCCGATCGATCTCAAACTTCTACAGGTTTGTCAGTTTATGTATATGGTTGATTTTATAAAGTGCTTACACTGCCAGCAACTGTTTTGTTTGCAAAAACCAATTCTGTAATGTTCCTTCAAGTAACATACATACAATGACCTAGCAACCTAGGCTCATTTTCATAGAAAATAGTGGTTAAACAGGGTCCTACTACTTGCCGTCAACTCGCCGTCAACTCACTTGTGCCGTCAACTCGCCGTCAACTCCTCCAATATACATCTAAAATCCACAGAAGAAGCATAGAACTGTAAAGTATTAGCTAAAAGAGAATTCTCATAAGTTTTAGGTTACATTTCGGAATAAAAATTTAGTTTTTTTCCTGTAAATAAATTATCTCGCTTGCACAACATGGCAACTGAGGGCGCTTTTCCTGCATATGGATTAGTCTTGGCCCAAGATGTCAATGATTGGTACTATTTATTTATCAACACAAAATCGTTTTTGTAAATGAAATTTTACCGAAAACCATAGGAAATATGTAGTTTAGCTCAGACTTAACACTTCCATGCCCCATTTGTAAATTTTTGATGTATATTTAATGAGTTGACGGCACGAAAATGAGTTGACGGCGAGTTGACGGCAAGTCGGCGAGTTGACGGCAAGTAGTAGGACCGGTTAAACATTTTCTACGGAGCAACAATTACCTGGATACCAGTCACAGATCATACATATGACTTGGTATTTTAGCTGGTAGCTTTATTCTGGTAAGCGTAATTTTGTTGTGCTCAGCTTTTTGTGCTTAAGCAGCTCTATGAAATACGGCCCAGAACTTGGGCAAGATCTTTGACTGTCCTGTGTTTTAAGTAACTGGGATTTTGTAAACAGACCACTCTTAGTTGAAAACCCTGGACAATGTGCCCGCCCCCCTCAAAAAAATAAATAAATAGATACAAATTTAAATTAAATTATAATACAAATTAATAATAAATAACAATAAAAATAGGGACCATGTTAGGTCGGGGAGTGTGGGAGGCTGTTTGCATTCCTTTTTTGTTGCAGCTTGAGGGAGTGATATGTGTTGGAATTTCATACACCTAAGTTTTACAGGGAAACTTGCATGAGATTGTGTAAGTGTAAATATATAATAGTAAATAGAGTCGAATTTAAAAAGGGGCGCCACGGTCAAATTCAGTTTTGTGATTCACTCATTTTCAAATAGAGTCTTTATATTATGAAAGGGAAAAATGAAATGACATTTTACACCATTTTAACGTGAGGTTAGAAACTGGTAATTTCCCCCCACTTTCATAAGGACTCTATCTGTTGGAAAATTAGTACATCAACAAAATTAATTTGACCTTGAAGCCCCTCATTAATGTTTACTCAACCATGGAGGTTTCTACCTCCATGACTCAACTAATTAGAAGATAGAACTAGTTGTTAGATTCAGTAGGTTCCAAAATCACAAATCTTCATCTCGCACACTCTTTTATGATAAACACTCTTTTTCAAAATCCGTAATTTAAAGTAGGCATGGGCACAAGAAAAACACCTTGCTATTCGCATGGAAATACGCTTACATAAAAGCAAGGGGAGCATTTTTTTACCATAATATCGACTGTATTGTTTGTCATTCATTGGCTTTTGTTTGAAGCAAGCGATGTGATAATTTGCACAAAATTAAAACCAAATAATTGTACAATGTTGTTTTACCACATTTTTATGAATTGAGTGTAACAATACATACAATATCTCTGTTTATATTGATGTTTAAATACCATTTCACTGTTTGCCCAGCAGGGCCACTATTGATTTTTGCATTTTAGATCATTAACATTTTTGTTGTTAAACAATAAGTTACTGCTTCTTTGTCTCTTTTGAATCATAAGAAAGTTGAGTTTGTTTTTAAAGCGATGACTGGTTGCCAACCATATGTCGATTTGGTTGGGTAGTGAAATCTAAAATATTTCAGAGCTCTGAATTTATTGAATAAATTAAAACCCAAAAATCCCAAGAGGTGTTAATTATTGCAGTATCCGACAAATACAGGTACAGATAATCTGTATCTTTACTACATGTATTAAAGGCACTGGACACGTTTGGTTATTATCTGAAAAAGACTTCAGACCTGAAGCCCTTTTCAGGCATCTGAAAACACACAAGTTTGTGCAACAAGGTTTTTTTTTCATTCATTATTTTCTTGCAACTTCGATGAGCCCAAATTTTCACAGGCTTGTTATTTTATGCATATGTTGGGATACACCAAGTGAGAATACTGGTCTTTGACAATTCCCAAATGTGTCCAGTGCCTTTAAGTGGCCTGTCGTGGCCGGGCGGTTTAAGGGCACTGGACGCAAGCTCTGGTGTTTCTGATCAGTAGAGTGTTGGTTCAAGTCCCAGTCATGGCACTTGTGTCGTTGAGCAAAATACTTTACCATGATTGCTTTGTCCTTCGGATGTGACATTAAACCTTGGGTCCCATGTACTAGGATTGGTAGTGCACGTAAAAAGAACCCTTATCATGGAAGAGTAGGGGTTATAAGCCTGGTGTTTCTGGTTCACATTGCAAGCACCCTTGTTTACAGGTTTCCTCAGGCTTGCGAGCTACTATAACATAGTGATCAAAGTTCACTTATTATGAGGCATCCTTGGTTTGATTACCAGAAATATATGATAATAATAATAACGCCATAACCTGCGCCATCTTGGACCGCAAGTTAATTTCTGGCTTTTCACTAGACAATGCTAGATCATGGAGGTCTGCACTAAAAATAAATCAATCATTGACAGATTTTATATTCAATAGTAAAAATACCTTAACATTTTTATTTTTTAAATAAGAGCTTATAACTTTATCGAATCTATGAAAACAAAATATAAAATAGCAATTTTAAACTTGAATCAAATGTTTTGGGTCAAATCTACCAAAAAGTTGACCTAGCATCTTTAAAATCTATTAATATTAAATAGCATTCAGGGCGATTCTTAAAATAGAAATTGTGGATGTGAGATGGTGAGACATGACATGTGGAAACGCCCTCTCGATGAGTGTAGCCTGGTACCCATGCTTAATGCAAATACAAACGAAACGATATACTTCTGGATACCGTGCATTTTTAATTTTCTACTTTTTTCCCCGTCAACACAACCAGGCTAGCCGCGTATTGGGCCAGAATTTTCACCCAACGATTCAAGGGCTGGCGAAATGAATCCACGGATGGAAATTCTGGCCCAATACGCGGCTAGATTCAGTCCGGTTCCGGTTCGCTGCTTCCGGTTAAACACCTGTGTACACCGACGACATAATTCATGTAATCACACACAAACTAGTCACCTACTTTTTTCGAGGGGAAAAACATGTTTTACTTTGTGCTTTGTACTTTAAAAAACAAATAGGTGTAACTGTAAGTTTGCCAGTTTGTTGCGTGAGGAATTTGTTGGAAACAGTCTTCCCAGTGCTCGTCAATATAGTAAGTAGGCTTTGTTTTTTGTTTTTTTGTTTTTTTTTGTCTTTGACGTAAAAAAGTAGTTGCGATAATCGTCGTAACCCTCTTTCACTTTCACTTTCACTCTTATACTGGCTGGACTCGATGAGAGTATAATGCCAGGCTCCCGACCGTCTATCTGCAGCCCACCTTGTTGAGCTGTAATTGCTCTCTTTTAACATCGGTCTCATAACACTCACCATTACATTGTAATGGTGAGTGTTATGAGACCGATGTTGCAGATGTAATGGCTCTCTTTTAACATCGGTCTCATAACATTAACAGTATTAACACCCACCATTACAATGGTAAGTGTTATGAGACCGATGTTGCAGCTAGATGTAATTGGCTCTCTTTTAATTGGATTAACATCGGTGTCATACGACATAACACCCACCATTACAATGGTGAGTGTTTATGAGACCGATATTGCAGATGTAATGGCTCTGTTTTAACATCGGTCTCATAACACCCACCATTACAATGGTAAGTGCTATGAGACCGATGTTGCAGATGTAATGGCTCTCTTTCTAACACCCACCATTCATTACAGTGGTAAGTGTTATGAGACCGGTGTTGCAGATGTTGTAGACGTGTTCATTTGTGGGGTGTACTTTAAAGAGGAATTTTACTTGTTTGTTTGGGTTGGGTTTTGTTTGTTTTTTATTTCTTTTGACACCACTGACTGTCATGACTGGGGGTTTAACCCCACATTGTTTTTAACAAGATAGATTAAAAAGAAAAGGCACACTTTTACAATTAAAAAACAAAATAATGGGGAAAGCCTAGCCCACATTGTCGCTCTGCAATTTACTATGTCTGTCTGCTGTCCAGCCGTCGGTATCACTGAATCAGTGTGAATGTTAAAGTTTCAGCATTGTACTATCGGCCTAAGCTTCAACTTTTACGTGTTTACATGATGATGTAGTTGTTTTAAGACTAGGAATGTAACCAGCTCCATTTTGTAATAATCTCACCGGATGTCCCCTGATGTGAAATGATTGATTTAGAAGGAAGTTCAAGAATGAAACTATATAAGTGTCATATATTGCAAGACCTTGCATTGTATTTCAACATCCTGTGTTTGAATACACCACGGCAGTTACACCACGGATCATAGAGAGAGGATATGCACAGACTAATGGCATTTTGTCATACATGATACAAGAGTTCTTCCTCATTAAAGCTGTCATTTTTTCCTGTATTTATTTATTCAAATATATACAGTCAACAGCGCTGGAACAGTGTCAGAGGTCATGGTGGGGATGGAAGCCTGGGGTTAACCCCAGTGTTTCTGGTTCACATAGCAAGCACCCTTGTTTACAGGTTTCTTCAGGCTTGCGAGCTACAGTGATTAAGTTCACTTATGAGGCATACCTTTGTTTCACTACTAGAAATATATAATTACAATTATAATAAATATAGTTGAGATTCAAATTTGTTCGCGTTTCTGCGTGCAATGCTGTGTGAGACTTCGTGTTTAGTGTGTAAATTAGTTTTTTCTTGTTACCAATGTGTTCAAATGTTGACAGATTCACCACTGTGTAATACGTACACTTTTCTCATTATTACATTTTATTTAATTTTATTTAATCTTGAAGATTTAACAAATCTGAACATCTAAACTGTACACCAGCAACGGACATACAGAACTCTCACCCAACCAACTGCCAAGATGACGATACTCTATGGTTGTGTTGCCAGGGGTAACTCTGTTCTAGTTGAACACTCAGCAAGTTATGAGCACAGCTTTGCCACCGTCGCCAAGTCCATGCTGCAGAACATCTCCACTCAAGATTCGAAGTCTGTCTACACGTCAGATCAGTAAGTATTTATGTACTCATACTCATACTCCTTTGTTTATTTTCCTAATCGATTAAAGGTTTCGTACACGTTTGGTAATTGGAACCTACTGTTTGTTTCAATCCTATATACTTGTAGATATATACCATAAAACTAACCTGTGAAAATTTCATTCCAAAAGGTGGTAGCGTTTTTTGTATTGCCGAAAATCTGGAGCGGTTATGTCCACACAGGAACAATAATCATAATTGGAAAACACACTCTGAGAAGCGTTCTCAGATTCAAATTTTGGGGGATAAAAAGTGATATCTTTTTCCATAACTGCATTGCTTTGTAGTGAAAAGTTTCTCAAAATTCATTATACTATCCAAAGCTGCTGTACTTCTAACCGAGTAAGTTTTTATTGCCAAACCGGTACGATAGCCTACCTTTACGGAACTTGTGACTTCTGTTTGACCGTTTCTACCGATTTACATTCCAATTGGGAATCGGAACAATGGTGCTTGACCAGGTTTTCACTGTGCTGTCATGAATGGATTAGTGACTGGAGGCATGAAACATCGTCAAGGAGAGGTCCAGTAGCAGAAAAATCCTGTTGCTAAAAGATCAGTGAAAATTTGTCTAAGGCATCAAACAGATTAAGCACTTCGTCATGAAACAAAATCAGATTTCACAGTAAAATGCAATTTATAATCCCCCCCCTTCCCAGGTACATGTTCCCGGTCATAGTGCAAGATGGCATCACGTACATGTGCGCGACGACGACAGATTTCAGCAAGCAGAAGTCCCATGCGTACTTGAATGAGATCATCCAACGTGTCACATCCTCCAGTCTCCGCCAACGTGTCCAGCATGCTGGAGAGTATGAGCTGGACAGAGATTTCAGTAACGTCCTCAGTCAAGAGATGGTAAGGTCAAAGTTGAAAACCTTAAGAGGGCCATTCAGAATAGTTGTTAAACAATATTGTTAGTATGGCAGACCAGGGCCCAATTTTAGCTGCTTAAGCAACAAATATTACATAACAATTGTCTGCTAGGCAGAAATGAGCAGGATACCAGTCACAAATTGTACATGTGACATGGTAGTTTGGCTGGTAACCTTATTCTGGTAAGCATACATTTGTTGTGTTGAGCTGCTTTTTGTGCTTAAGCAGCTCTATGAAATTGTGCCCAGGCAATCAGGCATTAAGGTTTTTTGTAAAGTAGACCATCGGGATAGTAAACTGTGCGTTTTACTTGCCCCACGGAAGTTTTAGTAGCCCAGATTTTAAACATGTACTGTCATAAATGTATCTTTCTGATGCATTAATGATAGCGATCACAACCAGTTTAATGGTCAAATAAAGTTACATTTGATTCACACACTAAAAAATATACTACATATATTCAAAGTTTATTATTCACACCTTAAAAGGAAGAAATTATATGAGCATTTTGAAGAAGTTGGTTGCCATGTTTTTAGTCTCCCACAGGGCAAGGTAAGAAGTGATGTTTCCTAGCCAATGACTGCGTAATGCTAATGAAAAATCCATTTGAATTATTTTCTTTAAGACAACAAAACAGTATTGTTTAATTACCTTTCTGCCGTCTTAAAAGAGGGGCCACCATTTTTAAAGCACCTAAATGTGATCCCTGTCTGTGAACATATTCTTGTCAGTTTGCAGACTGCAAAATTCTGCTTTGCAGTCATCTGTTTTAATTTTGACTACCTCGCTCAGTTCATTATCCAGGGGAAACTCTAATAAATGGTTTCTGGCCTGAAGTTTCATCTTTGAGAGGGCAAAGCCGTTTCAATTTTTGAATGGTCACTTCTATTGGAAAATCTTATAGTCTATTAGAATCTTTTGGAGGGGCATTAAGCCAAGACCTAGACAACAGAGGCCATCTCAGTAGAAATTTCTATCAATTACTGATAAATATTGTGGTGTGTCGTGGCCAAGCGGTTAAGAGCACCGTACTCAAGCTCTGGTGTTTCTGATGAGCAGAGTGTGGGTTCGAGTCCCGGTCATGACACTTGTGTCCTTGAGCAAGGCACTTTATCATAATTGCTTATCTCCACCCAGGAGTACAAATGGGTACTGGCGAGAGCTGGGGAGTATTCTGCGATGGACTGGCATCCTGTCCAGGGGGAATAGAAATATTCTCAGTCGTTTGATGCCAAGAAAACCAAGTATAAACACCAGCCTGATGAGCCATATTGGCTCGGGACAGACTTTACTACTGATAAATATATATGGACCCTTTTATTTTGTTAGGATCACTACAGCAACATGAAGGAAAGTAACAGTAAAGTCAGTGCCCTTCAGAACCAGGTGGATGAGGTCAAAGATATCATGATTCAAAACATTGATAATGTGCTGAGTAGAGGTGAGAAACTAGACGACCTCATGCAGAAGACAGAGGACTTGGAAGCCAGCGTAAGTTACTCTCATTTTATTCTTTTCTTGTTCATTAATAAATCCCTCCGAGCAGCCACGGGAAAATATTTACATGCTGGATCCCTCGGGAGCGCGCGAGAGGTAGGGGTAAATAACTGTGTTTTGGGGGCACAATTCTTGTTCTAATGGTCTGAACAGATGAATAGATGTTCCCTGGGCCCACACACTAAAGATTGAAGCATTCTGGAAATTTACACATTGGTTCACTACTAATTTTCAAAAAATAGTACATTTCGAAAGGATTCAGTTTTTGTGCAGACAATAGGATTTATAATGAGACCCAGCTTTCCCACACTATTTGTCAACCTCTGAGTTCACTCACCCAGAAATCTCTACAGTTATGAAAGAGGGGTGTTGAAAGGTAGTTAAAAAAAAATCAGCGGAATTGATTCACACATTTTGTAGTTATTAAAAAGTATGAAGCTGGTCCTCGCACCTGCTCCCCTTGGCTGCCCGGAAGATGGTGTTGGGTGTTTTTCTGTTGTAAAATGAAATCCTAGCCGAGTCATCAGAGTGGGTTTGAAGGTTGGACCCAATTTCATAGAGATGCTTAAGCAGACATCGTTGCTGAACAGTTTTCTGCTGAGCAAAAAGGAAGCAGGATACCAGTCACAGGATACCAGTGCATGTGACATGGTATTTTGGCTGGTTACCTTATTCTGGTAATCAACATTTTGATGTGCTTATATGTACCTTTTGTGCTTAAAGGCACTGTACACATTTGGTAATTACTAAAAATATATATTAGTATAAAAACTTACTTGGTAACAAGCAACGGAGAGCTGTTGATAGTATAAAACATTGTGAGAAACGGCTCCCTCTGAAGTAACGTAGTTTTTGAGAAAGAGGTAATTTCTCACTAGAATATTGAATCTGAGAAAGAATTCAGGCCTGAAGCCTTTCTCAGGCATCTAAAAGCACACAAATTTGTGCAACAAGAGTGTTTTTTCTTTCATTACTTTCTTGCAACTTCGATGCCCAATGAATTTTCACAAGTTTGTTATTTTATGCATATATTGGGATACACCAAGTGAGAATACTGGTCTTTGACAATTACCAAAAGTATACACTACCTTTAAACAGCTATAGGTTAATGGCCATCTTTTGGTTTCACAGGCTCAGTCTTTCCAGAAAAGTGCCAGAAGGGTTAGCAATAAATACAAGTGGATGAACCGACGGAACTTGGTCATCATGATTGTTGTCATTACTGTCATCTTAGCCATTCTTATAATCATCATCTTGAAGATTGCTCAAGTCATCTAATCAAAGATCAACACAGATACCGTAAGTTGTGACACTCTGTGCCAAAACCAGAACTTCAAAATCATCCGGGTGCATGGAAGGTGTCAGCCAGGTGCTGGAAATTGGTTGAAAATTCACAAACAACCCCGATTTCTCACGTTCACACTTTACCTAAATGTCCTTTAATATACGTTTGGCAATTGGAACCCACTGTTTGTTTCAATCCTATAAAGTTGTAGATATATACCATAAAACTAACCTGTGAAAATTTCATTTCAAAAGGTGGTAGCGTTTTTGAGATATTGCCGAAAATCTGGAGCGGTTATGTCCACGCAGGAAGAATAATCTGCAATTGGAATACACAATCTGAGAAACGTTAATTCTCAGATTCAAATATTTTGGGATAAAAAGTGATATCTTTGTCCATAACCGCAGTACTTCGAAGTGAAAAGTTTCTCAAAATGCATTATACTATCCAAAGCTGCTGTACTTCTTACCAAGTAAGTTTTTATTGCCATTAATTTTCAGAGTCATTACCAAACGTATACAGACGTATACAGACCCATTTAGGTGCCTAAATTGAACGCAGGTCGTGCAAAATACCTCCAGCTATTTACCTTTAATTCACTTTTGAGTTGAAAATGTGGCAGAAATCTGTAACTGACACGCTGTGCATCTGGTAGGCATCATGTAAAATTTCATTCCGGACTTAAATAAAAACAAAATTTTCTCCATTTATTTTGCAATTTTTGTTGTTGAATAGCAGTGAGACTGAGTCCAGGTCTCAATTTCATAGAGCTGCTATTTAGTAGAAAATATCGCTTAAACATTTTCTGTTAAGCAAAAATGAGCAGGACTCCAGTCACAGACGGTACATGTAACATGGCATCTTGGCTGGTAATCTTATTCTGGTAAGCATGTTTTAGTGCTTAAGGAGCTCTATTAAATTGCCCCTACGGTTGTTGTTATTTATATATCTTCTAAAAACCTGCAGTATGGTGCGAAATCATTGCGAAAATTGTGGGTTTTTTTTTTTTTTACAGTTGACTAAAGGCGTCCATGAAAGCTTAATTTTAAATTTAACAACTCATAACTTAGCTTTTCATGATTGTTTGGCGGGGGGGGGGGGGGGTTCTTTCTTGTCAAATATACTTGCCTTGGCGTTGTGGCTGTCCATACCCAGCAGTGGTCAGGAGTACAGACGATTTGACCTTTGTGGATTCACATTATTTGTTAGCGTACCGACCCTCACTTTTAGTTAAGCAAATTCATCTTTTTTTATTTTGTACAAATCATCCGTTCTCAAGTTTAGACTGAAATATTTCATAATCACCTTGATAACAACCAAGTGCATTTCAGATCAATTGCTGTTGAAAAGTGAATTCAGTTTCTTAACCCCCAAACCCCTCCCCCCATCAAAATTACTCTCTTCGCAAATTAAAATGAGAAGCTGAAGAAAAAAAGGTGGCGTGCCTTAGCTGAGCTTTCTTAAGCATACGAATCACTGTGTGAATGGATGCAAGGTCAAAGGTACATCTACCAGGATCCCTCCATTGGCTCAAGGCCGCTATCTGGCGTTATTCACGAGCTTCAAAGTGTGACGTCAGATGTTCGAGCTAGGTCTTCATTGACCTCAGTGAGGGCGCTGTTTGGGCTTATGAATTCATAATAATGTATGCAAGGGGTCTTTTGCTACCCATGGATAAATGGGTACATGAAAGGGTAGAGATTGTTTGATGTGAGTTAATAGCAACCTGTGCATGCATGATTCTGGTGCTGCATACTCCTAAGGAGTTGAGCTGCATGGTTTCAGCTGTGCTTAAAACCTGGGCCCAATTTTATAGAGGTACTTAAAGACAGTGGACACTATTGGTAATTGTCAAAGACCAGTCTTCTCACTTGGTGCATCTCAATATATGCATAAAATAACAAGCCTGTGAAAACCTGAGCTCAATTGGTCATCGAGGTTGCGAGATAACAATGAAAGAAAAAAACAACCTTGTCACACGGAGTTCTGTGCTTTCAGATGCAAGTTGATTTCGAGACCTCATCTAATTTTGAGGTCTCGAAATCAAATTCGTGGAAAATTACTTCTTTCTCGAAAACTACTCCACTTCAGAGGGAGCCGTTTCTCACAATGTTTTATACTATCAACATCTCCCCAATACTTGTTACCAAGTTAGGTTTTATGCTAATAAATATTTTGAGTAATTACCAATAGTGTCCACTGCCTTTAAGCAGAAAATACTGCCTAAAATGTTTTGCTAAGGAAAAATGAGCGGGACACCAGTCACAGTCATGGTATTTTAGCTGGTAACCTTACATGTATTTTGGTAAGCATAATTTTGTTGTGCTTAGCTATGTGTTGAGCTTAAGCAACTGTAGGAAATTGGGCCCAGCATAGAGCTGCTTAAGCAGGAAATATTCTTAGCAAAATTCTGCTAAGCAAAAGGAGCGGGATACCAGTCATAAATGGTACATATGATTTTTGGCTGGTAACCTTTTTCTGGTAAGCATAATCATGTTGTGCGTAGTTACTATTTGTGCCGAAGCAGCTCTATGAAATTGGGTCCAGATGAACAGTGGTAATTGTAGTTATCATGAATAGTAATTAACAGTAATGCCATGTTATGTTTTTTGTCGGGATGCATTTTTATTGCTTGCGGCCTTCTGTTACTGAGACAAAATACTTGTTGTGCCTGGAAGATGGGCAAAGAGCCTTACGCCCTTACGATGTTATCATTCAGTGGTTTAAAAGACCTGAAGAAATGCCGGTCATTGTTTGTATGTTAAAGGGGACTAATGTAAGTTTATTAGATGATTTTATAAAACCCAATTGTAAATATGACCTAAGTCTCAATCCCCCCCCCTTGTTACATCTCAAATGCCTTGAAATAATTGACGAAGTAATTTGCATCGGGGATAAACGCAAGGAGGTCTAGCAGATAAGGACCCTGTCGCTCTCGTTAATTTACTGGCAACCAGTTCCAGACAATCTCAAAGAAGAAAACACAATTTCAGTTTTCAGTTTTCAAATAATCTTCTTAGGATTGTAAGCTGTGGAACTGAAGGGTGTGTTTTGATCGCAATGACGAGGTCCCTAATACTTCTGCTTCAGAATGTGGGGGTAGTGGGTTCGAATCCCACCCAAGTAGCCCCTGGATTTTGTATTGTTTGGGCAGGACTTGGACATAAGTAGACAGTTCCTAACACACATCAGTGAAGAGTGAATCAGAATTTTGAAAAAGAATGTGTAATTTCTAGCAAAAAAGCAGCCTATTTCACTTTCATGTATTTGTATTAAAGTGAGTTTGCCTATTCAGCCAAAACAGTCCTTCAATTTCACTTTGAGGCATATGAATATATAGAACTAACTGTATATTCAGTTAAACTTATAAAGCGTCCTTTTTTAGCCATGCGAAATCACTATTTAGAGTAGGCACTACTAATAAAAGATCTTTTTAAAAAGCTGCTGCAAAATTTGAATGCTGTTCGAGTGGAATGTTAAACTTGAATGAAAATCTACACAGCAAAGTAGATATACACATGGTGTTACCGCAAGCCAAATATACATTAAACTTGAATGGTTATCCTTTTTAATTACACGACACAAAAGAACAACTGCTTACAGTTACACATCAAGTGAAATTGAATGGCTGTTTTGATGAGCTTTCAATTTCGCGCAAAAAAAAACGGGACATTTTAAATTGGCCACTTTAGATTGCTGAAAACGACCAGAACAACTCATATTCAAATGCTTTACTTTGTATCGAATACCCTTATTAGAATGTTAATTTTTCAAATCTTAATCTTGCACAAAGAGTGCATGGAAGATAGAAGATAGCAGTGTGGTATTATATCACAAAATTATATAAATGAATATTATTTTCGTTTTTTTTCTCATATATATATATTCAAACGGGAAAGTGCTTCTAAAAATCTTTCAGCAAATTTGATGCTCTTAAAATGGACAAGTGGCTTAAAAAGAACAGTTTTCAAGCATAAGTGAAGCTCATTTGTCATAAGTATTGACTTGTGCATTAAATTGAAGTTGGCCGACCCAAAATATTTAATATATTTTTAATAATTAAATTGTTTTATTCATTATATTGTTATTGTACATCATTTTATTCAAATGTTATGTCATGTATGTGAAATTATTGAAATAAGTAAAGTTACTCAATCCAAAATGATGACCTTTTGATTATGTACGTGTATCTTGATAAAGACAAGTAACAATTATTGTAAGTTTAATTGTTTTATTGAAGACAATATTATTGGATTTTTGTGAATGTGTGAGAGAAAAAACTCGCATTTGATTTATTTTTCATTATCTCTAAAATTTTATCAAAATGTAAAATAATTATATTGAAATATGATTCTGTGTGCTTTTTGCCTCTCTCTCTCTATTCATGTATTTTCACTTGGCTGCATCTGTTACACTTGTATACCTGTTTATGTGTTGTTTTGTTATTTAGGCGCTAGCCTTCGAAAAAGACTCTGCTCGGGTCGAAATGTCAGGCCGTTAACTACTATTTTTTTAAATATGATTCTTTCAGACTTTGTAAGACATTCCATACACTTTGTATCTGCTGGCAAAATGGAAAAAAATAAAGAGCCCCGGAAGTCACAATGGAGACAAATATTGTTTTATCCTGTTCCCATATTGTGGCTCAACAAGAAATATTCATTCTGAGTGGGTGGGGAGGGACATTACTGCCTCCCCTGCCCCCCCCCCCCCCCTGCTGGTTACTCCACTGCTCCCATGGGATAATTTTCTCATTCCTATGATTTAATTGTTTCATTCCAACAAGATAGTATATCAATCCTACAATAGCTCCATTGAGATTTAGTTTTCCTGGTCTTTCATTTTCATGCATTTGTATTTCAGTGATTTTGCCTCTTCAGTTGAAACCGTCATTCAATTTCGTTTTGAGCCAATTTCGTTTTTGACCAAAATGCAAGGCTTTTTAACCCATGTGTCTTAAAAGTTAGACAAAACAATGTGCCATTTGTTGTCCGGCTGGTGCTTTTCAACATCGTAAACTCTTATTAAGGAGATCATTTTATAAGTGAAGCGAGTGAGAACAAGAAGACATTTTGCCATAAATGTCTCCAACAGAGGAGTCTCTCCCAGTTTACATTAAAAAAATCTTCAAAATGCAAAATGTGCATCTAATTAATCATTCAAAGTCGAGAATCATAATAGGACGACATCGGATTCCCGCTATCACACGCTCGAGTGGAAAATGGTTGACCTTCTGTGGTGTAACTGTAATAGTTGAAAATGTGTAATTTTCAATATAGGACTCCTATATTAAATTTTGGAGTGTCCGGAACAGTAGTTGCGATAACGTAACCCTCCCTCTCGCCGTCGTTAGGGTTACGTTATCGCAACTACCGGAACAGATACATGGCAAAATAAAGTATGACGTGTTCCACCAATTGAACGAAACGGGTCTATGTGCGGTATATATATATATATATAAAAAATATAAATAGGATACATTTTATTCGCCTCTTGAAATGGAACAGTCCAGATTTCACACCGTGATTATTATTCTGCTTGTACTCGTCGTATGCATCCAATTTGTATTTTGCGAACATAGAAAAAATAGTTAAAGGAACGTTACAGAACTGGTAATTAAAATTTTCTTTAAGATCACAGATTTACATAAAACTTACACGGTCTAATGATGATGATAGTAAAAAACATCCCTAGAAATATTTCTGTCTGAAATTTCATATTTTGATGAGAAATAAATAAAACTAATTTCCGATTGAAGTTTATCGCTCATGAGCGTTTTATTCATGCATTGTATAACACATGCAAATGTGTAATCGGTTTTTCACTATTTTCTTGTGACCCAGATGGCCGATCGATCTCAAACTTCTACAGGTTTGTCAGTTTATGTATATGGTGGATTATTTAAAGTGCTTACACTGTTTTGTCAACAAAAAACAATTCTGTAATGTTCCTTTAAGTATGACACGTGACGCGTGTTCCACCAATCAAATGACAAGGATCTATAAGAGCGGTGTAATAATAGATGATATTTCATCATCTAAAATTATCTAGCGACTGACATGACTGCACAAAATGATTGTATTCAATTCAATTCAGTCCAGCCAAATGGTAGCCGCTAGCTAGCTGACGACACACTGGGCGTGCCCACTTGATTCTAAAGGGCTGTTAGAACAGTAGTCTTGAATGGCGACGTTCATTTTGCGAACGTAGTCGCCGATATCGCAACACAAATCACTGGAGAAGAGATATCTGTATCACACAAACATCTGGCTCAAAACGAACGGTTTGATCCTGATTCATGAACTTGCCCAGTCCCTCCAAGCCAGCCAAGGGAGCCAGTCGATGTTGCGCCCTCTACCGGTGACTAATACAACAGATAGCGTCGCCAATCAAGACTAGGAGGCGTTCAAGTTAACTTCAGTTGAATGGATTTCGCGAATGACTAGCTGAGATGAGTGCACACTCAGGTGTGTGTCAAAGGTTAAATACATAATATTTGACGTATTTGACACGTTGTAGTTTGTACATTTTGTACGGAATTCATTTTGTACATGTAGTGTACATTGCTTGGTGGTCATGGTTTTGTTGACAGTATTCTATATTCAGACGATCAAAATCAAATGATGAAATAGGACTTGTGTCGTCAAATTCAAACAAGGTTGTAATAATCTGTTATTGTGTTCTTGTGGTAGTTGATTGTTTGTGGTTCTTCAACTCTCGTCATCATGTGTGGTAAGTAAAACGACAATTTCTGTAGAAAAATCAACAAGGGAAGAATTTTGTTCATGAATTCCACTTTTTCGTTGTTGTTCCCCTTTCTCTTCTGCATGCAAACTATTTTTTTAGCATATCAAAAATAATCATTGACCATTCTCATGTAAATTATGTATTGTATGTCCATCATGATCCACTCCATTTGTTTGCCTTTTTTGTCGTGGTCGTTGTGAATGTGAGTTTGGACCAACATTGCATGCAGGAAGAAGTCCTGTGTTTATTGATGAAATACACAGTGTAGAAACTGTGCTATTTTTATTCAACCTATTGTAAAAAGTAAGCATGGAGGGTCGCTCAGTAAGCAGAAAACGTCTGCTTACATTGGCTTTATGAAATTGGGTAACATTTCTGGGTAAATTTTCCGCTACATGCCACCAATTTATCTCAGTTAATTTAGGTCAATATATCCTTACCTGTCCAGAAGGGTTGACAGAATGTATGAGAGAGGCACAGGCACTTAGAACGGCTACAAAGTTTCAACAATCATGAAAAATGAGCCATTTTCGGTTCTACGGTGGTCTTCAAAATGCTGCTTGCTTACACCCCGTTTTAGTCACTTTGGTTCGAGTACAGTGCGCGCGCGAGAGTTCCGTCCGCGCGATGAAATGTGCGCTTGAATTTTTATTTTTAAAGGTCAACATTTTGGGTTTTAGCTACCAATTCCTCACGAGGAATGTTACAAAAAGGGAAATAAAGTCCAACATCCATTACAAAATCAATTAAATCCCTTAGAAATTGGTGGCATGATACAGAAATTTGTCCTAAAATAGTACTTATCTTATGTACTCAGATGAAATACTGCTTTCGGTAACATTGTGTGAAAAAGTGGCAGTCGTATACGGAAATTTTTTCTGAAATCAAATTGGCCCTGAAAACTTAATACTACTTTCTTGATGGGCGAGGCAGTTTCTTGGCTGATAATGATCGACATAAAGGGCACCTCTATCAGGAATATTATGTAAAATTATGTAAAATATTATGTAAAATGCTGCCTTGACGCATCATGCTTGTTTCCGTGGAAACTGCAAACCAGTTCTTAGTTAATCTTAAAACCGCTTCTTTTGTACATTTACAGGGATTTTTGCTTACATCAACCACTTGGTTCCCAAGCAACGGAAAGTCATTCTAGAAACGTTAATAAATGGCCTGAAACGTCTGGAGTACAGAGGCTATGATTCAGCAGGTAAATATGTCACCCCCCCTCATTCCCACTTCGGTGGCGTGTCGTTGCCTGAGCGGATAAGAGCACCGGACTCAAGCTCTGGTGTTTCTGATCAGCAGAATGTGGGTTCGAGTCCCAGTCGTGACACTTGTGTCCTTAAGCAAGACACTTAACCATTATTGCTTCTCTTCACCCAGGAGTACAAATGGGTACTGGTGAGAGCTGGGGAGTAACCTGCGATGGACTGGCATCCTGTCCAGGGGGAATAGAAATATTCTCAGTTGCTTAATGCCAAGGAAACCGGGTATAAACACCGGACTGATGAGCCATATTGGCTCGGGACAGACTGTACTTCATTCCCCCATCCTCCCCCTCCCCCACACACTTTCTAGGTTGGCAGTTTTGCACTATTCCATACTTTGGGCCCAGCTTTCTTTTTTATTAAGTTCATCACGTGTAGGCATCCTTGAAGTTTGAATCAAGGTTTTAGCCAGGATTTGGTAAAAGGGTGTCCAAATTTGCTGGAAATTTAAAAACTGGGTGTCCAAATTTTTAACTTACAATACACTTACATGCAAATGACACATGAAACAGGGTGTCCAACTTAAAAAACAGGGTATCCAAAAGACACCCAGACACCCCTCTGGCTAACACTATGCTTTGAACAAAGATGTCAACATTACATGACATGTACAGCCTAGTCAGCTCAGTTGGTTGAGTGCTGGCACATTAATCTGGAGGTCGCTGGTTAAAAAAACTAAAACACACTCTTGATGAAAAGGGAAAAAAAGCAATGAGGGCCTACCTGCTCCCATACAAAAATGGTTTTAAAATCACATCTGCTTTTCCAGGGAATCGGTGTAACCAGACCCCCCCTCTTCAAAATAAAAAAAATTAAAAAATTAATAAATTGTGTATGCGATCCTCATACGTTAGGCAGATCCAGATGTTGTTTAGAACACTCCAGACACTTGTTAGAAATGTCTGTATTGATTATTCATCACCAGATGTGGGGCTGTGGGAAATCAGCAGACTGCCCAGTTTAATAATAATAGTATGCAGTTTTTGTAGCATCTTTTTCTCACCCAAACTGATGGATCAAAACGTTCATTATTTTCAAAGTCAGATACGCCAAATTGTGTTTGAATAGAGACCCATTTATATCAAATGTAATAATAACTACTTTTTATAAAACACTTTATCTACCGGCATTCTCTTTTTCTCTAGGCGTTTTAGTATTTTTTAAGACAGGTTTTTGAAGTATTTGAATTAGTGATCCAATTGTAACACCTTATAAATACAGTTTACACGGTACTGTGGCGCATTCAGCAGCCACTGCCAGAAACACCGGGGCAAACCCCTTCTCTTAACGATAAGTGTAACACAGGACCTGCGGCTTTAGTCCCATCCGAAGGACCAAGCAATTAATGGTAAAAGTGTCTTGCTTAAGGACACAAGTGTCAAGACCGTGACTCGAACCCGCATCCTGACACTGAGCACCAGAGCTTGATTCTGGTGCTTAGTCTGCTCAGCTATGACATTCCTGTTAACAGAGGAGCAAACATATGTCAATTTGTAGCAATTTAACATAAGGCCACATACAAAAAAACAAATGTTGATCGCCCTTTTTTTTAAGGGGTGGGTGGCGTTTTTTAATTTTTTATTTTTTGTTGTTGAGTTTTGTTGAAATGGCAAAATATGAAATAAACTATAAACAAATCATCACAATCACTATAAAATTAGGGTTTGTGTGATTTTGATGTTTTTAATTGTTTTGTTAAACCCATTTCACTCCTAGATGATATTTTCTGTAAAAAATTTCTAAAAACTAAAACGCAGTGTAGCCTAAGTAGCCTCAATATTTGAAGAATTGCTCTTGTTTTTTCCAACATGAATAACCTTGCTTCAAACATATTTTCAAACTTAACTATGTTTGCGGCGAAGAACGGAGCATAATTTGACTGAAAAGATCATTGACAAGGCCGTTTTTATGATTACCTAAAACAAAAAGACGGGGGACTTCGTAGGTTCGGGCAGGGACGGTCAACAATTGTTTTTTTATGTGGCATAACAAGCCGAGGTTGGGGGCATTTTGTGGGCCGGCATTCAAGAACATTGAGGCTAAAGATTGAATGATTCAACATTTAAAACTTTGTGCAAATGCGTACAATTGTATAGATTATATACTTCTAAATTTTACAAATTTGCGATTTCAAATACAAATTTGATTTTGTGGTTGACGAGTCTTTTGTAACAGATTAAACGAATTGAATCAACATGGAAACACAGCAGATTTTACAGGGGAGGGACACGTCACTATCAGCAAAATTTCATTCCATATCTGAAATTTTATGGAGATTTTTTTTGGGAAACGACCATCTGTCTGGCGTTGCATGTGTACGTGTATGTGTCTGTGTTGAGTGTACACACATGTAGAAGTTTTTCCTGTTTAATTAGACTTTTAAAAATAAATAAAAACAGCTGCGATAAAGCAAGGCATCAATTTACATGTTTGAATTGATTGAAAGGACATTAACGGGAAAATCGACACGTGTACGAGCATACACGTAGTACATGTGAGTGAGACCATGGTAAGACTCCCCCCCCCAAATAAAAAGAAAACAATCTTGTTTGCGCAAGTCAACACTGGTCAAAGCATCACAAACTGTAGTATGAACTTGTCACATCACCTGATATCAAAGAAATTGTACAGCCTAAAGAATGGCCCTTGAACATGAATAGAACAATTGGGCCATCGCCAAAAGTACAAAATGTATTGTTTGTGTGACAGGGCAGAATGCCTGAGGGAATAAGAGCACTGGACTCAAGCTCTGGTGTTTCTGATCAGCAGAGTGTGGGTTCGAGTCCCAGTCGTGACACTTGTGTCCTTAAGCAAGACACTTAACCATTATTGCTTCTCTTCATCCAGGAGTACAAATGGGTACCGATGAGAGCTGGGGAGTAACCTGTGTTGGACTGGCATCCTGTCCAGGGGAAATATAAATATTCTCAGTTGTTTAATGCCAAGGAAACCGGACTTCACAAACACCGGACTGATGAGCCATATTGGCTCGGGACAGACTTTACAAATGTACTTCATTCCCCCTTCCTTCCCCTCCCCCTCCCCCACACACTTTCTAGGTTGACAGTTTGGCACTACTTCATACTTTGTGCCCAGCTTTCTTTTTTATTAAGTTCATCACAGGCATCTTTGAACAAAGATGTCAACATTACATATGTAGGCCTAGTCAGCTCAGTTGGTTGAGCGCTGGCACATTAATTTGGAGGTCACTGGTTAAAAAACTAAAACACACTCTTGATGAAAAGGGAAAAAAGCAATTAGGCCTACCTGCTCCACTACAAAAGTGGTTTTGAAATCACATCTGCATTTCCAGGGAATCGGTGTTTATAGAACAATTGGGCCATCGCCAAAAGTACAAAATGTATTGTTTGTGTGACAGGGCAGAATTTGATGTAGTGGCTGTCCGTTGATGGACCTTGCCTTCGGCTCGGTCCATCAACAGCCAGCCACCAACCCAGTCATTACCATGTAGTGAAGACTTGGGCATAAATTAATACAAACACCAAAACTACCAAGAATCGGCACCCCCCTCCTTCACCCAACTTTCCAAATCCAAGAAACCACCCTCCTTAGAATAAGTGTTTCCCATATTTGTCATCCTCTAATTATAAATGCAGGTCTTGCAATTGAAGGGAGTAACTCATACCCCCCTGAGGCGGGAAAGAATCAAACGACCCGCATCATTAAGAAGCAAGGAAAGGTCAAGGCTTTGGAGCAAGAAATACAAGGTAGGTAGAAACCTTAGATTTCTTGATACGGGCTGAAAGGGTTAACAAGGAAATAGAATTAGCTGTTGCAAACTGCTTACCAACCAAAATGACCTATGGTAAATATGCAACAAATAGTTAATGGCCTGACGTTTTGACCCTAGCAGAGTCTTTCTCAAAGGCTAAATGACAACACAACACACATGAACAGGTATATAAGTGTAACAGAAGCAGTCAAGTGGAAATACATGAATAGAGAGAGAGAGAGAGGCAGAAAGCACACAGAAAAAGCAATGAATATGGTGATAAGGGAGGGCCATTTTCATTTTGCAACTAAGGGCACTTCCATTTGGAAAATCTTAAAGTCTATTAGAAACTTTTGAAGGGGCACCAAGGCCAAGACCAGGGGCAAAAGGGCCATGCGTGGCCTCCCTGTAATTCTAGGCTTGTTTTACATGTAGGATGTTTTCAAAAGTTCCTTGAGTCTTCAAATTTTCTTGAAAGAAAAAAAGCAATCACCAAAGGGAGAAAGAAATAGTCCATATTGTGTCCAAACCTGTAGTTGTTGTATGTTTGGTGATACACAGAGTCTGTATTTTTCCTGAATTGGCTCCGGGTCTAGAATAAGGGGTAACCCAATCCAGCAAGCCATTTTCAGGAATGTTCACCTTCCTCAAATCTCATCTCTGTACCAAGATGTCTCTTACTCTTAAAATAACAAGAGAACCTTCTATCTACATTCTTAGTGCAAGAAGATCTGGATTTTGACCTGGTGTTTGACATCCATTGTGGTATCGCGCACACACGCTGGGCTACCCATGGTGTCCCCAACGCCATCAACAGTCATCCTCATCGCTCCGGAGAAAAAAATGGTAAGCTATAAGACAAAGACATGTAAGACAATTGATCTTAACCGCTCAAGTAAAACTTTATCAAACTGAATAACATCAAGTAATAGTCTACAAGGGAAACTGACTGGATAAATTTTTTACTAATTTTGGGTTGAGCAAAGACAAATTGACTAGTGACCTCCGGATTGACGTGTCGGCACTCTACCAACTGAGCAACCCTCATGCTGGTGGTCTTCCTATTTTGTCGATATCTTTGTACGGGGTGCCAGTCAGAAACCATTCAACCTGTAGCTGCAGCATATCCAGGGATGATACTCGTGAGAGATCACCTCTGCTGTCGCTTCCCAGGTTGTCTTAAACTTGGGTGTGATCCCTGGCTATACGGCAGTTACAGTTAAAGGGATTGTATAAGTTTGATAATTTGAACCTACTGTTTTTTACAATTCTATAGTTGTAGATGTATACCATAAAACTAACCTGTGAAAATTTCATTTCAAAAGGTGGTAGTGTTTTTTAGATTTCTTGGAAAATCTGAAGCGGTTATTTCCATGCAGGAAGAATAATCTGCAATTGGAATACACAATCTGAGAAATGTTTTTGACAGAAACGCTTCTCAGATTCAATTTATGTTTGGATAGAAACTTATATGTTTTTCCAAACCACACTACTTCAAATTGAAATGTTTCTCAAAATGCTTTATACTATCAGAAGCTGCTGTACTTCTTACCAAGTAAGTTTGTATTGCCATTAATTTTATGAGTAATTACCAAACATATAGGCCTACAGACCCTTTAAATTTATCATGAAAAGCTGTCCGAAAAGCTGAACCAATAATTTATCTTTCTCCCATTGAGTTGTGTATCAGGTTCTGTGGTGTTTTTCTATGGCGTAAACTTCTAGTGTCATGATTTACATTGTCTACTAAATTAGTTTCTTACTTGAGTCTCCTATAAAAAGTTATTCTGTATTCCCAATTTTCTGTATGTTTTTCCTGTCAATGTAGAGTTTGTTGTGATCCACAATGGTATTATCACAAACTACAAGGACATAAAGACCTTCCTTCAGAGTAAAGGCTTCAGCTTCGAGTCGGACACCGATACTGAGGTCATCGCCAAACTCATCAAGTACATCTACGACAGCCAAGAAAATAAAGATATTTCCTTCAGAGAGCTTGTAGAGAGTGTCATCCTTCAACTGGTACAGTTTTACAATCTCTCTCCACTTTTATTTATTTTGGGGTGAATAAAGAAAAAATTGACTTGAGCGGGATTTAAACCTGCGATCTATGGGCCACACGCCAGTGCTCTACCAACTAAGCTCATCACCCAGGAGTAAAAGGTTTACCTGCCAGGATAGAGATTGTTGATGTGAATGAACAACAACCTGTGTGCCCATTTAGCTGTCGGTGCTGCATACTCATAAGGAGTTGAGATGGTTTCAGGAATGGTTAGGTCTCGAAGACAAAAAAAAAGTGAGACGCTTTGAGAGCCTATACGTACTTGGCTTGAAAAAAGTACATACATGTTAAAAAAAAATTATTAACAATTATGAGATATTGTCTAAAATCACAAGGCCGGACGGCCACTTCAAGGTGAGGACTACACTGAACTGATTTGAGCTGTCCACCCAAATCAACTGTGACCAGGCGTGCCACCTACTCCTAGGGCTGAAACAGGGTTACCCCCTTCACAGTCCGTAAGGAAGTAGGCATGGGTATCCATCCACTAGGAGCCTGGCTGGTAGAGCAGAATGCAATACCTTCCAACTTTTTACGAAGCAATTATGGTTAACTGTTAACACAAGTGTCATGACCGGGATTCGAACCCACACTCTGCTTCTGACAACACAAAAGCTTGGGTCCAGTGAACTAGACCGCGGGGCCACGACAAGTTACTGTTATTTTTATTCTTACGTACATGTATCATACAAATGTGAATATTGGTTTTGTTTTGTTTTGATAGGAAGGGGCTTTCGCCTTGGCTTTTATGAGCACCAAGTATCCAGGGCAGTGTGTCGCTACCAGGCGAGGGAGCCCTCTGTTGATCGGCATCAAGACTAAGCAGAAGTTGAATAGTGACTATGTTCCCATTCTCTACAAGGATGCTATCAACGATGCCAGGCGTAAGTTTGCATATTAAGTAGGGTTTCTCCCCACTAAATTCTTTTCACTTCTAGGCCTGACTTGCCAACCAAATTTTTAAAAGTAAACTTTTAGCTTAATAACAAAAATTATCCATTTGTTTCTTCTCACGCAACCAATCCTCTATAATCTATACATTGAAGAACTGTACACTTCTGAAGTCAGACTTGTGCAGTGTTACTTTGAGTAGGCGGGGTGTGGGGGTGTTCTTTAAATGCAAATTTCTTAACTTTATCAGGAGTATTTTCTGAAGGGTTGGTTCTACTACAACATTCGTAGTCATTGAGCTTACAGATTAAAACCAGTCAATTTGTTTTGTCAAATAACTAATCCATGATTCTGTCTTTAACCCTCAGCAAATGTAACCACAATGCCGCGTTCTCTTAGCATGAGCAATTTTGAGATTGTTGGAGAGTCCAAGGAGGCGGAGTATTTTTTCGCCAGCGATGCCAGCGCCGTTATTGAACACACAAACCGTGTCATCTACCTGGAGGACAATGACGTGGCAGCAGTTCAAGATGGATGTAAGTAGATAACATTAGATCTAAGAAATACAACCACATCTCACCAATCCTTAATCGACTACATTGGCTCGTTGTTTCTAGGTGAAGTATGTGTAAGATCTGCCAATACCGTGTTTAAGACTTGTAACTTTTTCTAGTTTATGCAAATAGTAATTTGAAATTTATATCAGATTGTTCAGCCAACAAATCGGACCTTGCAGCTTTAAGAGTGAAACATTTTGTTGTTGTTGATAAGGTTATATTGTAGGATGTATGTGTTTTTTTCTTTTCTTAAAAGGTCTTTCCATCCATCGTATCAAGAAGGAAGAAGGAGACATGATGTCCCGTGAGGTACAGACACTCAAGATGGAGTTGCAGCAGATCATGAAGGGTAAGATGGGCTTAGGATCAGAGACTTTGTTAAATCGGAAGACTTCTTTCGTTTTTCTGGCATGTTGGCTGCATATTGTGCCAGATGACCTTTTAAAACCTGTAACAAGCTGCTGAATAGACCTTATGCACATGACGTCATTTGAGTAGGGCACCTTCGACAAGAAGTCGAAAGAAGGTTGCCCAATGGTCCACTCTGTGCACAATGGCTATATAGAAGTTTTTTCCATTGTGTCATCACTATTTTACCTCTAAGACAGCGGCGTGATAACAACAATGCATAAGGTCCATTCATAGGCTTGCATTATGTCTGAACCCCCCCCCCCCAGTGAGTGAATATCAGCACCATGAGTTGCCATCTTTGGCGGATACCAGTGCTTTATCAGCACCATAAGTTGCCATCTGTGGAGGATACCAGTGCTTTATCGGCACCATGAGTTGCCATCTGTGGAGGATACCGGTGCTTTATCAGCACCATGAGTTGCCATCTGTGGAGGATACCGGGTGCCCTATCAGCACCATGAGTTGCCATCTTTGGCGGATACCAGTGCTTTATCAGCACCATGAGTTGCCATCTGTGGAGGATACCGGTGTTTTATCAGCACCATGAGTTGCCATCTGTGGAGGATACCGGGTGCCCTATCAGCACCATGAGTTGCCATCTTTGGCGGATACCAGTGCTTTATCAGCACCATAAGTTGCCATCTGTGGCAGATACCGGTGCTTTATCAGCACCATGAGTTGCCATCTTTGGCGGATACCGGTGCTTTATCAGCACCATGAGTTGCCATCTGTGGAGGATACCGGTGCTTTATCAGCACCATGAGTTGCCATCTTTGGCGGATACCAGTGCTTTATCAGCACCATGAGTTGCCATCTGTGGAGGATACCAGTGCTTTATCAGCACCATGAGTTGCCATCTGTGGAGGATACCGGTGCTTTATAAGTCTTCATCGTTATCATTATTTTACTTGTTTATATGTCTTGTAGGTAACTACAATTACTTCATGCAGAAGGAGATCTTTGAACAACCTGAGAGTGTCATTAACACCATGAGAGGACGTCTAAACTTCGAGGAACACACAGGTAAACAATTTCAATGTCGGGTTTTCATTTCGTTTCATTTATTAATTCTGGTTGTGAAGCCAAGGAATCTCAGAAAAGCGAATTTAATCACTATACTAGCCAAGAACCCCATTGAAAGAATACAAAGAAGGAAAATTCAGTTTTAGATGTGGGAGGAAAACCCCAGAGAAATACTGCAGGGAAAACCCACGCAGTCAGATAGGGACTGAAAACCCAATTCACATAGTGCCCCCGGTGGAATTCGAACCGGGGTCCTAGAGGTGGAAGGCGAGGAAAGATACCACTACACCAACCCAACCGTCCAAAGTTGATGCACTTAATCTCTGAACAACTTAGGGGCTGTCAGAAGTGTTTAACATTTACACTGGTCATACAAAGAGTCTGACGTTTGGAGAAACCGAAAACCGTGTCCGACCTAAAAACCACTTGGAAGTCGGTGGAAGTCTAAGAACACTTGGAAGAACTTTGGAGCATCCTGTTTTGGTTGTGGCGTTTGACGTATAGTTACATCCCCGGACAATGCAGTGTGAATCATGCATTAGTGTTTGCCCTTAACTTTTTCAGTGACTAGCCAGCACGATTAGTTAGCTTGTCTTTTCACTGGTCCACCAGCTTTTTCACTGGTCCATGGTTCATACTAAATAGGGCTTTCAGGAATGCTTATTCTACACTGAACTAGCCAGCCGGACCACTTTGGAGATAATTTTAACTGGTCCTCGAGTGTTTTAACTGGCAATTGGCCAGCGGATCACTGTTAACTTTTTTCATGCGCCGACCAGTCGCTAACGACCGGTTTAAAATCCCTTCAGAAAAACAGTTGTTAAACAAAAAATAAAGATTGCACAGACACACAGTTTTCAGAATGGGAAAGAAGACTCTTGAGGGTGCTATGGTGACCTGTTTTTGGGGGTTACCATTTGCAAAAAATTAGTAAACAATTAATGTGTCCATATGATCAATCTTTCACTAAAAAAAATGGTGCACGAAAAGGATAAGGGAGAACGCTGTGCATGCACCTACTGTGCTACACTTTGTTTTCCCCGCACAATGTTTAAAGTTACAGTTTCAGACAATCAGTTTACGATTCCCTTGTATTTGTAATTTAAGTGTTGTAATGCTCCATCAATATGTGTACATTTTTTTGCAGTGATACTCGGCGGCCTGAAGAAGTATATGTGTGAGATGTATCGATGCAGGAGGTTACTGTTTATTGCTTGTGGGACGAGCTACCATTCAGCCATGGCTGTGAGTAATACTATTACATGTAGTTGTCAGACAGGTTGGAGTGGAATACAGACAAAATAGTGTTTCTGCGTCCCATATCAGCTGAAGTCTGAGTTGGATATGATAGTAAATAATACTGGGTTCTTATATAGCGCATTATCACACCCCTAGGGGTTGATCAAGGTATGCAGAGCTACGTGTTGAAGTATGAGACCTATTCCTTTATAGCGCCATGTAATGGTTTACAAGGTGCTGTGGCACAATATGCTGCTGATCAAACCAGGAACACCGGGGCGAACCCCTTCTCTTTTCGATAAGTGCACTGGGTTCTTTACATAACACACAGAACCTACGGCTTTACCTCCCATTCGAAGGACGCAGCAATAATGGTCTTGCTTAAGGACACAAGTGTCACGACTGGAACTCGAACCCACACTCTGCTGATCAGAAACACCAGAGCTTGAGTCCGGTGTTCACGTCGATATGGGACTTACCAACATTCTTAACTGTTTTAATGGTTTATTTTGACTGTTAGTTAATTATTTGTGTAGCTCAAGCTGTACTTACCCCCTACTTTACATGCATGAAGAATAAAAGGGCCTGTTGTTGATTTGATTTATGATCAGACAAGACAACTGATGGAGGAGTTAACACAGTTGCCAGTGATGATCGAGTTGTCTAGCGACTTCTTGGATCGGCGTACCCCAATCTTCAGAGATGACGTCTGCTTCTTCATTAGTCAGTCAGGTAACAGACAACATAAGACAAGCTTGCTTGTGTTTTCTCGTATTATTAATCAAATCTGTCTAGTAAAGAAATAACAATAATAATAATAAGAACTACTTTTTATATAGTGCATTTTTCAATCACAAATGTATCAATGCGCTTTACATCAGTGCCCTGGTCATTGGGCCAACAACATTCCTGTAATCTTTCTCAGCTCCCTGAGGAGTATACAGCCCCGGGCTGCCGTGGCACTCCGAAAGGCTTTTTCAAACACAATATCAACCTCTACCCTTGCAGGTACCCATTTATACCCCTGGGTGAAGAGAAGCAATTATAGTAAAGTATCTTGCTCAAGGACACAAGTGTCATGACCGGGATGCGAACCCACACCCCGATGACTTAACCACCAGAACTTGAATTCAATGCTCTAAACCGCTCAAGCCATAACACCCTAACCAGCGGATCTGGCAAAAGCTTCTGTAGCCCGTAGGCGAGAAGTTATCTATTTAGAGATGATGATGGAGACATGTTCAGCTTCAGATGTGGGAATGAAAACCCCATAGGGTAGGGACTGAAAACCTAAACCACATGCAAAGCTCTGTACCCCGGTTGGACTTGAACCTTGGTCTACAGAGCTGAAAGGCAGGGCAAAACAAAAGTTAAAGAAAAATACCATTTGATTTGATTTGATTTGAATTGGTTTAATAGGAGACAAACCATTGCAGCCAAGGGCCGAATTGCAAAATCGTTAACAATATGAAAAACAGATGATTAACAACTAGCAAATACAAAATCGATGCAAGAATGCAAATAAATAATTGTTGTTTTTATGATTGACTGATTGTGACGCAATCATTGTTGCTGACGGAATGATCAAAAGTGTTACGATAAATTTTAGCACCTGAATGTTTACATGAGTAATAGTTGGCAATATGTTGCTTTAAAGTTTTCTCAGCACGCAAGGTTGTGTTTGTTAATTCTTAGGTGAGACAGCAGACACGCTGAACGCACTGCGCTACTGTAAGGAGCATGGCGCCCTCCTTGTTGGAATTACTAACACAGTTGGAAGTACAATCTCCAGAGAGACGCATTGTGGGGTGCACATTAACGCAGGGCCAGAGATCGGTGTGGCTAGCACAAAGGTAAGGGGATGGACAGAGCATTCCTGCTGAAAATCTTAATAGAAAATACTTGCACAAAATAGTTAATGGGCTGACGTTCTGACCCTTCGAGAAAGACTCTGCTAGAGTCAAAACGTCAGGCCATTAACCATTTTTTGCATTTATACCATAGGTCCTTTTGGTTGGTAAGCAGCTTGCAACAGCTAATTCTATTTTCTCATTTAGAAAATATTTGATGATTTCCCATCTTTCAGTGTTTTCCCATCAGAAATGTGTGGGCATTGTGAACTGACTTGACGTTGTTGATTTTATCTCTAAACATAATGACTATTTTTGGTTTGGGGTGTTTACAGACAAATGTACCCACACTTAATAGTTGCCACCATGTACTCTTCCATAAACCAATGATGTACCATCCCTTTATGATTATATTTCTTGAAAACTTAAATTTATTTACTCTTCCAAACCACAATGGTTGATTCTTGATTGAATTCTCCTTTTAAAGGGTGTGTACAACATTGGTGAGGTTGAAAATATTTGTGTTCACAGACTTGCACCTAACTTACATGGTATAAAGACAAAATGAAAGATGGTCACGGTGGAAAACTTCCTTTGAAATAGTTTTGCTTGAAATGCTATAGTTTTTAGGAAATGAGTAAAACAATTAGTCTTTATCACTGGTGATACAATCTGATGTTTGAAAACAGTGAAAATATATAATGGGGTATTTTACTGTTTTTTCATGACTCCGAAGACCGATTTAGCTTAAACTTTCACAGGTTTGTTATTTCATGTATATGTTGGCTCACATCAAGTGTGTATACTGGTCTTTGACAATTACCAATGTTGTACATTTGCTTTAAATTAAAGGCGTACACAAGTCAGTTCATCTCATTGGTGATGTTTGCATTGATGATGAACCAGGACCGCATCTCAACCACAGAAAGAAGAAAACAGATCATCAACGATCTCAAGAGACTACCTGGTAGGTAGAAATGACATGCAGTCATTCCTTCATCAGTAGAAATGACCTGTAGTCATAGAGCTTGTAAAAATGGCCTTTGAACAAAAGGTTTCTGTTGTGTAAGAATGTGTGCTTCATGCTTGAGTGGTCAACCAGCAGTTGTTTATGTCAAAACAATTCATTAACGAAAGGGTCAATGTGTGAAAGAAACAAAATACGCTAAAAACTTACACGTTGGGAACTTATATTCAGAAATGACAACACAAACAAAATTCTCATTGACTAATAAAAAACAAATCAATTCATTTCAGATCTTATCAAGGAGATCTTGCAGCAGGATAATCAAATCAAGAAGCTCGCCGAGGAGCTAGTGGAAGAGAAGAGCATCTTGTTGATGGGTAGAGGATTCAACTTTGCCACATGCCTAGAAGGAGCACTGGTAATAAAGCATGCAATAATTGTCTAATTCAGGCCTGTGAAATCTCCGCTTTAAAACGGATATCCGTTTTTTTTTTTCTTTTTCTGTTTTTTTTTTCTTTTTGGCCTTACATATGCTTGGCAACAGTAATGTAGAACTACAATAATGTGAAATAAGCCTAGTTACTGGATCAATGGGGTGCCCAAATTCAACCAGCGTAAATGCAGGACGCGCGCTCACTTGACGTTCCACGATCATTCTTACATCATGTAGTGTTTCAGCTCTTTTTTTAAGGGTCCACTCAGAGGCCTGCTAATTGACAGTTTCAGTTGAGATGATTATTTAAAGCAACTCTATGATGATCACAAATACAACTGAGCTGCCGACTGCCGACTTTGGCAACATGTGCACATGAGCAATATTCATTCATTTCATTTCATTTATTAATTCTGGTTGTGAAGCCAAGGACTCTCAGAAAAGCGAACTTAATCACTATACTAGCCAAGAACCCCTTTGAGAGAAGACAAAGAAGGAAAATTCAGTTTTAGATGTGGGAGGAAAACCCCAGAGAAATACTGCAGGGAAAACCCACGCAGTCAGATAGGGACTGAAAACCCAATTCACATAGCTCCCTCCGTAGGGATTCGAACCAGGGTCCTAGAGGTGGTAGGCGAGGAAAGATACCACTGCACCAACCCAACCGCCCAAATAAGGTCTCCGATATTTCCGATCACTGTGCGTAGTGGTCTGTTTGTTTTATTAAATTGTATTTTTCACCTTTTTTTTCTTCTACAGAAAATCAAGGAGTTGTGCTATTTACACTCTGAGGGGATCTTGGCTGGGGAGCTCAAACACGGTCCCCTGGCCCTCGTGGACGAGGATATGCCAGTTATCCTCATCGCAATGAAGGACGGGACCTACACGGTAAGGAGTGAATTTGAATTTCAGTTTGCAGTAGCGCCATGTGTTAATAACTGTCTATGAGTAGAATTTAGTGTCCGTCAAATGATCTATTCCTGCGAATTCCATTCGTGAATCGGGGGACTTCTTCTTGTTTGACCTTTCTTTGGGCGTTAGGAGACAAAACATTTATTGATTGTTAGGTGTTTTGGGGATAGCCCAAACAACTATTGGTTTTTGTTCGTTTTTTATTTTTAGGTGTTCTTCTTCTTCTGCAAGCAATTACATAGTTGCAAAGCTCATATCAACTTAAACTTTTCATGTAGATTGACTATAACTTATAAATGCTGAGGAAGTTGAACCTCTTCCTTTTTTTAGAAAACCAATGATATCAAATTTGAACAGCGCCCTCTTTGAACAGATTTTAAATTGTCAAGGCAAACTAGGTTGCAAAGCCAAATGGATGGTTGCTTTGATGGATAATTTTTGGATTGCGATATTTGCAAACTTTTCATACATTACTTTTCAATTTATTTGTTCAATTTCTAGCTACTATTTGTTTTTTTTACAGAAATGCCAGAATGCTCTTCATGAAGTTCTGGCAAGGAAGGTGAGTTACTTTTGGTTGTTTTCGGCATGAAAATGTAAATATTTATCTGATACCAGTTTTTTGTTGTTCATTTTTGTTTGTTTTTGTATTCACAAAAACAGGTCCACCTTGCTATTTTGCTGAAGTTTTTTTTACATTTTATTTGAATTGAAATAGGATTGAAATTAACTTACTCTACCCAAAAACAATGGATTATACTCTTGTTTGTGTTCTTGGCAGTGTCGTCCGATCGTGATCTGCGACAAGAAGGATTTGGAAATGCAAGGTCACTCTTCTCGCTCCATCGGAATTCCCGGCTGCGTTGACTGTCTTCAAGGAATCCTCAGTGTCATTCCTCTGCAGCTTCTTGCATTCCATATCGCTGTGCTCCGTGGATTTGATGTAAGTAAAAGGAAAGAGAAAAGATAAACCCACTGGGGCGCCTGTCTGAACTGGGTGTTAGTCTTTTTTTTTAAAGCCATTAATAATTTTGTTTGTCAATGAAACTCATTTTGGACACCAGTCTAAAGAGGTTTCCTCATGGACATTTGCAGATTTTTCAGGAGCTTTTTTTTTTTATTGTCGTGTTTCTCTTGAAATTATTTCAAAAGATTTCTTTGGGTGAAACTTGGGCCATGCAACTTATAGCAATCACACTGCATAAGGATATTTGAGTTTTCGGGCTAAGAGAATCTTTTCCAAACCTTGTGGATGAATGTCATTGCTAACCATGCTGCCACTTTAATAGATTAAGCTTTATTAATTAGTAAAATTTGTAAAGTTCTTAACTTTCAAGGTTTTCAGTAACACTTTGTGTACATGTATATGACATTTTTCTTTTGGTTGTGGTGATTCTGAAAATCAGTGTTATACCAGCCGGTTCTATCTAGGTAAGAACCGGTGCTGTAACTTCATGCCATCGGTTCTTTTTTAGAACCATCACAGCTCAAAGAGAGATTTCAAGTACATGTATATTTTATGCACAGGATGTAAAGATTGTCCTAAAGAAACCACTGTCTCGTGAAACACCCGTATTTGGAACGTTTTGCACCATTTCTTATGGATCCCTTGCATATATGAGGTCACACTCTAAAAAAGCGCCATCCCTGAGGCCAAAAGGAGGCAGATCATTTTGACGATAGCTGTTCTTTGTGCGTAAAAACGTGCGCGTGACCTCGGCGTACCTTTAGCGTTTTGCGTTATGCAAGGGGGACCTATTGATTTCTATAGCCCCCTTACACAACGCGGAACGCACCTCCGAATAATGCGCGGTTACCTTTTCCATCATTTTGGGAGTCAACTCTTTTGTGCATGTTCGTGTACATTTTGACACCCAAAATGACACCCAGGATAGGCGCGTGTGAGTACGCTGCGCGTTGTGCAATGGGTCTATTCTACATTTTAATATGTTTATTCTTTCCTTGTGCATTGTACAGGTTGACTGCCCACGGAACCTGGCCAAATCAGTGACTGTTGAATAAGGCTGCTCAAGTTGCTTCTGGGCCGAAGGACCATGTGCAGTTTTTTTCTCCCATTTTGTTGGCATTTCTGATCAGAGGGAATCCAATTTCATAGAACTGCTTCAGCACAAAAAGAAGCTCAGCACAAAGCAATTTTTGCTTATCGGACTAAGGTTACCAGCCAAAATACCATTCCACATGTACCATTTGTGACTGGTATCCTGGTAGGGTTTGCTTCATTCAAAACCACAGGGGTTGATATTGAATGGTTAGAAAGTAGGAGATTTCGGTTTGCGATTGCGGGGTAAATGTAAGTACACTTAAGGATACCAGTTTTAAACCAATTCAAAGGTTAACTTGCTTCCAATGAAATCAATAATATTATTTTTTTATTTTCAGTATCTCATAACACCTTGTGTGCATCCCTTACTTAATGATCCACAGCACGGTTAATTGACTGCACACAACCAACAGGCAGTTGTTGATTCGATGATGTAAGCAAGAGCAAGATTACAGTTCGACCAATTGTAATGCTCTAAATGCTTATGAATATGTATATGTTTACGCATATGAATATGTATGAGTTATAGCAAAAGGGTATTCCTGGTGGTGGGGGGGGGGGTAAATGTCTACACTGGTAGTATTAGTCCAGAATGTTTGTTTTTTAAGGTCACATAAAGTTTACTTGAATGAAATATAATGAGTACCATAAAACCCTGAATCCCCCCCATGTTGTCATTTTAGGGGAAAAGGTAAGTTTTTTTAAATGGCTTAGATAAACATTTTTTTTTTTTCAAAAGAAAAATGTGCAATGAAATACACGCTACTCCCTTTTCATTTATTCAGATTTCTTGATATTTTGATACAATCTATAGTAATTTTAAAAGCATTCTATATTTTACTGTAACGATGGGTTTTATGAGAATGTTGAGGTCAGTTTACTTAAATGGGATCAAATTTGGACCAAAACTGTGACTATAATGTGTAAGTTTTGCGCATTTTCATGTTAAAGTGCGCAGTTCTGTTTTTGTTCACACTTTAAAGCATTCTGACAACATTGGTAAATTGTCAAAAACCACTATCTGCACTTTGTGTGACCCAACATATACTTGAAATAACAAACATGTGAAAGTTGAAATTCGATGTTCATCGCCGTCTCGAGAAAGCAGTGAAAAAACACCAGCACTGTGTTCATCGAATTTCCAACTTGCTAGATCAAAGCTAATTGTTGTACTTACTGCTTAAACTACAGCATTTCAGGCAAAACTACTTCAAGGGATGTTTTCCCACCAAGACTGTCTTGATACCATGTATAAAGTAATGTGCAAATCTGTGAAAATTTATTTTGTCAATCTTACCAATGTTGTACATGCCCTTTGAAGCAATATCTGTGGGAACTTGAGGTTTCTAAAAAAGGTTTGTATAAGTGCGAGACAAGGATTATCAATTGTACCAATAATAACCCATGAATTTAAAGGCATTATGTATTCATTGTACAATACATTCCAGGTTGATGGCAGCTCTGTCGACGCTATGCGTAGAGGATGTGTGCCGTACTGCCTTGACCATCCATTATGCCTTGTCAAAGTTTGTTGTTAATAAATCATTTCATTTAAAATAATCTTTCTAGGAGTGCCCCCCCCAAACCGCCCCCCCCCAAAAAAAAACAAAAACAAAAAAACAACAAAAAAACCCCAAAAACACAACACAACACAAAAAAACAAGCCCGGCTCATGACGTATTACATGCCACTGGTGGATTGATAAATGTTAAGAAATGCTGGTGCTACCACAACCTTGTATGGTAGCATTGAAATTCAGGTACTTCCCTGTTCCACCAGTGACATGTTTTTTTTGGCGTTCCTAAAGAGCGTTATTTTAAATGAAATTTAATATAAAAAAAATATATCTATATATTTGAGCTGAATCATTGGTTACATGGCATCATGGAAAAGGTAGTACCAAACACATTCTTGTTTTTTAAGCTTAGACAATGGCTATTAGAACCA
Source organism: Plazaster borealis (assembly GCA_021014325.1). Taxonomy (NCBI): domain Eukaryota; kingdom Metazoa; phylum Echinodermata; class Asteroidea; order Forcipulatida; family Labidiasteridae; genus Plazaster; species Plazaster borealis. The sequence goes on along the minus strand of CM037468.1, from coordinate 16,260,097 downwards.
TTGGTGTACTTAAGTATAGGCAGATTTATAGGGATCTACAAACAGCCTTAGCCAAAAGCTATTAATTGGGGGTAACTGGTAGCCATGACCCCATGACCTCACTTGACTGCATCAATGAGTATCCATCATAGACTAGGGTTTACCGTTACATGTATATAAAGAGTCCAAGGGCTACTTAGGTGGGATTCGAACCCAAAACCCTCTTTTTTTAGGTGATGTCTACAACCACTTGACCATCGAGCATACCCAGTGACAAAGCCCCAATGTTATAAAGTTGTTCACCACAAACAATTGCTTAGCACAGAGAAATCTTGCTTAGCAGAAAGGGATTACCAGCCAAAATACCATGTATTATGTATATTGATTGCGATTGGTTCCCTGCTATTTTTTGCATGGCATAAATATTTGCAAAGCCTAATTTTCTGCTAAACAGCTTTATGAAATTAGGCCAAGATCTATTATTTTATGACTGTATGGGATAAGTATTGATGAGGTTAAAGGGATTGTATAATATACGTTTGGTAATTGGAACCCACTGTTTGTTTCAATTCTATATAAAAACTAACCTGTGAAAATTTCATTTCAAAAGGTGATAGCATTTTTTTTTAAATTGCCGAAAATCTGGAGCGGTTATGTCCACGCAGGAAGAATAACTGCAATTGGAATACACTATCTGAGAAACGTTACTACAGTAACGCTTCTCAGATTCAAATTTTGGGAAATAAAAACTTATAACTTTTTCCATAACCGCGTACTTCGAAGTGGAAAGTTTCTCATTATGCATTATACTATCCAAAGCTGCTGTTATTGCCATTAATTTTCAGAGTCATTGTCAAACGTATACAGACCCTTTAAGTGAGTGTACAATGGCTGCTGTTTTGTTGTTGTTGTTGTTTTTCTCAAATTGGTCACAGTTAGGTTGGTAGTTTTTGTAATTTGTCTTTGCCTGTCTTGTGGACAGGAGTCGAAGTGTGACCGAAGTCTTTCATTTACAGTAGTGTTTTAGAGCGGCCCCATTCTCAACATGAGCAGGGGGTACCAAGTGAAAACATGAAAATCATCAGAAATTAGCTGCGAAATCTCGAGATAAACCTTCCCCACGTATATCCATTTGAATGTGATGTTTTTGGGGTTCGCTTGACTTCGTGGGGATCTAGAGTTTGAGGCAGTGCGATTTTTTGTGTGTAAGCCTTTTCGAAACACGGCTTTGGCATCTGGGCTTAGACGTTGTCAGTCATTTAGAAATGTATGCTTTTAATACGGGATTCTAACATGTGATTCAGATGAAAAAAACCCAAATTATGTACGTCGTCGATTTGGAAGGTGAATTCTGATTTCCGATGGCTGAATCATCAGAGTATGGGTTCAATTTCCCGGTCAAGGCACTTGTTTCCTTGAGCAAGGCTTTTAACCATGATTGCTTCTCTTAACCTAGGTGTATAAATGAAAACCTGCGAGGGCTAATGTGTTGTTAGAGCATTTAAGCAGCCTGGGTTGTATGCTCCCCAGGGAGTTGAACAAGTTTGAGGAATGGTCTAAGTATGCTCGATGAACAGGGATAATAATGTTGTAAAGTGCCTTGATCTAACTACTAGGATGGGTGCGTTATAGAACCCGTATTATTATTTTCGTCTTTATTTTTGCAGCTCGTATTTTTGGAATTACACCCAATTTATATAAATTATAAAACCTCTATCATAGATTTCGTTTAATTACTATCTCGTTTATTTAATTTGTAGTGTGCATTTGGACATTTTAGGTTTACTAACAAGTTTGATTTCACGGGTAAAATATTGAACTGTATCAATTGGATAATATAGACCATGTGACCTGTTACATCACATATTAAAAAACCGCAGAGCAGGGACTTCCGGCAGGCACGCTCTCACTGGGTTCAATGGTGGAAAAACATACATATTAATTTTTGTGGAGATTGCACAGAACAATTTGTTCATCAACATTTTATATAAAGAAAGGGGGTGCACATCTCAAAACTTGCTTACACTGCAAAAACTGGGGTGCTATAGTTGACACCATGGGTGTTGTCACATATAGATACAAAAAAAGAATCAAAATTTACACCATAGGGTTTTAAAATGACACTAATTTCTCGTGTTAGTCTAACACACTATAATGTTAAAATTGATTCTCTCTTGGGTATCTATGTGACAACACCCATGGTGTCAATTTTAACAACCCAGTGTTTGTAGTGTAGCGATTAGTTTTACATTTCTTGATTTGATGTTATGATACAGAATATGACATGTCCATATGCCCAGTGTAGTGTGTTGCCTGCCAAGAAATGCTCTGGAACGTACAAGGACACCCTTTTTCTATATTATGTGTATTAAGGTTTAAAGACACTGGACACTATTGGTAATTGTCAAAGACCAGTCTTCTCACTTGGTGTATCTCAACATCTGCATAAAATAACAAACCTGTGAAAATTTGAGCTCAATTGGTCGTCGAAGTTGCGAGAAAATAATGCAAGAAAAAACACCCTTGTCACACGAAGTTGTGTGCTTTCAGATGCTTGATTTCGAGACCTCAAAATCTAATTCCGAGGTCTCGAAATCAAATTCGTGGAAAATTACTTCTTTCTCGAAAACTATGTTACTTCAGAGGGAGCCGTTTCTCACAATGTTTTATACTATCAACAGCTCCCCATTACTCGTTACCAAGTAAGGTTTTATGCCAATTATTATTTTGAGTAATTACCAATAGTAACTTGAGTACTTGTGGACCAAGTGGAAACTATCATTTAAAAACACAAGTCAGACCAGGGAATTCACAGGCAACCAGCTTCAAGTAATCTCAACAAATTGATTCACATGTCAGTTTTCTCATTATTTTCTTGGGGATAGTGAGTTACAGCTAGAAGAATGTCTCTTGTGCTGCAGAAGTGTTTCCGTTTGCATACAAAGCAAGTGGTTGGCTGAAAATGTTGCCGTGTGTGACAAGGCCTATATGATGGCATTTAACAGCCAGACGGTCGACTCAAGGTTAAATCCGAGAAAAGAAAAGACAAGTTTGCAAGACATTCTTTTGCGAATGCTTTTACTTGGAAGGAATGGTTTCATCACTAGTGCCCAAGATTGTTTACACTCCAAATGCTTCATTATCAAGCGCAAAATCATAACACCAACCTTCAAGATTCTCTTTCATGCAGGTGCTCGAGAAAATCAGCGTATGGTGTTTTGTTTGATTGTTACAACACGTTGATTTGCCGTATTCAGTCGGCGTTTTGTCATGAGATAAAAGCATTTGAAGTGGTCGCACTTTCCATGGTAATTGCCGCTTGTACCCACATTAAATCAAGTGAACCTGGCAATAATTATTGAGGAAATTTTTACAATACGGTTGTAATCAGTGTGATGCACCACAAAGTCAGTGACGCGCATTTTGTTTTAAAGCAACTCTTGCAGGTAGTCTCGTTATGGTTTTATTTTAACGTTCAGTTCAGTTCAGTTCAGTAAAATAGTTTAGTTAGGCCTATGTAACATAGTATAGAAGATCAAATTAACATTGAAAGAGGGACACTAAAGGTAAAAATTCAGTTTCTTGATGCCCTCATGATACAACAGATGCAGTCCTTATGAAAGTGGAGAAAAAACCACAACTGTCTCTAACCTCGCGTTAAAATGGTGCTAGTAAAATGTCATGGTATTTGATACCCTCCCAGCCTGAATTTGTCAACATCCAAAAACATCCAATGGCGTCACATTTCAACGGTATGGGTCCTAAAAAAAATACGGGAAATTTTTAAGTTTATTCCTGATTTCGATGACATTCAATCAAAATGGCATTGAATTTGACCTTTTGACTGGCGCAAAAATTGATATCCAATGACGTCATATTTCAAATTTTGCTTGGATAGTGTAAATTAGCAGAAATTTTACACCAGCTTAACGCATGGTTAGAGACTTCCCCACCTTCAAGAAGGACTCTATCTTTTGGTAAATGAGTGCATCACAAAACTTAATTTGACCTCGGATCCCCTTTTTAAGATTTTTAATTTACAATAATTTATACTGCTTATACTTATTCTGTTAAGGTACATACCTTATCTTTACTCCTACATCTGCGAGGCTATTTGTTATCGTTTGGTAACAACCTCATCGTTCGGGGAGTATATATGTAACTATATTACGAGGTTTCGGTATTATTTAGGCTGAGGTGGGGTTTTTGTTCTTGATAAATATACACCACTATAAAAACTAATTGTTAAATTCAATACTTTAAAGAGTGCGGTGAGTGACAACTCTTTGTAAAGTTAAATTCATCTGATTTAAAAGGAGTTCAATGTTATAGTATGTATGATTTAACTTTGACAATGTTAATTTAGATAATATTGTTAAATCTAACTTTTATAGAGTTTTCACAAACCGCATCCTTTAAAGTGTGAACTCAACACTATAGTTTTAAGAGTATGAAAACTGTTCCGGCAACGGTGTAGTCAAAATTTAAATGAATTCTTAGCAAGCAAAGACTTGTAAAGACTAAGTACGATTGGTCAGCGTAAAACTAAAATATGAATAGCTTAAATCTGAAAGCTCACTGATCACAAAGTTCATGCTAAGTACCAATCCTCCAGAGAAATATTTCCATCTAAAATACTGTCAAAGTCGAGGAAATGGCATTTTGAAGAATAAGGGGTTGGAGGAGGGTGAGGGTTAGGAATCACCATTGTTTATTTCGATTGCCGCAAGCGAAATAAGCACAGCGTATATACAATCACAAATCGTTCGTTGATTATTTCTGGAACGTGACAATATTATAGTTGAATGATGCATTATCCATTTCCATTCCCAGAGAGCAAATTTACAACATTGGTAATTGTCAAAGACCAGTATCCACACTTGATGTGACCCCACATATACATGAAATATCAAACATGTGAACGTTTAAGCTAAATCGGTCTTCGGAACAGTGAAAACCCTCATGATATATTTTCACTGTTTTTCAAACATCGAATTTTATCACCAGTGATAAAGACTAAATTACCCATTTCCTAAAAACTACAGCATTTCGAGCAAAACTATTTCAAGGGAAGTTTTCCACCATGACCATCTTTATACCATGTAAGTTATGTGTAAATCTGTGAACATTTATATTTTCAACATTACCAATATAGGATTTGAGGCATTGCATGGTGAGGTATCAATATATTTGGTTTGCGGTAACACCATGTGTGTATCTACTTGCCAGGTAGAGTTTGTTCTTAGAGAACTGTCTTGCTTAATTCTACTACCGCGGAGTAGATTGTTCGGGTGTTCGGGAGACTTCTCAGTTCTGAAAAGAACTGTCCTGTTTATTATTTATTACCTGGGCGGAAGGTATAGAAATAGGCTGGGACTACTACTTTAGCTTATAGGATCGTAATTAACTGTACTACCGCGGAGTCAGTTCTTGGATTGGTCTCAACGTTTCGACTAGCTTGCTCTAGTCATCGTCAGGAGCGACTAGCTTGCTCCAGTCATCGTCAGGAGTCTACTGACGATGACTAGAGCAAGCTAGTCGAAACGTTGAGACCAATCCAAGAACTGACTCGATCCGCGGTAGTACAGTTAATTACGATCCTATAAGCTAAAGTAGTAGTCCCAGCCTATTTCTATACCTTCCGCCCAGGTAATAGTTAATAAACAGGACAGTTCTTTTCAGAACTGAGAAGTCTCCCGAACACCCGAACAATCTACTCCGCGGTAGTAGAATTAAGCAAGACAGTTCTCTAAGAACATACTCTACCTGGCAAGTAGATACACACATGGTGTTACCGCAAACCAAATATATTAACATTACCAATGTTGTACACACCCTTCAAACACAAACACAAATGTTCATGTTATGTATATAAAATTGAGCTTAAGTATTCAAGATCATCATTATGCTCCATTGAGTTAAAGGGACACGTTGCCTTGGATCAGGCGAGTTGGTCTATGAAAAGCGTATGTAACCGTTTGTTAGAAAATGCATTTTGGTTAGAAAGATGTTTTAAATTTTTGACTCCTCAAAATAGCAGACCGTGTTAGTTTGCAAAGTAAAAGGAAAACCACGCAATTTCGAGGCATATTATTTTGTGTGGATCATTGTATTCTACTTTTAAAACATGCATTTTATAACAAATGGTTACAAACGCTTTTCATAGACCAACTCGCCCGAACCCTTTAATGTGAATTTGTTTTGCTATTGAGTTTAAATAATGGTGTACAGTTTATAGTCTTTGTATAAGTTTTCGTGGGGAGTATGAATAAAATTAACAAATATTCATTTAATAGTTGTGGTGGTGAACTTGTTGAAGATTGCGTTTACCTATTTCCTTATTTGCCATAAGCATTCCTGAAACCCTCTCAACTCCTTAGGAGTATGCAGCACCGGCAGCAAAACGCACAGTTCGCTTGCAGAGAAGCAATGGTTGTTAAATGCCTTCCTCAAAAACATTTTTGCCAAAAGCACAAGGTCACGACCGGAATTCGAACCCAAACTCTAGTGACTATATGACCCTTTTCGAAAGCATGGCTTTAGCTTGGCTCTGGCTCCGTCCGCCTGTTCCCACCGAAAGCACAAGTTTTCAACATAACTGAAGGAGCCTTAGCCAAAGGGAAGCCGTTGTTTCGAAGAGAGGCAGTGCTCTCAACAGACTTGAGTTGAACCTCGTCCCCATGGTTTACTTTATTTCCAACCATGTTTACAATAGTAAACCCTGGGAGGGAAACTCCTTACTTGGACCCTGATTGGACAACGGCTGGTGTACAAAAGTATAACGTAAACATGTTAAGTTATACTCATTCAGTATTCACCATGTTCACAGCCAGACTGTTCTAATTTGCATACGTATTCACAAATTTTGGATATGAAAATGATCCAATACCAGGGTGAGAGAGCGGTCAACCTCGTACTGCTCAAACCACCATTGGGACGAGGTTGACTTGAGTTAGATACGCTAGACCGTTCGGCCGTGGCAAGTGCTACACACTGGGCCACGCTTAAGGCCATGCCTTCTGTAATTATTAAACAAATATTTATTTACAAAAGTAAGTTAGTGTAAACTTTAAACCACAAAAAATAATGATTTTCTCTCACACACAAGTTTTACATCACACCAAATCAGTATCGCGTCGTAGCGCCTGCGAAATCAATTTTATTTGCACGTGTGGCAGACGATAATTTTTCAGCAAGCGGGAAACGGCCCTCTATCGATGCATGAAAGAAGTTTCAGCCTATCACACATTAACAGAAATTAGTGTTGATTGGTCACAAAGATTATAAAAACGACACCTTCAAATTTCTCAACCAATCAGCTTCACTCTTACTTAAAACACTGAGTAATATGAAGGCAAGCTCATGTACCGGTGTCGAGGTTGACAACGCAGAATGGAGTCGTGAAACTACATTTCCTCTCCCCAAGAAGGTAGGCTATTTCTTCAAAGTTTTGCTTTGCTTAATGAAATTATACTAAACGACATCTTGGACTTTGATGTAAGATTTTAGTGGGCCATAAAAACTCATAAAAACTTGGCGAAGTTCTTCGATATCTGTATCGGTAGTCGTGTGGTCAGTTACACGGGTCGCGTGCAGTGACCTCAGCGATGGCGGCTATCTAATGCAAGGAATCAAGTACTTCTTTCTTGTCCCCATATTTTTTTGTTTTAATGATTATAATTTCTTAACTAAAGTATGGAAGGACTGAAACTGTACATTTAATTTTATTTAATTGTAAACGTAATCAGTGTGATATCCAGACACGTTGGAAGATGTAATGTATTTAACATGGGGGAGGGGAGGGTGGGCAGATATTTTCATGACTTGTGAGCAGGGTTCTAGCCACGAAGAGACTAACGTGCGAGCGTGAAGCCATTGCGGCATGGGGTCCGGGAAATCTTAAGGTTGTTGATGCTGTCTAGTGTACAGCAATCTAGGGCATTTCAGACACATTTTTACCCTTCAAAATTCATCTTGAAGGTACTTAACTTACAATATATTAATCTTGTCAAATCCTCCAGTTTTCAAACTAAGGGACCCTCAAAATCGACAAGCACTGTGAACCCGCAGACCTGAAGATACCTGTGTAGAGAAGACGATGAGGAATTGTCAGTTTTAGATACGGGAGGCAAGCATCCTGAACAGGCACAATCAGGTAAGGTTAGAAACCCCAAGCCACATGAGGCTCTGTCTGAGTTGGGACTCGAATCAGGGTCCACTGAGAGATGAAAGGCAGGGAAAGAAACCACTTGAAGCCAGCGTCCCTTGGGAGGGAGGGGAGTGTGTTTACGACCCATGTACTCCTCAGTCCCCCCTCACCCAACTTAGCTGGTCCATCTTATAATTATAATAATATGAACCAGGAATAAAAGTCTCATAATGTAGTTGACCCCAAAGATGATTGGTCAATCCTGCGGTGGCCCAATTAAGGCGCAATATTATAAAGTATTTCTGTAAACAAAAGTTGTTTACTCCGTCATGTTTCGGTTCCCTATTGAATCATGGCCTCAAGGGTGTGATACGACCTCTAGTGTGTGATACGACCTCCAGTGTGTGATATGATCTCCAGGGTTCAAGCCAGTGTCGGTAGAGTGCAACAACATGGGTTAATTGACATTTATTACTTAAGGAAGGGGTGTTAGAGAGCAAGTGCTCTTGGACCATGCTGACCACTTCTCCGTTAGCAGTGTTATGGTCATCTTACTCGGTACTCGGTACTTATATTTGAGTACGTATTCGAGTACTACTCGGAGTACCGGTTTTGATGGTACTCTTACTTGTACCCCAACTCATACTTGGTACTCGACTGTTGGAGTGGGTACTCGGATATCAGAATACTTGTTACTCTGTACTGGTTACTCTTAGCTTACTCAAGTACTACTCGAGTACCATTTTAAATGGCACTCGTACTTGTACTCAAACTTGTACTTGGTGCTCGGCTCTTGGACTCAGTACTCAGATATCAGAATACTCAGTACTCGGACATGTACTAGTACTCGATGGCCCAAGTATTTGTACTCGGGTACTATTCGGCCACTCTAGTACTCAGCAGTACTTGATATACTCGACTGAAAAATGCATTGAGTACATCAATGCATGTTAATAGATCTATACACACAGTTTTCTTGAGTGGTCTCCAATGTAAACTACAGTGTGTATTTGAACATTATAACCAAGTACATGTCTGACTATAGGGGCGAATAATTTTGATTTAATGGATATACTGCACTCCAAGACAGTTACAGACAGACACAGGAATCAAAGATTTTCCCCATCCAAAAAAGAGTCTGGTTCCATCCATAATTTGTTGATATTTTTCCCCCAGCAACCTATTGGTTTCTGTTAGTGTTTCATACACATTTAACACCTCATGTACTTCTTAGTTTGTTGTTTCCTTAGATTCTCTCTGAAAAAGGGGTCTGTGGACAAAGTTGCTTCAATACACTCCCAGATTAGTAGACAGGTGTGATGGGATTGTGCCTTTGATGATACAAGCATGGAATTTGGCACACAGAGTATGTCATGAGAACGATGTTTGGCTTTTAGGGTCATTACAGATTTGTCCTTTGAAAAAAGTACACTGCGAAAATGTGGGTGTTAAAATTGACACCAAGGGTGTTGTCACATATAGATACCAAAAAGAATCAAAATTTACACCATAGGGTGTAAAAATAACACTAATTTCTGCCAAAACAATTACATTGGTGTTATTTTTAACACCCTTAGATGTTAATTTTGATTCTCTCTTTGATATATATGTGTGACAACACCCATTTTAACACCCCTGTTTTTTCAGTGTATAGGTAGGATAACAAGCAATGGAAGCCATGTTGAAATTTAAAAACAAATTGCTTGTTATTCTACCCATACTTTTTCAAAGTACAAATCTGCTTTGGCCCTATAGCCAAATATCGTTCTCATGATATGCTCTGTGTGCCGCGTTCCATGCTTGTATCATCAAATGCACAATTCTCACAATTATTTTCCCTGTCTGCCCCACTAAGGGGGAAAAAACGGAAAACAGAAAAACAGAATGCTGTTAAAGGTACGCTCCTGCATTGTGGTAAAGACTTCATTCCCTCTAATAGTTAATTTTTCTTTCTGCTGCAAACCTCCCTGGAGGGAAAGGTAATGAATGCCTTGGTTAATGAACTGCTTTGTTGTCAGCTGCGATTAACAATTAAGTTAGGTTGGAGAATTGCTTAATGTATGTATTCAGTTATCCAAGACCTTTTGTGTCATTTCTGACAGAGCAAAAGTGTCCACAGACCTGTTGGTAATTTGCTACGTAGTGAGCGGGTGCATCAGCTCTGCCGCACGCCCAGTGGTTTACCTACATCCTGCTCTCTAAAGATGGCATACGTTTTGTGTGTAATTAAACCAGAAATCACTCAATTCATAGTTCAAAGGCATCTTGTACGAAAGAAACTAATAACTCTGAGAAGAGGTTGACGCTTTGCAAAACGTTTAAAAGGCACGCCCAATTTTTGTTCTCTCTCTTTTTCAATTCATACATAAACTCGCAAAGAAAAGACGATTGAATATAATACTATAGTGTAAATCTGGTTGAAATGAAATTCGTTTCGGTTTCCGTAAACACATCATACAACCAATCTTTGAAGTTGAATAGCCCATGTTCATGTCCCAATGCGCAGGATCGGCGCGCAAAGGATTCTGGGTGAAATCCGAGTCCAAGCAATACCGGCAACCGTCACGGCTCGCTGACTTTGAAGCATTGTGGTACACAACTAAACAACTTGGCATAGTTACATGTAAACTACAGCATGGCGTCTATCTTGGCAGCTTGATTTATATTTTAAATTCGGTTTCCCGAGATGGACTGCAGTATATTTTTAAGATGGCCCTTGTGCATATGGGCTTTGGTTTTCAAGTGACCCCCCCAACATTTATTCAGATATTTTGTTAATGTTAAAGTCGGGCTTAAAGTGTTATTTTGAACACCTCTAGACCGAATGTGACCCCCGTCGAGGAAAGCTTTATCGCGTTTTGAACCGTTCTGTAAATTAGTCGTTGAAATTAGTTTACGCGATGTAACTTGGAGGTATAACTCGCCGAAGTGGTCACAAGCTAATCAGAAACTTTTTGTTTTGAAACGATTTCAAGTGGAACTAATCTACGAGATGCATGTTTTATTTGTTACTGCACCTACCAGCAATTAATTGGCCTCGATGTTTAAACAATTTTGTTTTGCTATAACCAGTGCCCGCCTATAGCTTTGGCGGCATATTGAAATGATTGTTGTGTTTTCCCTCAAAGTTTCCGCTCGCTTATTTACGGCCTTCAAAATGTAGGATGTCATAAAAATAAATTAATAATTTTTGGCGTCTTGATAACTTCAGCGGCAGAGGTAAAATTACTCGCTTTGCTAAGCATCGGAAGGGAGCAAGCAGGGTGCGGCCAAGCATGTACTGTTTGCACACACACGCTTCCATCGCTTGAAAATTGCGCACGAAGTGATTTGGCTGGAATAGTTCCCGCCAAAAAAACTGAAAAGATCGTTGCTTACCAGCATCAAGGCAATATCGATGGCTGAAGTCCACGGTATCGATTCGAGAGCGAACTCAATCGTGGTTGTTTTGGGCACGCCTGTTGCATCTTTGGATGCGTGGCCGATGTAATGAGAGAGAAAAACCCAATGAATAAACGGTGTGTCTGTTTGCCGGTGGAGTGGTGAAGGAAACCAGCCAGTAACTATTGAAGCGTGGATCCCTACCAAGAGAAAAAACCCCAGAAAAAACCAACACAAACAAACAAACGAAGGTTCCATCACCAGAATCATCATCCACTCTACATGTGTACGTTTTCCGTAACATGCTTTAACATAATGTTTAATTTTTGTAGCTTTTTCTTCATTTTTTTCCCCCTCGGGCCAGACTTGGTCGTTATTTTCGTCTGTCATTCAAACTAGGGGCTGAAACCTCCAATGTGAGACAATCACAATTTGTGTTTGATTAATTGAAACTATGCGAAACGTTCATATAGTTTTGGTTTGAACATGGTTGCAAATGACGTCGTAATAACACTGTGAACAAAGACCCCAATTAAAAAAATTCCTACAGAAATGACCTGATGATATGCAACAAGAAATGACCTTATGCCCTGGGATAAGACGTGACCCGCTGACCTGTAAATGACCCGAATGAACAGTGAATAGCAATGACCTATATGCTATTAGGTGTGCATAGCATTCAAGATCTAAAACGACCAACATTATATACAGTACTTCTGTCGTCTGCCTTCTTATTCCGTTTGTTTGACGGTTTTGTATCTGTAATCTTTAGTAATTTATTTAGCGTGCTGCACCCCAGAACAACAAGCCGGAATGGTCATTGGCGATTCGATAAAGTGGTCAGTAGGTTTCTGTCCGATCAATACCGGGAGTTGGGCGCAATTCACTTATCAGTCTTGGTACCCCTTCTACTGACTACACTCAACCCTCCGGGTAGATGAGGCAGAATTGGGCGTGCTAGCGTCGTGCCCCAAGGCGTGTCTATAACACTTCTTGTGGCCCTTTTTTTGTGAGTGAGGAATAAATGCAATGACGAGATGTCTAAGTTGCGGAGCCACCAATTGATTTTTCGTTAGACCATCTTGCACGGATAAACAGATAAGAGTCGCTATAAACATTTTAGAAAAAGCAACTTCGTGCGTAAGGCAGAAATGTTGCGTTCCCTTCCCCTTAATTCAATAAGGGGCCACTTCCTACGTTATTATGCGACCGAATGAAGAACAATGGCGATCGTTTAGCAACTCCGTGGCCATTTTGCTCCCGTTGAAATCGTTAGTAATGTGATATCAACTTGTTAACGTGATGCCACCCTCCGTCGCAAGTCCGGTTTACAAACCCCGGTGTGTCTGGTGTATTATAACTCGGGTCGTGGCGAACACTTCGTCTCTGTTTTGTATGTGGGTCGCTCTTATTAAAGTACAATAGTCGGCGTATAACGAGATAATGACAGCGAACATATATTTCTCTCGCTCCTCGAGTATTGCACCCACTTGCCAGAAAATTAGGGCTACTTACAACATTAGAAAATTAAATGATAGTCGAGCGTCGCCACTGATTCTTGTACGTTGGTCCATGTATCCTGTCCATAAGACGAGACACGGTTCGTCAAAATTAATAACGAACACAGAAAAAATATACACACCGAGACTTTTGACGCCATTTACAGTTTTAAATTAGAGGAACCACGAGGCACCGAAAGTTAATTTCTACTGTAGGGCTGTATGCGTAATTTTGTTGTAAGGTCGTTGATGAGGGAAATTGGAAAGTTTGAGAATGCGTCACTTGATGTCCTGTAAACAGTTGTAAATCAATTGTTCAGTGGCTTGTGACACTGAAGGGGACTCACCAGTGGAAGAATCGGTAACGGTTTCCCCCATTCCCCCTCCCGTAATCATTCTCATAGTTTTCTTAGCTTTTGATACTTAATGTTGTTGTTGTTGTTGTAACTTGATTGTTCCCAACCGTAGAAATCCTGGCTATCTAACCCACGCTGCATCTTCATATACACGAGAGTCATTAGGGCCTATATGTCTTACAGGCCCGTCATTGTTTAAGGAACCGATGTAGGTCACCGCATCATAGTAGCTAGAGTTTCCTTTTGAGAGACCTGGAAAGTATAGTTTGCGAGCAAAGAATGAGCAATAATTAGTTTCAACTTTGGCTCATCAGTCCGCAATTGTCTCATTTTTTTTAAAATTCCGAAACGGAGGTCTAACCTGTATACACACAGTCTTGGGTAATTATACAACTAGGCCTTTATTGGATATTGCACGACAAAAGCTTCGACTGCAAGGTATACACACTAAGAAATCTCACTGCATGCTGAAGTGATCCTGGTGCTAAGGTGTTTTGTGTTGGGGTGGGGTGGGGACGGGAAGGGGAGGGTGGGGTCAGGTGCGATTGTAGTGCAAACCCTCTTGTTTTTCTGTCATTCAACAAAACATAACCAAACTGATGTTAGAAGGGGAAAACAGTCTTACCACTCTAATCAAATTTGGTGTTAAACCTTTTGTTGAAACGTACAGTTTTACAAAGGTTGAAATTACAGGCAGTCTTTTTGACGAGTTCCAGTTTTAATATGATGGGCTTCTAGATCAACTGACCCCGGACAAGGGCCTTTGCAAGGAGACCTAGCGTCTTTTTGTATCCCCTCTTCTATTTTCTTTTTATTTTGAGCAAAATTTCCTTTCTGATGGCCATACGCAAAACCCTTTACATATGATTTTCTCATCTGAAAACTTATTGTCTCCTCTTTATTTTTAGTCAAATTTCCTTTCTGATTGCCACACGCAAAACCCTTTATATATGATTTTCTTATCTGAAAACTTATTGTATCCTCTTTATTTTGAGCCAAATTTCCTTTCTGTTTGCCATACGCAAAACCTTTATATATAATTTTCTTATCTGAAAACTTATTGTATCCTCTATATAACCATTGAACATGTCATTAGACTCTAAAATCTCCCTGGTCCGGGTCCCATTGGGGGCCTGACCAATTTCTGGGTCGATGTGACCCGGTGTGTCAAAATGACCCAGAAATGGGTCAAACTGACGCAGAATCCGAGCTAAATTCCAAAGCTTAACCAGTTGCCGGGTCAGCTTGACCCATCAGAAATTGGTCACGGTATTCCCAATTTACTGATTACAGCTTTCAAAATGTCGAAGGTGTATTGCCTCTAAACGCCACAAACGCAACCTGACCCTTTCGGCCGATTGCGGGGGAGGGGGATATGGTTTTCCCGAGACACTTTCTTTGTTATTTCAGATTTGTATAAATCGTCTCATCGCATGCCTCACGCCTGATTTGAATGAATGTTCACCCATCTCTGAATGCATTATCTTTCATGCCTCTGTCCCCCCGCTGTAACATTACTAGCCAATCAACTGATGAAAACATCTCCCTATGTCGGTCTCTTCAGTTCCTGCAATTGATAATAACTTATCTTTCCAGCTCACTTGATTTACTTTGCGAGAAAAAAAACCCCAATGACAGTTAGTTTTTCGTTACGTTCCTTTTCATAGAATCTATTTGGATATCTGTTTTACACTTTGTTTGACTTCTCCGACTGCCTATAATCAGATGCCTACATGGACCATGTAACTTGTGACATCACAATGTTTACACAAGAGCTACTACAGAGCCTGGACTTCCTGTAGGTACAGTTTGTACACAGCTCTCATTTGTTGAAAAAACATACATTTTTTACTTTTTGTGGAGGTTGCACCATATACGAGTTTTGATATGAACGTTTGATATGACAAAATCCGGCACATCTCAAAACTGACACAGCTATTGGTTTTCCAATTCTTATTTTTGTATGTTGTATATAGTTGTGATTTGATATAATACAGAATGTAAGATTTCTTATAATTGGGAGTATCTTGCCTGCCATGAAATGCCCTGGAATATATACAAGGACAATCACTTTTATAAACAAGGCGACATGGTCTATTATAGGCTGCAAATCTCGTGCGTCTAGTATATGAAGGTTAGAGTGACAGTTTGTTTCCTTCAGACGGTAGAGTAGTGAAACAGATAGGGCCAATATTTGGCGGAATTGTGCCTTTGACATTTTAGGTAGAATAATAAGCAATTTTCTATTTTTTTCTGAAATGGCTGTCATTTCTTGTTATTCTACCTGTATCTTTTTCAAACACCCCAACAAACAAACATACATTTGTTGATAACTCATTTTGCAGTATTTGTTATTAAAGTACTAACAATATACTCTTATACTCATCTTGGATATCAGAATACTTGGTACCCAGACACCTGTACTTGTACTCGATGGCCCAAGTACTCGTACTCGAGTACTACTCGGACACCCTGGTACCCGGCAGTACTTGATACTCGACTGAAAAGAACTTGACTACAACACTGGTGTTTATGGTGTTTTTAAAAATCTTTATTCTTATAAATAAATCTGTCACAACATTTTCTATAGCAGCTATATAACATGTATCTGAGTCCTAATTTTCAATACAAATGTAGTAACCCTGAACGCCTTATCAAAGAAAAGAGACATTCAGAATAAAACAGAGATGTTGTCCTGGAAACCTGTGTCATAGCAGTCATTGCTACCTTTCAGGGAATTTGTTGCACTTCACCCCAAAATTTGAGCTGTTCTGTTTAATTAATCTAATGATTCGTTTAAAATAAAATTTGGTGTACGTGCCAGTGTGAAACTCTAGAACTGATAAACACAAACAGAGCTTTTAAATATTCTTTTAAAATTCTAAATTTTGTAATTCACTTGCCTATTTCTCTCTCTATCTGTCCGCGTGCTTTACAATTCAAATGACAGTTTATGAACCGCAGGAAATGATTCTTAACTAACTAAACATGGTGGTCGAATATGTAATTAGGAAAAGGTTGGGTGCGGGGGATACGTTATTCACGCGGAGCTCTTGCGATTGGATTGTCAGCCTTGCTTTTTGCAACTCTTATCTCGACCTCGTGAAACTGTTTCTTTTGTTTATCTTGATGCAGCTAGCTTGAATTCCGGGACAAAGAGGCATTGATCCGGTGGTGACAGTGCCAAGGTCGGGTATAATCAACCCTATTGTTTCATTAGAATCATTATATGCGACCTTTGAATCTTGGCTTTGCTTAAATTAATGATCTAATTGTGGTGACTTTTCACCCGTTTCAAAAGAAGTTGTTACGCTGCTGCTGCGCATGTCTTTGACAATATTCGGACTGTCAATCGACGCCCATCAAACAGTTGGGGAGAACGACTGACAGCGGCTCTCTGGTTGGTTGTTATTGTTTCCTTTTGGTTTGGTCATATGTTTGAGGTTCTGGGGATCGATACGTCTTTGTTTTTTTTCCAGACAAATTTAATTGGTCATTGGGCCAATAACATTCCTGTAATCTTTCTCCAGTTCACTGGGGGGGGGGGGGGGGAGTATACCGCCCCGGGCTGCCGTGGTGCTCCGAAGGCTTTTTCAAACACAACATCAACCACTGCCCTTGCCGGTACCCATTTAAAACTCCTAGGTGAAGAGAAGCAATTATAGTAAAGCACATTGATCAAGGACACGTGAACCCACACATTGGTGACTTCAACCATTAGAAGTCCGGTGCACCAAGACCGCTTTGCCATGACACGACACACGCGCGTTGATGAGTCGGCATAGAGAGGCAATAATTTGCTTAATTATTGAAATGTTTAATACATAACAAAGAGAGTGGCATCTAGAAAGATCCACGCGCCATGACGCAGTTGTCAGCGATGGTTGTGATCGTTTAAGAGTTTTCCCACTTTGCAGAACTTTTTGAAAGTACTGAGTATACAGTATAGGCCCTACTTGCCACCCCTCTGTATGGGTAAAAACACAAATAAACAGAAATGAAATAACAGAAATGAACAGGATACCAGTCACAAGTTGTACATGAGACATGGTATTTTAGCGGGTAACCCTGTTCTGGTAAGCATAATTTTATTGGGCTTAGCTACTTTTTTGTGCTTAATGCAGCTCTTTGAAATTGGGCCCTGGGGCAAATGCTTTACAGAAAATGCTGCTAAAAAATTGTTTTTGCTAAGCGAAAAATGGGCGGGGAACAGTTCCAACAATGTGTGGCAATTTGGCTGGTAGGCCTATAAAAACCTGTCTCTGATAAACATGGTTTTTCTGTGCTTAGCAAGTTTTTGTCCTTACAGGCTTTATAAAATTGTGCCCAGTCCGTAAGGCTTAGCTGGAAATGTTTTTTTTTTGTACCACCGCCCTGCACACACCAATGGGAAGGCAACAGCCAGTCCCTGACGCCATTGTCCCTGCGACACGTACACATCACATTTAACAAAATTGATGTAACAGCCATTGTGAATGTGTGGTTAAAGGGTCTGTATACGTTTGGTAATTTATACTCATAAAATTAATGGCAATACAAACTGACTTGGTAAGAAGTACAGCAGCTTATGATAGTATAAAGTATTTTGGAGTAATGTGGTTATGGAAAAAGATATCAATTTTTTCCAAGAAAATTTGAATCTGAGGATTGTGTATTCCATTGCAGATTATTCTTCCTGCGTGGACATAACCGCTTCAGGTTTTCGGCAACATCTCAAAAACGCTACCACCTTTTGAAATGAAATGTTTACAGATTAGCTTTGTGGAATATATCTACAACTATATAGGGTTGAAACAAACAGTGGATTCCAATTACTAATCGTATACAATCCCTTTAAAGTAGAGGTTTGTATTTGCCATCTCAGCCTAAGGAAGAACATGGAGCCCGGAGCACCCGGGGGGTCTTCCGAAGCGAGAGGGGGGTTTTGTATAACAAGAAAACGGAAAGGGTGGTGGTATAATGTCAATTCGGTGGTTATGTGCAACAAAAGAAGTGCCTTGTCTTCGTCAAGGTCACCACATAGTGTCTGAATAAAAACATGGTTTGAATTCTTGTAACACACATTATATGGGTGCTTCTTGCTTCTTAGATAATGACAACATAGCTTTATTATTACCAAGCGCAAGTAATTAACTCGTGCACATTTGACAATATAGTGCGCTGTGTAAAAATTCAAGTTCAAATCGATAGCTTTTTGTCATCGCGCACAAAAACGTGAGATGATAATGCTAGTTGCCAATTAGTGCTTCACCTCTTGATGGCAACCTGAAAGAATATTTAAAAGCCGCGCAAATAATATTTCGACAAGATTATTTTTGCCCAAGATATTTTTTTTCTTCTCCTAATGTCCTTAGACCTATATTACAAGAGTAAACAAACAGTCGACTTTCGTGAACATCGCATGAACGTTTTGCCCCTATATACGTATATGAAGATGGATTTATACAAAATGTTTGAATTGGTATTGCCAGTTCTAACTAGGGCCTCACATTGAATTTTGCTATGACATGCTGTTATTACGGATGAAATTACGGATGTTGACAACAACTTTGACACAAATACTAACTTGGATATTTTAAACACCACAGGCTTATAAAAAAAATTCTGCATATACAGTAATTTTTGTACCAAAACATATTTTGTTTAAACACTTTCAAAGAATGAACCATCACACACACATACACGGAAATAAAAAGTTATAATCGGAAACAAGTATCCAAAAAAGATATATTACCAAACACTATAGGATCTGGGGGCAGTGGCACTGCTTAGCACATAATTCTACGCTTACGACGCCCGGGGCCCAATTCAATAAAACCTGTTAAAGCAGAGGTTTTCTGCTTACGGAGCAAAATGCACGCTAGCTTGTCATAGCTGTTTCTGTAAGCAAATGAGTGACGCAACAATTCAAATTTTATTGTTGATGCACACACGCGCTTTCAAATCTTCCCAATTGTTTATGAATACACTTAAGCTTAAGCATGTTTTGTTTTTGCTACTGTAAACACGTTTTATGAACTTAGCTTCTGTTTAGGCATGTGATTCTATAAACCGTAAGCGTAGAATTATACGGTAAGCAGCGTCATGGAATGGGGCCCTCTTGAAGACTTTATAAGTACATGTGTAGTATATCATCTGACAATACTAACACAAATGCAAATAATACATTACACAGTATTGATTGTGGCGCAAGGCTGATGCTAGTATATTACGCGCTCGAATTGAGAACACTAATAAAGAAGAGATCGCCTGCTCCCGGGAAAAAGGCAATATATCTCCACATCCTCTGATTTGCTCGAATGATAAGTCGGCGCTTGTAACTTTTTTCCTGGGGAATAATGCGTTTTTATTGTAGATGAGGCTTCTGGCATTGATCGGGAAGAGGAGATATTTGTACTACCTGAGCGGCCTTCACAATAAGTAGGCTCGTCTCTAGTCATTTCAAATAATACTCAAATGATCTCTGGTTATTAATGGTACGGGGGTACAATGACAAAAAGGCCTAATAAAACCGGACTCGAATTTGTTGTTTGTTTGGCAGGCTGGGCCTGGAGCCACTGCTTAGCTGCTTTGCTCAACCATTTTCTGCTTAGCAGAAGCTTTCGGAAATGCTATAGGGGAGGTCACTGTAGGCCTATAGGAGTCAGGGCGTTTTCATTGTGTTTTAAACAGTCTTCGTCAACTAAATGAGTAAACTTCCATGATGTAAAAGTGGAAGACTCAGTGTTACAATTCTTTGTTTAACGAATTCTCGTTTTTGCTTAAATAACTCCATTATATTTGGCAGATAATACTACACATCGTCCTTCAGAAATCCTTTTGTTTGAATAACTTGACTAAATGCTGTTTAGTGTATACCATTGCTTCCAGTGCCTTGCAGCCAGATTTCAAATGCTGACCACTATTAAGTTCAGGGAAGGCCTTCCGTTAGAAATATTGAGCGGGGAGCCCAGAGGGCGCTTTGTGCCTCACAGTGAGGTATCTTCCTTTCCAAAAATGAACATACAAAAGAAACTAATCTAACCACTTCAATGTCGTCCATATAGTCTAGTTTGATTGTAGCCAGGACTTCCTTATTGTTAAGCATGCCGTGTTGAACATCGTCAATTTCCCTCCCGATAAATCGCTGGTCGGTCCGACACAAAGTGAGGACCCAATAAAAAAAACAATCGGTTCGCCCCGCACGCAAGCTTGAGACCAACGTTGAGCTTTAATAACCGCTACCTGGTTAAGCCATGGAGAGGGGAAATTAGCGCTTTTTTCTGGGTGGTGAATCTCCCCTGCGCGCGGTGTAGCGGCCACGTCTCTCGGAGTTCACACCGGACGCCGTTGAAAGGGGATCCTTCCTGATGTTATCTAATTTCGGCATGGCGAGTTTTTCCCCGTTAATAAAGAGTCTTTTCTTCTTTGAAAATAGATCCCCATGCCATTTTGTTCCTCGACTGTTGTTTAGTGTTTTGCCACTGTTCAAATATCCATTCCGTGTTCTAATAACTGTTGTGAAACGGGCAGCATACGTTCTAACGGTGGCTTGTTTCCGATGCTGTGTAATTGCGTTCGGATCGTCAGCACGCCGAGATATATTATGAATCTGTAATAGCATAAAACAGCATATACCCGAAGTGCCACGCGTAATACACACTGCGCCCTTTTTGATGCGTTCCCATCTATCGAAATCTGATTGTTGTAATAAAATTCGCCATTCCGCATTCCAAAATTACTTTTTAGTCCTTTTGCTTAACCTATTTCGCTGAATGATATAATAATTTCTATATTGCTCAGAATGAATTGATATCACCATGCTCCTCTATGCTCCTTACCCTCCACAATATTAAGTGTTCCAACCGATGATGTTTTTAAAAAGCAACGTGTGAAATGAATCCAGTCTTTGTACTTTAGGCTCTTTGTGTATAGTTTAGTGATATCGTATAGAAGTACACCTGTGGAGAACGTATGCGATTGAGTGATAAACAATGCTCTTCATTGAACGTTGAGTTTAAAGTCACGTCCATGCATGCAGTAATATGCAAACTTCAAAATTAGTTAATTTCTCAAGTTCTCTGAAAGGTGTGAGTTACACCTCGAGAGATTTAAACAGAATCAACCGTTAAAACCGGGTCCTTCCTCGAAAAGGAAAACCCCCCAAATTACTGAATCACTTGAGTTTATACGTATCGGTCCATTTGTATCACCACAATGGGTCTCTGTCTACAAAAGTGAATACCAAGGTATCGCTGAAATTAAAATGAAATATTTTTGAGATTGGCGAAGGAAACGACGCTTTCAAAATGAAAAATGAAAAGGTATAATATCATCTCTCATACGAAGCCTGATCGGTAAACTAAGGATAATTAGTTGGGGAGTATACTTTACAGGATTTTTGAAATTAACTTTTCAATTCAGCGTTGATCTTTTTGTTTGTTCAAACGAAAGTAGATTCAGAGTTTGGATGCCGAGCGTGCGCGCATAAAACCCCGTTTGCCTCAATGTCATTTAGGCACTCATTTTATTATTAATTTTTGTTAATACAAGTTACTTGGCCCGCTTGGGGATCAAGTTTTCTAAGTGGTATCTTACCATCTTGCCATCTTGCCATCTTGCCATCTTGCCATCTTGCCCTGCCTTTTAATTTCAACCTTACTGGACCCCGAATCCCATCTGGGACGGAGCCTTGCATGCATGGGATTGGGTTTTCAGTCCCTACGTGATTGCGTGGGTTTTCACCATTTGGAGTTTCCCTCCCACATCTAAAACTAAATCTAGTATTGGTTTCCTTTGTTTTCCATAAACACAGGCATCTTCAGGCCCAATGTGTTACATAGCTATAGTCGTTTTGGTTTCCGTACCAAAAGATCTGGCGGTTGGGTTGGTGTAGTGGTATATCTTTCCTCGCCTTTCACCTCTAGGACCCCGGTTTGAATCCCACCGGGGGCACTGTGAATTGGGTTTTCAGTCCCTACGTGACTGCGTGGGTGTTCCCTGGAGTATTTCTCTGGGGTTTTCCTCCCACATCTACAATTGAATGTTCCTTCTTTGCCTTCTCTCAATGGGGTTCTTGGCTAGTATAGTGATTAAGTTCGCTTTTCTGAGAGTCCTTCACAACCAGAATTAATGAATGAAATGAAAGATGCTACAGGTCCGATTTTTGGCCGATTTGACCCGAAAATTTAGATTTAATAGCTAATTTAATAGAAAGTTCTAAGCTTTCTTTTAAGGTATTGCTCGAACAAATCCGCCAATGATAAGTGGTAGTTTATTAAAAACCAAAAGTGAATTTTTGTCAGGACCGACATTATCTCACGTCCATCAGCCATTCACAAACAATTTTGCGTGTTACGTGTATTTTGTGCAATGTCCATGGCATAATGTGAACGTTTTTTTTATGTTTTTCGTTTTGAAACATGAATCATCTTCTGTTAAAATTCGTTTAGAGAAAACATAACGAAGATGTACACCATGCAGAGAAAGAAACAAGGTTTTATCAAAACCTGCAGGTTTATGTTATCTGGTGAAACTGAGCAAATGTAAATCTTCACACCATTGTAAATACGGTGTTTCATATCTAGATCTTAGACCAGTGTGAGTTTATTTTCCCTTTCTTTACAGCATTTTGTTTGTACAATTACATCGCTGATTATTTTATGATTTAAAAATGCTAAACACTTTTCTCTACCGTTGTTCACTAAACGTCACTAATGCTACCTCAAGTCTGACATACAGCAGACCTATTTCTATAACAAGTAAATAAGTATCCTCCATGATATTGATTTTGAAATTGATCGAATATTGTCCATGGCATAAACCGGAAAGTTAAGCAGAGTCTAAAATTAAATGGATTGAAGGTTCTAAGGATTTTTTTTTACAAATTAAAGTGTCCGATAAACTTGATTCAGGAACAGTCTTTTCAACGGTTCTTGGATGTAAGCACATCCTTAAGAATCGATTCTCGGCTAAGTGGGACCCATTTCATTGGAATCGACAACGGAATAACTGCCATTAAACTGCTATATACACTAAGGTTGTTTCTTGGACGCGGGGTCGCCCCTTTGATTGGAATTCCTATAGTTTTGACTAATTTGTGTTTTAACTCGATTACAGAAGGCTGTTATCGGCCCGTGGTAGTCACGTTAAGATCGCGCAGTGCATTATGTCAGATGCAAATGTACCTCTTACGGGTGTGTGAGACGTCACCTGGTGCCGAACCAGACGGTCTTCACACCCTCAAGACTTCGCAAAGGGGTTATCTCTGAAAAGAATTCTGGGGCTCTAATGGACGGAACGCCAGGAAATTTCCCAGCGCTCGGCAAGAATTCTCACACCCTCGTCTCATTTTGTGTGTGTGTGTTCAAGGAAAGATCCTGCTTTCCTATAAAGATGGAGAGTGTAATTATTGCATGTCTCGAATGCACAAGGACACCGGTACATAGAAACTGTACAAGATACTTTATTCAATCAAATGTTAATAAGGAGGTTAGGGACTACATTAGTGGCGAAACAGGAGAGGTAAATATGCAGGCGTTGTCATTTTTACCACTCCATAGAAACTTTGCTTAGTAACTTCTCCATTCGCTATAGGGTGGTGGCTGCGGGAGGGGGGGGGGCAGAGATGCTACCAACCCAGTTAAGTATTTTACGGGAAGTAATGTCTTCTAGATGTTTATCTTCCATTCAGACATTACATTATTATAGATCGCTGAGTGTATACTCATTAGTAAGCCTTGAAATTGGGCTGTCCTGACGGTTGACCTATAGAATGTCGTTGGTTCGATCTCCACCCAAGGCTTCAATAGGAGTGCATTGTCATCAAAGATCCTGAACGGGCAAATGGAAACTGAGTAGACCCTTTGGACATGACGTCACAAGCTTTAACAGCGCCCTCACTTAGGTAAAAGGAAGAGCTATCATAGGCTGAGAGTTGTGCGTTGCGCGTACCAGTGTTAGTCAAGAACTCTTCAGTTGAGTATCAGTAACTGCCGAGTACTAGGGTGGCCTATAGTAGTACTCATGGGGTCTCTATGTAGTACTCGAGCTTGAGTACTATGGGCCATCGAGTACGAGTTATAGGTGTCCCGAATACCGAGTATTCTGTTATCCGAGTACTGAGTACAACAGCCGAGCACCAAGTACTTGGATCTCTGAGTACGAGTATACGAGTGCCCTTGTATAAAAAAATACTGCAAAATGAGGTATAAATAGGAATATATTTG
Organism: Plazaster borealis; assembly: GCA_021014325.1. Taxonomy (NCBI): domain Eukaryota; kingdom Metazoa; phylum Echinodermata; class Asteroidea; order Forcipulatida; family Labidiasteridae; genus Plazaster; species Plazaster borealis. The sequence continues at coordinate 16,235,526 of CM037468.1, read as the reverse complement.
TTTTAAATAATTTGTAGATGACAATGTGTGCCTGTTATCTTTTCGAACATGAATACATAGACAACTTAATTTTTTTCCAGAGCTTTATTCCGCTATTTCTTGCATGAACACACGTTTAGGAAAGCGGAAAGGAAAGTGTGTTTCTTTATCACGGGTACTTAAAATTGAAGTCATAATACATTTTCAGTCGAGTGTCGAGGATATGAATTCGAGTACAGATTATTTTCCAGTCGAGTATCGAGTATTTTGCTAGCCGAGTATGAGGGGGAGTTCGAGTTCCATCAAAACGGCGTTCGAGTACTCGAGTACGAGAACCGAGTTTGAGTTCGAGTACCATCAAAATAAAACTCGAGTAGCACTCGAGTACGAATAATGAGTACGAGTTCGAGTACCATCAACACGGTGCTCGAGTAGCACTCGAGGGGAGTTCAAGTACCATCAAAACGGTACTCGAAATAGTACTCGAGCACGAGTACCGAGTTTGAGTTCGAACACCATCAAAACAAAACTCGAGTATCACTCGAGTACGAGTAACGAGTACGAGTTCGGGTACCATCAAAATGGTACTCGAGGTACCGCGGGGGAGTTCGAGTACCATAAAAAATGGTGCTCGAGTACGAACCGAGTACGAGAACCACACCACTTGCGCGTACACACGTAAGCGCTCACATTGTTTGACCTCATTCAAGGCCTATTGTATACGTTTGGTAATGACTCTGAAAATTAATGGCAATAAAAACTTACTTGGTAAGAAGTACAGCAACTTTGGATAGTATAATGCATTTGAGAAAATTTTCACTTCGAAGTACTGCGGTTATGGAAAAATATATCACCCACTTTTTATCCCCAAACAATTTGAATCTGAGAAGCGTTACTGCAGTAACGTTTCTCAGATAGTAGTAACGTTTCACAGATAGTGTACTCCAATTGCAGATTATTCTTCCTGCGTGGACATAACCGCTCTAGATTTTCGGCAATGTCTCAAAAACACTACCACCTTTTGAAATGAAATTTTCACAGGTTAGTTTTATGGTATATATATCTACAAATATATCGGATTGAAATAAAACAGTGGGTTCGAATTACCAGACGTATACAATCCCTTTAAGGGTTGGTTGTTCTTGGTAGGCTTGTCTGACTGACTGCTTGGTAGTGGTAAAGTCAAACTGCAACGTTCCCACAGTTAAACTTGTAACCAGAGAATTGATAAATAGCTTGAAAATACCAATGCGTAGGCTCGAAAACCAACCCAAGTGCGTGTGGACATTTCCCCCTTTTTTCTGCAGAACACAGAAAGTACTAAGTAATTCTTGAATATGAAAATTATCCCCCTCCACCCTCTTTCACCTTGAAACACACTTGGGGGAATCGGTGTATTCATGCACCAATTTAAAAGGGACAATTGGGTTCATTAAAGATATATTTTTGTATTTGAAATAACAGGGGAAAAATAGTTCGATCTAAAAAAAAAGACCTTTGATTTTAAATCAGCACCTCCCGAGAAACATTTATGTCTGAAACACCGTCAGAGTCAAGGAATTATCATGTCAAGATACCACAGAGTACATTTGCTTGTGTCTTCATCGAATTAACCCGATAATAAACTTGCACAAAATTCCAGGCAAAAACAAACTGTTTTTGTTGTTGTTTCCACCACAGGTACACAGCAGAAGTCCTACATTGAAATCCAGTTAAGCAGGCCACTGGGGTGTGAACTCCACAGTGAGTTACGGACCAACCTGAACCACCTGAGATGTCGAACCCAGCAGTACCTTTGCAGAAGTGATGCTACTACTTCTGATATTTGTGAGTGAGGAACCATCCTGACTATAAACCACATAATCCAGGAATGCAACACCTTCGGACACCCAAACGGTGCTGCTTGCCTGACGACCCTTAATGACGAATATACTACTAATTGACTCTCCTCGGACCTGCCAGTCTAAATGAATTGATGGTGACCACACGAACAAACTACAACGTGATCACGTGATTTTCTTTTAAAGGTAGGTTGCATGGTGTTTTTACTGATCACAAATGGATGTTAATTATTTTACTTTTCCCCAAAACAAATAACGTTTGGTACCCTTACTGTCGGATCTAATACCATCTTTGGTTTGATATCTACATCGGTGTATGATTTTAATGTTACGAGTCTAAATGCGTTTCGGCTGTGGCTATATGCCAGGCTCTCCGTGTGTGAATGCCGAATCCACATTGAGCCACTTCGGCTATGGCCGTATAGGCTGCACCGGCAACGTTGACGATTGGGTCTTTTCAGCGTTTTAGCCATAGCCACTTCCAAAGCCGTTAATTCTAAGGATCACCGTGTCCACACGCGTTGAAGCCCAGGCTGCTCTGCGCACAACAGCCGTAGCCGTATAGCTGCCAATTCGAACACTGTCTAAAGGTCGATTTGTGGCCGGACGCTCGACGATAATTATCGTCAATCGCTGATGATCGCCAGCGTCTTCAGCGACTATTAGACACTGATGCCTCGGCGATCTACAAAAACTGGCTTTTTTAATGACCGCTCGATCATCGTCCGACCGATTGTAACCCGGCCTAACGATGATACCCCTTTACGGATTTCCATTTCGTCAGAGAAGTTCAACGTGACGGTGACTTAAATTATAATTGTTGTTTGCAGATGAAGCTTTCGTCATGCGAAAAGGCTAAGTATTGTTTTCCCCTTCAAATGTTTTCCTGGGTTTCTTAATCGAATAATTGTACATTAATTGCTCAGATGTACAAACTAAGTGGATAGGAGTCGTTCACTAGCATAGTATGCAATGTTGTAACCTTATGTCTGGCGAATAAACCAAGCCTTCCGCTTTTTGTATGGATGGAAATGCCATACACTGACAACCTATATACAAAGTGTGTGAATCTGAATCGTTTTACTAAGTTCAAATTAGGCTACTAGTCATATCTAACAAATTTAAGCTTTATTTTAGAATGGTTTTGACTGAATAAGTGAAAATAATAATCTGAGATTGGGTGATAAGGTTTTGTGTGTGTTTGTGTGTTTCAAAGGTGAACTGTTTTTGAATTAAATATAATTTATGAATATAGAATTAAAAACTTGGCATGCCGTGGAAATACAGCCACGGTGCGGTAACATTCCTCTCTTTCTCCTGAAGACGATCAAAGCATCTTAATCGAAACGTCGAATTGCCACACCACCGGTTCTTATTATAACAGAGACAACCTTACCAGAAAAATGTTTGTTTTTGGTTGGAGTTTCTAAACTCGGGTCTCAGTTATTGTCCATCATTGGTAGTTTGGTGAGGATCGAATGCGCCTTTAATGCGTCTCGAGTTCGGATAGAAATTAAGATAGGTAATTGGAATGGAGTTATAGTTCGCAACAGAACAGAATTATTGAAGGTTGATGGGCAAATAACACAGGTTCATTTTGCTTGATTTAAAGTGTAGGCCTTTATAAAGAGTACCGTCAACCTATACAAAGCCCCCTTCCCTCCAAAAATACAAAATACAAAAAGTGGTAAACAAAATAAACTCGATATAACTGGTTGGCAAATATCTGATCATCTGCATTGAATTACGATTAGGGTGTGTTCGAAGACCGAGGCGCGTCGAACGTGACCGGCTCTAAAGAACTGTCCAGTCGGGGGAAGCGAGCCAATCAACCCGCTCCGATATCAACATTTCCGTCGAATTCATGCTCAGTCAGGAGAACTCATAAATTGTTGTTTCTTTTTTTTTCTTCTTCCATTTTTTTTTTACCGAGCGCGCACCCCCTTTCCGATCAGCGCTTGGATTTCCCCAATTAGAGAAGTGTTCCCCCCTTCTCGGCTGTTGGAGTATTTGTTATTAATAATAATACGCCAATCTACGCATCCGTTTATTGGATCTGTGGGGTTGCAACATGGGCAATTGTACAGTTCAGCATCCTGTACGGTGCACCACGAACGGAGGAGATTCAGAGGGGGAGATTTGTCCGGGATAATGTTGGTCTTTACCCGGTTAGTCCACCAGGCAAGCCCCGCACGTTCCCGTGTTTACCTGGACTTAATGAACTGAGTCGGTTGATTGCTGTTCCTGCAGCTGAACAACCTCCGAGTCGCATGATACGTGTTAAAGAGTCGGCCGCAGGAACGGTGCAGCACGCCCAGACCGTTCGTAACAGCAATATAAAAAGCAAATTTGCAAACCGTCATGGTTTTTACAAGGCTCGTTAATTAGGAGTGACTGATCATTTTTTATAGACTATCACGAGTTACACAGTCAAAGGACATCCGAAGAGCTGTTCCCCGCGCCACCTTCTCCACCAACCACAATCCATAAAACAATAATTGACATCTTAGGTCTTATAAATTAACCCAAACATTATCTACATAACCAAGAAATATATTGACGCTCTTTAAACAGGATTGCCAATAAAAAGCTCGAACTAATCCTTGCATCTCTATATAAATTGATTGGAGATTAATAAATTATAATTTTGGGTTGAACAAAGAACAATTGACTAGAGCGGGATTTGAACCTGCGACCTCCGGATTAACGTGCCGGTGTCGTATCACGATAAAATCACACGGTTACTCCACCCAACTTAATATTTTCAGGCTGTGTTTGTATTATTATTATTATATAATTCTGGTAATGAAACTAAGGATGCCGTGTAAGTGAACTTAATCACTGTATCTCGCAAGCCTGAGGAAACCTGTAAACAAGGATGCTTGCTATGTGAACCAGAAACACCGGGGTTAAACTCTACTCTTCCATGATAAGTGTTCTTTTACGTGCACTACCAATCCCAGTACGCGGGACCAGGACAAAGCAATTAGGGTAAAGTATCTTGCTCAAGGACCCAAGTGTCACGACCGGGACTCGAACCCACACTTTGTTGATCAAAAACATCAGAGCTTGAGTCCAGCTAGCCACGACACGCCACAAAAACAAATGTGAAACTTTGCATGGTGGGAATACAATCTAGTGAGGTTTGCAGAGACACCGTGTGTATAAAACTCTCTCTATCAGTTGTGGCGGTTCTGATAAGAGCCGTGGTTTTTTCTTCAAAAACCAACTCAACTCATAGAAATACTTCTATGTAAACCTCACAAGATTGCATCTTTAATGCACGAGTATACACATTTGCATTATGGGACAATTGTTTCCACGTGGACCAGTTTTTCCTCATTTACTTATTTTGCTTCTTACCACTTGTGCAAATGTTACCCATTTTAAGTGTAAAATCCCTTCTTTTTTTATGGTAAAACAACACCTGTTTTATACGCACTAAAGTAAATAATTTTGATTTGAGCCTCGGTGTTATGCTGTTTGATTTCCTTAAACATTATATACTGCACAATGTTTTACAATATCAAATTTTACCTGTGTATTATATTTTACACAAATGACGGGAACTGCAGAAATTGCCTCTTTACCCGATATTGAGAATTATGTTTACACGTCATTTGTACCCAGCAGTTTTGTACTGCTTAATGGTAAAACATTGTACACTTCTCTTCATTTATTTATTTATTTATTATTTATTTTATATCTCCGGACATAAGTACATCATTTAACATTGCCCGGGTCAAGACAAAAGAAGAAAAAAATCCTGTCATGATAGATGTGTCAGAAAAAATAAAACCTCTACTGCCAATATATAGACAAAAAGTTAATATAATACAAAATACAAAATGTGAAACTAACGTAACTTTTGGAGACAGAATAAAAAGAAAAATTGAGCCACTAACTAAGCAAAACAAGAACACTAGATTAAAACGAACCCCCTCCCCCACAAAACCCCCCAGAGTGTTTGAACGTAAACCATGTGCAGTTGTGTACTGGCGCAAGTGTGCAAGAAGCACCCCATCATTAACACGATTGGTAGAGCTGACAAAACAGTCGCAAACAAAGTTCATGTTTTGTGTGATTAACCATATACATGAAATAATAAACCTGTGAAAATTTGAGCTCAATTGGTCATCGAGGTCACGAGAAAATAGTGAAAAGAGACCTTATGTGTTTTCTGTTTTTCAAACATCGAGTTTTATATTTAACGTAATAAAAACTATTGTTTTACTAATTTCTCAGAAACGATAGCATTTTAGGCAGGAATATTTTAAGGAACCCTTTTTTACCACTACTTACTTTAAATCATGTAAGTTATGTGTGAATCTGTGAACATTTGTGTCTTTCGATCTTACCAATAGTGTACAGGCCTTTAACATCGCAGTCTGAGCACACAGACCTGTATATTATAAGTCACCAAATGCACTGTTAATGTTACATGTTGAGGTAATTAGGGAGAGCGTTTTACCCATTTGCAAGTGTGATTTCGATGTGGAACCGTGTAAAAATGTTGAATTGGGAGCAATTGGCTCTCTTAGCTATGGACCTGACTGTATCTTAGCAAACAATGCCCAGCTTGTTTTGGTCTTCAAAATGACCGAAATTGTAGTTAATTTTCTTTGCACCCCACTTATAATCATGAACAGTCACTCCCCGTGTTTTGACGCGTTCGGCTACCGCAGAAGGGGGGATGCCTGTTTGGTGAGAAATTAAACATAAATGTTCAATTCTGAGATTGGTATTGATGCCTTGATTCAATCGTCAATTGTCTCTCGACATCTTAGCCGAAAACCTGAATCTGCAATACTTTATTCTCATCACTCTCACATGATTTTAAGCTTCCATACCATAGTGTATGATTCTTATTGAATGGTGTGCGACACATGTACATCATTGGTTTATTTTGCACTGTGTTGTGGTCGAGTGCTTGTCAGTCAAGTATCAAGTACTGCCGAGTACTACGGTGACCGAGTATAGTACTCGAGAAAGAGTACTTGTACCTTCGAGTACTAGTACAAGTGTCTGAGAACCCAATGTTCTGATATCCTAGAACTAAGTCCAACAGTATAGGGTAAAGTACTTGGATGTATACGAGTACTTTATATACAATAAAGTGAAAAATGAGGTAGCAATACCCCCTTTTTTTAAAACTATAGTTCCAGACGACATCGTGTGCTTGTTATTTATGATAGACAACTTAAATTTTACTTTTTCCAGAGCTTTATTCCTATATCCCTTGCATTAACGCACGTATAGGGAAGCGGATAGAAAAATTGTATTTTGACATCGAGTACTTAAAATCCCGAGTCCAAATACATTTCAGGTCGAGTATCGAGTACATGATGACTTCGATCTTCGAGTACAGATTATTTTTCAGGCATTTACGCGCAACTGGAAATTTCCGCGGAAAGCTGCTGCAAATTTGAATGATGCTTGTGTATATAATGCTAATTGATTGGTTGTCTTTTAATCGCATGACGCAAAAGCACACATTGCTTTGACACATAAATGAAATTGAGCGACTGTTTTGAGGAGCTTTCAAAATTACGCGAAACGGCAAAACGCGGCTTTTAAATTGGCTGCTTATTTTGCCGAAAAATTACTGGGGAAACCTATAAATAAATAACTACATTGGGGAAATAAATAATCTTTTTTTCTTCTTTTTTTCTTTTTTGTTGCTTTATATTTGATGCAAGTATTACATCTATTTAAGTAGATCGAAATTTTGTCAGGAAATTTAGTATGTTATCAAAAGTATGATTCTTAGCGTAAATATTTGTAATTTACTGTTTGTTAATGCCAAGTCTCAGAGACTTTGGATTTTTCTGTGAAACAAACTTGTTGTAAGAACTTTACAAATATGTATTTTTGTACTGTTATTAATATTGTTTGATATGTCAGCAAGTAGCCCGCATGCACTAAATATGTATTTTAGAGGTAAAGTAAGCATTTGGTGAAGGAAGAATCCTTACAAATGTTTTAACAAATGCATATAAACTTATCCATACACTTTGAAATAATCAAATATATTGGACTAAAATTAGAACTGTATTTTACGCTTAAAGAACGGGAATTTTTGTTTTAAAGGCAATACAACATTTGTTCACGTGAAAAAGCATTTACTGTTTACTTCATGTTAAACATCTCAGATTTTTCAATGAAAATTTACATTTACATGATGCTACTGCAGTTTTGTCTTGAAAATATTTTCAAAAGAGGGATATCCAATAATACCAATTCTAGTGTTATACGTTCGTATACGAGCTTATTTCGATCAATCAAAACAGGCAATTGTTATTTGTTGTATCTTCAAATGCCATTTTCTCACCGTTAACAGTATAATTCTTGAAACTGGCATGATCGTTTTAATCATAAAATGTAGAACTGAGCTAATACTTTTCCCCTCTATAGCGGTCTATCTGATGCCTTAGTCATCAGATTGTGGGTTCGAATCTCGTTCATGACACTATAAGTGCCCTTCGACAGGACATTTAACCAAAATGGCTTTTCATCACCCAGCAGAAATTCCTGCGAGTGTAGACTAGATATTATTAATGTGAACGGTTTAGCAACACTTGTACACATGTGGCTACCGGAGCTGCATACTCCTCAGGAGTTGAGATGGTTATGGAGTGCGTATAAGGCCTGAGGAATAGAGGTGTAAGGCACTTTGATTCCAAAGGTTTGAAAGTACTTAATTATTTTGTGGCGTGTCGTGGCCGGACGGTTAAGAACATAGTACTCAAGCTCTGGTGTTTCTGATCAGCAGAGTGTGGGTTCGAGTCCCGGTCTTGGCACATGTGGCCTTGAGCAAGATACTTTGCCATAATTACTTTCAACATTAAGTCATAGGCCCCGTGTACTATAATTTGTAGTTCATATAAACGAAAGGAAGAGTATATAGGTTTCTGGTTCACATCAAGCACCCTTGTTTACAGGTTTCCTCTGTGAGCTACAGTGGTTAAGTTTACTTATGAGGCATCCTTGGTTTCATTACCAGAAATTGAAACTCATCCCTTTTTTGCACTGAGGTTTATTACCACTTTATAGTAAAGACTCGATAATAAACTACTCATTTGTCGGGGTACTGTACGGCTGTTACGTGGAATCAATGGTTGGAAGGAGAAGTTATGTCTTTCCTAAAGCTTTACAAACCAAGAAAATATTTTGCTGCACTATTAATACCGAAGTGTCAGTCACACATTAATATCAAAATACGGCAACTGCACAAGAAGAGATTGTGCATTTGTGTTCAGTCACGGCGGTCTGTGTACGAAAAAAACAAATAATAATTCGTAGGCAAACAAGAGCTGTGCTCGCCTATTTTTCTTCTCTCGAGAGAGCCGAGTGGCCGATCGAAGAATAATTACGGCTGTTTAATATAACGACATCCACGGCACAAAAGAACAGGAAATACGCCGAGTTTACATCGTCGACCATTCAACGGTGTATAGATAACTCGCCATCGAGATGGCCCTTTCCCCCTTCCCTTCTTGTAGGCGTCATTTCATCAATTGATAAAAGATCTTCTGCTGATGTTGATGTTCATTATAGTAAACGGTGACGATGTGTGATCGGCATGATCATTCTCCTCCTCCCCTTCTTGACCTGACCCGACTCCCGGATGCCATCGCATCTTGCTGGCAAGTCGCGATCAGCGATGAAAGCGGGCGCTATCCTCGTGTCTGAACAGACGGCCGCTCAACAAAACACAGCCACGTATAGGGGCGGGGTCTTACACGGGTTTATCGTCACGGATATACAGTCTTTTTTTTTAAGCCACCGTTCGTCATGGTTACCGAAAAACAAGATAATATGCCATGGATAGTTTTATATGACCAGGGCGTAGGTTTTTTCCATCTTCTTTCAATGTGTTTTACTCAGTCGTGATAAACACGTATAGCGTGGTGTGGTGACTATCGCCATCATTTTGATCCGATTGTTCTTTTCGACGCACGCAAGTTTGAATTTCCCTGGAGGATGGCTCTCGGGTTGTTATAAACTTGAGCTGCAAGGAGTGTTTCGAGATTTGAGGAACCGGTTTGGAAACTGTCAGACCAGGATATTCCTAACTCGAAACTGATTCAAGGGTGATCTTACCCTCTCCACAAAACACCCTCTTCAAAATCTATAAAGAGTTTAACTAAGCACAGCCAGGGCGTCCAGATTGCAAGAGAGAAGTGCGACCACAAACACTTTGGAATTAAAGTCGCACAAAAGGGCTACTCTACAAGCATCCCTTTTTGAGCTAGGAACTGAGAATTTTGCATCGCAAACAGGTAAGTTTTGTGTTAATTTAACTTCAATTTTCAACAGTTATCCATTTTAAATCACATTGGCGCGTCGTGGCCGAGCGGTCAAGCGCACTGCACTCAAGCTCTGGTGTTTCTGACCAGCAGAGTGTAGGTTCGAGTCCCGGTCTTGAAACTTGTGTTCTTAAGCTATAGATACTTAACCACTATTGCTTCGTAATTCAAATGGGACGTAAAGCCGTAGGTATCGTGTGTTGTGTAATACATGTAAAACACACCAGTTACACTTGTCACTATAAGAGAAGGGGTTTGCCCCGGTGTTTCTGGCAGTGGCTGCTGAAAGCGCCGCACCCTGTAAGCCCCTAAATCGGTCTCAAAATTCAAACATTTCAAACAAACCTGCCTAACAAATGTTTTTTGTTGTTGAAGCACCTAAAGTACCTTATTGGTAAATTTGCGCTATAAGAAACTCGGTCCTTACTAAACAATCCAACACCATTGTCCAACACATAAAAACTCAACACCCAAACTGTTGGACTCTGATTATGGTGGTATGCCTGATCCCATGTAAACATTTTCAAAATCGATGTAAACTCAACACCCAAACTGTTGGACTCTGATAATGGTGGTATGCCTGATCCCATGTAACTCCCACAAAACCAGTGTAAACTCAACACCCAAACTGATGGACTCTGATTATGGTGGTATGCCTGATCCCATGCATGTAACTCTCACAAAACCTGTGTAAACTCAACACCCACACTGTTGGACTCTGATCATGGTGGTATGCCTGATCCCATGTAAACATTTTCAAAATCGATGTAAACTCAACACCCAAACTGTTGGACTCTGATCATGGTGGTATGCCTGATCCCATGTAAACATTTTCAAAATCGATGTAAACTCAACACCCAAACTGTTGGACTCTGATTATGGTGGTATGCCTGATCCCATGTAACTCTCACAAAACCTGTGTAAACTCAACACCCAAACTGTTGGACTCTGATTATGGTGGTATGCCTGATCCCATGTAAACATTTTCAAAATCGATGTAAACTCAACACCCAAACTGTTGGACTCTGATAATGGTGGTATGCCTGATCCCATGTAACTCTCACAAAACCTATGTAAACTCAACACACAAACTGTTGAATTCGGATTATGGTGGTATGCCTGATCCCATGTAACTCTCACAAAACCTGTGTAAACTCAACACCCAAACTGCTGAACTCTCATTATGGTGGTATTCCTGATCCCATGTAACTCCCACAAAACCAGTGTAAACTCAACACCCAAACTGTTGAACTCTGATTATGGTGGTATGCCTGATCCCATGTAACTCTTTAAAAATTGATGGAAACTCAACACCCTAACTTTTGGTATGCCTGATCCCATGTAACTCTTTAAAAGTCGATGTAATCTAAGCACCCAAACTGTTGGACTCTGATTAGGTGATATGCCTGATCCCATGTAAAGCATTATAACAATAAAGTTTAACAAAACACATTTGAAATCTGGAATGGTGTGGTTCTGTGAATGTGCGTTTGTACAACGACAGAAGTTTAGTGTCTAAAAAGAGTGTATTATTATCTCGAAAATATTACTTAAAACCATCAATCTGTTTTATAGAAAGATTGATTTTGATTTCGACTATAATGATAAACTTGGCAAAAACTGTAATTTGTTTGTTCAATTCGCGGTCGATTCATCAGCACGGGTGAAAACGCTCTTGGTTATCTTTATACGTCTGAAGTGCTGCAATAATAAACATGGTCGCGAAACTATTTTCCGGACAAATTCACAGATTGGTTGACGCGAAATTTATTTGAATTGTAGTTAAACATTTTGATCATTTTTTATGTTGACTTTATCTGTTGTGACATTCTCCTGAAACACTGCGTCAGAATGATTATTAAAATATTATTTGCTCATTTTCGTAAAACAAAGAAATCAAACTTTTTTTGAAGAAAATTATTTTGGTTGGTTTTTCCTTTTTTTGTTTGATATGATAACATTTCTGTTTAAGTTTAGAAAATAATATGCCTACTTTAAAGGATGTGCACAATATTGGTAAGATCGAAAATACAAAATGTTCATAGATTTGCACAAAACTTACATGGTGTGTTGCTTAAAATGCTATAAATTTTCAGAAATTCTTCAACAAATTAGTTTTATTCTCGCGAGACCAAAACCCGTTGTTTGACAACATATACGGTTTTTTCTTTACTATTTTCTCGTGACTCCGATGACCGATTGGGCCTAGTAAACTTTCACAGGTTTGTTATTTCATGAATATGTTGGTCACATCAAGTGTGGATACAGGTCTTTGACAAATGATGAATGCGTGCTTTAAACGGACGCATCAAAGTATCAAAATTGTCAGCACGAGCTGAAAAATAAATCACATTTCAGTTTTCATTTTCATTTTAGAAACGTTTATTTCCATATTTTACAAGCACAGAAGTTATACCTGATAATAGCAGGATATTACAACAAATGGAGGTCACAAGAAGCTGAAGCTTATAAAGTGAGAGTCGCGATCATATGATATATAACATATTATGTTACCACAGTTACAAAACAAGCAATACAGATAAACAAATGAACTAGACAGTACAGAAGGAGACTAGAGACGGGCATGAAGAGTGAAACTGGAGTTCCGATGACGATGTATAGGTTTGAAAAAGTGAGGTTGACGTGTTTGGAGAGTACAGTTTTACACACAACACGTTCGGGTGCATGGTAAAACCATGGAGGAAGAAAACATGCCGGCATATCTAGAATCAGTTGAGTCACCACTAGCATCCAAACACTTCGTTTGAATAAGTACAAACTGTTATTTCATTAAGATTTTAAAAGAAAATTAGATTGTTTGTGACTTATGGCATTATGATTTAAAAAAAAAACCCCAGTATTTTTCTGCTAAAAATATACGTACGATCTGCCCTAAATTCTACATTAAGTTTGATCGTATTTTTGCTTTGAGACCTGATACATTTTTGTTGCGTTATTTAAAATAAAATAAAATACTAATTCTGTGTGATGATTTGTCCTTTCACTCCAAAAAACTGTCGAATACGCTTCGTTTTCGTATCACTTCGTTTCATGTTCACCGATGATGTATACGCGGCCAGTAAACTGTGTAGACTCATCGTTCAGTGCAGATAATACTGACGGCCATTAAAGTATGCCATAACACGTCTCTAGAGGGAGCCCTACAAACGTTATCAATATTCCTCGCTAATTCTAAGCCTTTTCATTTGAAACAAAACCACTAACACATTTCTTGTTAAAACACCCTTGCTATAGGATGGTTGTAATCGTTGATATAGGACAGTCGGATGTTTACAAGTGTAGTAGTTCATGATTTGTTTGGCATCCAATTGTACTCTCTTTTACACGATCAAACCGAAAAAAGGGGATTTACATTTTCTGCAAACTCTATTTACTTAAAAACAAAAATCAGAGTTTATAAGATACATATATATGACTAGCTTTCTGATTGTTAAATTTATTCAGAGCTAGAGATTTGGACGAACTGTGGTAAAATAACACCTTGATGAAGGTATTGAAGTGGTATGGTACGAGGAATGTTGCAAGTCCATAGCGATGCATCAAACGGCAATCTGATGCCGCTGAGCGGCGCGATGAACCGGCACAAGGCGCACGGTAGTCGGCTCGGCTCGGCTCGTTCGCTTTAGACCCGTCACATCCACAATCGCCGGGCAGCGTGTTTGTACAGCACTCCGGAGAGCTTTCAGACGGCCTGAGAAACGGCAACAAGCCCTGCCGTGCATTTCCCGTTGAAACGCCCGGGTTATTCTTTAACACCTCGACATCTTCAAATCTAGTCTGTCGCTGGGAAGTGACAAATTGACCTATAGTAGGAGTAGAAAACCGACGAAAAACAAACGAACAGAGAGGGTTTTATCATTCAGTTGCTAAAATGCTCGTTAAAATGGAATTGTGCAACAAAAAGGGGGAGCAATTACAGAAACAATACAAACCCTTAAAAAAGCAATAATGCATTATATCTTTAAAATCGACGAAATGTGAAGAATAATTTATATATTTGATTTCTGTTTGTTTAGTATTTTGTATTATTTTGTTTTTGAAGACTTGGCACTGGTGACAAATAAAATAGCCTTATCTTACATGATATCGATTCATGCCCAACTTTGTCATGTCACGATCGACAATCATTATCGATCAGACGAGTATTTTATTATTAGCAGTCATCGATCATGGGTTGTCTATCATTTTGGGTTTACTTTTCGACTGAGCTGTGTGACCAAATCGTGGTTCACAGGAAGAAATATCAGCTGTAATGCCTGGAATCCTCAATATTATTTCAATAAATATTTCCAGATTGTAATTTTCGTGATACTATCTCAGGAAATTCGGATTGCATTAATAACATTATATAGTCTTAAGCGTTTTGAAAAAAGTACCAGCTGTAATGTATGGAATCTACAATATTTTTTCAATAAATATTTCCCGATTTTAATTTTCTTGATACTAGGCCTATCTTATAGGAAATTCGGATTGTGTTAACATTATTGTCTTAAGTTTTTTTTGCAAAACAAACTGTCAAGGATATGTAAATGAAATCACAATTTCACCCTTTTTTGATATTTTATTTTAAATGTCAGTTTAATCCTTTTGTCCTCGTGGTTTGAATATATTTTTCTGGACATACTTTCACTCCCGATCCCAATGCAATTTTCAAACACACCTCACTAGATCTTTAGCCTTTGCTGTTTTCTGCCTGCGCTCGTTGGCTCTTCAAAATTCCTCTGATTGACTTCTTTGTCTTTTATTCGACAAGTCTTTTCTTTGTTCCTTTGTCACGTCTTAAATAAGGCTCTTATTCATAATTGATATAGAGCATTTGTCACATGCTGAGTTCAGCTAATTGGTCAAGGCAGGCGATACCATGTAGTGTATAAACCAGTAGCTTCGTCAGCGGTAACATTCCCGTATAGTATGTGTTTACAGTGTGTGTGTGTTCAGTCACCAGTTAGTGAGATCGATGCGGTCTCGCGCAGCCGTCGTTCAGCCAGCCTCGTCGGTGGGGCTATAGCAGCCGCGCCCCCTCGGATATTGCAATTGCAGAGCGCTGGATACCTGCGAGTGGATAATAATCATCGGAAAAGACGTGCGTCTGGGTTATTTAACTCGCTCAAATGGCTGATCTTGGGGTTTTATTTTCGAAGGCCTATATTGCATTCCGATTCGCCACTCTGATTGGGTGGGCGTTTAAGCTACAACCCATCGTCAAAAGTGATTACTTTCGACAAGCGAGAAATTGCTGCTCGCAATGACACATATCTTCAAGACCGTTTAAAGAAGAAGTTACAGTTTCATAGCTAATGTGATTATGTTTTTTTTTATGTTGGGCTGTATGAAAATTGAAGACAACTATTCGCGGACGAGTTTAGACTTCCTTTGTTGTGGCCCTTGAATTTCATACTATGTTGAGTCTACTCGGAGCGCTTTCATTCCTGCGAGATGTGTATTCTAGCTTAAATCAAAATCAAAATCAAGTATTGTATTTCTAATGACGGAAGAAGGAACAGTTAAGGGGACAGTTTTTGCCATCAAATTATATCAAAACATATTTAGATTGCTCAAGGCCTGTTAACAAAGACTTCATTGAATTTAGAAACAAGACAAAAATGGCATATGTGAAGAAGAAAAAAAAACATCATCCAACCTATACGCATATTGAATTATCATGCAGACACAAGACTCAACCGAATTAAACATTTTTCCCGCAGAGGTTTAAAACTTAACTTTAAAAGAAAATTAAATTAAAACCTGATTGTCGAAGGACTTATACCTGGCGCAAAACTTTTTAGCAAATAATAATCACAAGGAACAGTTGCTCTGTAGTGAAGATGGCCTTTAGAATAATGTCATGCAAAGAAAGCTGATACAAAATGGCGAGGGGTAGCTTTATCAACTTCTGTGCAACTCATATGGATAAAGCGTATACCTTTCACCAGCGGTGGTGACAGCTTTGTTATAATATATATATTTTTTAAGCCAGCTTAATTAAAGGCACTGTGGGCACGTTTGGTAATTACTCAAAATATATATTAGCATAAAAACTTACTTGGTAACGAGCAATTGAAAGCTGTTGATAGTATAAAACATTGTGAGAAACGACTCCCTCTGTAGTAACGTAGTTTTTGAGAAAGAGGTAATTTCTCACTAAAATATTTGAATCTGAGAAAGACTTCAGGCCTGAAGTCTCTCTCAGGCATCTGAAAGCACAAAAATTTGTGCAACAAGGGTGTTTTTTATTTCATTTTTTTCTTGCAACTTCGATGACCAATTGAGCCCAAATTTTCACAGGTTTGTTATTTTATGCATATGTTGGGATACACCAAGTGAGAATACTGGTCTTTGACAATTACCAAACGTGTCCAGTGCCTTTAAGATGGAAGGATTGTATTATGGGTTAGGAATGTGGTTCGGGTTTCATTAGGATCCACGCACAAGAAAAGCCTGTATCACCACATCGCAGATAGATATATTCCACCTCCGTTTTTAAGTTGAAATTGCGAAACAGGTGATTGTGACTTTGACACTGTTCCCCCTATCAAAGGGGGAGGGGGCGAGGCTAGTCTTAAATTGTGCTCTTTAATCACAATTTCCCTATAGATCTGTTTTCGTTAAATGAAGTGTGTGCAGCGTAGTTCGCGCAGCGTTTGTGACCGTGTCTTATTAGGTGGGAGACCGTCTGTAATGATCCTACACGAAGACGCGATACGACCGTGTACTGCGGATGAATTATTGCCGAACAGAAATAGATGCTTTTTTTCTTCTTACCGTTTTCATGGTCTAATTAACGGTCCAAGGCCGCGGCTCTGGTGTATTTCTGCGGTCTGGAAAAAATGTGAAGGAGAAAAAATCCCCCGTCACGGAGTTGGGTAAATTATCCCCAAATTAGCAAGCAATAATTTCAGGGAAGCGGTTGACAACACGGAAGCGATCGCATTGTTCGGCTATTATGTATTGTCGTTTGAAGGCTTGTTGTGTAAAAGGCCCCTTTTTGTCCAAACACTTTAGCTTAATTGAAGTTAATGGCTCTTTGATGTCTGATGAGAACTATCTGGGAAATATCCGACTATTTTTAATGTTTTGTTTGATCCAGAGAACTGATCTATCTAATCATTTCATTTTTTCAAATGAAGTTAAAGCATTTCCACGACCAGTAATTATTTCAACCAGAAGGTCTCTCATTCATAATTACCAAAAAAAAAAAATTTAATTTGAAAGTGTTCAATTTGACATAAGTTCTTTATTGAATGTCCGTGACGTTCACGTTTCTATTCAGTTTTAGAAACTACTTGTGGTGAGTTCATTATTTAATAACCTTCTCAAGTGAGTTGTAGTTTTTAAAAGAGTCGGTGGTTGAACAACTCGACGTTTCGACCACTATCCTCTGATTGTCTTCATGAGATAAACCTTAGCTATTGAACCAATATACATGACGCCATCAATCATCCACGTTGAATCTTGGTTTTGAACCATTTTGGAAGTCAGGTTTTCTGTGTGTTACTGTGCAGTGTGAACAAGTACCATAACACGCAATTTGACTTCCAAAATGGCTGGCAATTGGGAAGAGTGTAGCCGGTCATACGTTGCCCGTGCAGTCTACTGGCTCGTCCAATACCCCCCCCCCCCCTAAACCAAAAACAAAGTAAATTTAAAGCAAAACTCAAAAGAGAGATTACTGACATTTCAACTATTAATTTGTATAGATTGTTTTTCCATGAACGTTTCAAATTCTACCCATCTATTATTTTTCCTCTGGTCCTTTGCCTTTTGATGCCCGGTCAGACTCAACATTTTTACAAGCTTGAAATTGAAGTATTCATTTCGAAACACCACAAAAATAGCCGCGTGAGAACTCAAAGGAAACTTAAATAGTGCATGTACCCAAACATGACACTCGGCAAACCGGCCACATATACCATCTAAAAACTCACTACATAATAATTCCGTTGATGTTGGACTCGGTTCCAGCCCCGCGCTTGCAAATGGTACACAATGCAGCTTTTATATAAAATTGTCTCGTTCTCAGCGACGTTAAATGCCATCTATCCTCATATACCCCTGCCATCCCCGTCTGTTTTCAAGATTAGATTTTAAACCAGTCACGTTAAGTACCGACGTAAGGTTCTTCCTATCAATCTCACGCGCAAACCTCTAGTCAAGCAATTGGTCAAATTTCATATTTCAATCGTAGACTTTCGGATTTGATTATAGAGTCTTTTTATATTTTTTTTATGAAAAAATAAATAAAAATGGGAAAAAGAACCTCGCGAGTAATCAAATAGATTCGCGGTCTTTCTGAGGGAAAATCGCAAAGAAAAGTAATGGGAATAAAATTGAAACTGTCTTTTTGGTTAGTGTTTACGAAAGACTTTTTCTAACACACAAAACAATAATGGGACGAATAAAAAGCAGTGACGTGTTAAATCATCCTTCATGTAGATTCAAGCGAGAAATGTATAATATACAAATTTTCCCGTGAATTTTGTGTGTGATTGCTTTGTCCAAGCATCCCTATTGTGTTTCATTTGCTGGTGAAGTGTATCTGTGACTAACTTTTGATTATTTGAGCAGCCGATAGAAAGATTTCTTGCTTGATTACGACGCAAAAAAATTATGATTGCAACGAAGGAGGGGGAAGAATGGCGGGAAGGCACTTGGTAACACAAAGTCTACTTGTATTCGGTGATTAAATTGTTGTTGCTGGTGCGTGTGAATATATACCAGTATTTTGTGGTCATCTCGTCCCTGGAGAAAGTTCTGTCTAAACTAGTAATTAATCAACGGGCAATTTTTTTTCTCTCGAAACCTCGTGAACTGGGGATGCGGTTAACAAAGAAAGCACTTTATTAGTTGTAAACTCTCATCCGAACACGACCTTTCTCGACATCGAAGAAAGAACAAGTTGAACTTATGTCTAAAGATTGAGGATGTATCGCACGATCAAACATGCTTACTTTGATAAGGGGCCATTTAGAATAGTCAATGTTAAAAAAATTCTGTTAAAGAAATAACTGAGAATCGAAATTCAGTTTTTTTTAAAACAAATTACATATTTAGGCCTATATATTAACAAACGAAAATGAAGAAGAAAAAAATACCCAGCTGGCCAAGATCGTCAATTTCATTCCTGATTAAACTACAAAGTTGTTTGTTTAAGCTAAGAAAAGCCATTGAAAACTACTGATGTTGGATACCTTTGATCTAAAATATCTGGTTCATTTGAGGCATTACATTGTTCTTCAGTGTATAGATTATATTACGAAGCGAATGTTTTTTAACATTGACTATTCTGAATGGCCCCTTCAGACGAACAGAAAAGGAATTTTGCAGAGCACTCGTATAGTCACTGGTAGTTTGTCAATTCAGATATATTGTTGTCATGACTACTGGCACTGGTGTCAAGTTTATAAAAAGTAACCTTTACATTAAAGCCCGGTAACCGGTAACTTTTGTAGCTAAAGCCCTCTAGAGCGATCAATTAAATTCTGATTAAAAGATGCTTCCAATTAGGTCTTTGGCTACGAAAGAGATTTTTTTCTAGCACACAAACACAAGTGCCCTCAATGATGCCGTTCACCCCCGGTTGCCCCCATTTTGAATCTGGACTTTGAAATTTAAAATTACAAAACTTTTTTTTTATCAAGTAATTTCAAGATTTTATTTTTCTATTTACACACAGACAATGTAATTGTTTTTACCTCCTCGTCAGATTAAATATCTTATAAATGATAGTAAACAGTTACGAAAATGCAAAAGCAAACAAGAGATTGGCCAGAAATTCCCCCTAGAAAAAAGGGTGCACCCTCTTGTGCCCCCTAAAATTTTACCATAGTTTCGCCGCTGCAGGTATACTAATATTTTAGAAAATATGAGATCCATTTATATAACACCTTGGAAGGTTTACAAGGCGGCACAAATTACAGCCAAATATGCCAGAAACACCGGGGCAAACCCTAAATCGCATCCGGGACCTACGGCTTTACGCGCCATTCTAAGGACAGAGCAATAATGGTTAAGTGTCTTGCTTTAAGAACACAAGTGTCAAGACCAGGACTCGAACCCACACTCTGCTCATCAGAAACACCGGAGCTTGAGCTTGAGGTAACTATTTTGTAATAGATTACAATAAATATTTATATTTACAGTGATTAAGTTTGCATCATTGGGGCATCCTTGGTTTATAAAGGCATTCTCGAGGCAGCCTTGATTTCATTGGAAATTAAAACATTATAAAAATAATTATAATATTCATAATTGACTCGGAGAAAGGTCCTTTATGGCGAGACTCTCTTCCGAATCAACATGACCTAAATTCTGAGTCAATAAGGTGTTTTGACTTAGATTCCTTATAAGTTTATAATAAGGCCTGTCTTCTAGATGTCAAGGTCTCTTTCGTTCGAAAAAGTCTTTTAATAAACTTCTGAAGGGGCACCAATGCCAAGACCAGGACAGCAGGCTTCGGTGGCCTCCGTAAAACTCTTGAAGGTTAATCCCCAAAATGGGTCACGCTGACCCGGAAGTGAGAATGGCCTTATAGTCCTTCTCCAAATCAATTCAGACCAATTCATTTAAGAGTATAAATAAACGTACAATGTCTTTATTTTCTAACTATTAAATCCGTGTGGATCTGTGCAGTTGAATATCTTTCTTACTCCTACCACTAAACCAGGACGATTGTCTTCTTTTGCTAGGATGCAACCGAACGGTAGTGCTTACAGCCCAGCCGCCCTAGGCACGATGGGGGCCATGTACTACCTCCACCAACACGCCCAGCAATTATACCCTAACCACCCCCCTTCAGTGCCAGCTCTGACTTTCGCAGAACGTCTTGCAGGTGAGTTTGTTTCTGTGTTTGTTTCTCTGTTTGGTTTGTGTAATTTCTAAGACTGAGTTTTTTCGCATTTTGCATTTCTCAGACTTCGTCTCCGAATTGAAACGGGATTGCACAATTTTGATGAAACTTGAAGCTAATGTTTGTATCTCTATAGTCGGAGGTAAATAAATCAAATATTCGAATTCCAATAATGTCAAAAACATCGCAGGAATTATTACAATGGTAGTGCAGAGAGTATTTTGCCTATAGCAAGGCGTTTTTCAAAACAAAAAAAGAGAAAGGTATCAAATCACAATTTAATCGATCACAAATTCAATTTGTTTTCTTCATGCCCCCTTGATGCAAATGTTTACATATTGTACTTATTTGGGTGTGTTAAATCGGAGTATTGATTGTCGGTTGTCTCAAACTTGGTTGAATTTCAGAGAGAAAGGGTTCTCGATCCAGGTTTCAAAATTGGAAAAAAAAATCGTAAAATATCTATATTTCAGATTAAACTTAATAATGTTTTCCCCTGAATTATACTAAATATGTATATTACCTTACAGCATTAAACATAAATAAGTTATTTAAAAAAACCACAAAAACAAAATTGCACAATAATAATATTGCCTACATACAATCTAAGGGTTTATTATTTCGTATTCTGCTCCGAAACGAGCTGCTTCTTTCAAAACTAGACTACTGACAGTGGCTTTTTCTTGATCCACTTTTGCTGTCAGAGAAAAAACGGCTGGTAAAAAGACACATTGTCTGGTTGTCATAAACACAAGGTTTCACATCAACTCATTGTTGCAGTTCATAGAGAAGGTTACGCAGCATGTTTTGATCAAACCAACTTTATCGATTGCTAGATTAAGCCCCCGTCCGCTCAAATCCGTCCTCAATGGTGCTCTCTTTTCAAATTAAAATCGGATGATTTGTCTACCTGAAGATTTTAATTACACCACTGTAACTTCAAGTTCATCCCGGGGGTGGCGCAGGAAACTGGATACAAGGCACATTGTGTTCAATAAGCCTATACACGTCATCTACCATCTTCTCCATTATTATTGCCATCACAAAACCTCTACGCAAAAAAAAAAAAAAAAAAATCCTTATCAAAGTTTGTCAGGGCCTGTTAGGCCTCGCTTAATAATCATGTCATGTTTTAGGAAAGGTATTTTATTGAGATTCGTGAATTTTTTTTTGACGACTTTTATTTTAAAGCTGCCATCTTTGAATAAGTACCCTGCGAAGGTGAAAGCGCGCCATCTTAGCATCAGTTAGCCACACCCTCAATTCCTCTGTATATGTATCTGTATGACGCTCCGTATACAAACACATGATAGGGTTTTCGTCGTGCGGCGTGTAATAAGGGTCTAATATGCCTAGCTTGACAAACCATTAGATGCTATCTACCACTTGACGTCACAATATCTCACCTTGTAGTTACCAAATAAAACTCTATTCAAAGCGTTAATTGTTTACTCGACACTTAATCGAAATAATGATCGAAACATTTGATTTATAAATTAGTATTTGTAACAAAATAAAAATGCTTTTACCAGTTGCATGATTACCACCTCTCAGGTCGCAACGAAAGAAATGTTAATTTATTTACCATAACATCTGTGAGTTTATTCGACGATTTGGGAATCTGTAAACGAGCGTCGAAGAGTTTTGAAGTCTTACACGAAATGCCTGGTTTAACGGACCCTTCCCTTGAATTAGGCAAATTGCACATCGCGTGTACGCACTAGTGCTACTGGTGGGCAAAATGAGGGAACATTACAACCTCGTTCTCAGTAGTGTAGGGTCTCGTCGCGCCATTTCCCCCATTGCTTGATCATGAGAGGTATCGATACAGCAGGCTGCCCATGGTAGCGAGGCTGAGAACATTGCACCTTTTTGTATGGGAAAGATGGTGGCGTTTACGCATACGCGCTTGTGCGTCTGCCTAGTGCACAACCCCATGGCACTTGCCAACAAATAGTGCATGTACGCATGCTTAAATGTAACGAGTATATTTCACGGGAAATAATATTCCGTTTGCTCAAAATATCATTTCGTTCCCATGAAATAATTTCGTCCCCTCTAAAATATCGTGTCGTTCCCTCAAATTATTCTTCCCTCGAAATTATAATTATTTCGTTCACTCGAAATAATATTTTGAGGAACGAAACGACCCTTTGAGGGGACGAAAGAATATTTTTGGGGAACGAAATAATATTCCAAGGGATTGAAACTGCTCAATGTTTTTGATACCTGACCCTTTTTGCCGTTTCGTACTTGAGGGATGGGACTGTTATGGACCTTTAGTATAGTAGTGTGATGAATATATTTTGATATCAACACCAACGGCGAACTAACTTACCATGTACGAATTCTTATGGATCTATAGCAACAGAAGAAGAAAAAGAAAAAAGAAAATACAAAACCTTTTTTATTCTGAAATGATTAACGGCGATATAAATGCTGTGTTTAGTAGTACACAATGCTTTTCCGCTTGCACGAAGAACAACAAGATAGCAATTACACGTGATTAATACCCACTGGTTCCACACGCATTCAAATCAGAAAGTAATTCCTTTGTAGATTGTCGTTGTGGCTTTTGTCCGAGAATTATGTATTCCATTCTTCAACTGAATCTTTCTTGTCACAAGCGATGAGTCCTTCCCGCCTGATCTTCGAAGGAAAGTCCGTGAAAACGGGTGAAAATTTGATCATCCCATGGTAAATCAAATTTGATGCATCGGGGTAGCATTTGCGCGCTGAATCGATCGGGGCCAGATAGTGGATTTTCTTTTAGATGTGTCTCAACGTTTGTTTCATGTTTTTATTTTTCGTTTAGCCTTGGTGCATGAGATATTAAACCGTACAGCACCAGCATTTTGTCAGTACGGAAGAAATTGCATTTTGGTCGATTAAGACTTGAAACAAAATTAATTTTTGGTAGTGATTTAGATGCTACTGACAGACAGTTTTTACCACACAATACAATTCTGAAAATAGAATTAGCTGTTGCAAACTGCTTACCAACAAAAAGGACCTATGGTATAAATACAAATAAATAGTTAATAGCCTGACGTTTCGACTTTAGCAGAGTCTTTCTCGAAGGCTAAATGACAAAAAACTCACATAAACAGGTATACAAGTGTAACAGAAGCAGTCCAGTAGAAATACATGAATAGAGAAAGAGGGGGGGGGGGTGCAGAGAGCACATCGAAAAGGCAAGGGGTAAAAAATGAATAAGGAAAGGGTTGGGGGTTGGAGGGAAGGGGTTTGTTTGACCAAAAGAAGTTGAAACACAAAGAACAAAATCAAAGGTGTGAATATAATTCTGTCATTATGGCTACTAAAAACACAACACTTTTATTTAACATACAATGAACGGTATACTTTTATGATGTCAACAAATCATTGTTTTTTTCTTTTCTTGGACATGCTTTTATCACAATAAAACATGATACATGGAATAGTCGTCGCTTTGGTTTCAACCCCCTTGAAGTTAAAACGTCCGGATGCTATTGCCTGCGTCATCATTGCACAGTTCACAGCGTTTTTCGCCTGCAGCAGAAAAAGTACATAACACGTATTGCAGATACGGACTGCAACCCCAAGCTATTCCAGTATGGCTCGGTTACTTTAGTTTGAGCAGAAGAAGAAAAATCAAGAAATTGTGTTTGTCTTTGACAAGAGAAGGGTAGACTGCAGCTATATATATGCCTTTTAAACCCCTCGAAGTCTAAAAACAGGTAAAATCAGGGGAAATTCTCTTTCCTGAATCGAATTTATTACAAGGTAAAAAAAAGTGCTGTAGGCATTTTGATGGAATGAAACCGTCGACTGCGGGCTTCCCAAAAGCGTTGTTGACAGTTGAACTCCCCTCTACCCAAATTGAGCGGTTTGATTTGGGTGATCTAGTGAAAAAGTCGAGCTACAAACACAGGGAGATAATAAAGTCACACCTGATGCCTTTTTGATTCGCCTAAAATTGCACTGAAACTTTCGATTTTTTTGCGACAGTTTGTTTTGATAAGTTGAGAGTTTTGCGCTGATATCGGTCAGATAGTGTCCCCCCCTGTTTTTTTCCCCCTTTTTTGGGTACATTACATTTGATATCACCCACGTTCAGAATCTTTATAAGGAAATGCCGTAGAGTGTTGAACCTGTTGGTATAAGTGGGCGTACTTTCAGTGCCAACCACGCCCATTTACGCCATTTGGCTCCACCGATTGGCTCATGCGATGATTCGGTAGTTCTTCCAGCTTTTATTGCAAGGAACTCAAATCCAGGACTTGCATTTCACATACACTTTTTGCAAAAGGCATTTGGAAACGAAGAAACCAGGGAAGTTGGTTGAGTTTACTTTACACTGATGCTTCCTTAGGACCCAGAAGTATCTCAAAAACCGAGTGTGCGACCATTGTGCGCGCGAATGATGCTATGACGTATAGGATAGATTCTACTTACACCAACTTTGTGATTATAACTCACTGACAATATTATTGATATGTTTCACATTTTTGTTTTATCAAGTAATAAACCACACAAGGGATACTGACTGGGTAAAATGTTTGTTTTTATTTGTAGATTTTATTCTTGAGGCCCGTTATGGAACGCACAGGAAGCAACGGCGCAGTCGCACTGCGTTCACCAATCAGCAGCTCGCCGCACTGGAGAAAACATTTTCAAAGACACACTACCCGGATGTTGTCATGCGAGAGAGACTAGCAATGTGCACAAACCTACCGGAGGCACGAATTCAGGTAAAACTAACACCAAACATGCAGCTTTAAAAAAGAATTACTAAAAATACATGATTTTGTTTGATCGTAAAAAATGACAAGTTCAATGTGAACTTTTACTGAGTATACCCTGCGGGGCACGACTGTTTTGAAATGATACTAAGGCATGCCTGTATGGAGGAATCTCCACACGTCTAATTAGCGTAATTTTCCCCCATGGTCCCATATTGGTCCCCATTCCAATAATATACCAAGGATAGAGCAAATCAATGGGTGAACCTACATGGTTATGGTTACACCACAGTCATTTGACTCATGACACCCAGTCAAATAAAGGGTGTACAAACTTTCCGAACCTAGTGCAAATCTAACATTATTCAACCAATGGCAACGAAGGAGTATCTTACTGGAGGTGACGTGGGACCATTTGGAAGGTACAAACAAATAATGAATATTCAGTTTGTTTGTGTGGAGGTTATTCCACACAGTCATACCCTGCGCTGGTGTTACTAGGTTCATACCAGCACTAATCCCAGAGACAGTTTATCATATACGTCTGCATAAAGTCTAGGAAACGGTACTTGAAGACCTCCAAGTTTTCGCTGCTTTTTGGAGCGATCGAAATAAACACGTACGTGAATGTGCACAAAAACCCTTAAAAACCCCAGAACGTTGTTCAATGATTTGTCTAAAACGTAACTATCTTGTTTCTGGATGAAATTTTTACGCTCTGGTGCCTTGATTGAAAAAACAAAAACAAAAAAACAGCCCCAATTTGTTTTGGTTATGTTTTTAAGTAAACGTCGATTGATTGAAAAAAACACAACCAGCCCAAAAATTGTTTGGTTATGTTTTTAAGAAAACGTCGATTGAAGGTTATCGTTCTGAGGACGCTAGGTGGCAGCAGACTTACCAGATAAATCCATTTGATGTTGGAAGTGTGTTCAAAGTTCCCAGGTTTGTCTGCTGACATCGTTCCAAAGTCCCCCATTAGCATTGGTATCAAGTTTTTAAAGGGAATCATTCGGGTTTTTTTCTCGAGTTCCTTGTTTTATATAGTTGCCAACTCCCGGTCGTGGCACTTGTTTCCTTGAGCAAGATACTTTACATTGCTTTGTCCTTTGGATAGGACAGCCGTAGGTCCCGTGTACTAGGATTGGTATCGCACGTACAAAAAACCAGAACACTTATCGTGGAAGAGCATAGGGGTTAACTCAGGTTTGCAAGATACAGTGATTAAGTTCACTTATGAGGCATCATTGGTTTCATTACCAGAAATATATAAAACAGTAATAATAACAATCATGTATCTTGTCTGATAAAACAGGGTTGATTAGTAAAATGCTGCATGAGAAATGATGTAATGTGAAATAGATTGAAACATTGTTTAAAACAATACAATACTTCTTGGGATGCCAAACTTTCCAGGTGAATCACCTGGGCCCAATTTCATAGAGCTAAAAAAAGTAGCTAAGCACAACATTATAATGCTTACCAGAATAATGTTACCAGCCAAAGTACCATGTCGCGTCTACAATTTATGACTGGTATCCTGCTCCTTTGTGCTTAGCAGAAAATTGTTAAGCAATATTTCCTGCTTAAACAGCTCTATGAAATTGGGCCCTGGTCGCTATAATACTAATTGGATAATTGGTTATATATACCCTCACACTGAAAGCACTGGATGACATGTTGTCCAAAACGACAGGGAGCATGGCATCAATGTTGACTCTAAAATAAACTCACTCCTTCAAAACACACTCTCACCTTATGAACCCCACTTTGAGATATTGACTTCGTCGATTTAAAGGCACTGGACACGTTTGGTAATTACTCAAAATATTAGCAAAACAACTTACTTGGTAACGAGCAACGGAGAGCTGTTGATAGTGTATATAAAACATTGTGAGAAACGACTCTCTCTGAAGTAACGTAGTTTTTGAGAAAGGGGTAATTTCTCACTAAAATATTTGAATATGAGAAAGACGTCAGGCCTGAAACCTTTTTCAGGCATCTGAAAGCACACAAATTTGTGCAACAAGGGTGTTTTTTCTTTCATTATTTTCTTGCAACTTTGATGACCAATTGAGCCCAAATTTTCACAGGTTTGATATTTTATGCATATGTTTGGATACACCAAGTGAGAATACTGGTCTTTGACAATTACCAAACGTGTTCAATGCCTTTAAAATCAGTTATTAATCTCCATTAAACTGCCATATTTATCTATTTTTTTTGTATCGTAACCCTTTTCCCAGGTTTGGTTTAAAAATCGTCGGGCCAAATTCCGAAAGCAGCAACGTTGCAAGTCTTCGGATGACAAAGAAGACGGAGGGGAGAGTAAAGAAGGTGAATCAAAGACCTCATCAACCTCCTTAGCCACGAGCAACATACCAGACAAGATAGAAACCAGAGGTGGGGTTGCTGACGCCAACGTGCCCGATGATACTGTCTTGGCAGTTGAAAGTGGCGTTCTGGCTCAAGAGGAACGTGACCTATGCTCCGTCTCCTCTGTGCAGGGTGAAGACGCAAGCCGAGTGTATCTGGACTCCCAAAGTGAGGGAGATAAAGTCTCCGAAGACGAGAAAGAGGACGCAGGGAATGACGAAGACGGATTGGTCGTTAATGAAGACATCGAGGAGGAGGAGGAGTTACAGGAGAGCCGGAGTGACGTGGAGTCCATCGACTCCAAATCAAACCAAGACGTAGGTGGAGGGAAGGATGGGGTAGAGAAGCAAGACACGCCCGCCTCTGAAGATGGCATGAGGGCATCACCCGTACGGAGTGTTAGCGAGTCTAGTAAGTTCAACCAATTATTCTTACTGGGAAGAACCAAAGGTTCCCCGATTGGACAGAGAACCAATTCTTAGTTCTTTTATCAAAAGGGGTGTTAAGTTGAGAAGAATATATATACAAGTTTGTTTTTTAAATAAAATGACAAAACTCTGAAAAGGTAAAACAGTTTTGTAAACGTAAACGATAACAAGGATGTTAAAGTTTCCTTTTAGTATATATGATTTTCTCTTTTTTGACAATTTCAGACAAACGCCTTTAAAGCGTAACAATTAGCTTGGAAAAACAGTCCCTTATGATCGCCAATGTGCACTTCACCAAAACAAAATAGTAGTTTACTGTCGTCTACAAATGAATGAATGGCCTTTTAATCAATACCCGAACCTTTGAAATGGAATATTTACGGAAGAGTTCAAGGGGCTCCAACCATCAGCACTTAAGAAATCATTCAGGCGGTGGAGTGGAAACAAAAAATCCCCACACCGGGTAGATATGAAGTAGCGAGTTCGCGGATATACCTAAATCGTTATGGACGGACAAGACCGTTATTATTCCCGGCCGTAGGGTCGGGAAGGAAATGGGCCTTAGCAAAACAGGTTTTGTTCCCGGTGATCACCAGGTTGATGGATTCACTCGAGATCAACCCTGGGAAAAATCAATCTGTAAGTCCAAAGAAGCTGCGATGAAATTAAAAAATAAAAAAGAGGGGGAAGGGAGTGTGCTCCCCATCGCCATCTTCCCCTCTCTCGTTCACGATGTTATCGTAGTCAAAGACTTATTGATGCGTTCAACGTCGTATCCTTATTGGTTTTGATGTTAAAGCTTGCGTATATTCATTGAGCCGTCGGACTTCATTAAACGCCGTGGAAACATCGATTGTACAAGACAAAACAGAAAGCCCGATGAAACGACAACGAGAGATGAACACTGAAGACATACACAAAAAATGTCCGTAACCGTCAAAAGGTGCAAGAAAACCGCTTCCTGTGTATTACATGTAGAGCCCCAGGGTTATTTATCCCGTGGCTTTGTCCGCTCTTTCACCGACGCGACCAGGGATAAATAAATAGAGGAAAATTACCCATGTCGGAGATAAACCGCAGGGATAACTAGCGGCCAATCTCCTATTATCCATTCACGATTTTCCCTTCATTTTCTTGTTTTCTTTACATTCATTGCAAGTCAAATTGGAAATTAAAAATGAATAAAAGCATCTTTTATTTTGTCGGCGGTATTGTTGACGAGGCTTTCGCGTAACGATCGTGCATATTAGTTAAGTAAACTATGCCGTATACTATGCCGTATACACGGCAAAGGCAGTGACTGCACGAACACAGTAAAATTAGCAACGCCAAACAGGAAAGAGAGAACCTCTGACAGTTAAGCTCGAAACCAAAATTGACAGACCAATTATGGTAACTGTAGAGTCCAATATTTTCATTTTAAAAATAGAATACAGGATTAGTATGCTTCGAAAAGATGCAAGACAGAGAGAGTAAAACAAATCAAAAAAATATGAAAGCCTATAGTACGGCATTATGTGATGGGATTGTGCCTTTGATGATGCAAGCATAGCATTTGGCACACAGTCAGAGTATGTCATGAGCAAGATTTGTCTTTTAAAAAATATAGGTAGAGAAACGAGTAATGGAAGGCATTTTGAACATTTTAAAAATTGCTGGTTATTCTACCTATAGGGCCCATTCAGAATAGTCAATGTTAAAAACAAACTTTTTGACCCACCCATCCCACCCAAAATTTCGACTTTTCAATAGTATTGAATGGCTTCATAATATAATCTATACACTGAAGAACAAAGTAATGCCTCAAATGAACCAGATAATTTAGATCAAAGGTATCCAACATTAGTAGTTTTCAATGGCTTTTCCTGGCTTAAACAAACAACTTTGTAGTTTAATCAGGAAAGAAATTGACGATCTTGGCCAGCTGGGTATTTGCTCTTTTCTTTTTCGTTTGTTAATATCCACATAAGTAATTTGTTTAAACAAAAACTGAATTTAGATTTTCAGTTATTTCTTTTGACCCACCCACCAACAATTTCGATTATTTTTTAATTGACTATTCTGAATGGCCCCTACATTGTTTTCAAAGGACAAATGTGCGATGGCCTAATAGCTAAATATATTTTTTCATGACAAACTCTGGCCGTGTCTAATCCCATGTTTGTATCATCAAAGGCACCATCCCAACATCCTCGGCTTATTAAATTTAAATTAACTGAAATACTTTTCTAAATGTTTACCTACTGTCCTCGCCAGTTCACCATTGCATATTTAAAGAACATGTTGACTTGTTTATTGTTTATATTCATAGTTTATGTTACACTTCCACACGAAACATTAAAATTGTCAGCGTGAGAAGAAAAGAAAATTTAACGAAAGAATTTCATCAAAGATTTTATGTCGAACCGAAGGAAGAAAAAACATTTTATTTACAAATTTAAAAATCATCACAAAATTTGCAAAATGTATGCTTTCAAATTATGCGTTTATTTTAAGGAAAATGTTGAATTCAAAATTCATAAGATCGGTTGGACTTGCGAAAAGTATCTACCTCTTACTTGTTATGATCTTCAAAAGACATAATTTTTGTTGTATTTTGGGGATTTTTATCTACAAAAGAAACTCGGAAGTTGAAAAAAAGGGAGGAGAAAACTTTAAACATTTAGACACACGTACACTGTTGGCTACATTAAAAATCCACACGTCTTCTTTGGTTGGGTGTACTGTATGCATGACATGCACCAGTTAGATTGGAAGACAAGACAACCCCTTCAGAAAGGGCAGAAAAACATAGCGCCCGTGAAATGACTCGATGAAGCGAGGTATGCCATCGCTCCGATCACCGGCAATCGCCGTCTTACTTGAGCTTGGTGCGGGCTTTGCTAGCATCCCGTGCCTTGCTCATCACATTAACGGCTCCTTAATTGGAAAATTACTGCTCTTTGCTTCAAGATTTGTCCATGAATCTATCCTTGGGAGGTTTGCTTGACAATCAGCGAAGAAGTCAAGAAATCATGGCACGGGCGAACGGGCTTGGGCCCGGGGCGTATTCCCCGCTCGCTCGGTTGGTCAGGCCCGCGGTGTGCGGTGATTTCATTACGGGGTAGGTCCTCGTGACCGATTCACCATACGAGATGAAGCCAACGGTATCTCTTGTATAAATCAAGATTTCACAATCTGCTATTTGTGTCGTTTACTTAGAGAAATCGAACACAAGAAATCTAGAAGACTTGAAGTGAGTTCATTTAGCAGTCTGACAATCTCAATATTCTTTACAAAGTTGGAACCAATAAAAGAATCGTGTTAATGTGTTTATTTTGTTCAAAAATAGTCGTGAATGAACCAAGTATCATGATGAAGGGATAACATTGTGTAGATAATGTTTTTGACTCTACAGGTACTGTACATTTGGCTGTTAAACCTCACTGTCAATACTGCTTTCCAAGTAATCTGTTGTATTTATTTGGATCTTTCCATATTGGACATTAGGAATTAAAAAAAATAATAATACAAAACTTGTTAAGCGCCATCTATCTTTGACCAAACATTTTCAAGATGCTGGAAAAAAAACAAAGTAAAAGGAACACCCCCTCAAACAAACAAAACAACAAATCCGGGAATTATAATATACTTTAGAACTAGTACAAATTATACAATGTTAAGATCACAATAAAGATTTACAAGCACCAACAACATCTAGTGGATAAACACAATATCAGAGTCAGTCATAAGCAATGCTGAATGAATTTGCAATATTTTCAAAGAACTTCGAGTGACAATGGAAAATAATGAAGTGCATATATGCCTATATGATTAACTACATTTCGTTTACAGAGAATAAACTGTGTCACGCGGCAATTATATTTTCTGGTGACCAGGGTTTTATTCAATTTCAAAATCCAGTCCTTCATCTTCGTGAAATTTGAAAGAAAAAAATCAAAAGTACATGTTCTGATGTTTGTCTTGCTTGAATGCCGAGCGCCTTTTCAATGTCGTAACGTGCATGCATGACGTCAAGCTTTCTCACAATCCATAAAACTGATTCCTAATTCGTCAATGAAATTCACCCCTTGGTGGTAAATTTATTGATTGTTATTACCGACGTGCAAAGAAGAAGTTTACATAGTTTAAAGAATTCGTTTTAAGTATACATTCTAGTCTGAAAGATCGTCTTAAATAATTAAGTTCCAATTAATTAATCCGGAAGCCGTGAACGCCCTACTACAGTTTGCATTGTTATGACGTCATACCAGGGAGAACTTGACTCGTAGTCTCAGCCATCCTAACTGGCTATAAAATGATGTACGCCATACAGTACTGGGGAGTCAGGATACCGGGCCGTACGTAACACAATCACTATCAGCAAGTGTGATGTACGACAGTATACACGACGCGCCCAATTATAGCAGCCACGTTTAATAATTGCAGGTCGATCATGTACGTGACTTGGAATATATATCAGCATTATATTTCACTCATTACTTTCACATTCATTTCTATTTCGGAAATCTCAAATCACAGTTGACATTCATCTTATTAAGAGTAATAGCCCGCCATTTTGAATCACGGTGCCAATACCATGCTGCCGATGATGAACAAGAGGGGTCGACTTTACCCTATGGGGGCAGATTTGGTGGGGATTGTGCCTTTGATGATACAAACATGGAATGTGGCACACTGACAGAGTATGTCATGAAAACAATATTTTGCTTTAAAGGGCCGTCGCAGATTAATCCCTTGAAAAAATACCGTAGGTAGAAAAGCAGTCAGTTTTCAAAACTTTCAAATTGGCTGCCGTTGCTTGTTAATCTACCTGTATTCTTTCGAAAGGATAAATCAGCGATGCCATCATCTACCTACCGTACTATTGGGAAGAATTCCGTCTAAGAAAGTACTATGTGTACTTTATCTCATCGATATGACCTGATCCATTTGTATCGACAGCTTTCTAAAAGCACGCAAATTTGTATCGCAGAAGACGATAGTAGCATTAGGGGGAACAGTTGCCACTTGAAATCCGTTTGCAAGAAAGCCCCTGTTAAGTCGGGCTTATCACATAAATATATGTCCCTTAATGCTACAGTCTACTATAGAAAAGAATTGTCACATTCTTATTTGATCAAAATCATTCTGAAAGAAAGTTACCTATTGGCAATATTTGCAATGATTTTTTTTTTTAATTGACGGATTTAGTTACATCCTTAAAGTATGGATAACTATAGTCATCCGATCTAGTTTAATATCAGATTCATTGTCCCTGCGAACAGAAGATGAACTGACAGTGAAGGTACCCAATGTATGGCGACCATCTTACCTTATATTATGCGCCTCTTATGCACAAAGGCCCAAGCTTTGTAAAGGTTTTGAAGTGGCCAACGCATTAAGGTAATTTGCTCATAGTTTCAGCAAAACACGAGCGTACTTGGCACGCTTCGGTTTACTTAAGATGAAGTGCAAATCGTTTTCAACCCTACCATGGGCGATACATACACGATTAAATACACGCTTGACACTTAAATGCCCAATAAAATCTGAAAGATTTTTTCCAAAGATAAATGCAACCTCTACGAAAACAATTCGTGGCAAATTTGTGCCCAGAGCTACATGAGGGGAAAAACGAAGACGAGTAGAGAGGACTTTAGATACTCTAAAAGCTATTTTCTTTTGTTTTTAGTCAGTATCGATCGGGTTCGAATTAAGTTCCGAATTGACGAAATAATTCGGTAAAAGAAAACCGCGGAAGTCAGTCACTCTCGAATCAATCCTCTCCTGGCTTGCTAAACCGACTTCATGTTTGGATTCCCGCGAGGTTTGGAGCACACCGAATCCAGGGCTGTTTTGGCTTTCCCGCGGGAGCAGAGCGGCGTTAGTTTCGAGTGGGGGTGTATTTGTACGAGAGTCCCCTATCGATTTCCGATGGCTCGCCAGCGTTCCGTGACTCCGGCCGGCAGGGTACGGTTTCAGCGCAAGTCGATAGTCGTATCTGTCAAATCGGGTTTCGGCGCTGAAACTGATGCAAATTTGCCCGGGAAAGCGCGGGAAGAGAGCGGCCGATAATTATTTGGCGGGAACTTTCAGGAGGCTGAAATTCGAGGCGATATATCGGCTGTTTGTCGCGGATTTTATTAACGTGAAGGATTGTTTCGGAAAGTTAAGCAGATTGATACCTTATTACCCCCCAAGGGTATAACAATGAAAAGGTACACTTTTGTGCCGATGGAAGATTATTAAATTAATCGAAAATATCGTGTTAGTTTCTGAAAACAAATTCACCCTTTTGTGATGAAATTAAATTATAGCTAAAGTGCTTTTTGTCCTCAGTGTTCTACGGAGTATAGGCCTGGGTATGCTTCAAAGAAAAATAAAACCCCTTAGCCTTGCGGAAAAAAACATCCCTTAACTTATGGGAAAATACCTAACTCTCATTTCCCCACTGCCTCAAAAGTTTTAAAAAGGTGCACTAGTCCTGAAAATCAATTTGGTGAAATTTTAATAAATTTTCAATGGCAACTTTTTAACAAAATGCTTGAATGAAAAATCTTTTTGAAGCCTTTTCGTTCATAAATTGGCACAAAATACTCTCAAGTAATGTATACGATTATTGTTAAATAACGATTTGCTCATTACAGTTAAGGTCATTGTTACTTGGATCTAGCATCATGCTTCTCAGTTTGCCTTGTTTTCTTCTTAAATCGGATTTCTTGTCATTTTTATTTCCTCCAGGTGAAGGGAACTGGTTGATGGACTCTCTCCGAGGTTCAGCCCTCAGAGCCGGTTCAAGTCCAGCCAACGGTCTACCCTATAATTTCATGGACGCGTGCCGCTCAATACCCCACCATCACCCCATGGCCGCCCAGCCTAGCCCCCTGGACCTTCTGTGTCTCATGCAGCGTCATGTTCCGGGCCACCACCCCGGAATGCCCAATCACAATATGTTCCGGCCACCGGTAGCGTTCCAGGGGCCATTCCTGCGAATGGACAACCCAGCAGCGGGTCTAATACCAGGGTTCCTCCCTCCAATGTCCATGCCTCCGGGTTGCAACTGGAACAGGATGAGGTTCATGCCCGGAATGGGTTCCCCACCACCACCACCACCACCACCGCCACCAACGGCTGCATCGGCAGCTGCAGCTGCAGTGGCAGCATCAGCGGCCGGATCGGCTGCTGGGACATCCGACGGCACCCCTCACTGTTCCAGCATCGAAAGTTTACGGATGCGAGCAAGACAACATGCGGCAACAATAGGATTAAATCACATGTGCTAAACGGGTATATATAAGTAGATTAACCTGACCCCTCTATCCTATAATCCACCAATCTTTCTCACCAACTACTCAGCCTTTGACAGATTTGTGAAATTAATGCAAACCAGATTATACCCCAAGTCAATTTACCATACCTAAAGAGATATATTTAATATAACCTCGACTCTTTGGAAAAACAAATTCACGATATCAGAAACTGAGTTCAATTTAAAATTCCGTACATTTGACTCTATTGGCCCTTTTCGAAATCAAGACTTTGGTTTGTGCTCCGACTCATAGGCTCCGCCAGTCACTTTGAAAACTTTGTGTGATTTCGGGACGGGGCTTTAAACAGTCAGACGTAGCCGAAGGTATCGGAAAGGGCGCCTCCTCACAACAGAAACATTTAGGATTCATCATTCGACTTGAAACCCAGGAACAGGTTTCTTGAGTTGGGCCTTTTCGCCTTCGGATTTGGCTCTGGCTGAGGCTCAGTCCACCTGGGCCCAATTTCATAGAGCTGCTGAAGCACAACAAGTAGCTAAGCAAAACAAAATTATGCTTACCAGAACAGGGTTACCAGCCAAAATACCATGTCACAGGTGCAATTTGTGACTGGTGGTATCCTGCTCATTTCTTCTAAGCAGAAAATTGTTAAGCAATATTTTCTGCTTAAGCAGCTCTATGAAATTGGGCCCTGTTGGAAACCCAGTACCAAAAGGGCATTTTTCAAAATAACTGAGGGAGTCAAAGCCGGAGTCTAAGCCGGAGCCTGTAAGCCGGATTCTAAGCCCCTGTTTCGAAAAGAGCCATAAACCTCTCTATTATTTACAATCACTGCCCACCATTTTGTATATACGAGGCCTTGAGTGTTCACAGGGTATATACCTATTGCAACGTCACAGCCCGAGGTTTTGCCAACCGAGTTTCGAAAACTGTGGAAAGCCATAAATGCAAAACAAAAACAGATAGCCACAGCTTGTAACAATGTTACACAAATATTCTAAAATAGTGTTGAGTTTGTTGGAAACAAAGCAACCAATTATGGGATGTATTTTATTTAACTGAAAGTTTGCAGAAAATGTTGAATTGGGTTTAAACCAGCGCGGTTTGTTTGTCAACAATGGAAAGGTCTATAACTGGCCTGGCACAAATCTACCCATTTTAAACACATTGTTAAACCCATATTTATGAAGAGTATGTATAGTGTTTGTTTTTGGATAGCACAGTATCAGGGAGAATGATGGGAAATTTGAAAACATTCGCGTATAAACTATTGTGTTTACGCCGGTTAGGGTAGGCAGTACTTTCGCCAACCGAGGTCGGTAAATATCTCGTTGCTGTGTGACGTCGCAACAAAAAATTATTCGATATATTGTGTATGTTTGCATTACAAATCCCCCATTCTCACGCCTTTTTGTTAAGCCTTGTTTTTTTGTTGTGGACGTTCTTACGTTCGCATACACAATAAATTACCAATTATTCCGAAGAGAAATGCAATTATGCTGTGCCACTTTCCACATCTGAAAGAAGAAAACAAAATCAAACTTAATTTCCACTCTGTAGTTGTAATCCTTGACGTATGAGCTTCTAAAGATGCTATTGGAAACGTCTTTAGAAATTTGAGGGGAAAGGAGACGATTGTAGAATAATCCAATTCAAAAATATATTTCTTTTGTTCGTACAAACAAATAAGATTTGTATTGAGATTTGATTTCGGGGTCGGTTTGTATTGGTACGGGATTGAAAAGGGAAAAGCACAACAAGACTAAACCTAGTTATTGCCCTCTTCAAATAAATCAACTATACATTTAAAACGTTGCATAAGAAATATTGCAATGTTTTGACAAGTTTTCCTGGCCATTTTCGGCAAAAAGCAGCCTATTTCATGATCTTGTATTGAAGCGATTTTACCTTTTCCGTTGATAGAGTCATTCGATTTCACTGTGAGGCATGCAAAGTTATATAGCAATATATTCAGTCTTATAAGGCGTTCTTTTTATAATAAAAATTAATGTGAAATCTGCATTCTATTTATAGCAGACCAGATCTCTGCAAAAAGTTGCTGTGAATTTGACTGCTGTTCGAGTGGATTGATAAATTTGAATTGCACGTTTTGATTGCACGACGCAAAAGAACAGTTGCTCACACATTAAATAAAAAGAAGGTAAGGACTGTTTTGAGGAGCTGTCAATTTTTGCACGAAATAGAATAACGCGACGTTTAAATTGACTGCTTATTTTGTCGAAAACGACCGGCAAAACCTTGATTAAACCTTGAAAGTGCAGGAGAAACCATTTATTTTGTTGATATTTATTTTTCAATCTGCGAATTTAACATGATATAGATATAACGGCTCAAAAGTTTACGAATTTAACATGGAAACACGCCGAGATTTGTTTTGTATTTGTATATAGGAATAATGTGATATTTATTATATGTGCTTTGCACACAGCGCTAGAACAATACCATTCACTTTGTAAATAGAATCTCATTTCACATTGTCAGTATGATGTCAGTCCGCTTTATGACATTTTTTGTGGCACTTTGTCACAGTTTTATAAAAGAAGAAAGTATAACTATTGTCACTTTTTAAAGGGATTGTATACGTTTGGTAATTGGAACCCACTGTTTGTTTCAATCCTGTATAGCTGTAGATATATACCATAAAACTAACGTGTGAAAATTACATTTTAAAAGGTGATAGCTTTTTTGAGATATTGCCAAAAAACTGGAGCGGTTATGTCTACGCAGGAAGTATAATCTGCAATTAGAATACACAAACTGAGAAACGTTACTGTCAGTAACGCTTCTTAGATTCAATTTTTGTTGGGATAAAAAAGTGATATCTTTTTCCATAAACGCAGTATACTTCTATATGAAAGGTTTTCTCAAAATGCATTTTTTTTATCCAAAGCTGCTGTACTTCTTACCAAATAAGTTTCAATTGCCATTACTTTTCAGAGTCATTACCAAACGTATACAGACCCTTTGACACTTGTTTTCATATTTCTTAATATTAAAATTTGTGTTGTTTAGCCATTTATTTGGAAAATGACAGCAATGTGTTTCATTTTATAGGCCTACCATTAAGACACCGAGGTATGTTTTTGATTTGTATAAACTTTCGTTTTCTTTAATAAAACCGTTGTAATTAATTTAATTTGGCAGTATATTATATCATGCTTTTCGCAGTAATTAAAATTTGCCGTTTTCATCCTCCTGATTGTTTTTCTTCTTGATAATTAACCACGATCATTTGCATATGACTTATTATTAACTCTTATGGAGCTCGCATTGTACAATTGTTGTTGAAATATCATTTGATAGGCCTACCTTATTTATAAGCTTAAAGGGACGGACAAAGCATCTTTAAATACATGCTGCTATACATCAAAGTGAACGTTAACTAATCTTGATTAAATTTTGTTTTCCCTTTTGTTTTGGCTGGAGAGTCCTAGAGGGTCATTCTTAGAAATTATTCTTCTCTGCACTTCCGCAAACTTATCGAAGTTGCATTTCCCGATTTTCTTCGAAGGACAACAAAATTAAATTGTCTCTTTTTCTCAGAACGAACAAGTTTGTTTTCTACAGATGATTCTGTTTCAATGCGAGGAAAAAATTCTACGGAGTATTAGCCACGCACAGTGCACGGAAATACTCATTTAAAGTATAAGGCCTTATTTTTAGCAATGCGAAATCAGCACGCAATTTAGCAGAGTGTCGCAACTAGAGATTTCTGCGAAAAGCTGATGCGAATTTGAATGCTGTTTTAGTAGATTGTTAAATTGAATTGTTATCTCTTTTAATCGCACAATGCAAAATAATAATTGCTTTTTACACATTAAGTGAAACTGATTGACTGTTTTTAGGAAATTACAATTTAGCGCAAAATACCGCTGGAATAACGCGACGTTTAAAGTGGCCGCATATTTGCCGAAACTCGCCTGGGAAACCCATATAAGCGCTGACGGTTGCTTTTCGTTCAGTGTTACAAACGAAAGTTTCTCAATTATTAGGCCCTACTATCTTAAACTTACATACTGTTTTACTATCATGCAATCTTGTACATCGAAAGAGATTTCCAATTCATTTGTTTTAAGTGATTGTGTTGCACTAAAGTACTTGGTAGCTAAAAATGTCAAACCCTTTCTTTCCTTTTATGCGGGCAATTACCCGTCAACAGAACCAAATTATTACTGAAAATTTAAGCCTCTAAAAATGAACGACAATCACATATTTAAATTTGGAAAAGACAGAATGAAACGTTGCTGCTTAAATAAAATGAGGGGAAGGGAAACCCTTGCATGTTTTCGTGAATAAAAACAAAAGCTCTGTTGGGTGAAAGATGCCCTGTACATAGGCAGGTTTTTAGAAGAACATTTACGATTTAGCAACTTTTAAAATGACACGTCGTCCAACGTACAAGGACAGTTGGCCGTTCAAGGTGAGGGCTCAATGTGTGGATAAAATATATAGCATGAGGGAAGAGAAGGTATCGGTTCACATTCCTCTTGAATTGGAATATATTGTAAGATGATGGAAAACAAGATCAGGTAGTGACTTCCAAAGTACAGCAGCACAAGGAAAAAGCCGT
Source organism: Plazaster borealis (assembly GCA_021014325.1). Classification (NCBI taxonomy): domain Eukaryota; kingdom Metazoa; phylum Echinodermata; class Asteroidea; order Forcipulatida; family Labidiasteridae; genus Plazaster; species Plazaster borealis. The sequence goes on along the minus strand of CM037468.1, from coordinate 16,195,161 downwards.
TTGATTATCTCACAGTTCTGACCTTTGGAAAAGATACAGTAAAGGGGCGAGTAAATATGCATACAGGAGGAACAATTCAGAGACCTTCTGCGCATAAACCATGCATTTAAATAACTGTTATTGCCGAGATATTTGTGATGTTGTTCCCCACCTCGAAGTATTCACGAGCGAGCAAAGAAAGATCAAATTTAATCCACTTACAATGGATTAAAATACGTTATGTTATAAAGAAATAGCGCCACCACGCACCTCATCCTGCAAACCAGCCCATGGATTTATTCCACAATACGGTATCCGTGCTTTGCACTTGGGCGTTGAAGAAATCCATTTACAGTGAACAAATTCAAAATGGCTGCCATTGCTTGTTATTCTACCTGTATTTTTTTCTTTGGACAAATCTGCAATGGCCCTATAGCCAAATATTGTATACTCTGACTGTGTGCAAAATTCCATGCCTGTATATCATCAAAAGCACAATCCCATCACCTACCTTCCGTACTTTTACTAAATCTTACACTGTAAGCCTATAAGGAGAAAACTGTTGGAAGGCGTTAATAAATTCATGATATAAATTTAAATTTATGAAATAAATTTCCTATTTTGTATATTTATGATCTTTTATCTTTGATCAACTGCGTTCGGTCACAATATTATGGGACATTTGCGTAAATTGAAAAATTTGCATATTTATGAATTGCCATTGTTATGTAGATGTATTATGTTTTTGTCAATAAAGCATTACATTTTGCAATAAATGATAAAACTAGTGTGCTTTTTGACGTTTCTTTGATTCCTTCTCGAGCAAATTGTAACTGACGTGTTTAGTTTCACAATTGTTGTTATTTTTTATACATTACACTAAACATTGAAGTACAGATTACATTAAATTATTTGTTAACACTCACTAGAAAGATACGGAGCCATTTTAAGGGACAATGTTTCATATCATTTCGTTCCCTCGAAATAACATTTCTAGAAGCTGAATTATGATTTCGAGGGAACGAAATAATAATAATTTAAAAAGAAACTTGTACTTTTACGGGCTCCGTAGAAAGACATGCGAACGTCACCATGCCTATATTTAATATGTGTGCTCAGTTAACAACAATGCTTTTCATTTATCATGTTTCTTTCTTTATTTCCTTTAGTATTTTTCCCACGATGATGCTGGAATGCAACTATTACTTGATGTACGGTAAGCTTTGCTGACAAGTTGCGTTTATTATCGAAATGTTTTACCCCCCCCCCCCTCCTCTGCTAGCTTTCCATACGACAGTTGGGTGATGGGATTGTACCATTGATGATACAATAATGGAATTTGGCTCACAGTCAGAATATGTCATGAGAAAGATATTTGGCTGTAGGGCTATTGCAGATTTGTCCTTCGGGGGGATACATACAGGTGGAATTACAAACAAGCCATTTTGAGCATTTTGAAAATGGCCCTTTATTATTCTACCTATCATAAGGACAAATCTATGACGGACCCATATCCCAATATCTTTCAATGACAATCTGACTGTGTGCCAAGGTACCAATTCCCCAAACGTTTCCCCTGTCTGTTTCGATATCATTTTCATCCTCGGTAGCGTGCTATTGCATTGGCACCCTATGCCCCAGTACATGTTGGGATGCAATATTGATTAAACTTTATTTTACATTGTAAACATAGATTGGCATACGTTTAGTATAACGTTATGGCAGACAGGCTGCCTCCATTTAAAAACAATGTGATCAAACCTAGGGCAGGTTAGGGGGAAAATAGACAACCCAGTGTGTATCAGATAATTTTTTTTGTAAGCAATCGTTGTTATTAATGCCAGTTCGCGCACTGGTGGTTTGTACATATACTAACAGTCACTTTGCATATAGACTGGGGGTATTATAACATCGGTCAATAGTAGAACGGACCAGTTGTTATAAAAAATAAGGTGCAAAACCACAGAGGAAAAGACAAGCCCACCAAGACCGTGAAAGCCAAACATGTATCGGCCAAACAGAGTCAATCAAACCCCTGCAATCTAATAATCTCTTCAAACAACCGGGGACGGCGGGGTTAACCAGCGACGGCTGAGATGATCGTATGCAAGGCCCCATCTGCTGCTGCATCCCTCGGGCCGACCCCATCATATCACCAGCCTGGAGTCGTGGACTCTGCGGGGTGCAACGAGACCTCACCACGGCGGCAGATTTGGCGAGGGGGCCGCGTGGACCCGATCAGTCCAGCGTACCCGCCCATGCATGTAAACGGGCCGTTGGACAAGTGAGCATCGGGGCGTCCCAGGGGGATCGCCCCCTCGTTGTCTAAAGTGACAACCTCACTTAACGCTTAATCATCTAATACGTCGGGCCAGCGGGTGGCAACATTCACTGCCTGTTAAAGTTGAATGGCAAGAATCATTTTCCATTATCCTGCAAAACAGAGAGTAGTCTATCCCTCTAAACTATAGCTCAGCTGAGATGAAAACATGTTCGGAGTCTGCGCTGGTTTCATTTGCGGTCGGTGATTTGATAAGAAAGAGGTTTTTCTTCTTCTTTCTCGCAGAAATATTTTTGTAATTTTCGAAAATGTTTTCAGTTATATTAATATTGACGTGGGCTTTCTTGTAAGTTCAAAGCTATAATTTAACAGAGTGGTCGACCCCCTTCCTCCTGCATAATCGACAATTTATAGGAGTTCACAGAAAATGAAAATCGTCGTTGTGTCATCGTCCTCGTGTCATCGTCGTAGTTTTCATCTAATTGGCTAAACGGCATTGCTGTGCATCCCGCCTCTAACAACTATCATATCAACCAGCAGCGTGTGGTTGCAGTAATGTCCTGGCGCAGGCAGCAGCAACAAATACGAATACGAACAACACAAACAAGAACAACAATAAGAACAGAAGCAACAACAACAACTACAGCAAGACCAACATCAACAAAAACGACAAGAAGAAGAAGATGATGAAGAAGAAGAAGAACAAGAAAAAGAATATCAAAATCAACAAGAACAGCAAGAGCAAGATGAAAACAAAAATAAGAACATTAAGAAGAAGAAGTCAGAAGAAGATGAAGAAGAACAAAACAGCAACGAATCAAAAACCAGAAACAACCAGCAACTGTTTTACAACGAATAAAAACCCCCCAGAAACAATCAGCAACCGTTTTTACACCTGAGACTCCCACCCTCCCCATCTCACTTTAACTACAGACCTTCCTTTAACAGTAATGACCCACGATCACAACAACATCGAGTCTTCACATCCGACTATCCATTCATTAAAACTTTATAAAGAAAAAGTTTCTCTTCCCTCAACACAAAGGCAAAAAGAAGCACACTACGAGCTGAGAGAACATCACAACCAAAATTGTGCCGCTCCCCCCACCTCGGCACTCTGATGATGTTGCATGCACTTTTCGTTCATCATCTTGCCCGTGCAGCCACGGGCGACATGACGCTTCGTGCGCGCTGCTACAACCACTACCCTCGTAGCACCTTGATATGATTAAACTTGCATCATCTGTTTTCCGTAAGTTAAACATAGGGCTTGTGCCATTTGGTGTTTTGGTCTCGACTATCAATTTATTCTTCTTTTCGAGGAGCACTTTTTTTTTTTACTAGTCGCCTTGCTAGCGGGGCTTTGAGAACGATTACTGAGCCCAGAAGTGATTACCCGCCGCAAGCTATTCGTTAAGTTCAAGCTCCAGTTTGAGAAACAATCGTAAATTCGCATGGAAACACATTGGCGATTAAATAGAAAGAGCACCCTCAGAATGAAATCAGCCCCTTTGGTGATATCATGCACCACAGCCCCGTAGACACAAGGAGGGGGGGGGGGGACCCTGCTGTATACAGAAAGATCCATGTTTGAACACTAAATCCAATTTAGAATTAACGTCATTTAGGAGACCAGCGGTTAGCGGACAAGCTTGCGACCAGCGGCCGGAGGAAAACCGTTCTCTTTCACGGGGGCTTTGTCCGGGACATGCACGTTCCCATCCTTAAACCAGATCCTTTTTTACACCAATTACTCCCAAAAAGAAAATTTGCCCAAATTAAGAAGTTTCCACCCTTTCAACATCTCGATCTCTTCCCTTTCTTTTTTAATATTATCCAAGGACATAATACAAGTAGGACCTCGGAGGGGAGAACGATTTAAATCGATTATCTTTTTCGAAAGGGGGAAGTAATCTAATATAATTTTTTTTTTTACTCCCTACAAGTTAAGGTAATGAAATTATGTGGAAGCTCTTGTTGGGGGAAAAATGCCAAGGTGTCTTCTACGGTTTCACGGTCTCTTGCGGATAGAGGGGACAAGTCGTCCTGGTCGCCTTACCATCGTTATATGAGTCACTTTAGATTATGGGAGCCAGGCGGGGATAATTAAAGATGAATTGCATTGGACGATTTCTCCAAAATGGTTGCTCTTTGGTGTGGCCAGCCATCAATTTGGTAAATTTTTCCTTTTTTGCAAAACTAGAATACATAAGTGTGAAAGTGTGGCCATTATAAAGTCAAGGTAACGAGCCATTTACACAATGGGGCTACCATTGTCAGATTCCCTATGTACTCAATAGGCTTCCATGCGAGGAGTCTCTGACGTAAAGGAACCAGACCATTTTCAATTTCAACCACAATGCGTTTTTGCAACCATCCCCCAACTCTCAGCTCGGGCTGCAGCTCCGGATCCGGGAAAAAACGTACCAAATGCACACTGCTCCCCCACCTGATGACAGAGCCGTAGCCGGAGCCAGAGTCCCAATCCGAGGTTTGGAAAAGACCCAAAGGTTGGGGATCCGGAATCCGGGTCAATTCTTACCCAAGAGCTTTGAAAGTGAAGAAGGAAAAAAAACACCTAAAAAACAACAACAGCCAAAATACAACAACAAACAAACAAATAAACAAACAAACAAACATACACCCCAACAAACACCCCAATAAGCACCCCAATATCCAAACAAACACCCAACACCTCAACAAACAACAACAACAACAACAACAACAACAACAACAACAACAACAACAACAACAACAACAACAACAACAACAACAACAACAACAACAACAACAACAACAACAACAACAACAACAGCAGCAACAACAGCAACAACAGCAACAACAGCAACAACAACAGCAACAACAACAACAACAACAACAACAACAACAACAACATCAAAACTAAAATCACTGCTTCAGACAAACAAAATAAATCATTATGAGATTAAAAATACGGGCGGCCCGACCCCCATCAATGATTAACTAAACTGATCCCTCATACTATTATAGATGACAAGCCTTTCAATGACTATACCTCAGTTCGGAGGCTATAATACCCGAACCTCTCAGTAGACACCTTCAGAACACAAAGGACGATGCGTAAGAGGCTCCAATGAGGCATACAACATAGCTTCTCAAATATACCCTCATATGAAGACATTTCAGTGCAAGGCAATCCACCTATACGCATCGACAATAACTTGAAAATTGACTTCTTAAACGACCCTTGCCTTCATTACTGTCTGAGTCCCTGTGTCTATCAAAAAAAGCTGTCTTGATTTTCATTCAACCAAAAGGTACCCGACTATTGTGGCCCGTACAGCCTCGGTTTGGTTTACAGTCATTAGGATCAGGAGAAACCACATGGCTGCAAAGTGATAAAAGATTGTATCTGTCTACAGATACGAAGCAATCCCAACGTAGCTCGCTTTTTTATAAACGAATTTCTTCGGAGTGACTATTTGTGTATGACCTGCAGCGAAATAAGGTCAAGTGATGTCCAAGGTTTCAACTCAACTCTTTATAGAGCAACTATCACCGTCTCCTTTACAAAACAAATTTGTTTGTCTACATCCCTGATATGGCTCAATGCTTGGAATGAAAACTTAACCCAGAGTAATACTAACAATTATTTAGAGTAGCTTAGTACATATGGTTCCCGACTGGCCTTGGACGTTCTTAATTGACACGATTTCGACGTGTATTTGTGTTTTGCAAGACCACACCATCCGTTTACATGTTTCATAATTCTTTTATTAATGGTTGAGAGATGCAACGCTGACTTCTATTTGCAGTTGGGAGGTACGGGGGCACCAAGTAATTGCTGTGCCCCCGTTGTCTACAAGGCCCTCAACGAGATCAATTATACACGAGTATATTCAACTCAATTTCTTGTACGGTCGGGCAGCCTATTCGGCAAAAGTCACGAAATGTCAACCCTCTCTTATTCATCATTATTCAGCTTGGTTATTTCCTACGTGGTCTCTCCACAACCTTGTTCCTCACCCACCATTTGGGATAGAGGGTTGTTAAACCTTCTCTGTACCACCCCCCCGTTCTTTCCTGTATCCATTGTATGAGAGGATTGTGTTAAAAGAGCATGGGAACTTGCAATTCCATTAGGGGGTACAAATCGCCGCTGTCATTTTAATGTGCTGTTGACTCAAGCTTCAATTTGTATAATATCGCGTTGAATGAATCACATTAGGCTGGTTCTCATGATTGGGAGCTCTTTTGTGTGTCTAATGTTAGACGCCATAAGAGAATCGCTCCAATTATGTTGATTCAATTAAGGGCTGGACCGTTTTTTTTCTTCTCCCTTCCGAGATGGAGTGTATACGCCGTCTTATCCGTCGCGTGGACGGGGCAGACCGCAGTCTGGGGCGCTTGTGCTGGATTCGATGGGGTTCTGCTTGAGCGTTGTACTCGGTATCGCTCTTCCTCCTCCCTTTCTGTCCTGGGGCGAGAAGACGCTGTCACCAGCAACCAGCTACGAGCTCACACACGGCGTACGCCTCCGCTCCATTACACTGCTAATGAGATTACGACATCACGTGCATTTTCATTTCTTCCACTGTTTGATTAGTGTGTGATGTTCTACATCGTCAAAGTATTTTTTTCTTTTTTGTGTGTAAATTTCTACAGCGTATTGGTATAGCCCTAATTGTACTGGTAAAACTGAAAGTAAAACGATAGTTTCTTTGTTTTTAAAACAGAAGGGATATTTGTTTTAGCCGCTTTAAGTTGTTCTAGAAAGGGGACTCATTTAAAAACAAAAGATAGTTATAAAACGACAGCTGAAATGTGATTTCGTTGGCACAATCAAAACAAAAAATGGAAAAGAAAAAACCCACCGTTGGACCTTACAGGGGAAATATTTGGGGGAATTGAGCCTTAGACGATACAAGGATGGAATTCGGTACAGTCAGGGTATGTCATATTTCGTTATAGGACCATCGCAGGTTTGAATAGGTAGAATAACAAGCAATGTTCAAAATTGTCAAAATAGCTGCCAATGCTTTATTCTATACTTCATCACCATATTCGGTAATGTTCCTTTTGGCTGCTTCAGTTTTCGTATTGGAACGTCTGGGTACTGGACGCAGACTGGTCTTGGTCTTGCTATATATATTGAACTGCTTCTTAGTCTGGCTACCAGGCTTCGTCCGACTGTTTGAAGCCTCTTACCGAAAGCGCACGTTTATAAACATAGCTGATGGAGCGTAAGACGTAGCCAGAGCCATAGTCTTGGCTGGCTGTGCCAAAGAAGTGTCAAATCGGTGACACTGATAAGCTCCTATACCAATGAATATGTTTTATAAATGTTTATTTTAATTTTAAGGTCTAAGTATTACATTAAAGCAAACTACTGTATGATTTACAACCGTGTTTGTTAGGGGGAAATATTGACATCGTTATGCTTGTCTTGGCCGAGTTGTTCAGCACACCGGACTCAAGTTCTGTGGGGGTTCGAATCCCGGTTGCGTGATAACTGTGTTCTTGGGCTAGACATTTAACCATAAATGCTTCTCATCACCAAGGAGTGAATGAGTACTTGACAGGGTAGAGATTTGTTGATAAGCACAATATTTAGCAACCTTTATACGAAAATTATGGTGCCGGTGCTGCATACTCCTAAGGAGTTGAGGTTTTTCCAGGAATGCTTAAAACTGCCCAACGAAATGAGAGTAGCGATACTACACGGCGCTTTGATATTTTGGTCTGAACGCGCATAGTTAATTTCTGTTGTTATTATCAGAATAGTCCCCCTCGATTTTTTCTTTCAAAAATATTTTTTTCTCAAGAATGAAAAAAATCTTCAGACGGTACTAACGATTCAGTTAAGGCACGTCCGTGTTACCCACTCGACGAGAAATGAGCGGCCAAGCCACCAGTATCCTTTATCTCCCCCAATCGTCAACAAATATTTCTAAGATGGACGCGATATTGTTTGCACTATTACGGCCGAATTACGAGCCGTACGAAGGCCGGCTAACGAACCATTCCGGACTTATTGGATTACGACATACGGCTTTTTTATTAAAAGATAAGAAAACGCTGGAAAGTATACAATAAAAAATCATCTTGGACTGCAAATGAATTTCCTTTTCTACTCGATGATGATTAAAACGATGTGGATTGGTGTACTCGGGCGAATAACCTGCCCATTCTTCGTAGCTACTCTAGCAGACGATAAAGTGAAAAGCGCGGTAAATTAAAGCTAACCGACAACAACGGATAGAGAGAGAGACAGAGGGGGAGACGAGAGAGGGTGAGGGGGAAAAGAAAAAAAAGCTGACTGTCTTTTGGATGATTGAGAAGTAAACGTTTATCGTGTGCTTAGATGCAGAGTTGATTGCTAAAGGCGGTACTTGCAAATGTAATAGTGTATGACACGCCCGGAGCGTTGACTGTCTATTAGCATTGTCCTCCGTTATGGCCTCAGCCATGTACGCCATTGTGTCTTGGGTTAGTTAATTGCCTCCTAGCAAATAATACATGAATTAATGACGGAAATTGCTGGCGATTTCAATTTGGGGGTATCTTTACGCTGGTGAGGGCGAGGCATACAGCTGAGATGGAAAATATTGGTTTAACGCATGCAATACCCGAAGAGTTCAAAAGAGTTCTGATGGAAAAATAATACGCGGGAAAAAGCGTGGTGGGATACGAATGGACAGATGAGCGTAAGTCAGTCTGACCGGCTGGTGGATTGACTGACTGGCCGGTGAGTCAGTCTGATTGGCCGGTAAGTCAGTCTGACCGGCTGGTGGGTCAGTCTGACCGGCTGGTGAATGAGTCAGTCTGACCGGTTGGTGGATTGACTGACTGGCCGGTGAATCAGTCTGACCGGCTGGTGGATTGACTGACTTGCCGGTCAGTCAGTCTGACCGGCTGGTGGATTGACTGAGTGGCCGGTGGGTCAGTCTGACCGGCTGGTGGATTGACTGACTGGCCGATGAGTCGGTCTGACCGGCTGGTGGATTGACTGACTGGCCGGTCAGTCAGTCTGACCGGCTGGTGGATTGACTGACTTGCCGGTCAGTAAGTCTGACCGGCTGGTGGATTGACTGACTGGCCGGTGAGTCAGTCTGACCGGCTGTTGAGTCATTCTGACCGGCTGGTGGATTTACTGACTGGCCGGTGAATCGGCTGACTGGATTGTGAATCGGGCGAGTGGTCAGTGATTTGGCTGACTGACCAGTAAATTAGCTGACCGGCTGGTTAATTAGGTGACCCATGGTGATAGTATCGAGAAAGCTCGCATTCTCTAAAACGTCGATAAGATTGTTCCTACCTGTATTTTGAAATGTCAGCCTTAATACCAAAACCTTTTTAAAAAAGGAAAAAATTGTGACGTAGGCCTATATTACAAAAACTTCCAGCTGAATTTTATTAATAAATTGGTAAATAACTATTTTGATCAAAAACATATTAAAGTGGCTGTCAAAATAATGTCTGCTTTTCCCTAATAAAAAAAAGACCGAGTGTGCCGCGTTTAGTTTCGTGTGTTATTCTCAGTTTGAAATTTGTTTCTATTGTAGTGAAGTGTCAAACTTAATTTATTTCCTTTTTCGCTACAAGGAATCGAGCTCCCTGGAGAAAATTTGGATATAAATATTAAAGAAGAATGGAAAAACCATGCTGACATTTTGTCAAGAAAGAAGTGAAAAACAAAATTCCACAAAATACAATTCCGAGCGAAATATCAACGAGCACAAAGCCATTTTCCGCAAGTCACTTCATAAAAACAAATTAAGAGCGATACGAGCCGTGACAATTAAATCCCAGCTGGTGTTTATTATATTATTTTTCATCGGGGAAGACGAAACCCTCTGAAAATTTTCCTAGATCTCTTGTAACCACAATGTATAAAAGAGAAAGAAGAAGAAAAAGAAAAAAAAATCCCTGAACCATTAAGGCTTGTAAATGAAATTTTCTCTACTTTGGCTGTTTCTGTGAACCAATCACAAGGGGGAGTGTAAGCTATCTAAGAGCCCTATGTCCAGGCATTTCATCGAGAAAATAGGTTTTAATACAATCTGGAATCGCCTTGAGATGTGGAATTGCATTCGTCTCTCTACATGCCGGTAAAGAACTCCAGAGGCGGCCCTACGGGGAGGAGAGGAATTGTCTTTTGTGATTAGATTTAGTCTTGCCACGCGGTTTCTTGAAATTTTAATGGAGAACCTTTCATCTTTATTACGGCCGGGCAAATACCGAGATGAGAGTTTTGAGAGATTTGTTCCCCCCTTTTTTTTAATGGTCCAGAAAACTGAAGGGAATTGCGATCGCCTCTTATTATACCTTCTGGTGTTTTTGCACTTAATTTAGCCTGGGACCTTAATGTAGCCCGGTACCAAAATGTAGCCGGGGTTCTATATTTAGCCCAGGACCTAAACAGGAGCCCAGGTCCTAAAATCGGCCCGGGACCGTAATGTAGCCCGGGGCCTAAATGTCTCCCAGGACCACAGTAAAAGTAGCCCTTGCCCTATAATAATTGGGTCTCAATGTAGCCCGGGACCGTAATGTAGCCCGGGGCCTAAATGTAGCTCGTGACCTATATAGCCTGGGGCCTAAATGTCTCCCAGGTAGCCCTTGCCATTAATTTGGTCTAAGTGTAGCCCGTGGCCTAAATGTAGCCCGGGGCCTAAGTGTAACCCGGGCCTATTTGAGCCTTGGACAAAACTGTAGCCCGTGACCGTAATGTAGCCCGAGACCGTAATGTAGCCCGGGGCCTAAATGTCTCCCAGGACCACAGTAAAAGTAGCCCTTGCCCTTAATTGGGTCTAAGTGTAGCCTGTGCCCTAAATGTAGCCAGGGGGCCTAAGTGTAACCCGGGCCTATTTGAGCTTGGGACGAAATTGTAGCCAGTGACCGCAATGTAGCCCGGGACCTAAATGTGGCCCGTGACATAATGTACACAAACGCTGCACTTAAATTACACCCGAAACTAAATGTATACCCTAACCATAACCCATGCTTAGTAGACGTTGCGAATATTTACTTGTTGGCACTGCGTCAATAAGTTCTCTCATTTCATTGTTGTTATAGGTTAACAAGTAAACGCATTGAGCATCTTGAGTATTTTGTCTTTTTTTAAACCAGGCTGTCAACAGAGGGCAGCAGACCTTTCGTTACTAATGGTGTTGTCATTATGCGCGCATAGTATCGTTTCTTTTCGTTGCAATCGAACAGTTTAAGTATTTAAAAATTGTTTTGCATCAATCTCCTATCGGGAAATTAATTACGAGAAATTGCATAATTATTCAAAGAAAAATAAATGAGTTAACTACCACCGAAGGTCTCTTTGGCTACGAATCAAGCAAATAATATTGTGGAGTTACAGTTTAATGTCTACACAACACTTTAGATACAAATAAGACAACAATCATTACACAAATCGGTAACTGTAGAAGTAAACAAAACACGACCTAATTAATTTCAAAAAGGCTTATATAAATAAAAAATTGTTAAGTAAAATAATAGTAACAAAATAATTAAGTGAGTAATAAATAAATAAAGAATAATATAGACATTCATTAAAAATAATATGTTATGCTGTGTTTGGGACATTACATCGTAAAACCCACTGACGTTTTGGTAAAACATGGATTTAAGAAAAACTGACGACCGATTTAAAATCTCACAGAATACCTTTTAGGAAATGTATGGTGGGAACAAATAAAATAGAAACTGAAATAGTACAATGTAAACGATCTCTGTACTGAATTGTAGTATTTTTAAGATCCACTTGTTCAAAAACTCGATTGGTACGCACTGATTGTTTTCAGTGAACGCTAATCGTTATTGTTTTATTACTCACATATTTTACATTTTGCTACACTACAATATGTAAATACTTAGAGGCGGAATATTAGGCAGTTAAAAACTTGAAGTTACAACAATGTGTAAATCTCTTTTTGGGAGGAGTGTTGGCTCTTAAAAGAGCCATGTTGTGGTGTCAACGTTTCGAACAGTAGACGCCGCTCGTCTTCAGCAGAATGCTGGACTGCTGATGATTCTGAGGCAACAACGGCTCTATTCAGAGCCAACACTCCTCCTGAAAAGAGATATATATACATGGTTGTACCCGCACATTTTCTAATAACAGGTACTTTCTATTACCAACAAAGCCTCAAACATCACTTACTTAAAAGGTGCTTGAAAATACACGACTTCATCAAACCCAATTTGTCCTCAAGACCAATTTACTCAATTTTTTAATAATAAATGTATACACGTATCATATCAAAATCATAATACGCTCGAGTTTGCTTCTCCAATTCGGGTCCTTAGGAAATTATGCTTCATTGCTCGATGCTCCTTCAACAAACAGTGGATAAAGATGTGCAACCATGCGCAATTTGACATGTAAAGTCTTTTTTTCTTTTTCTATGCCGCACAAATTGATCAACACTTAATCGGTTGTAACCCCTAAATAAAGGAAGACTTGATCATCCATTGTCTACGCGACCGTCCATCAATGCGGTGGAAAATTCGTAATAAATACCCAGCCAAATATACCAATGGCGTAATTAAGAGTGAAGAAAATCAAGCATGTGGCTTAAACAGCAAACAAATAAATAAAAAAACATGATAAATAACGATGGAACATCATAACGTTATGAGCTCTAAAAGTCATCGATTGAGCTCCAGACAAATTGCCCGCAGTTTAAAGTCGTCTTCGATCTGGCCGATGATGAACGCCGTTTTACGGCAGATCCTTCTGTAGGTTTTCCACACTTATGAATACCTAAATACCATCTTTTGTTCCTGACCGCCTTGGACAATGGAATGGACTTACGGGTTTACCACGGTACTGATATCCACAATGGGGGCTGGGCGACCTTGATGTTGAAAACGTGGCATTGTGCGAGGAATTAAATGATCGATGTTGATACGCAACGCCCGGAAATTCGCCTGACAAAAGAGACAAATTGTTCCCGCTCAGTAAGACATCATGACGAATTAAGATGTTCACTTCAACCTCGGAGTATTGTATTATATAAAATAGTTTGACGATGATGTCAATTTAGACCGAGGCGCGACTATACTGCGTTGTCTTTGTGTGTAGGCTATGTTTGGTTGGTATGAAACTGACGAGGTTTCGATTAAACAAACCTTTGATTTGTTATTGGGGGTGAAGGCCTCAAAGGGAAACACTAATTTGTATATGGGAGCTTGTTTTTTTGTTTAGATGGTTTACCGGTGCTGCATACTCCTGAGGAGTTTCAGGGATGCCCGATAAATAGGACGAATCGCGAGAGGTGCATTCTTGATACTTGGTTTAAAGTGCAGAATATAAATTTGTTTAATTAACCCTCAAAGTCAAAGCGATGCCCCGCCCCTGTCATATTTACACGACTGCCATTGGTTACCGGTACTGCAGCCAGTAGACCGTGGGGAAACGTGTATAACTCCTTTGTAAGGTTGATTTCATACTTTTCTCAAAGCTAATAACCTTTCCAGATGTTGAAGAGACAATTTGACAAAACAAAAATTAACAAATATAAATGGTTGTGTTAATTAGTATGTTTACACTGTAAAACCGCAATATTTTTTGTGCACAAGCCTATGTAGAAAGTGTTTTCAAACTGGAGATTCCGAGTCCATGAGTCACACTGCCTATAGGGTAATAGACTATGTCAATCGGGCCTGTCTGAGGATAGAACTTAAAGGGTTTCAACCATTTTTGTTAAAAACTGAACGAGTAATTAACTGAAATGTGTTTTCGGTTCTACTGGCTGCAGACCGGTAGGCCATCGGAGACAACAGTGACACCGGGAACCTTTATCACACGACCACGACCCTGCAAGGTTTTAAAAGGCCGTTTCAGATCGAGTCACTAGACCTAAGCCTACTCTGCTATTCCCATTCATAAATACCTTTTTTGGTTAAAAAAACGTGCAAATAAATGAAAAACTGTAATTGAACTTGTCTTTTTGTAAAATTTTCAATTCCTGCCCTCAGGCTGTTTCGCCAAAGGTCAAATCGCACGCGACGCTCAACGATTGTGCATATACACGCGCATACTGATATATTTTACATTGGGAACTGTATGTATGATTGCGCTATGCGTAATTAGCGCCCACGTAAGCTTGCGCACCAACATGAACGCGCTACAGCCAACTTGGTCCATTTTCATAGAGCTGCTTAAGGAGACTTAAATTTCCGTGGTGTCCGCTTGTGAATGCTGCGGCCAGAGATGCGGTTGGTACTCGCTGTCAACTCGCACAACTTGGATTTGATTCGACGCTCGTGATGTAAATAGCAAATGCTGAATTTACACCATACAAAAGTCCCTTTTCAGTCCTTACCGTTGGAGTTAGTCCCGGAAGGGTCGATGTGACCCATTTTGGGGTTGCACTGACTATAATACCCAGATCGTTATCTTTATGTTTTGCTTCCATTTACGGGTCTGGTTGACCCATCATTTGGACTGATTCCAGGGGAGCTTCTCTTAATATTCGAGCAGGCACGTTAATATCATATAGTTTAAAGCAAAAGTACATTATTGGTTATTGTCAAAGACCAGTATCTTGATGTGACCCAACATATACATGAAATAACTAACCCAAGTTTAAGCTAAATCGGTCTTCGAAGTCATGAGACAACAGTGAAAAACACCATATTATATTTTCGCTGTTTTCAAACATCAGATTTTATCACAAGTGATAAAGGCTAATTGTTTTACTCATTTCCTAAAAACTATAGCATTTCAAGCAAAGCTATTTCAAGGGAAGTTTCCCACCATGACCATCTTTATAGCATGTAAGTTATGTGCAAATCTGTGAACATTTATATTTTCAACCTTACCAATGTCGTACACACCCTTTAACCTTTGCCCTACCTGTGACTTGCAAGTACATGAAACCAAAGCTGGTGGGCGGTGCGCATGAGATAAGATGAATACTGAAAAGTAATTAGCATAAATCAAGCGTTTTACGTTTCGGCCAGGTTTATCGTAGCACCACGGCCAATGGCGTACATGTTATTTTACGATTTGCGTAATTGATAATTTTGTATGGAAAGATTCATGTAAAAACCTCAAACATCCCGATCAGTAAGGTGAGCGTTCCCCTCACTAAGGCTAATATATTATGCTGAAGTTGTTTGAACTAAACGCTGGCTATGAGACTGAGAGGTCAAACTGATATACCCCGACGGTTCGACTTACATCCTCCGGTGATCTTCAGAAGACTGCGAGAGTTGAATTATGTTTGTTGTGATAGCAAAATGCTGACTCGTTTACAGCAGACCCCGACGTGTCGATCAATGTGCTAGCGATGGTCCCAGAAGATTGTTGGGATATTAAGTTGCTGTGGTTTCAGCAAACGCTGGCTATGAAAACTGCCAAAGTGGTGTAACTAGAACCCGACGTTTCGATCTGTTGTCTTCAGAAAAGACTGTCAGACTTGTATACTGCACGTGTTTTCTTGCTCATCAGATAACAGCCGGTGATTTGTATCTAACCACGCAAAGTTACGATCGGTAACAACTAAGATTGACTTCGAATTAGAACCATTTCTCATTGGTATTATTATAGTTGTATAGGTAAATGAAACCAAGTGACTCTTAAACGTGACTATAGCCCCACCGTGTGACCCATAGGCCTGAAGATACCTTGAGAAGGTGATGAAGAAGTGTCAGTTTTAAACGTGGGAGGAAAACCCTAACTGGCAACTAAACCACGCCATAAGTGTCAGTTTTAAATGTGGGAGGAATACCCCAACTGGGAACTAAACCAAGCCACCAGTCAGGGAATGAAAACCCATTCAACATGCAAGGCATGTGAGGTGAAATGGGAGGTGATAGGTACGGAAGAAACCACTGGGTCAAACCAAGACTTAGCTTAAATTGGAACTAATGTGATTAATGAATCTCGTGTTACTTTCGGAGTTTTATTTTATTGGGATGATTTAAGCAATGATTCGTACTCGGGAACTTGTCCAGACTTCGGTTTCGGGAGTGGCTTGAGTCAGTCAATTTGAAACCTAGTGTTAAAAACATAGGCCTTTTCGAAACTACCATTTCGGCTGAGGCCCCGGCTTGGGCTCCACAAGACGTGTGCATTCGATACGGGGCTTCATACAAGCCTAAACCAGAGCCTAAGCCGTAAAGGGCCGTAGTCCCAGAAATCACTGAAGTATCAAAGTCTTATTATAGTCGTATTCAAACCTTCAGTGTATTAGAAAAGGCACCTACCATTCGATATTAATGAAGCGCGCCAGCTACGTTTTCAAACACGCGTCGAATGTGGATCGATTTTTCTTTGGTGATCGACGTAATGCTTGCAGAAATCAGGAACAAAATAAACCGAAACAATTGACCCTACTTTTGCAGAGTGACCAGCAGCAGCTAGCGGAATACTCGGCCCTGCATCTGCACCCTGTGCATTGTCGTCCGAATAAATCCTAGGTTTTTTTGTAGTTCGCACAATTGTATTCACACACCAAGGCCCCTTTCTTGTCCTTCTTCTTTATCTTTAAATAATCCCGAGAAAAATAATACCAGAGAAAAAAGGAGAAAAAAACGTTTGCAAATAATCTAAGATTTCAGACTTGAGGCTTGGTCGCGGGCTGGGCTCGTAACGCTACACCGTTGAGCTGATTTAAAGGAGCTTTTAATGACACGTTTTTTGTGTTCCATCGAGGCCCAGAGGGCTGGCTAGGCCTTCTTAGTGGCGTATCCAAGGTAGGCTGGCCGGGAAACAGCCCCGTCAGCCCCTCAAATTGGGATCATATGAGGAGGGATGTGATCCCCACCGCTATTTAAAACTGCTCTAATCCCCGACTCCCTCCGCGGGCAGAAACACAAGGGGGAGGCCTAGGCACGTGCTGGCCCTACTACCCCGTTATTGACAGCTATGCTGTGAAGCACCCGAAGCCAGGAGTACCCTCACTTCAAGGGCTCCCGGACGAGGAAAAAAGGGCGTTTAGCACATGAATAAAACTTTCATGACGGCGAGCCCTGTCAGATGATATTCGACTCTACACCAGGCTTAGAAGGGGGGAGCCGAGGCAATTAAAAAAGGCGGCTCCAAAAAATGCGGTGGGAATTAGCCGGAGCATGTCCTAGTTTTCCCTTTCTTCCGAACAACGGTTCTTTCAACTAAAATCCCAGTCTTTTCTTCGATAAGTCGGGCAAGGAAAGGGTAAGGCGCACTCTAAAAATGGTCAATCCGAAGCTCTGCCGCCCCTGCCCCCGTATCGGATTCGGGTATCGTGGAGTCAGTGTCCTCTGACCCAAATGTGGCTTGTCATTTTACCCCACATAATGGATCCATGACCTTATTTCTCAACAGCCAGGAAAACCTTTTCAAGGTTTTCCCTTCTTGCGATTTGTATTTCTCTTCATTTTACAAAGAAAGAAAGAGAAGCGCTGTGGTGGTCAAAGAGAGAGAGGGAGTAGTGAGTGATTAGAATCATGCGTCTATTTGTTTGTCGGTGCTGCATACTCCTAAGGAGTTGAGATGATTTCAGGAATGCTCAAAATGAAAACATGGATATTTTTATATAGGATTTGAGGCATTGCATGGTCGGTATCAATGTATATTTGGCTGGCGGTAACACCATGTGTTTATCTACTTTGCTGTGTACAGATTTGTGTTCTTTGAGAACTTGTCTTGCTATATTCTACTACCATGGAGTAGATTTCGGAATTTGGGAGACTATTCTACTGCCGCAGAGTAGAATGGATATTCTTCTTTATACTGCATTTCGACACCTAAATCCAAAGAAATGCTCTTATCGAAAGTTGACGTTGGTTTTTCATGGCGAACCCATAAACGACCCTTTTAAAAATATTAGATTGATCACTTCCTAGAACCAGGCAGACCATAATAATATCAACACCAATGCGATATTCTATTTGCATGACTTCTGTCAGTGACAGAAAATATACAATAAGATGTTGACGGCAACACGTCAAATAACTACCGAGTACCGAGTCCAACAGCCGACTATACCAATTACTTGGATCTCCAAGTACGAATACGAACTTTGTAAAAAAAAGTACGAAAACGAACTTTATAAAAAAAAATACTTTAAAAATATAGTATCGACTCATTTCAAAGAAGAAAAACAGCACAACAGTAACAACAACAGTAACAACAACGAAAACATCAACAACGACAACAACAACAAAAACAGCAACAACAACATTACCAACATAGTTTGTTTATGCAAATTATTCAAGTCGCTTACCCTTCCCTCTCCTTTCCTTTTTTTTAAAGAAACCCTAAGCATGTATCTGTTTTCATCGTTTTTAATCGCTTTTTGGTGAATTTTTTTTAACGAATACGGCAAATTCCTCCTCGCTGATGTAGATCTCAATGACTTATTTTATGTTTGCCGAGTCATTAGAGTTAAGATTCCAGCCCCAATAGTGACACAGGCGTAATTTAAGCAAGACTCTTTAATCTATACCTCCTCAACGCACTTATTGAGGATTTCAAAAGAGGAAACGCTAAATAAATTCCGAATAAGTTGGAATTATCATTTATATAATGCGGAAAATGTATTACACCCTAAAGGATTCATTTAGAATTACATTCCCGTATATTGTTGTCTGAAATGATTCTCAGAGAATAAAACCTGCTTCGTTTTTAACAATTATTTAGTTAAAAAAAAGATATTGAAAAAACATAAATTATTAATTGGATTGAGTTTTCTATAAAAGTGGCTACAAGAAAAATTAATATCGTCTAACATAGTTAAACTTAATACTAACGTTTGTCCTGTTATGGAGATTCGTCTTGCACTAAATAAACTCTAATATCGTCTGAAACGTTGCTATAGGATGTCTGTCTGTAACTACGAACAATTATAGAAAAATGGTTTGTTCTTTATGTTAATTTAAAAAGATCTTACAATAATCGTTGAGACGCATGCGATTAAAAGGAGAGGCAATATTATTCTAACATTTCCAAAGGACGATATTGACTCTTCATCCGCAACAATATAAACATGTTTCTTGAAAACTACGGTCAGTTCTTCGATTCATATAGTGGCATGACAATGGTTTTGACATAATTTAACCTCATCACTCTATGTTCTCAACCTGCTTGTTTTGAAAGCATCTCAGGATACCTACCTCTAGTCCGTGCCTGCCGTAGGTAGACGGCGTATTACGGCCATGGCTGTCCTGAATTGGGTTACACCCTTTCGTACTAAAGCTCAGGTAATTTTCCTTCTTAGCGAGCTCCGCCGTCTTATAGCCGCGAGTTATTATTGCACCGGGGATATTCACGTATTCACAAAAACCATGCAAATGCACATGCATTATTCATGATGTAGGGTTCGGATTATGGCAGTTGCCCAATGACATCGTTTAAAGGGATACGGCTCAGGTGATTGGTTGAGCTACGACATCATTAACATAACGGTTTGGATGCTTTTGTAGTCTTGCCCCGCCTACACGTTTTCACTGTGGAATCGTTACATTTATTTCAGTGCGCCCATTTGGGCGATGTAACGCCCAATAGTATTGTCCACACAGTGTGGTCGCTTTATCCGACCACAAACCACTGAATTCGCATTCTGCTTGGCGTGTTGACCGACTTTAACAACACTTTGAAAAGTAGTCGTTATAACAGGAAAGAATACGGTGTTTTTATAGTGTCATATTTTAATCATCGTTCTATAGGAAATGACTTTTTACGGAACACACACCGCTCACCGTATTCTTTTGAAGACATATAACGTTGATTCAATTCAATCTAATATAAGTTTGCATTGAGGTTAATACTTTGACCAATTTAATTCCCCATAGTTTGTAAATGTAGACCTCTAAAACAAACTTATTGAAAAATAAAGCCGATTACGATTTTTGCGTTTCAACTTGAAAACAACGAATTGCGTGGCCATTATTCATCATCTGTTTTCATTATTATTATCTTTGTGTGCAATCAACTTCTTCCTCATGATTTCATCCTCATCAATAGTATCAATTGTAAACAGTTATGGTTTCGAAATCACGTGCGCTTTACGTTGTCCGTTCCTTCCCCCCCCCAAAAAAAAAACAACAACCAAAAAAAAACACGGAAAAAGGGGTGTTCGGCTTTGCAATGCCTTTCATATGAAGTAAAGATTGTAAAACAAATATCTTTCATTGTTAGGGAGATGTAATCATCTACAGCATGAAAAGTTGGTGTCGTGTAAGTCGAGTCATCATGACGTCACAACTTCTTTTGCATCTGCGCATTTACGTCTAAATACATGTCATGTTTCAAGTTCGTGTAAAGTTTGCACGATGTATTTATTTACATTGTTTTTCTTCACAAAACGACTGGTTGAAGAAGACCGACTTTGGCTTTTCGATTAACGTTACTTTTCGTACAAGTTAATTAACACGATTAGAGAGCAATAAAGACGACGGCACGGGCAATGGTAGCCATTTTTACAGTTTTGAAAACTGCTTGTTATTCTACCAATATGTTGTTAAAGGACAACAAAAACATTGCGACGGATCTTTAGCCACCTATCTTTCTCATGACATACTCTGACTCTGTGCTAAATTCCATGCTTGTATCATCAAAGGCATAAGCCCTCCAAACATTTCCCTCATTTGCCCACTAGAAAACACGTTAACGCCAAGCAAAGTCTTAGTCATAAGTTGGCGTCGTTTACTTCGCGGTTATTATGTTACCTAACACCATGGACTTGACAGGTTCTGTTGTCTCTAACCTCCTTCCCACGCCCACTCGGCTCAATTTAGATTGTGACTCATGAGATAAATGGTAAATTAGAGGAACAGTACACCAATACGGGATAGAGTACAAAACTTCAGCCAGAATCTATTTTGACCGTGTACCATTTACACCAACCTGTGTATTAATGTTTGTGTTTTACACATACACCTGACTTGATGAAACGTGCTTTGGTTGTTTGTGTCCTTCTTTTATTTTACTCCTCCACTCTTTAAAAACTCTCGGGTCAGAATTGACCGAGCTTCCGGATCATGGGTCAAACTGCCACAGAATACGAGTTAAAATCCC
The DNA here is from genome assembly GCA_021014325.1 of Plazaster borealis. NCBI lineage: Eukaryota > Metazoa > Echinodermata > Asteroidea > Forcipulatida > Labidiasteridae > Plazaster > Plazaster borealis. The sequence continues at coordinate 16,173,901 of CM037468.1, read as the reverse complement.
AGGTTCCTGGTCAGCCAGATCCAGAAATGCTCCCCCCAGGAACATAGAATCCGGGTTATTTCTGACCCAGTAGTTTTTTTTTAGAGTGCATTGTGGTGTACCTTCCCTCAAACTTTGTTGGCAACTTCCGTAGTCCGTGATTGTCACTATATATACAACCAATTCGAATACATAATCCATATTTTATTGAATATGAAAATGACATAGAATCATCATGGTAATCCTGTACTATTTGAGAACAGAATTTCAGCTAAATCTTCTTCCATGGTGAACAACTGTAACTTTTAGCACATACTTTATTTTCCTATTATGCTTCGGTAACTGATGTAGCCAAAACAACACCATGGCCCAAACATGATACAATATTTTGTCTATTCGAATATGCAATTACCCTAAAAGGTAGAGTCATTATTTGTTTTTTAATCAACGTAATGCTGATTTATAGGCAAACAAGTCAAGGAAGATACAGTAAAAGTCACCTGTGAAAGTTTCAGTTGAATAAAGTGTATACTTGTTGAGAAAACAGGTAATCTGTCATATATATATATATGTTTTTAAATCAAGAACCATGTTAAGCGGGTCCATCGGGTACCATACGCAAATTAAACAAGTCACCTACGGGTGAACTTTGGAATATTCCATTTGTCGACAAACTTTTTATTGATTTGTAATCAAAGAGGGCGCTTCAGACGCTGGATGCTTACTATCTTTACCATTTTTATAATAAGCAGATTTTCAGATAGAGATTATAGCTTGGTGTTTAGTTCATTTCCATTTTACTGTCACGCAGTTTAATACAACCCAGTGTATATATGTTATTTAACGATCTACGATTCCATACTTTTTTCCTCCAAGTTTTTCCCACGGATGTCCCGCGTCCTCCAGCCGTGTCGTCCAAGGCCGTCCCCTCTGGGCGGCGTCGTCAGCTACCCTCAATCCCCGTCACGAACTACAGGAATTTCTCCTTTCTTTTCACCGCTCACCAAGCCTGAAAGAAAACCTGAAGAATCCAGACACCTGTAAATTTGTTGACGTTTATTTTGTTATTATTATTCCCCAAGTTGATACCTGCGTTGGGGGTGAATAGCCCCAGTGGAAGCTTAGCTACAGATCACTGCGGGCGAGCAATAGCCCTGGTTTGTCCCGATGTTTACGCAACCCTTCCATCACGCCCGAACGAATTTCTTTACTCAACTTCCACCTTTTAAACCCCGTCAGTATGTCTATCCTTGTTCCCTCTGTAGTTCGTATAGCCCCACGATAACTCCACCAAAAAAAACTACCTGTTTTTCTTTCTAACAAATCCCCACAAAACCCAAAACACCCGCGTAATTTCCTTCCCATTCTCCCCCCTGTTCCTCAGGTTAATAATTTCATAAATCTCCGGATTTGATCGGCTTAAAATTGTGAGCCAATGTTGTCCGGGGAAGAAAGGGTCCTTTTCCGGACCGGTCGGCCGTGACTAATGGGTGTTCACCTGGGGTAATTCGGCAGGCGATGGTACAGGAATTAGCCGGAGTTTTAACCGTCTATCCCTTCTCCATCACTGGTCGCAGTCAATAGGCGTAATCGCGTAGACGTCAGTTGCAATGAAAAAGTCTTATAGAAGATATCATAACAACATTATTGCAAAATTCTCTTGAAAACCCCAACAAAATGCTCACCACGGGGTGCGTTGACAGTCACTCCGCATATATTGTTTGTTCTTCTTCTGCAAAACAACCCAAAGAGAAAGTTTAGGAAATCTTTGATTTGTCAACAGAGCACAGCAGGGGTGATGGGGGTTGTATAAGCTGCCACACACCGCAGGAAAAGACACTCTGTAGCGTGCGTGCCAAGTTGAGTTTTCATACCATGATGTCCCAGCGCTATAAAACCCACGGAGTCGAAACCCCGATGTTCAAGATCGACACAGAGACTGTTACCCCACGGGAGTTCTCTTAAACTTCAGCACGGGAGACCTCGAATAAAAGAGAGTGACACATTGGTTGAGGACAGTGGTGATAAGTTCCCCTTGTTGCATTTCAAGATTTATATAGGCACTAAATTCTCATAATGTGTGTATACATTTTGGCAATTACCACCACGAATCAACAAGTAAGCCTATAGTCACGTCGCGTTAACAACGAGTTAGGTTTAAAGATCAAAGAACCTTTTTTTCAAGGAATGTTATCTGCAATTTTTTTGGGTGTGATACTGTTTTATTGCCTTCTTTAAAGTACGTGGACAAGATTGTTTTTTTTGGGTAAAATAACACACTAATTTATGTGAACCGCCATGAATACAATGTAATAACAAACCTGTGAAGGTTCGATCGGTCATTGATGTTTTTATGAGAAAATAGTGGCGAAACTTGTATGTTTTCACTTTATATGTAGTAAATTCACTTCAAAATAATAACAACAAAACTTCAAGATAATGACTGGTGCGTCGCTCAGCAACAAAGGCATACGTCCGCTCTAGGGTGCACTGCCGTTGGCTGGCACACCCCCATAAAATTGACAAATCTAAGAAAACAAATGTTTAGATCGAATGAACTAAAATGGAAACGCTAACATAATGACGGAACACTACTGACTAATTCCGATTTATTAATTGAACTTGAGGAATTTGTGGTTGTACATGCAAGTTGTTCCATTGAACCAATTTATATGGCAGTTGGGTGATGGGATTGTTCATTTGGTGATACAAGCATGGCATTTGGCACACAGTCAGAGGATGTCATGAGAAAGATATTTGGCTATGGGCTATCGCAGATTTGTCACTGCTTAAACTGAAACGGGGTTTGCTAAGTTAATTGTTTCCGGTATTTATGCATTGAAAACGCTAACACGGTGTTAATCCCATTACTAGGCCCTTTATCGTTGGTGAAATTAACACTGATACTAAGAAAATCTGTTTAAGAACCCAGTTTTTCAGTATAGGCAGATTAACAAGCAATGGCAGCCATTTGAAAGAAAAGTAAAATTGCTTGCTGTTTGCCTAAAAAGAAAGAGAGAAAGAAAGAGAAAACAAATCCCAAAACAACACATTGAACCTGGTCAATCAAAAGTTGTTAAACTGAAATGAGGGAATGGACTTGACAATTACTCCCCATCACCTCGATCTTGAGCACAAGTCGATTCGTTCCTCATTAGCTCTGCCCTACAGCCGCCAGTAACGCACAGCCGGTGGTCAGCTTTCACATTGGTCTCGATTGCATATCGGTATCACACGTGTACTGGCCGAGACTGATGTTGTAGATATATACCATAAAACTAACCCGTGAAAATTTCATTTCAAAAGGTGGTAGCGTTTTTGAGACATTGCCGAAAATCTGGAGCGGTGATGTTCACGCAGGAAGAATAATCTGCAATTGGAATACACAATCGGAGAAACTTTACTGCAGTAACGCTTCTCAGATTCAAATTTGTGGGGATAAAAAGTGATATCTTTTTCCATAACCGCAGTACTTCGAAGCGAAAAGTTTCTCAAAATGCATTATATTATTCAAAGCTGCAGTACTTCTTACCAAGTAAGTTTTTATTGCCATTAATCTTCAGTCTTCAGACGTATACAGACCCTTTTAACGTCTGATTGTGGCGTCGCACCATTACATTATAATACTCTAGATCCCATCGAGAAAAACGATACTCTGTTTGTCGGATAACTGTACATTTAGATTCCAAAAATGGAACAAAAACCTCCCACTTACACAAGTATCATTTTTTTCCCCCAGCACTAGCCAGCCTTCGCACATCCATCGATCGATGGCCGAGAAAACGCTCCCTAAGTAAAAGATCATCCCGTCCCCATACACTTGTCGGTTAAAATGTTTCCCCAAAAATCACAAGTGTCCACTGCATTAAGCCCAGCTGGGGTATTTACCTAGAATCGACAATCCATCATGGAATGTGACTTTCCTTGCCGTGCCTACTTTCCTCTTTCTTCCCCCGTTTATATCGGTGAGCCATTAGGCAGAGTTCAAAAGACTTGTTTTCTGTGCGAAAAGTGTAAGCAAAAAAAAAATAAAATAAAAAAAATGACAGGCTTGACATAAAAGAAATGATTCCCCCAACAAAACTTAAAGGGAAAGTGCAAGAAGCAACTTGTCATCATTTAGCAAACCATATAACCATCCCGTGGTTGTATCCTTTTTTCAAAAGAACTGCGACAAAACAGTTCTTGCTTTTTTCAGGGATATTGGATGCACGGGCTTATTTCGATTGCACAAATCGAAATAAACGAACGGTGATTTTGTGCTATTTTCTCAACTTTAACAGTATTCATATGAGTATATTTCTCTAAAAGGTTGAAACTGGTATTTAGTTTATAAGCTTTCTCGAGATTTACTGACTATTTTCTTTAGAAGGTTGCATTTAGTGTAGTTTAAATGCATAACATTGGTAAGATTGAAAATAAATGATGACACATTTACACGTAACTTACATGATGGTATAAAGTCATGGTGAAAAACTCCCCTGAAATATTTTTGCGAGGAAAGCAATAGTTTTTGGAGAAATTGGTAAAACGGTCGCTTTTGCAGACATTCATCAATCTTAAAAACTTCGTAAAACCGATATCAAACAAAAAATCATGGACAATTAATTATATGAACATGCCAAAGGTGGGGAATACATATTTTTCGGGTCACTGCGATTTTATTAGTATTTTGTTTTTCCAATTTTGCGTTGAACAAAGACAAATTGACTATGGAGCAGGATTCTAACCTGCGACCTCCGGATTAATGTGCCGGCGCTCTACCAACCAATCTTTTTTTCGGGTGTTCCAGTCAGAAGCCCTTGACCTGTTTTATGTCTTATTGGTACCCCCCAAAACGCTTACACTATTTTGTAACACCCTTGTTGATTGGACTAGAAGTGGTGATGGAAACATTTCATCTCCTTAGGAATATGCATCATTAATGACGTCTTTTTGCGAGAGTTATTTCCTACGACATCATTTCCAAAAAGTACAACCCATCAGATAAAACTGAAACGGCAGGAATCCGTGCGTCCCGTCAGCACAGGAAACGAGACTTACTATCCACCTGTCCCTACGGTGACGACTTTTTAAGCGATCACCTCGGTGTGGAGTGGAAGATGGCCTCTGTTCAAGAACAAAAAAAAGAAGAAGAAGGGAAAAAAGGCTACAAAGATCTATTCAAAGCGCCACTTTGCGATGCGTGTAACTTCCGTTGGGTCCTTCCTGCCTGGGCCCATTTAGTCCTTCAGTCCCGGCAAGCAGTGGCGACGCTCCCCGGTTGAAACGCTTCGGGAAGATGATGGTCTAAAAAGCTCCACAGCAATCCATCATTTTCTTACGAGTGCATTCTCTCCCCCACCTCCCTCTCTCTTCTCTTTCAGACCTTTTCTTTTTCTTCTTTTCTCGGTGACACTAAGTGGTTGTCTTATCTATCGTGCTTGTGTGTTTAACGGGATAATTGTGAGCGGAAAATGCTACAAAAATGCCCGTGTTTGTCAAGGTTTAGACGGATTCGGCGTGTCTCAGTTACGGATTGTTCCTTCCGTCTATGAAGGAATAAGTTCATGATAAACATAGATGTGGTTACTGTTCTTATTTTATGACATCCGGTTTTGAATCAGGTTTAATTCAAGATCCCTTTTTGAGTTATGCATTCTTAGTAACCCTCCCTTTTAATCAAGAAAGTCCAGGGTCAAACCCATTTGTAGGTCAACCAGGAGTCTGAGTCCAAAACGCTGACCCAGAAGTGGGTGTGACCCCTTGAGACGCTGCTCCCGGTCAGCTCCGGGTCAGCCTGACCCTAAACTGTTTGTCCTGTTCCCTTACATCACCATTTCTCCTTTCTTCAATGGCACTAAGGTCGTCGTTGCCGTCGTTGCAGTCATTTTCCTCACCACAACATTCTTAACTCTCCCATGGCCTATATTGCATCCAGTTGACCGAAAACACATTTTAGTTAATTACTCGTTCAGTTTTTAGCAAAAATAGGTGAAACCCTTTAAGTTCTATCCTCAGACAGGCCCGATTGACATAGTCTATGATAGGCAGTGTGACTCATGGACTCAGAATCTCCAGTTAGAAAACACTTTCTACATAGGCTTGTGCACAACAAAATACTGCGATTTTACAGTGTAAACACACACCAATTAACACACACAAAAATTAAAAATTAATAACTGTTAATATTTGTTTGTCAAACTGTCCCCACAACATCTGAAAAGGTTATTAGCTTTGAAGAAAGTATCAAATCAGCATTACAAAGGAGTTATATACGTTTCCCAACGGTCTACTGGCTGCAGTAACCAATGGCAGTCGTGTAAATCTGACAGGGCGGGGCATCGCAGGGTTTTAAACACCCTTCAAAAAGTCCCGGGGTCAGAATGGGCACAGAGAGGGATCCCAGGGGACTTCCCCATTTGTATATTGCGTGTCTGTGTCTTGTATAAGTATTTTTATCGGCAGACTGAACCTTTAGGTTATAGGAAAATTTACATTTATATTTTCCTCCTCAGTCTATAGCCTTCTCCATATCTATTTTGTATCTCTTTTGTGTGTCATTTTATTGAACTTCTGGAGAGAAATAAAATAATAAGAATAACAAAATGTTGTAGTTCAGCCAGAACTGAACACAATCTTTGGCATTCAGCAAGGTTTCAGCATCCCCTGCTCCAGTATGGGACATCTGAGTTGGTTATTCATAGTTTGTGGTTCAGAACCGCCTATGCAGGTCACATCCAGGTTGTTCAGGTAGCCCTCTTTCTTGAGCGTTATACTTAACATCGACCGGTACATGGTTTGAGTCGGTTGAGGCATTTCCATACAGCCCAGCTTGGGCCAGAGCCCATCCCTCCGATGCCCCACCCCTGTCAGATTTGCAGCAAGTAGACCGTTGGGAAACGCGTATACCTCCTTTGTAATGTTGATTTCATATTATACTTTTTTCAAAGTTAATAACCTTTCTAGATATTGTAGAGAAAGTTTGACAAAAAATTTGTTTTACAAATATTTTTTTATTTTATTTTTTGGTGTTAGTTAGTATGTTTTTACACTGTAAAACCGCAGTATTTTTGTGCACAAGCCTATGTAGAAAGTGTTTTCTAACTGGAGATTCAGAGTCCATGAGTCACACTGCCTATAGATAGGGTCATAGACTATGTCATGTCTGAGGATAGAACTAAAAGGGTTTCACCTATTTTTGCTAAAAACTGAACGAGTAATTAACTAAAATGTGTTTTCGGTGTGCTGGCTGCAGTAGGCCATCGGAGGTTAAGCAGATAAATAGTGCTTAGCAACTGTCTGCTAAGCAAAAGTTCTTATATAGCAGTTTTAACACCCTAAGGGGCGTCCCAAAGCGCTCTTTTTTATCTACAGTTAAGCAGGGCTATTTTTGGAATTATAAGACCCATTTTACATGTGTATTTATACATGTATAGCACCTTGTAACGGTTTACAAGGTGCTGTGGCGCAAACTTAATGCAGCCAAACATGCCAGAAACACTGGGGCAAACCTCGTCTCTATGATTAAGTGTCTTGGGTTCCTTTTACATCACTACACAACACAAGGAACCTACGGCTTTACGTCCCATCCGAAGGACAAATCAATAACGCTTATAAGTGCCTTGCTTAAGGACATTAGTGTCAAGACCGGGACTCGAACCCACACTCTGCTGATCAGAAACACTAGAGCTTGAGTCCGGTGCACGTGACCGCTCGGCCAAGACACGCCATTCGCAATACACCTTTAACGTGGTACAGCCATCTTTATTTTATTCTTCCAATCAAATCAATGTTACGAAATCGAGGCAGGAAGGCAAAACTCATTTCTGTTATCTGCAGACAGTCGACATGACCCCTTGGCACAACGATTATGTTTTTTTTTAAAGGCCGTACTCAAGTTTGACCTATTAGTTTTTCTGTAACTTGATGTCATTGTGTTAAATCTATAGTATCAACAACAGAATAACCAAGGTATATGACATCATCATGACATCACACCTTAATTTCAACCGTGATTTATTACCATATTATGCTTCATCTCCACCCCTCCCCCTCCATTGTCATAAAGTGTTACTCGCTTAAATTTCAACCCTTCATGATTCCGTCCCCCCCACTAATTGAAAACCGCGATACTCGAAATCGCAGATTAAAAACAATACCCCAGAGCTGGCACTGCGATCTCACTTTCCTCTCAATCCACCCCCCCCCTCCAATCGTACTCCCCGTATTGTCAGTCGATATTATTCAACGAATCTGAAGTTATGGCGTTTAATATTCTTACTTCCTGACAGTAGCTCTGAGAGAGACCGTCCCCTCATCTCCCGAAGACTTCTTCTTGGTTACCTTGGAGATAAGAGGAGAAATAGAGACAGAACCCGAGTTGGACTATACTTTCCCTAAACGGAAGTGAGCGCACATACTTAACCATCCACATCAGATACACCTCATAGAAACAATTCATAGATGTTTTTTTTTTATCTTTCTCTCCCTGTCTCTAATGATTTTTTCCCTTCCTCCTTTGGGCATGAAGAATCATCACTCAATCTATACAGGGAAACACTATCCGCACACGCGCCACTTAATTCCGGCTAATAAGTTATTATCCTAATGGAAGATGTCAAATACGGAGCGAGTCGCGGTAGAGCGTGATACGGGCACTCTGCTCCTTCGGGCCCCGGCAATGGACAGCCCCTCGCCCGCTGCTCGCACTGCAACGGAAATCGCATCAAGTATCGACGACATTAAAATCTAAACTTACAAATTAAACACACTTCTCACTGTTCCGCCTAGCGTGTGGTGTTTTCTTTCTGCCTATCTCTCCCCGCCGTGGCCCATTGCTCGGCAGGGTAGTGAGTCGCAGTTTAGCCTAATTCCATTAAGATTGTATGGGAGTCTATCGGCGTGTTGACTCAAGACCTAACTGTACAGTCTATAAGGTTACTATGTGAGATCAAATTAGTCGCAATTCATATCAATCACTATTTAGATGGCGACTGGTACAAAATGCCTCGGCAAAGTGCCCTTTTTGTAATACCTTTTCATTATTTTTTCTACATTTTCAAGCACGATTGGGAAAAACAAACCTATTTCGGAACGATTATGAATTCACAATGAGAAAAGAGAAATGAAGTTTACATAGAATCGGGAGAATTGCTCAGGATCTTGCACGACTTACTGAACCTTTGGAATGTCATTTGGAAGGAAAGTGGGAAACTCAGAAACCTCACAATATTATAACAGACTGTGAAAGTCTTGCGCGTTTCGAAAGCAAGAAAACGAATCAAACGAAGTTAACATAATTATTATAAAATCAAATCTTCTTTTAAAATTATATTTAAACAAAATCCTTGAAAATAAAAATACCCACATCATTTTGTTACAAATGCAATTGCAATTTACAAATGCAATTCCATTTTTTGTTTAATACAAATAATTTGTTTAAAATGAACATTGAAACAAAATTAAAACTTGGGACGAGGGTGGTTATTTTTTAGAAACCCCATCTGCGAATCTATGTGCAACTATTACATAGATTTAATGATATGATGAGCGTCGGTTGGGCAAAATTCTTAATTTTTTACAATTAACCGGAAACGGAGGTCAAGTCTTATTCCCAAGTTTTCTTTGTTAATTTGTTAAATGTATTTTACTCTCAAAATTTCACAGCTGAATTTTACTTTCCTAACTATATGCTATAACTTTTATAGCTATAAACTAACGGGTACGTTAACCTAAAATATTTGTAATCGCACACCGTAACACGTACAACTCAATATGGTTGGGACCAACTTGGTCCCGGAAGCTCAAATTCGCGCGAGACTTGCACAGCCTATATACCCAAGATGTTAATTTAACACTTCAGTTCTGAAAAGCTGATAATATGACGAATTATGTTAGCTCATAAATATTGTCGAATGTATTTTAAACTCGTTTGTGCTCATTCCGTGTAGACGGAATTTGTATGTTCTTGTCTGATGTAGAATTCTTTGAGACAAACCATGTTACTGTTTGTTAAGGTAATTCAGAAATTATTTATGTTATCGGAAAGGACAGTTTAATGACCTCCCATGAAAAAGTATTCTGTTTGCTAAGTTGAAAGAAATCAATTATACAAGTAATTAGTTTAAAATAAATGCTTTTGCTAATTCTTCCTTCATGATGTAAATGTTCTTTGTATGATTTAAAGTATTTTTTAACCCTTCTCCAGGGTGATGGGGGTATGTCCTTTCTGGAATATAACAATAAATCAATCTGTCAGTTATAGTTGTACAAAAATGGTGCTAGTATTAAAGAGATGAACATTTGAACATTGAAGAAGAAGAAAACAAAACCACGAAAACAACAAAAACAACAACTTTGTAACCAGTCGTTTAGCTAACATAGGTTTCTTTGCTAGCTGCGACTAAGTAAGTAGCCAGCTATTTTCTCACCATCAGTAGTTAGTAAACTGCGGTTTCGTGTATTGTGGTAACGGGTTTCTTCACTGCAGATTACTTACCCGTGGTTACCGTATAGTCTGGTTACAGTGGTTTAGTTATTTAGCTTCTTTAAGTAGCGGTTAACAGTAGTAGCTTATGCTACCAGTGGTTTAGTTATTTAACTTTTAGTTTAAGTGGCTGTTAACAGTAATAGCTTAGGCCACCAGCGGTTTAGTTATTTAGCTGTTTAGTTTAAGTAGCTGTTAAGCTGTTAACAGTAATAGTTTATGCTACCAGCGGTTTAGTTATTTAGTTTTTAATTTAAGTATCTGTTAACAGTAGTAGTTTAGGCTACCAGTAGTTATTTAGCCTCTAGTTTAAGTAGCTGTTAACAGTAATAGTTTATGCTTCCAGTGGTTAAGTTATCGAACTATCAAAACTAAGTAATTATAAAGTTATCGAGCCATTGTTTACAAAGTCTGTTTAATTCCCCCAAAATCACGGGTTACCATACCAGATAACTTAATCTTTTAATCGTTTTGCGTAAACTCAACATGTCAAACGATCTGTCAAGCCGTTTTGTAGGTAACCGTTGTCATGGCCGTTAGTGTTTGTTGTTGATAGTTGATTTTTTAAAAATATATTTTGTTATTCTTTGTCATTGCTGTCATTGCATTTAGGATAAGAAACTTTGCAAGGTGGAAAAATAGGTATAGAAACGCAAAACAAACAAAACAAAACTGGTAGAAAGTAAGGTTTGTCGTAACGGCATGTAATGCCATCTCTCTTTGAGTTGTGATGTGACTGGCTGTTGTCATCATCATCGCTTTCGTTGTTGTTGCTGGAGTAGTCAATTTCAGGTTTTCCAACCGTGTCTTCGACTGCGCTACTACCTTATCATTATGACAAGCAGCAGGGGAAAAAATATATGAAAACAGAATAAGTAGGCATAAAGGCACAAGTGGGCAGAAAGCTGGCCGAGTTCGCCCAAGTGCATAAACAAAGCCGTCCTCCTCTTGCTTCCAGATCCAATCCTGCGTCCTCAAGACCTCAGCACGGTGGTGTGGCTTACAAGAGACGCTCAGTCACCGCAATCCTGGCGACTCAAGCACCTGACTACATCCCCTAAACCTGCAATCTAATTCCCTAATCTTGCCCGAGTCTGTAGCGAATGGCCACTTATCCACAATGATAACACGGCACTACGGAGACGTATAGTCTGCTGACGAGCCGCTTTTATTTCACGCAGACGGATGGGTGTCATCCATTATTTTCGGGGCTATGAAATTACCGCCGACTAGTTTTAAAGGCAGACTGACTACAGAGACTACGGCGGTGATGTCACCCGTATGTATTCCCTACACATCTGATGATACATCGTTGAAAGCATTTGGATTTATCAAATTAGTTTTTGAATTGTTCACCTGGGGACCGATTTCGTAGAGCTGTATGAAATCACAAAAATAGCTAAGCACAACACAATTTTGCTAACCAGAAAAAGGTTACTGGCAAAAACAGATCCATGTCTTGTGTACTTTGTGTGACTGGATCCCGCTTAATTTGTTCATTCCAAAAATTGATTAAGCAACATTTTAAAGTCGGACATTCTTGTTATCAGCTGAGAAATTGTAGGATTTGAAACTTTGTACCGTAATATTGTAGTTGTTCAGACCACGGAAATAATCACTCTATGACGTGTGATTCGTGGTAAAATAGCAGGTGGTGTAACAACTCGACGTTTCGCGCAGTATGTCTTCAGGAAAAACTCCTTTCTCACCGAATGTGAGGTTTTGTGATTCAACATTCTATACTGGGGTTTGCGGTAACACTAAAAGGAAGTGATCTCTGTATGAGTTGTTGGGGTTCTGAAAAATATACCAAATTGAAATGTGCCGACGGATGTGCAAACAGTTTCCCAACCATAGGGACAACTTGTTACGGTTATTACAGCAACCTTAATATTATAACAACCTTAATATTATAACAACCTTAGTTTGTGAGTGTTCACTAGTTGGTTTATAGTGTTAGTTAAAACTTGAGGAGGGAAACTAAGTTACTTTTCATTTTACCCTAGAAGTAAAGTTTCAAATATGTCCCGCTTCTGCGCCGCGGACAGCAACCAAACCCTTCTCTAGTAATGTTGAATTTGTTCACAAATGGCGTGTCATGCTGGCCGAGCGGTCAAGAGCACTGGACTCAAGCTCTGGTGTTTCTGGTTAACAGAGTGTGGATTCGAACCCCGGTCGTGGCACTTGTTTCCTTGAGCAAAATACTTTACCATAATTGCATTGTCCTTCGGATGGGACATTAAGCCGTATGGCCCCCCATAGGATCGTCCTAACTCGAGAAAAGACAAGTCTTAGCACTTTGTGAAATCCAGCCCTGGCACTCTTTAGAATGCCGGGAGCGTTGGTTCAAATCCCACCCAAACAGCCTGTGAATTTGTATATTCTGTCAGGGCTCAGAAAGCACCATAGGTATGCCTATCACAGTAAAATCAAGAGTATAACCAAAATATATGACATAAAGATATTCTCCTTTCTTTGTACAACAAAATATACAAAAGTCGCAAAAAAGAGAGAACAATTTAAATAAATTAACCCCCTTATAAGCTTTCTGATACTCCTGCTTTCAGGTATATAGTGAGACAACTCTGAATTTCAAGCCGTTGTGTCCCAGACGTGAGGAAAACGATTTTGTTCATAGAGTCAACAGTCGATCGTTAAGGTAAGTAGTGGAAAGAGAGAGCTAGGCTTCACGCGTGCATCTAACAATCATCGCGTTACACAGTGAAGATTAAGATGTGCAAATCGCCCGGTCTTCTCCCCGCAAGCCCACACAAGCGTCGGTAATTAACCATGGCAGAGAACGCGTATTGTTTATGTCCACACAATGCGATAATTCCCTCCGTATAGTTTGACGCTTCGCTGAAGGATGCGCCAGCAGAAGACGGATGCGTCGCCATGGTAACGGCTCGATCCACGGCAGAAGACTCTGCAACCGGATCAGATAATGAGGTGCTCATCTTTTGTGCCGGGTTCCTCCCTTAACTTCGAACCGGCATATTAAAAAAAAAAAAAAAAAAAAACACGGTCGTGTATCAATCCTTAGCGCCTTCCGTTCTTGTCTGATCGGTGTTCGCGGGAAAAACTTTGTGCAAGGCACGTACTGTAGAAATCGGATGAGCATTAGTAGAGGATGGAGGCGGGAGAAAAGAAACAAAGCTTTTCTTGTGGAAATCGATCAGTGTGTTTGATGTCATTAGGTGTGTGTGTGTGTGGGGGGGGGGTGTTAGGGATGATGGGAGGGGCGGGGCTTTGAGATGATGGGAAGGGTGGGGACAGTGTATAGCGGAAACTTCCTATTGACGTGGCAGCTTGAAGTGGTCTTCTCTCAAGTCGTGATTAGGATTCTGCTGTGAATTGGATTTTGATGTGAAAGCAAGTGGCCTAATAATTTAAACTGCACCGATGTGGTTACCAACATAACACTAAGCGCCTGAACGCGTCATGGGTTTATAATAATATTTTATTTCTGATCAACAGAGTGTGGGTTCGAGTCCCGGTCGCGGCACTTGTGTCATTGAGCAAGAGACTTTGCCATAATTGCTTTGTCCTTTGGATGGGACATTAAGCCGTAGGTCCCGTGTACTAGGATTGGTAGTGCCATAAAAAACCCAGAACACTTATCGTGGAAGAGTAGGGTTAACAATAGTTTTTCTGGTTCACATAGCAAGCATCCTTGTTTACAGATTTTCTCAGGCTTGCGAGCTACATTGATTAAGTTCACTTATGAGGCATCCTTGGTTTCATTACCAGAAATATAATAGCACTATTAATGTGCACTTACTGCAAGGCCATGTTAAGGTTTAACAATGTTGAGTAAGTGAGCCTTGACTAAAATGTCGAGCGATGAACACATACATCTCATACATTAGCCATCGTTCTTTAATTTGTGATTTCATTCATTAAGAGTTGAACAATGATTAGGCGGGCGATTGTTTTCGTTGAGACAGAATGTTGTATAATATTAACAGATCAAGTTAATGAGGGACACTGTTCCAGTTTAACATGATTAAGGTTATATGCAACAATCGAACTGTGCGTTGCACTGTTTCAGAAAAAATCCACAAACAAAAAACACGTTGACTTTGTTTATCCTATAAATTAAACGCAGTTTTATGGGATGAAGTTGAATTAAAAGTTCCAACGCAATAACCCATGTAATGTTGTCGGTAACCTAACAATCGGTGCGTACGCAGCAATCGGTGCGCAGATGAACGTGCGTACGCATTGACCATGTTCGAGTCCGACAAGCCTAAAATGAGCTCTTTTCTAAAATGTTTTCACTGTATTACGGGTCAATGTCAGATCTACTCCTATCATTGTCTATAACTACCGGGTGATGATCAACTTACGGGCCCCGTACACGTGCGGATGATAAAATAGCAGTCTTTTTAAAAACACGATTCTATACCTTTCATTTTAACTTTGAGATCTGGCTGCGCGTCACAGGCTCTTTCTTCCCTAGGGAAAATGCGATTAACTGGAGCCGTGTGTGACCTACGGTAGTCGCAACACCCGTTTTTGGCACCCTCAAACCTGCCAGAAGTCCTTCTGATACCACCCTAGTCCAAGGCCCCCCTGCCTTGGTTTGTCTGCCTGTTTCTATAGGTCCCGTTCTTTGCTGCTATCACTCCGGTAGAAGGAGCCCATTGTTACGGTGAGACGACTGCGCCAATGTGGCTAGTGACGCGTACCAAGATGGCTCAGTTTGGGGGAATCCACGCGAAAACGATCGCCATTGTGCCTGAAATCACGACCAACCCCAATGTCCCCTATTACTAGCCCGTCCATCAATCCAGACGCAATCCTCCTTGGTCTAGTTCTGAGTAAATGTTGGTTTAGGAACGATTGGTGCTGGGGCAACGTGGGAAAATGAAACAGTATTTATTTGATTTAACCCTCTAACATTCATCGATATAAATAAATATGGGAGTGGGAACGTAGTCGTAGGCTGACGAAACCTCAAACACGAGCTTATTGCGCAGGCGGCTCAAAACGAGTGCGAACAAATGCAACCACTGAGTCTAAATAACTAATGATTTAAACAAGAAGAAAATACCAATGTTCCCAACCAATCTGCTATTCCCGTATGACTCAGCAAACACGAGAGGTATATACATTGCATAACACGAAGACAACTAAATTATAATTTATTGTTGGTGTATAGACTATGACTTGTTTATGGTTTTTTTCTTTCTGTGAAACTTTCTGTGAAAAGATTGCTATGACGTTCACACTGTTGCGTTTACCGTTTCATCTGTTTCAACTATGCCAGAGGGAAAACATTATTTAGTTTTTTTTCGATACTGATTTATTATTCGAAGACTAGATCCGGATAGTCGACAACTTTGAGATAACTTTGAATTTGAATTTATCACACACAATTGTATAGTACATAACCGAAGCTGGTATTGATTCTGTAAAAAGAGAGAAAGGAAGAAGGGAAAAACCCCCAAAACCCAACAACAAACAAAATGAACAAACAAACAAACAAACAAACAAACAAACAAACAAACAAACAAAACCACCTTCAAGTTAAGTAAATTTGGGTTTTAGAAGATTGACTTCATTTATATCATCCGCTACCTTTTAATATTAACACACCTTAATAAAAAAACAAAACTTTGAAAGATTCACCAATTTCGGTGATCAAGTTTATGTTTACAATCCAAAAACTCCGGGGTAAAAATTCACCCGGATTGTGCGTCTTTAGGGGGCCCAACACATTGCCGGGTCAGATGACAAGGATTCTTTGTCAAAGTGACCCAAGACCAACAAAGAATTCGAGTCAAAATCCAAATTGTTCCCCTTTTCCGGAATCCAGGTCAACTCTGACCCAAAATAGTGTGGCAACCGAAATAAGCTGTGTTGATTAGGGGAGTATCCAATTGTTATTTCCTTGACATTGACTTCATTACTGACGGATAGTTCTCTGGAGGATTGGTATTTGTAGCAGTTTAATCATCTCACTGCTCTCACATTTATTTAGCAAAGATAATTACAAAAAACATCATACTTTCCTCTTTTTTCTTATTAAGCTCAAAATCTGGCCCTAGTTGATAAAACACAGTGAACAATCCCATCTTGAGTCAGTTCAATTATTTCCAATTCAGACTTGACTCGTCATCTCGTCAACCTTTCAGACTTTCCATTTATTTATTTATCAGTATTACACAGTGTTTGTTTTCATACCTGTTTTGTTTGTCTTGTTCCAGTGCATAATTCCCTTTCGTTATCTTTGAGAACTATTGGTTAACGCAAATTTCCCACGCACCGCTTGTTGATTTAAATCTCGCCAATTATTGACTAACGTACTCCCCTTTTGTCAGAGTAATCAACTTTATTCGAAATAACCTTCCAACAATATTTGTAACAATACGACATAGGGCGAAACAAAATCACGTCGTACAATGCTTTATGCGATTTAGAGTTTCAGAATATCTATGCTAGGGTCAGACGTTAACAAATTTTGTTTGTACATACTTCCCTCAAACTAGACAAACATCAGGATCAGAGGCGAAACTAGGGTAACAATGTAGGGGCACTTCTGGCAAATTAAAACTGTTTTGTTGCAGTAGTTTCTGCTTGCATTTTGTCTCAAACAAGCCCCCCTTTTTAGCTCTGTTGGTATGTCATTTGCTTATACGATAATCTGACGAGGAGGTAAAAACAAATACATTGTCTGCGCGTAAACATATTTTTTGTTGTAAAAACATTTAAATTACTACAAAATAATAATAAATACATTTGTACTGCGCTTAATACTACGTTTCTAAGCTCTAAATGTGTTGTTGTCCTTGCAGCAGCATCAAGGAATACAAGAGGCTTATACAAATGCAATTTTTTATTCTGGTAGTTTGTTAATATCAAAAGTCCAGATCTCAAATGGGGGGGGGGGCATGGACATCAGTTGGGTTGCACGTGACCCTTTATGCCACTGAACAAGAGTGGTTATGGTTGGTCAGAATTTATTTTAGTTTTAATCTGAAAACATTACCATCTAATTTGATGAAGTGTGCTCAACGGGTTGGTTGAGTGGTGTGTGTTAATTGAAGACTACAGGTAAAGTGAATTCATGAACTCTGTCATCACCAACGATGTACTTTGAACTAACACAGTACCGGTATGCTACCATTGTACTTAACCTATTAGCAAGGGAGGATTTAACACAAACACGACAGTAAGGCATTTGTTTAGTTTGAGGTTGAGTTGAGCGTATGTGCTCAGTACAGAAAAGAGGGGGAGGGGTTAGCTTTGGGTGGGGGGACACCTCACATTACTATTAAAAAAGAAGGTCCCCTTTTTTGTCAATATTTGTTCACCGCACCTGGCTTGAAAAGCACGGCATCGTCAAAACACATCCCCGCTAAACCAACACGAACCTCAAACTCTCTGGAGATGCTAATCCACGTTACAGCACCGCCGGCTGCCCTTTTTTTTCTCCCGAAACGCAAACAGTGAAAGAACGCGTCATAATGGCCAACAAATTATAATCGCAACTGATGAAAGTCACAGGAAGTACTAGTTATTGTTCATTTTTTAAGCATCTCATACCGTCTGAGAACGTTTGCAATTTCCTGAACTTACAGAGGAATAATCTTAATCAAATAAAAGGCGTATACTTGCCTGTACATCACTGTTTCCATAATCGCAGCGTGCTCAACTTTATTTAGGTTTTTTAAAAACAATTAAGAGTTTATTTCTGATGGTCAGTGGTACTTTTTCATTGTATAGTTCGGCAGTTAGGTAATGGGATTGTGCCTTTGATGATACAAGCTTGGATTTTGGCACACAGTCAGACTGTGTCATGGAATGGCTATAGGGCCATCGCAGATTTGTCCCTATATGAAACAATACAAGTAGAATAACAAGTCACGGCAGCCATTTTGAAAATATTGTGAAAATTGCTTTTTATTACGTTCTCGGTTTTGACCTTATTTTAGATGGACATTTTGTTTTGGAGGTTGGTGAATGGCCCACCAGCGATAAAACAAAACCTCAGAAGGTATTCCGTTTTAGATTGCTTTTCCATAAATACATTTAGCACAGTGTGGTGTGTTTAAGAGCTTAAACTATCATTTGGACTTCTTCACCATACAAACAACATTTTCCACGGCCTGGTGAAAAGACAACAAACCCCGTCCCCTTTTTACTTTTCAAAGAGTTTCTTTTATGTAAAAGCCCATCAAGCGATTAAATATGACAAGATTACAGCCTAAACACAAATATTATCCCTCTTCATACTGGCAAGAGCGCACCTTTCAATAGATTGATGTAATTGGTTCTGCTCTTAAGCTCCGAGCTACCAAAAAGCTTCCCGAAGTCTGGGTAAACTTTAGGCGCTATAGTGACCAAAGCCGATTATCTTCGACGGAATTGTGTTGGGGTTGACTTTTTACTCAACGCGGTAGCCCCCTGTGCTCCTGGGCGATAAATCAACACAGAACCACGACTTATCCTTCGGACAGCTTCCTATGAGCCGTCCCAACTCTGTTAATCTAGAGGGTTATGATGTTTGAGTTGACTTTTCACTCTTTTGATGCAACATGGAAGATGTGTTTACAATGGGTCGTCCCAAATAAATGAAAAGTGACATGTTGCTGACGGTATGGTGGTAAACAAACTGCTGGTGAAAATGTGTCTGATGCGAGTGTATTATGACTGTATTAAGTCACAAGTGCAAGGCAATCTTCAATGGTTGTTCCCTTCTGAAGTTATTTAAAGTTGTAATTTTACGGATGAGTTTAAGCGCATGTATGATTTGTGAAGATACACAATAAATTCCAACCGTGGTTACAACGTTTCTCGCCCCCTTGCCTCGGACCTGCTGGTCTCGGTCTTGGTCTCGGTCTCGGACCTTCTGGTTTTTGGTCTTGGTCCCGTTACTGGCCGATCTCGGCTGCAAACACCGGCGTTAATCACGGTACAGGGTATAGTTTTTTCATCTAATATTTCTGTGCGGTGCGAAAACAAGTTCCAGACTATACACCAATCTCAAACAGTAATTTTCCTTTGCTTCGATGCTCCAAATATCTACAATGACAAACTTCTGCACTAGAGGTAGAGGTGGGGCCTTTCTAGGAAGACATGACTGATGCATAGCCTCCATTCAGACGCACCCGCACTCAGTTGATCCATACATGCTGTCTTGTCCTGAACCATTAAAATATGACACAACTTGGTCTATTGAAGACTTTGTTAAATCCTTAAGTAACTGTCCACAAAGCCTACATATCAAACAGTTTTTGAGTGTTCGTTTACCCTAACCATAACCTTAAACCAAGTCCTAACCTTTCATCTGACCCTAACCCTAACCAAACCAAACCCTAACCTTATATTCCCACCTTACTCTAACCCTAAACCCTTAACTTCACCCTAACTCTAACCCGAATCCCAACTGTAACCCATACCCTAACACTAATCCATAACCCTAACCCTAATCCTAACCAAACCAAACCCTAACCCTACCACCTTACGCTAACCCCGAACCCTTACCCTAAACCTAACTCTAACCCGAACCCCAACCGTAATCCATACCATAACACTAATCCATAACCCTAACCAAACCAAACCAAACCGTACCCCTATATCACACCTGACTCTAACCCTAAACCTTAACCCTTACCCTAAACCTAACCCTAACACTAACCCGGAACCCCAACCGTAACCTATACTCTAACACTAATCCATAACCCTAACCCTAACCCTAACCAAACCAAACCGTACCCCTATATCACACCTGACTCTAACCCTAAACCTTAACCCTTACCCTAAACCTAACCCTAACACTAACCCGGAACCCCAACCGTAACCTATACTCTAACACTAATCCATAACCCTAACCAAACCAAACCAAACCGTACCCCTATATCACACCTGACTCTAACCCTAAACCTTAACCCTTACCCTAAACCTAACCCTAACACTAACCCGGAACCCCAACCGTAACCTATACTCTAACACTAATCCATAACCCTAACCAAACCAAACCAAACCGTACCCCTATATCACACCTGACTCTAACCCTAAACCTTAACCCTTACCCTAAACCTAACCCTAACACTAACCCGGAACCCCAACCGTAACCTATACTCTAACACTAATCCATAACCCTAACCCTAACCCTAACCAAACCAAACCGTACCCGTATATCACACCTGACTCTAACCCTAAACCTTAACCCTTACCCTAAACCTAACCCTAACACTAACCCGGAACCCCAACCGTAACCTATACTCTAACACTAATCCATAACCCTAACCCTAACCCTATTGCTGTAATGTAAAATCAAAGTTAGAATTTGGAGGAGCATTGTCATTGATTTGTCCCTTTACATGACATTTTGTTAAACTAGGGTTAAAAACTCCCACGGTGTTTTTAGTTTTAGAGAATCCCCTGACAATAAATGCCGCTATAGGTCATCATACTTCA
The DNA here is from genome assembly GCA_021014325.1 of Plazaster borealis. Classification (NCBI taxonomy): domain Eukaryota; kingdom Metazoa; phylum Echinodermata; class Asteroidea; order Forcipulatida; family Labidiasteridae; genus Plazaster; species Plazaster borealis. The sequence goes on along the minus strand of CM037468.1, from coordinate 16,153,026 downwards.
CTCATGTTATTTGTCGTGTTTTAGAGACACTGAAGTAACAATCATTGAAATTATCAATTTTTCAAACTTAAAAGAATTGGAAGAAGACTAAAATACCTCTTGAAGATAGATTTTAATTGTTCAGCCAGCATTTCGAACACGGTTTTGTTTTATCTGGCGGGTTTTTTAATTCGATCCTATCCCCCTCTTCAAGAGAAATGTTTTCTGGCTACATTTGGTATTTCTTGTAATTTCCTCTCCGTACTCGTAGAGTCTCGATTCGTGTGACTAGCCATCCGCCGTTGACTCTATAATCATCACAACTGTATCGATATCATTAGGTTTCCGTCATTGCCAACACTCCTGTCGCCACGGCCGCTCCCAAATCGCCAACAAAATACAACCCTCGCTTCTCACTTGGCACAATCGCCAATGAGAACCCATACCTCAAAGCCAATCTTCCAAAACAATCCATCTCAACACCACCTGAAACCCTAAAACAAATCAACTCTAATTTTCTCTCTCCAGTCTCTTCCTTTTTGTCTTTCTTCTTCTTCTTCACTCGTTCCAATTTTGTCAGCCTCAGCCCCCGTCGTACTACGATAACACGTTGATTCGATCAAGTCCTCGGCGTATAGTCCGGCCGTAAAGCATTAAACGATCGACTGGGGCTTGGCAATGCAGACGCGGTAAGCAACAAGCAAGTACACTAGTAGAGATTAATTGCATTTATCCCAACTCAGAGTCTCTACACCAGCTGAGGTTTATTTCGCCAGCCTAGCTCCAAAGCATCGAGCCTGCGCCATTAAATCAGACAAGGAGAATAAAAAGGCACAATTACAGGACGAAAGAAATAATGCGATGTTTTTTCTTTCTTCAAAACAACCTCCATTTGTTATACCTTTTTTTGAAGCCGAATAAAAACTAAACAAGTACATGATTGGTCCTAATCGATAATCAATCACTATCAATCTAAAACCTCACTGATTATAACAAGTTATAATTTACAATGCACTAAAGTAACCAACCTCCAAAACAAAATGTCCATCTAAAATAAGGTCAAAACCGAGAACGTAAAAAGACCCCCTTGTACATATTAACATTTTTGTCATAGCTCCGTTCACCTCTGTACTTTCATGTTTCTCATTATTTTCACTGTAGTTTCATCAGTTATTTGATGTATTTTTCTGTCTCACGTATATTGAGTAATGAGTAGTTATTATGCCTCTCGCTTGACCTCTGAAAGGGAGCTGGCTTCGATACCTTACTCAATGTAGTAAGATAATGTTCATGACTGTTTGTAATGATGTTATACTGTTGTTGTATTGTGGTGAAATACTTTCATTCATTCATTCATATCACCATTGTTTCTATCCGCGGCCGCCATCGAAATAAGCACGTACGGTACGGTGGTGTACAAACCCCGATAACTGAAAAAACCGGTATTTTCACTCAAACTTGACTGCCAAATTTGATGATATGTTCACAGTTTAAGAGGACGATGTGTTTGTTAAACAGTACTGCATTAAATAATCTTTCCAAAACCGTGTGTTATATGGGATTTTTTTGTAGGAATCTCTGAGCACAATAAGATGAATTAAAACAATGGGAATATTAGAACAAAACGCAGCTCCAAGAACACGAAGTGATTGACAACTCCTACTCCTGTAAGAAAGGTCAATACACTCCACGGCGCAAAAAGCCCGATCCCTGAATGAGTCATGGTCAACTGGCGACACGGCCATAATTAATGGACTGGTGTATTGACCACCACCAGCACATTGTTCAGCGGTCAATCAAATTATAACCCGGCAAGCTGGAGTGTCATGGCCGATCGTTGGCTCCGTATTTAAAGTACTGTCGTTCCCACAGCTTGAGTTCGAATCCCGGCCTGGCTGGGCAGGGCACTTGTCTCCTAGAGCAAGATATTTTTTACCACAATTGCTTTGTCCTTCGGATGGGATGTTAAGCTGTAGCTAACATAGGGAGTGCACATCAGGTTACATGGAATATACCTTTTTATCTTCAAATTTGATCGTTTACCATCACTATACTATTTCAGCTCAAGCAAAACCTTTCAGAACGTAAGCATATTTTTGGAGTTTCAGAAACCCTGTAAATTCGGGCCCTGATCACGAACGGTAGGCAAGTCAGAAACCCCGAACGGTGCTATTATTTATCTACCCGCGGGCATCCCGCCGATCAAAACACCATCTTGCCCCTCCTCCTTCTGCTGCCTCAATAAGAAATAGCTTGTGGATACAATCTCCGAATGAAACATCCTGCTTTTCAGAACCAGATAAAAAAACAAAATTCGATTACATCTTCGAGACCCTGTGGGTCTTTTAGGGAAGGGGGGAATGGAAGTACTTTTTAGACAGAGTTCTCGACCGAGTGTTCATGACACGTACTGTGGGTAACATCTCTGAACTGAGCTATGCTAAGCTAGTAACTCTTGGCTAAGTTTCCAACCTCTTGCCGACCACCGGAGGACACTTGTCGAAACGTTGAGAGTAACCAACCAGCCCTACTCAGAGCAGACAAGTCGAGACTCAAGAGTTTTGTTTCACGCTGTACTCGAAAGAATACATAAAAACTTACAGCATTGTGCGACGCCCAAAATCCTACTTATACAATACTGTTCAGCACAAAAATATTGCGTATACTAAAATTATTTGATAAGCAAACCTTGGCAGGAAACCAGCCATGAGCAGTTATATTACATGCAACTTTGACTGGTCCCCCTACTCTGCATAGCATATTGATTTTCTACATGATATACAATATTGTAATAATTTATTCATTTATTCGTTTATTTATTTATATATATACTTTTTTTGAGGGGTGAATTATACAAGGCTGCTTAGAGGTTATTAGTGCTTTCGGCCTACGCTCTTTTAAATGTATCACTACATGACAACTTACAAGTTGTGATTGGAGACAAAAAAGGGAATTGGTTTGGCCGGTTTCACAACAGTAAGGCAGATAGGAGAGGGAATTGTGCCTCTGATAAAACATCAAAGCATACCTCTTGTTTTAGCGTTTTAACCAACAAATTGATCTTCATGAAAATGTTCAGAGGATGGTCGGAAGTTGCTTTTTCTTTTTCAAACTATTGGAAGATGAGTTGACTCTTTTAAAGGTAGGGTCATACTTTGGTAATGACCTTGAACAAATTGTGTCATTAACATCCAACAGCCTATAATTTTTATAAGGATGGTAATGGTAGTGAGCATCCTGCGAAATTATTTGTTCTGAAATTCCCCCATCGATTAGAAATCAATAAAAGTTTGTCAAAAAATTCAAATACCCTAGGATCGCCTTGAAGCGACTTTTGGAGATTCAAATTTCCTTGGTGTTTGTTTGTTTAATGCTGCGGCCAGAGATGCGGTTCGTACCCGCTTTCACCTTGCTAAACGTGGACAGATTTGACGTTCTTGGTGAATTCTCAACAACTCGACACTGTATCGGGTTGAAACTTTCACTGATGACTTTAATTGTTTTGTTTTTTATAATTTGGCCTATAATTCAGCATTACATTGATAAACAACAATTAATGACATATGACATACATTTAAAACAAATGACGTAATGAAATACACCCGCGTTATTAATTTCGTTGCCTTCCCACATTCTACCCTTATCAAAATTGTCTCTATGTACCATTTCATTGCCAGTAAACACTTCCTTTGATTCCGGACAGTTTTTAATCTATGAATGTATATTGACTCAACACGCATGGAGGTTTCATGCAATCGACTAGCCAGGTATATGGAAGCAATGTTGGCTAAACTACTTAATGTCAGAGTAGAATTGGATCACGTCACGACTCCCCTTTAAACCTGTTTCCCAGTGGTCGTCACAGCCCGATAGCGGTGGCCCGTAGCCCCCATCTTCGCTGCCGTCAGCCCCGCTAGAGTTTACCGTTCCACTTTTCCCCTTTCCATCACTCCCGAATCCATCTTCTAGTGACAGCCACTCATCACGAAGAGACAAAAAACCCGACCCTCAATCCATCCGCGCTTGTTGTCTTCGTTTTGTTGTGTTTTTCTTTCTGTGTTTTTTTTTTCAACGGATGGCAGACGGTTAAACAAACGTGCCACTAAGTGCTGGAAAATTCAACACATTCGAGATCAACCCAATTCTACGGGATCGTCTGCCGTCGTGTACAAGGCAAATATACTCACCGACTAACGGGCCGTTTGAACGGCGTACCAGTTCGAAAATTCGCGGGCTTTAACTGGTTGATGTTGATGCTTATGGAATTGTCACTTTTTTATGTACACCCGGGTAAAGCTAGATAGGAAAGCGCATCAATATTCATAGAGAGACCTCCGCGGTTTGTTCCCTTAGTGTGTTTAAGTAAACGGATGGATCGCCGCGGCGCGGAGTGATCCACCATTAATTATTCTAGTCACGATTTTTGGCGGGCTTTTTAGGGTGATTGTTAAGTTGTTACATGATCACTTTTTGGCGGGCAAACAGTCGTTTAAGTCATTAATCATACCCAAGGAATATTCCCCGCCAAGATTGATTGGGGAAAGGGGAAGTGCTCTGTCGCCGTGTATAGATATAAGATCCAATGTGGATTGGAAACAAGCACATTTCCACTAAATGGATTGCGACACTTAATCTTTAAAAACATCGCCAGGATATAATGATCTGCTGAAAGATTTCTAAAACTTCAGATGACAAAAAAATACATATTTAACCACCTGCTGAGTGCTAGTATTTTTTATTATTAATCTTTACAACCTACATCTTTGAAGTGAATGATTTGTTTCGCGAACCACTTTGTAATGCAATTTATTAATTCAAACCATGCTCTAGAGAATCATCTGAACAAAACGCTGCTCCAAATTCGTAAAATATATCTATGATGTTAGAATTCACTTCCAACTCAAAATTTGAATTTTGGAACACTGGTATACCTGGCGTCTTGCTACGAATCGATTTGGGGAGTACAGTTACCAAGTTCATGATTGTAACTTGAGTAATTTGAGTATAGCTAACATCTTCACATGTGATATGCAAGATTTCTTTTTGTATTTCTCGTATTAAACCAAGGTCGGAAGTCGAACGCTGATGATCGCCAGCGTCTTTAGTAACTAGTCACTCATGCCTCAACGATAACTTTAAACTTTTTTATTTTTTTATTTTTTTAATGACTGCGCGTCTGGTTTTCAGACCATTGCGAGACCGACTATAATAGCGGCCTTTATGTGGGTATAAATTCAACTGGACTGCCGGCGTACCGTAATCTAAGAGTTATGTCATGTCGTAAAAAAGACAACAGTATTACACGATTTGTGTTTACCAGGAAAAGTGATTAATTTCAATCTGAAGACCTCAAATAACAATTTTCAAATCAGTACCAACACCCCCCCCCCCTCGAAAAATATTCCATGCAGTCTTAGAAAATGTCCAAGCTGCGAAACTAGCATTTTTAGAATCCACAAAAAAAACGTTTCTTAATTCGATTGCCCCAATCAAGTTTTAAGCCCGATTTAGACGTGCAAATGATTCCCCGGAAAATCACACACCGATTCTTGTCGTTTTTCACTTGAACCTGACGACTGAATTGGATGAAATGTTCATTGTTCTGTTGAATGTTTAGTGAAAACTTAAGGGTGGGAGGTCGGCAGCCAACACTGGTGCAAACTCCTTCTCTTAAACGAATGTGTACGAGGTTATTTTCCATTGCTTTACGTCACATACGAAGCATGAAGCAATTATGATGAAATGTCTTGCTCATGGACGCAATGGTGTCATCACAGGACTCGAACCCACACTCAGACAACACCAGAGCTTGAGGCCGGTGCCCTAGTCCTCTCGGCTCTGGCCCCCGACATCTACCCCGGTGCAGGGGTGCATTGGGTCTGGTCCCATGTGACCCCGGAAGTGGAATATGCAAATCCAAACCCAACAAGTTTTTAGAGCGTTTCACCTCAAACACGCATTATTATTAGGAAAAAACAAAAACCTGAAAGGAGACATTCTTTAAAATCATTTTATTCAGTCTCTGTTTGATTTGAATCTAATGAACAAATTGACTCAAATCACTGACTCATCTTTTTGTAACTATTTTGATGTTTTGCCATTAGAGTTTAATCATTATTGTTATTGTATTATTTTGCTAACATTCTTTGGCTGACGTAAACTACTGTTTCATTATCCTCATGATTACGTCATAAGACAAAAGCTGTTTGTAGATGTTTTTTGGGGAAAGACATTTTCCGATCTATAACATTGATCTCATCGTTGAAACAATTGATTGTCCATGCACCCATCATTCTTGTGAACACCCATGTTTTTTCATCGGGATTCCGTCACTTTTGAACAAGAAGAAACCAGAATGATTTCATATGCTTTTTGAAAACTAGATGATTGGATTTAATGTACTCTTCCCAAAACCAGTAATGTACCATCTCTTTATGATGTTTTTTGATAACTAGAGGATTGGAATGGATCTCTTCAAACAAGCCAATGATGAGGTATCCCTTTATGATATGTTTCTTGAAAATTTGAGGAATGGAATGAATGTACTCTCCCAAAAACCAATGATGTACCATCCCTTTATGATATGTTTCTTGAAAACTAGAGGATTTGAATAAATGTACTCTTCTAGTAAACCAATGATGTACTATCCCTTTGTTTCTTGAAAACTAGAGGATTAGAATGAATGCACTCTTCCAATAACCAATGATATACTATCCCTTTATGATATGTTTCTTGACAACTAGAGGATTTGAATAAACGTACTCTTCAAATAACCCAATGATGAGGTATCCCTTTATGATATGTTTCTTGATAACTAGAGGATTGGAATGAATGTACGGTATTCTTCCAATAAACAAATATACCATCCCTTTGTGATATGTTTTTTTAACAACTAGAGATTTAGAATGAACATACTCTTCCCAAACTATATGAGATATTATTTAGTTGCATGAAAACTAGAGAATTGGAAAACACAATGTTTGTGTGCCATATTTCGACATAGACGCCTTTTCACAGGTACAAGTTTTTCAAGCGAAATGCCGTTGCACATTTTCAACAATCCATCCTATAAAAGTTATGGTTAATACTTCATGTAAAACAATACCAGCGCAGTTAAAAGTCAAAAATACTTTTTGAATAATTTTGAAATGCATCCAATTAAAAAAAATACTAATTTATCTTGCTTTGTTTATTCTTTTCAAACCTGCGCAGACATTTATAAAAGTTGTTGTTATTTAAATGTCATAATGTTCTAGATTTAAATAACTAATCCGTCAATTGAGCACGGACGTCAGAATACTAAGTATTTATATCTAACTTTTGTACACGATCATTCAATAATATACACATAAAATGTTTACAATTTCTTACAATATTAATGTACATTTGACAGTTTTAATGTAACATTGCATCCTAGGAAGACGCAGTATAAGCTCCAATTTCCTCCACAATTTCCCTTTTCAATTTCTAATCAGATTTACGTCTGGGAAGATTGAAATATTGACAATTTTATAATAGTTTCCCTCCTTACACGAATTTGTTGAACTTTAGTTTATTTACAGAATGGTGACAGTTAGCAGTCAAGTTTATTTTAACACTCATAATAGCAATATGAAGTCGGGGTATCGTACCATAATCTGCCTATTGTTGGCTGTATGTACTTCAACACCCAGTATAGTAATAATATGGAGTCAGGGTACTATACCGTAGTCTACTTATGTTGGCTGAATGCACTTTCAACACACCATATGAAGTCAGGGTACCATAGTCTGCTTACGTTGGCTGAATGTACTTAAACACTCATTCTAGCAATGTGGAGACAGGGTACCATAGCCATAGTCTATAATTGTTGCTGAATTCAAAACACCCGATAGGTGAAAAGAGGCAGTTAACAATATCGTTATAAAATCCTCAATTTCCTTACCTTTGGTTAATACACGGAAGTGTTTAAATACTTTTTCTTCTTTTTCTTTGTTTCTAAAACCAATGATTCAATAATATTTGCAAACAAACTAAAAACGGCAGATGGTGCGAGTAAAAAGAAATATGATCGTGTAGCTTGAATGACGGATCCAAATCGAGCGATCACTTTCAGACTAATACTACCCAAACAGACCCCCCTATAAAAACAGTTCAAAATACATCAACCCCTGTGGATGTTTCCTTTTCACAAAATCTCTTTCATAAGGTAGTGAGGGAGGGGGGGGGGTCTGGTGAACAAAGATAATGTATCAGGAAATCACGGGAGTTGGTCTTCCATTATAAACGGTTTTCCGTTAACTTTTCCTCATTTTTTTGCACTGTAATCTAATTAAGTTGAGAGTCGTTGTTCAAAACTCCTTTACAGAATTGTGTCAATGTACGGAGCTCCAGAAGTGTCATGCTGCTTATCAAGATAATGTTTATGAGTCAATGTACGGTGTCCGCGGTCGTCAATCACCAATGTTGACGCCCAATGCGGCTGCGTGTTGCTTAGCTCTAATGCGCAGACTCTCGATACTGCTACTCTGCATATTGTGCGGCGGCATCGTCAAAGTCGGTATCCCGTTTGGCGACACGTGAGGAAGTAGATGAGCCGGTGGCCAGGCCGCAAAACCGGCCATATGAGGGGAGTAGAAACCAGACAGGGCCGCGGCGGCTGCACCGGGCTGTCTCTCGCTCGAGAGACCGGAGAAGTGTCCAAAGCCCGGTGGCATGCCAGACCGGGCGGCGAGTAGTGCCGCGGAGCTCGGATCAAAGCAGGGGAACTGTCCCGCACCACGAAAGGGAGGGAAGCCCATGGCATCTGGGAAGGAGGTTGTGATGTGGGAGCCTCCAAGAAACCCGCTCAGAGGATCTATAGGGTAGTGAAGAAAAAAGAACAAATAAATTAGCTTTGTCAGAAATCAGTCCTATTACAAACAAGATCTATCGTACACAAACGGTTTTTATTCATAGGAAACAATATCAAAAACACAGTTAGTGATAGAGTTACATTAAAGTTGACTCACTTTGAATTGTTGTGATTGACACCGACGGCCTGAGAGGTGATGGTACCGATTTTGGAGCGTCCTCTGACATCACCATCAATGGTGAGGAGATGGGTGAGGGTTTTTCCCCGGGTTCCTTCTCAGTGTCCATCTCTTGTTTGCTGATGTACTCCTCAATGGCTGCCCCGCCTCTTGATATAACCGCCGGACTCTCTCGATGCCTGGACTCCGACGACCTGTGGATAGAACCCTCTGACTTGTCCGTGTTATTGTTCTCATGTTCCCTCAGAGGCGATGGTTCCGGTACCTCACAGTCCACCGTGAGGTGCTCCTCACTCGTCGACGGGCACCTCTCGCTCGAGCTCTCGTCCACATCAGCATCGATCTCCTCATCCTCATCCTCGTCAATGTCTTGCTCGTCAGTTTCATCTCGATCCTTCTGGGATCTACGTGCCTCCTTGTAGTCCACGGGAGGCGAGGAGGTACTCCTGTTGCCCTCCTGAGGATCATGATCCTCGTCATCATTGTCACCCTTGTCGTCTGAATCCTTTTCGGCCATCGCCTTGTTTCGCTGTTGCTTCCGGAACTTGGCACGTCTGTTTTTGAACCACACCTAAAAAACACATCAAAAACAAAGAGCCATTACTTCCAACATTCAATAATAATGCAGTCATTTGTAGTCACATTGAAAACCAAATCAACGGGCTGTACACTATTATTACCCTTCTTCATCAGGGCTTGAGCATTCCAGAAACCACCGCGCCTCTTTAATAAGAGAGCGTCAGCACCGGCAACCAATCATGGTTACACTGGTTGATAATCATTCACGTCAACAATTTATCCACTCCTGGGTGGTGAGAAGCAATTATGGTCAAGTGTCTGGCTGAAGGACACAAATGCCACGACCGGGATTCGAACCCATGAACTTGAGCCCGATACTTGTTTACCTCTGTTGGCCAGCATGGTTAATATAAACTGTGTTGATTTAATCATACCGTTGATTTTCAAAGTTACACTCATAATGTTAGTAAATTTTCCTTTATATCATTTATGAGTGAACAAAACGGCACATGACATTGACGCTGCGGTTTAATTGTTTGTGTATATATATATATTATATTTTTGCGCATTAAACACCGTAATTGCATACCTGAATTCGTGCCTCCGGTAGGTTTGTGCACATTGCTAGTCTCTCTCGCATGACAACATCCGGGTAGTGTGTCTTTGAAAATGTTTTCTCCAGTGCGGCGAGCTGCTGATTGGTGAACGCAGTGCGACTGCGCCGTTGCTTCCTGTGGGCGCCATAACGAGCTTCCAATATGATATCTGTGTAAAACAAAAGACCAATAAAGTTTACCTTAATTAAATGAATGATAAACAAAAAATAACAAAATAACAAAATAAAAACAATAAAGAAAGAAATAAGTAAATACAAATAAATAAATAAACAAAATGAATAACTTAATATGTAAATAAAACCAAATAAATAAATAACAATACAATTAATAACAACATAAATAAATAATATCCAATCGTTAGTTTTTATTCAGAATCTATGGAAACCTTTCAACAAGACAACATTAATTCATAATTGATTTGGAGATAAATAAATCAATTATGTTGTCCGCCCAAAACAAACCACCCCCTCCCCCCCCCAAAAAAAAAATCAAGACATATCCGAACACAAACAATTTAAACAGGGGTAAACAAAATAAGGTAAGAAATTAAGTTAGTTGAATAATTCGAATCGATTAAAGAAAACTCTTAAAGGCATCGTACACGTTTGGAAATTGTCCAGTGTTCTCACTTGGTGTATCCCAACATATGCATAAAATAACAAGCCTGTGAAAATTTAAGCTCAATTGGTCATCGAAGTTGCAAGAAAATGATGAAAGAAAAAAAAACACCCTTGTTGTACAAATTTGTGTGCTTTCAGATAGAATAATAAAAACTTCTTGCAATAAGTTTTTATTATTTTAGTGAGAAATTACCTCTTTCTCAAAAACTACGTTACTTCAGAGGGAGTCGTTTCTCACAATGTTTTATACAATCAACAGCTCTCTGTTGCTCGTCACCAAGTCAGTTTTATGCTAATATATATTTTGAGTAATTACCGAACGTGTACGATGCCTTTAAGAATGAAAGAAACAAGGAAATTCAACAATGATGTACCACCCCTGTATGATATTGACACGTAGATTAAAAATGATTGCAAGCCATTGAAGCCAAATGATTTTAACTTCCCTTTGATCGACAACTAGAGGAATTGGGTGACTGTATGATCTCAATCAGAAAGCAATGATTTTCCTTCTATTTATACACAATACAATTCAGTTCAGTTAAATTGATACACAATACCATCCATTTCAGTTTAAGTTGACTTCGGCAACCGTAATAACGTGGCATATCAGATAATGCAGATATTGAAAAACAAAATCCAGTCTGGCAATTAAGGCTGGGGAAAAATGAGCCACTAGAGACGGACCCAAGTGGTTCACAAGTAGCCTGACCCCCCTCCACTAATTGTCTCCCCCCAAAAAAATTTAAAAAAATTAGACCTGTAGGTGCGTGACCTATAGCCATTGTTTATCAAGTACATTGACTCGCCTCAATAATACTGTGGGAATGGACCCTCACAAATCCCGTAGCCAGCCCCTTTTTCCCAGTGTACATTTCCCAACACAATCTGCCTATTTCCCAACAAAAGCTTGACTCAAGTTACAATTTTAAATCCGGGCTTTAGCGCGGTTTCTGTTATAGCTGCCAAGAGAAAGAATGGCGACCCTGCAGACGTATCTATACCATACTAGTGTATTTTGAATTACCTTTTTTCCCCCCTGCAAACATTGGCTGAAAAAATATGCAGGTGGCAACGAAGGGATTGTGTAAAATGACTAAAGGGTGGTAGGTAGAGGGATTTGTTTTGAGAATCTTAAACCACACCGATTTTTAGACAGTAAGAAAATGGGGGTTGAAGGGTATACGCTTCGGATTAGTGCGCTCTTCGGGAAATCCAAACAGGTCGCCTGAATGGACTGGCATTTGGTGCTTGTTTGGCGTATACGCGGGGCAAGCTGTGTGAAAACAAACGGTAAGAATGGTCAATTGTTCCCGTGGTCCCCCCGCACGGGAGCAAGGGACAGTGGGTAAATTGATATTTTTTCGACGAGGTCTGACAAAAAAGAAAAAAAGGAAGAAAGACGTATATTCTGTACCAGAGGCGTTGTGCGGGCACCTTAGAGCGCAGTATACATTCTGCTTTGCTTCAAGCCCGTAGGGGTATATAGTATTAGAATACAGTACTTCAGAAACCAGCTCTAAAAATCACCCCCAAAATCCTGAAAATTCTACCCTTCAAGATGAAACGTGATCATTTTATTATTTCTTTTTTTTAAGGCACAAGTGACTAGTGAGTGTAAATTTAAGAGAACACATTTCATAGATCAGCCAGGAATGGGCAACTTATTGTTGTTGTTGCTCTGAGTGAAGTTTTATCACAGAAAATATTGTTGGGGTATTGTTAATGTGGTGAGCATTTTTCTGACTGAAAATCATTCGACGGGCATTAAGTGTTGTTACGGACGGGTTTGATGCACACAATGAAGTAACAGCGGCTGCAGAGAACGGCGCCACTGAGTCGCAAAACGAACTTATACAAAACAAAATGATCTATCAGTGGCAGACGGGAAGCAAATTAAACTCAAGTCCAAAAAGGTCCCAACTGACCAAACCTTACATTTTAAAGTCACTTTAAACACATTTGAAAGACCCCTATTTTCATGAACATTTCTATCTAATTGTATTAAGCGAAGAAATGTTAAATGAAACCATGCCTCATAAGTGAACTTAATCAATGTAGCTCGCAAGCCTGAGGAAAATTTGTAAACAAGGGTGCTTGCTATGTGAAACAGAAACACCGGGGTTAACCCATACTCTTCCATTCTCTTACATGCACTACTAACCAATCCTAGTAGTACACGGAACCTACGTCTTAAAGGCACTGAACACGTTTGGAAATTGTCAAAGACCAGTGTTCTCATTTGGTGTATCCCAACATATGCATAAAATAACAAGCCTGTGAAAATTTGGGCTCAATTGGTCATCGAAGTTGCAAGAAAATGATGAAAGAAAACACACCCTTGTTGTACAAATTTGTGTGCTTTCAGATAGGAATAAAAAACTTCCTGCAAGAAGTGCAAGAAGTTTTTATTATTTTAGTGAGAAATTACCTGTTCCTCAAAAACTACGTTACTTCAGAGGGAGTCGTTTCCTACAATGTTTTATACTATTAACAGCTCTCCGTTGCTTGTTACCAAGTAATTGTTTATGCTAATATTTGTTGCCCTGTTCGAAGGACAAAGCGTATATTGTATTAAGTATTAAGTATCTTGCTAAAGGACACAAGTGCCAAATACTGTGCTGATCAGAAACACTAGAGCGTGAGTACGGTGCTGTCCACGGCTCGGCCACCACAGGCCAATGTGGAGAAATTCAACATAACTATATGGCATGGCTCGGTGAATAGAAAATTGCCCCGCGGCACATCAAGTATTTTATAAAATGTACACATTAGTAAAGTCCAGGAAAGTATTCGGTTGATTGTAAACCGATTGGGTATTGGTAAGGCTATGACATATCAATTGCTTTGGAAAAATTGTAGTCGTACTTTTCAATCAAAATCTCAATCTGTATGAAAATGATAATAGACCTTATGCGCATGACGTCATGTGTGCAGGGCGCCCTCGGCTAGAGGTCAAAACAAGGTTGCTCATTGGTCCAACCTGTGCGTCGCGCGTACAAAGAATGTGCGTTTCCATTGTTTCATCGTCGTTTTTACCTCTAAGATGGCGAGGTGATATGACGTCACGTCAATGCATCAGGCCAATCGATTCCGGGGGAAACAAAAACAAAATGGCGGCTTACCTGCTAGCCTTTCAGCCAATGAGAGTGCGTGTGTAGAAGGTCGATATCCCGGATGTATTTGTAGAGCCTGCTGGTGCATACTGTACATAGCGCCCATAGCGCCCAATGTGGCGGGATTGTAGCCGTTAAAGTGCTGCATCATCTCTTAGCTCACCGAGCTTGCTAAAAGGTCTGCACAAGTAAACACAATGTGAATTGATATAATAAGTACATTTGTAACGTTACATGTGAAACAGTTGTGGGGGTTTTCTGTCCGGAAAAAAAAGGTTACCAAGAGGAACAAATTGAACAGTGCGATAATAATGAGACCAACTTTAGGGTCTAGAACCCCATCTACGTTCTAGGCGTGCCAGGCATGCTATAAATTGAGAAGTCAGTTTGAGCCCAACTTGGAACCCGATCACTGATCTGGGCGTGTCCCAGAACGAGGGCCTCCTGTTCGATCATCAAAGGAGCCCGACGCCAACTACTAGATTTCAAACCCTTTGTGTTCATGTCAAAGCAATCCCCAAGTAGCCGATAATTGAAAGAAAAGACAACCACGAAATGGCCGTTCAAGCAAATGATCAGATTAGATTATCTGTGAGAGTTTGAATGACCGACTGCCGTTCAATGACATCCATTATAATTGAGATCTTTTCAGGAGAGGGACTTAAGAAGTCCGGTTACAGTTTCATTTGTGTATGAAAAGCAAGAAATTAATAGCTCTTGCAACAACATGCCTCTTCATTAGATAATGGCATATCGGTACGAATGATTGAAGGTAACTGGGACAAAAGACCGGGGAGCGGGTCCCAGATGTGGGTGTTCGGGGCTCTAGCATCGCGGGACAATCGCGTCGATTGCCCGGGTGTGTGATGGCATGAAACGGTACACAATGATCAAACACATTAGCAAGAATGAACTCTTCGATGAAAGTCAAACATAAAGAACATTAAACCTAAAAGCAGAATGACAATGTATATTATTCCAAAGCGGAGATACAGCATAGTAATTGCAAACAATTATTGACTAATTAATTTGAAAACAAATTGATACAGGGGTACAGTACCGGTATTAAACAAATTAATCATTGCTTATGTCTTATAGACCCCCTAATTAAATTTAAGATCTGAATAGAAACACCACTAAGCGCATTGCCATTGTTTTCTCACGTGTTTTTTTTCAGCTCGAGTTAGTTGTAACCCGTGTTTTGCGGGATTTTTGAAAGAATGATTTTGTAGTCCTATTTTGGTTAAATTTTATTTCTCATTTATGCAGTCTTATTTTTATTTATTATGCAGACTTATTTTAAATGTGACACAGTTAGAATAAGTTGACAGCATCTTTGGAGTTCTAAACGGGTCATGGTACACAGGAAATTTTACTGTCGAAAAAAATCTCCACGTGAATTATTTGAACTTGTTGTTGTTGTTTACAGATCTTAGAGTTAAAGAAATGAGACTCCACCTTGCGGGGTGAAGTTGCTAAAAGACAGTGAATTTTTTTTTTTTACAGGGCAGAACTAAAAACAAAACCAGATTCAGAATTTATTCACTGGAGTTTGCCGTTCCATATTGACCAAGTCTGCGGTGTGCGACCACACATACCACTCTTATAAATGGATCAGTCAGCATTATGTGTAGTCAAATATTTACACTTTATAGATATATATATATATTGTACAATTGCGCGACAGGCCTCCAGCTTTTTTACAAATCGTGTACTCCCAGTTGGTGAACTCGATATGGGGGCTGACGGGCAGTGGACGTTCAGTTAAGACACACTCTCACACTACCACCATCCATACACACACCCCATACATTGATAGCGTGACAGATGGTGCTAGTTGATTTAAAACGCTGGTTGAAGTCCCTCCACCAGAAAAACGAACGGGTGGTTTCGAATAAGACTCATTGAAAATGACTCCGAGTCATACTCGGTCTGGACTGAACAGACGTTGTCAATTGCAGTGTGAAAGAAAGACAGAATTCAATTTGGTTGAATCTCTTTCTTTTCTACCCCCCCCCCTCTCTCTCTTTCTGATTCTCTTCTCTCTTTCGTGGATTGTGACCGGAGCGATTGGGAAGAAATTCAGCGTACAGGGCGCGGGTCAGGCGGCGGGCCAGTCGGTGGGATGGGCGGGTGGCGTAGTTTGACTGATCGGTCCACAACACATTAAGTGCGGGAGACAACAAAAAGACAACAAAAAGCTGGAGTTAAAAAAAATCTATGTTGACAGATTATAAGCGAGGATGCATTAATCAGATCAAATAAAAGGGGGTTGTGTCATACTTGAGGTACGTGCCTATTAACGGGGATATAGACTGGTTGGTAGGGTGGATGGACAGGTTGGGGTTAGAGTTTAGGAACAATCCAGTCCTCCCTTACTATCTGTAATGTGATATGATTGATATTGACTCTCTTATATATGGCAACCTGATCGGACCGCCCCTATCGTGCCCCCCCCCCTCCACCGAAAAAAAGGAACTTTACAACCGCTTTGGCAATTTTGTTTTGATAATGAAGTGATTCTGTTATAATAGTTAAAATGGAAGCATTTTTTTTGGTTAGTTTCCGTCATCTCATTTTCCCCGAGTGCACCGTTTAAAATTGGTATTTTAATTTGTTATTCCGCAATTAACTAATCAGTTTATTACTTGGGTGGCCGGGGCTGAGTGAGTTAATTCGGTTATCTTCGTGTTTTTGTAAATTAGATGAGCTGGGACGAGCCTTTTAGTTTTCTAGTTTTTTTCTTTTTCTTTTTCTTCTTACTCTTTCTTTTTTGTGGCTTTCCTTTGTGTTCGTCATTCAATCAATTAATTTGAGAACATTGGACATGCAAGATACGCACCAAATTTACTATTAGATTTGAAACAAGATATTTGCTGGTCAACTTACTTTTAACAGCCAAAAGGCATGCATTCAAAGTGTACGCTATTCCCAGAAGAGTGACAATATTTCCTTTTTTTTCAATTAATAGGAATTGTTCAACTTTGAAAACTTAATGACGAATAAGGCAATATTTATTTTCATTTTTTTTAAAGTTTTAATGCTATTCACGGGAATTCGTTTTCACCCTGACCGTATAGACCGTAGATTATTCGGATGAGAAACGGAAAATATCTATCTGCAAAAAAATAAAAAATAAAAACAAGCTTTCGTCTGTCCTTCATCCGGGCTTTTTCACTAAATGCCCATCTGCGAGATTAGACTCACTGAATCAGCTAACGAATTTTAACGAATACTTCATTTTATCGTATTTTTTTCAAATGAATTCTGACGAAGATCTGTATTAATATTGAGTTTTCAAACTAAGGCAAAGCTTGTTTTGAGCGTAACCGGGCTGTTTGTTGAGTTGAGTGTTTTGTTCGTCCGGAAATGTTGATTGAAATTCTTGCCGTGGCCGTGATCCGCATGGCATGTGCGACCGTTCATCCCTTCTTGTTCCCCCGATGTCATGTCAGTATCGCCTCGGTGTGGAAGCATCAAACTCGGTCTTACTTAAACTTACGACTTGGGGCTCGTAGCTCGAGAACGCAGTCGGTAATACACCCGGCAGTATTCTAAAATTCGCTGGCTCCAATCTGAAAACTGTTCTTTGTCTACTCAGGCTACCAAAAAAAGACCACACTCTTTTCTGTCTTTCGTATTTTATTCAATTTTGTGTGTAGTGTGGAACCTTAGAATGTAACTTGTAAGCAGACGGAGCCTGTGGTGTATTTTGGATAGCCAATCTGTACTGGTATTAGAAGTACAGGCAGTAACCCCCTGTTTTATCAAAAGAAAATAACCAGTGATTGTTTACGTTACACGATTAAGCGAGCTTTTAAAGTGGTCAAGACGGTATAGTGTGTTTTTTGCCCTTTTTCCTTAAGGATCTAACATAGATCATTTCGGCGGGGAAAAAAAGCAGACGACAGCGATGTGGTAAAAACCAGAGCCAGGGGCGATGTGTGTATTGAACAAAATAAGTAACAGCGGGGGTGTTGTTGGTTACCATATGGCATGAAATACTGCACGGATTACTGGGCGGTTTGGGAGCAAGCGGTTGGGCCCTATTAGTACATACGTTTCATGTAGACGCTGGTGCTAAACTGTTTAAACTGCCTAATTGAAAATTGGGTGAAGAAAACGGATTACACATGGCTTGTCACTCTACCGGGCGATTGTTGTACTGGCTGATTTTATGAATATGTTCACTTTGGGTTGATATGATTACAATAATAGAATCAAACCACAATCCCATTTTACTTCGTCTTCTTGTGGAAGTGATGGGGTGTTTTAATCATGTAGATATACAACCGTAATGGAAGGACAAATGAAATTTATTTGTGGTTGATCGTAGGAACGAGGTTTACAAGATTAAGACGTTACGCTTTTTAGGCTTTCATTCTCCTTTTCTTTTTTCTCTTAAAAAAAAAAACTTGTTCCCACAAGATAATGCGACCCTTAAACAGGTCAAGTGATTTTAACGTTGATAATTAACTTGGAAGTTCGATCACTTTTTTTCCCTAAATTATATGACTCGCTCCAGAGTTTTAGAATAACAGTCGATTCAATTATCGCTATAAATTCTGCACGCTCTTTAGCGTCTATTTTTAAATCTAAAATAAAAATAAAAACAGCATCGTGGATGTATAGTCTTGTTTCCAGAAGTTTATCAAGTATTGCGACAGGTGGCTTGAGTTGTCCGCTGAGCTTTGGTTCGAATTCTGGTAAAAAAAAAACAAATAACACCACGCCAACAAAGATAGCAAAGTCTCCAAGCAAGTTTTCTATGAATAGCGAACGCCTGATCTTTGTAGACTTTCATAAATGTTTGCTTGAACTAGTTGACTTTTTTAAACATTTTGTTTTTACTGATCTCTTTCAACTTAAAGGGTATACGTTGGGTAATGACTCTGAAAATTAATGGCAAAAAAAAACTTACTTGGTAAGAATTACAGCAGCTTTGGATAGTATTATGCATTTTGAGAGACTTTTTACTTCGAAGTACTGTGTTTATGGAAAAAAAATATCACTTTTTATCCAAAAACATTTGAATCGGAGAAGCGAATACTGCAGTAACGTTTCTCAGATTGTGTATTCCAATTGCAGATTATTCTTCCTGCGTGGAAATAACGGCTCCAGATTTTCGGCAATATCTAAAAAAGGTACCACCTTTTGAAATGAATTTTTCACAGGTTAGTTTTATGGTATATATCTAGAACTATAGGATTGAAACAAACAGTGGGTTCCAATTACCAAACGTGTGCAATCCCGTTAAACTCCAGAGACAATTTACGATCAATTTGTTTTAATCAACAGCTCACCGAAACAAAAACTTTCCCGTTTTGTTTAGGGAGTTGACCTACTTTTCAAAAATTACATCTTTAACTCACAACATCAATTAAATTAATTCCGTTAGTTTGAATTTTAGGGGGGTGTAGCGTTTGACGAGTCTATAGAAATCATTACAGCACATCTCTGATAAAATCCAAATTCATAAAAATGAGTAATAGATGATTAACAGTGAGTCCGAATATTATACAACAATCTTGTGTTTTCTTAGAAGGGATGTAAAGACAGAATTGTTTACAAGTTTCTTCAACTTGATGTTCTTGTGGGTGGCTGACGAATGGGTCGTCATACATGGTGTTTCACCCTTGTCTTTATAGTTTGACTAACTTATGACTAAAATTATTTAAGGATTTCCTTTCATAGTCACAGAAGTTGAAATAAGTTTAAACGGCCCGTCTGCTATAAAAACCTAACACCCCATAAGATAATAACGAAGCAATTTTTACTAGCTGATTGAAATCTACTAAAATGTTTAGTTCCCGCAAAACATTTTAAAAGATAACTCATTTTAGTTTGAGCTGGATGACAACTTAATGTTGTTTTGTTCTTTGTTTTCAATTGGTTATGCATTTTTCTTTATCCCCGTATTAACTATTTTGTTGTTTAAACTCTGTCTTACTTCTTGGAGGAGTTAGTGACAGAAATAATGTTACGATTTGAGAGTTGAATTTTGATTGAACAATCCCACAAGGTTATGTGTACCGGGTGCTTATCACGGATGGAATAGTGTGTATTACTTAGCGTGATATTCTTGTTTTGACTGCCGTGCAATTAACTATCAATGGTTTGAGTTTGAGTGAAAGTATTCTAGAAAACGGTCAAAACTTTAAACCCAAAAACAACTTAGAGTTATAGGATTATAATCTACAGCTCTATGATTGTAATAGTCAACAAAACTGCATCTAAAAGTACACTACTGGGATTGAAAGCTTTGTTTGACTTGAGCGAAGGTGCGTGACCCGACCCCGGGGGGAAAACGACGTTCGCGCCCGGCCGTTAGTCCCCTATGAATGTGTGATCGTATAAAGACGGACCTTCCACTCGATGCCCCATGTGACTCAACGCACTTGACGAATATCTGAACATCTTGCGTTCTGAGACATTCCTCTGATTCGGAGCTGTTCTTTTAACGAAAAAAGCTACTTATTGATGGTTATGGTTTGCAGAAAGTGTTCCGTTACTCGCAGCAATGTAACTATTATATGAAATTATACATGTATTCGCGAAGATGTTTGGTTGATGAAGCCTTCAGACTGATTTTATAACTGGCTTTAAATGACTTTCCAAAAGAAACGAATTCAGTACAAAAGAGGTTTTTGAAGGAAAGAAAATCTTGTAATGGCAACGCACATGAAAAATCAGGACTACAACACAAAATAGCAGTTTATTCTTAAACCACGTTCCAAGAGATAATGTTTCACGGTGAAAAGTCACAAAGTTTGTATTACCCATGTATGAAAGGAAAACCTAGGTGTTTTTCTCTCTGTTCTTCGTTGTTGTCTTTTGTGCTTGCTTGCTTGTTTGTTTGTTAGTTTTTTTATTTGATAATTAATAGGCCTATTATGCTATAATGATGATTATTGTGGAGGCTACGGGCATTTTACTGGTCTTGCGTTACGTTTAGTTTCACGCCAGTAACATTGAAACGACGTTACAGTGCAACATGAGCATTTCGTTTACAACTTACTCAGAGTTGACCAGTAAATTTATACTGCACACAAATAAACAAATTTATGAGCAAATAAACAAACTATTACTACTAAAATGGCATAAAATAGTTCGTATAACTTTGACTGCTTCGAATACTTATTCGAAAAGAAGGTGAAAATGTAACAAGAAAATATGACAAGTTTTAAAACGGTCCATCTAGTTAATAAATTGGAAGCACAAAACAAACACAAACCTACCTTCAAAGAAAACTGAAACCAAATCAGTCCCAAATCACGCCGATTCCAACACAAAAAAGTCCAATACTCCAAAATTGTTTCGCTTGACAGCTGGAATTTCCCTGGGTTCGACGGAGAAATGAAACTTCCTGTGGCAGATAACAGAGTTTCGATCCCAAAATGGCTGAGTTGTTTTTTTTCTTTCCCGCGTGCGGCAAAAGAAGTTGTTACGATAACCGAAGCGAAGTCGTCAGGTTGCTGGACACCGTGTACGGGTCGGGTTATAAATAATAAGAGCTTGTATATTAGAAAGCCGGCCCCATAGACCCAAGCTTGACTGACCCTCTTACACGACTAGAGAGTGACAGAATGCCTAGGTCTTTCAGTCGATCATGAGTATGCCCTCACTCGTCCGCGCCGGTGAATTCCTGATGAACTCTTCCCCGTACATTAACACTCTGTGACTCGCATCTGACGGCGTATTGATGTTACAAAACGAGTGCTTAGCCATGCTTGTACTTAGTCCTCAGTCATCCGATGACGGGGTGATATTGGGGCGGGGCTACAGCTAGTGCTCTATTGTCCGCTCCCGTGTTAGCGTAAAGGCTCCGCGCACCAAGTCTGCCTTAATTACACACAACGGAGTCGACGCTAAACTTCCGGACTGACAACCAAGTGAAACATGCATTTTTACGGTGGGTTGGAATTCATGACCAGAAATATGACAAGAGCTTTGTTGTTGTTGCATATTTGTCTTTATTTATTATTATTATTTTTTTTTTGGGGGGGGGGGGTAAACAAATAGCGAACAGGGTCAATGTCACCACAACCCGGATGTACTTTTACCCCAAATGAAACCCTTTGCACCAACTGAGAATATTAATGGGCAGCAGTCGTGGAATCATTGGTTGACATCAATACCCTTCATATGAAACTACCACAACTGGGATACACTTGTACCCCAAATGAAACCTTCTCCCCAAATGATAGTATTCATTAATGGGCACCAAATGAGGGATCGTTGGCTGGCAATCATACATGTTGCACTGAACCAACAAGGAGTGCTGCAACCTAAACTACCCTGATTGGAGTATACTTGCACCCAAAGGAACCCACCCCCCACCCCCCAATTGAGAATGACAAACGTATTGGTAAACATCTTCCAAAACAAACCTGTGACAACAATGATTGATCAACGATACATTAAATTCATGCTAAGAAATATCTGCGAGAGAAAAACAAAAGTTTTGTTTAACAAACTTGCAAACTATCTGCTTAGTTTCAATACAGTGGCAGGGGAGATATGGGACATCTTTGGGGTATTTGTGCCTAATAATGATACAAGCATGGAATTTGGAGCACAGTCAGAGTTTATCAAAAGAAAGATATTTTCAAAATGTCAAAGTGGCTGCCATTGCTTGTTTTCTTTTAAAGGACAAATCTGCGATGGCCCTATAGCCAATTGTTGTTCTCATGAGTGTGCCAAATGCCATGCTTGTATCATCAAAGGCACAATCCTTCCACTTATCTGCCGTACTAAACGCCTTCTTCACGAGACCGTAATATGAGAGTCAAGCATTGTGTCTTCGTTCATGGTTTGGGAATACTGTCTTGGAAGTCAGTCCTTCTGAAGTCTTAATTTCTTCAAGTTACCTTTACGCTTGATGCTGCTGTTGTTGCTGTTGTTGCTGGTGCTGCTGCTGCTGTTGTTGTTTTGTTTTTGTTGTTGTTTTTGTTGTTGTTGTTGTTTTTGCTGATGTTGCTGTTGCTGTTGCTGTTGCTGTTGCTTTTGCTGTTGCTGTTGCTGCTGCTGCTGCTGCTGTTGCTGCTGCTGCTGCTGCTGTTTTTGTTTCATTTCATTTCATAGTTTATTTGCAAACCAACTGGCAAAACCGAATTATGAGTCATTTACAAAAGGTTAACAACATGGACATTTCACAAACAAACATATATATTACCATGGAGGTAGAATTAGAATTCTAATTAGAATTCTAATTCTACCTCCATGATATTACAGATGAATATAAAATTATAAATCATAGACATTAAAGGAAAACGAAGCAAATGGTGATACATAACAAAAATTGCACAGAGCTCGCAAGAAAATGTCCTTTGTAATATAACTCTTAAACCAATTCCTGCATAAACAACCGGTAGACAAACGGAGCAAACAAAGTCTGCTTGAAGTTAATCGCATTCCCCTTTTGGAACATCAACAATTATTGATTCCAAAATGGTGCCAGACTATTAAATTATAGTCTCAGTTTGAGTTACATTATTTATGATGGAAAGGACAACATTTTATAGGAAACAATAAAACAAAGTATTTTTTAATAAACACACCATGCAGCCACCTGTGAAAATGGTATCAAATCTAGGGATCACATTAGAGAAAAACAATTTTGCTGGGCTTGGGATTCTGTGCACATTCATATTGGTTATTTCGATTGCCACAATCGAAATAACCAATGGCGATTGTAGGGGTCTTCAAAATGCTAATATTGTTCACTTTGGCAATAATCCAGATAAGAGTATTTCTGTGGAGGTTTGAAGCCGATCTGAATTTTATACTAAGCTTTTTGATTGAAACCACTAAATATTTCCCAACCAATCCTGAACTTTTGTATTTTTTTAAAGGCATAATTCATGTTCTGGTGCTGTAAACCATGCAGTGTCATCTCGATTGCAACAGCGCGATCCGGCGATGCATGGGAGTATTAATCTGACAACTATAGGACACTTGAGGGCGCTTTTGACCTCATTCATGGAAATAATATGGCGAGTTTTGTACATCGTGGCCACTGCATTTCCACAATTGATTCACATTATAATCGTATACTGTAATTAAAGGTTTATAGATGAGTTGATCATGATGTTCCAGAAGTTTGAAGGATTAAAAATGGAAGTGATCAGAAAAACATGTGTTCCTTTTTATATCAATCCGAGACGGTTGATTAAATCCTCATTCTGTTTCAAAAGTAAAAAAACGGAGCGATTTCTACCGAAATTTATTCCACAATTCTTTTATTAAATAAACAAATATTACACTTTCACACAATGTGTTACCAAGCCCTTGAATCTTACTGAGATTAAATAAAACAATAAGCTTCATGTAGAACAACTGTCAATAAGTTCAAACTTTCAGAAGTTGTGTTTATAAAAAAAAAATGTCCTTATTGAAAAGGTCGGAAAGGTTGTTGTGCTTACCATGAAGCCGATGCTGCATGCGTCCAAAGTTTACATTAATCATACACCTACGTCCCATCATGTTATCATGACGACTTGACTACATAATCCACTTCATTTCAAAGTAACCATTACGAAAACGCAGTTTCCGCGGCCGTACTAAATTGATTTTCTTCTTTCATGCCGCGCGGCAGTCGCAAAGAGCGGCCCAGAAGCGGCACTTGAAATGTTGCTCCCCTACTCTTTCCAACTCCTTTTTTTTTTTTTTTTTTTTCGAAGCACAGCGAATAAATGCCTTTGAAGTGTATATCTTCGCTTAAAAGCTCACTAGTGCTTGTTTGGTTTATTGGAGTGTCTCCTCTATTCCTTGTTACGATAAACTGATAATTCAGTTCTTCATCCTTGTCTCACTGAGCTGAGAGCGAAAAGGAACACTTGGTGTTGAAGTACATACACGTTTTATGTTTTACATGCCACACAGAAGTCACCGCGTTTTGGATTTTGTTTGTCTTCTTTTGACCGGGGGGAGGTATGTCTACGAAGTAGCTTGAAGTCAACTAGCAACAGAATTCTAGGAATGATGCAACTTTCTGCTCGAATCAAAACTTCAAACATCGTTGTCGTGTTCTTAGTGCGCGTTAGCTGTAATGTGGTGTATATTATAGGGTTTTGTTTTCCTCTCCACGGGAGCCAGACTGTTTTCCCCTTCAGCCTCGTTTTGGCTGCATTAATTTAGATGTGAATTAAACGAACATTGCTGTAATTTGGGGCAAAGTTTTAGGCCGCAAAGGCTTCATAAAGGAAATGTGTTTTTCCCACTCTTTTCGTTGTGGTGGTGGTGTCGATTTGATCCCTTTTTTTTTACGTAATCAGTACCGAGCATAAACTATTCTTTGCATTTAAACACAAACATAGTTTCTTTCGAAAACCGAATTGCAATAAGTGTTTGGCTGGACTATGCAAGAAACAATAGAACACATTTCCTGCACACCAAGTCGCCTTGAAACATAATTATCCCCGCTCATCAGGCAATTTTTTAGACAATTCCTCAAATTTTCTCGACTCCCTGGGAAGCACAACCGCAAACTCCTTAAATTCATCTAACATATTACCATCGCAGGCTGCCATTTATACATCTAGGTTAGGAGAAGCAATTAAATGTGTAGCCAAAGGATACCAGTGTCGTGACTGGGACTCGAACCCACGACTCTGATGGCTCAGACATCAGAACTTGAGTTCTATGCGCTAAACCGCTCGGTCACCACATGCCAATAACGTTTCTGTGCACCTCAAGCAATGAGTGGAAAGTTTATTTAGTAATAATTAGCATAATAGTTTTTTCCTAAGCGTAGGATAACTTTTTGTTGCTGACAATCACCATGTGTGATAGGATCTCAACCAGGACTCTTGAATTATGAAGAACTGAAAAACTTGCTATTTTATTGTTTAACTGTGATCTCCAATAGAAACGGTTGGCACATGGGGAAGGTGGGGCGAGGGATCCGACCATGATCTGCAGTGGCTGCGTGTTTGTCTTACGGATTTTAACCTTTTCTGTAGCGAGGGAGCTTTTGACAAGTAAACTCGATCTGTGGAGTAAATGCAACCGAGTGTATGCTCTCCTATTTAGCCCAATTTCCCATTCTTCCCCTCTGCATTTAGAAACCGGCTACCCCCTTTTGTGTCCACCCAGCATTTTCTCCCCCACCCCCTTGTCATGCGCTTTGTAGAGTGTTTCAGTTAATGAAAGGGAGTTGGTGGTTTGGGGACTGTACAATTATTGTGTTAGCTTTAGTCAATGGGAAACCGGGATCATAATTAATTTAGAATGAGTCCTTTGAGTTACTGGTGGAGGGAAGTACTTTTTTTTTGTAAAGAGGCCACAGGTTTTTAAGAATGAGTTTGAATGGAGTTTCATGAATTGACACCAAGTCTTGCCAATGGTCACTGTAACGGTGAAGTGTTATGTTTCATTTTTAGTCTGATGCACGCACGGGGTGCATGCAGCGTGCGTGTGAAAATGACTACAAAAAAACCCACACACAGATAAAACGAAATTGTCATAATTCCTTTTTAAATGCTCGATTAGCATTTTCCATTGTGGAAAAGAGCAATTAATCAAAAAAGGGCTCAGTATGTTCAGGTGGTTTTTAAAAGCAGTAGATAATAAAAATGTCTGACGTCGCCCATTTTGATACTGCTCAACTAAAATGTATAAATGTGCTCCCACATTGAAACGCACCAAGTTTTCTATAATTAACTCGATCACCAGAACGGCTAATTAATAACTCTTGTTGACATCCTCTTGACAGATACCCAACATTGGAATCAAAGTCACTGAAGTCAAGCTCCATCTTAACGATTTTCAGACGGTTAAAGACATCGTACACGTTTGGTAATGACTCTGATAATCAATGGCAATAAAAACTGACTTGGTAAGTACAGCAGCTTTGGATAGTATAATGCATTTTGAGAAACTTTTTAATTCGAAGTACTGCGGTTGTGGAAAAATATATCACTTTTTATCCCCAAAACATTTGAATTTCCAATGCAGATTATTCTTCCTGCGTGGACATAACCGCTCCAGATTTTCGGCAATATCTCAAAAACGCTACCACCTTTTGAAATTAAATCTTCACAAGTTAGTTTTATGGTATATATCTACAACTATAATATAGGTTTGAAACAAAGAGTAGACACCAATTACCAAACGTACGATCCCTTTAAACGTTTTGAAATGTCCCATACGTAACTGCGCGAATTATTGGACTTGCCTAATACCCTTAGATGTGGCACCACTTTGGTCCCAAACGGACGCGCGTAACGTTGTCAGCACACGCTTACGGGCTTTTTCCAGGGTTTGTTCAACACTTTCCCACCAATGTTTGTATCCAGCGTCCAGGTATAGTGCCTGGGTTAATTTGAGTATATTTGTTTGTATAAATAATAAATAAATTTGATCGTTTGGTTACATGTTGCCATTGACAATTGACGTACCAATTTTACACAAAGGAGTATTTCTCGTCCTGTCCCCTATCGATCAAACCACTGACCCCTGTTGATTGACACCCCCTCTAGGGTGTCTGGCATGGTCCAGCTTCGGATATCATGGCATTTATGAGCTGACTGGTTTGTACAATGTGGTTAAGACAATGGACATCATAAAAATATCTCAGCGAAATGTCAGCGGCCCTCGTTTGAGGCAACAGGGCTATAGTGTTTTAAAAAAAACCGTTGCACTCGTCTGATTGACCGTTGGAACGGATGTCCATTGTGCCCTTATATTATTGTTGTCATAAAGGTCAATGGGTTGATCCGTTGACTTAATTATGAGCGAACAACGGAATATTTGGATAGCATCAAGGTTTTCGTTTTGTCTCTTTTGTCTACTGGCCGCATGGGGGCGGGCGACCGAATTGACGATTCATTATTGACAATCGGAGACGTTTTCACGACTTCGCGCGGCGTTCATACACTCAATTTGTTTTTACCTTAAACTATAAATTACGGTGGGTGTGAAGTTAACTTCAATTTCAAAATATTCGAAACCATCGCAAATGATTTAAGTATGTCGTTTAACCTTTATACAGCAGTATAGCTTAGCATTTTGTGGCCTTCATGTTGTGTGTGCGGTTTGCACAGCATTCCATCTAAAATACGAATTATCTCGTGAAAGTGAGGCTGTAATTGAGATGAAAGTGAGGCTGTAATTTGGAGAAAGTGAGATTGTATTGGGATGTACTGTAAGTAAGGCTGTGTTTAAGATGAAAGTGAGGCTGTGTTTGAGATGAAAGTGGGGCAGTATTTGAGATGAAAGTGAGGCTGTATTTAAGATGAAAGTGAGGCTGTGTTTGAGATGAAAGTGAGGCTGTATTTAAGATGAAAGTGAGGCTGTCATACTTACTCGCTTTAAGCATCAGTGAGATTTACTAATGGTCTGATGGCTTCTTTCTGGCGCGAAAAACAAAACAAAAACAAAAAACAAACAAAAACCAAAAATTCATTCAAACAAAAATCATTTACATTTGAAAGGGAGACTTCCCCTTTAGAGCACAGCACAATATTCTGGTCACCATCTTGAACAAAACACACTTAGACTACCTATAGTAGTCGGGGAACAAGACATAGCTTAAATCATGGTGCATCACATTTGTACATAATACAAATCCGTGTGCTCTCCTAGTTGAGCGGCTTCTAGCAAAGAGATTCATACAATTTCATCCCAGATATTTGATCTTCATTTCAAATCTGACATTTAGATCACTCTTATGTCGCGGTCACTTATACACTATTTCCTAACCCACATCCGAACAATCGTTTACAACATGGCCGGAAAAGAAACGCGTGCACATTACTCCAAAATCACCATTTTAAGTGGGTGTTAGACGCACGCGCGTTAGTGCCATAGGATTAACTAGATGTCTGGATTCTCAAATCGGCTCCGATACTCATCACTCACGTCGTGGAGTTGCGGTCGTTTTCTCTTTTTTTGTTTTATCCACCACAAATAAGCATTCACTCCCTCACGCTTATTAGATCATCCTTCGTCTAAAACTTGCAAGGACATGCCCAAAAGACGGGTTAATGCCGAACGGTTGACGGGCATGTTTTTAATTCGATGGTTACTTGAATGGGACGAGAGTGGATCCATTTCGAACGCTTTGTCTTAAAATTGGGAGCTCTTTTAATTTAGCATGATCGTTTTCTGAGGCGAACCGATTTTAAGAGGGGTTTTAAGTCTGGATATCACGTATCCTGCTCCACGTTGTCTCGGGTTTATCTCTCAACATATTAACTGATAAATCATTGTCTTATTTTAAGGCTGTGCAAGAAGATTACAAACCTACAGTCATCACTTTGTAGAACTAGGATCGTCGTTAATTTTTTGAAAAGGTTGTTAGTATTTGAGTTGGTCCTCGGAAATTTTGTATTTAAAGAGATAAGTAAACGGGTGAGAAATCGGTAACATCTCCCGGTTTCAATAAACGCATCCATCAAACTAACCCGTCAAATGTCATCAAATATTGTGGTTAAGTTTAATATTATGTCACGGGTTTTGTGCACGTTCGTTTACTACCTTGTTTCGACAGCTTTGTTGATTTCGGAGGTAGTCACTTTATTCACTCCCAGAAACAGTAGGGAAATTTTTATCTAGATAATTTGTAGACATGACCTATGCAGGTGTGACCTTTGGAGGTGTGACCTTTGAAGGTGTGACCTTTAAAAGTGTGACCTTTGAAGGTGTGACCTTTGAATATGTGACCTTTGATTGTGTGAACTTTGCAGGTGTGACCTTTGATTGTGTGACGTTTGAAGGCGTGACCTTTGATGGTGTGGCATTTGAATACATGGCCTTTGCAGATGTGACCTTAGAAAGTGTGACCTTTGCAGGTGTGACCTTTGAAGGTGTGACCTTTAAAGGTGTGACCTTTGTGATCAGTGAGCTGTCAGATTTTAACTCATCAATACACTTGTTTTGATTGCCACTCATGTATTTCATCTTCAAAGATCGGATATGACTAAAACAAATGGAACAAGTTGGCATCAATAAAAAGAAGAAAAGAAAAAGGAGAGTATGGGAAAATGGGAAAAATCCACCCTTTATACGAAGAAAAAGATTTTATTTATTTGTCTTTGAGCATCTGGTTCAGCGATCCGCTTCCTTCTGATCAAAAGCTAATGGGACGGAATAAGCGTATGTTGCAAAAAAAAAATTGCATCGTTGTTCTCTCTCCCTACCCCCCCCCCCCCATTCTTTAAGATATTTACGGGATTTGGGCGTTGGGGCTTATAAGTATACTTTACCTCATTAGTATGTCTGTAATTTGAACAGAATCGCATAATTATTTCAACAAGATCTGGAATAAGTCCATCAACCGCTAATGCTGGTTTTGTAATGTATAAGAACAGCTATTCAGTCCCAGCGACAGTTAATGAGCTTTTGCTCCGAGCGTGCCCACAATCACAAAAAGGTCCCCGTGTAATATTTTCATGTTCAATTAAATTCTAATCAAGGGTGTAGAGTTACACCCCATCGAGGAAACCCATACCCCCGCTCTGAGGGGCCGTGCACCGGTCTTGGAGCGCTCTGTCTCGACCGGTGATTGGGGGCTGAGCTCCCCGCTCAGGCTGGCTCACATTCGGGGTGAACTCCACGCCTTACACCCACCACCGACTCCACGATCTACAGGTGTGCCTAGCCACTCAGTACCTACTATACTCCCCAACAACAACACACACACACACAGAGGGAATCACAGTGAAGGGGAGAAGAAAATGGACAGGCAGCCTCGGGGCAAGCTCCTCGTCATTTCTGGAGCTAATTGCGCCCATACGTAATCCGATTTTACTCATATTTCTACGGTCTATTCACCCGTTACTTTGATCCGCTTTAACCGCCAGTAATCCCACCCGTGCCCTAGACCAAACGCGATTCAGGCGAGTAACCACTCCAAAACAGAAAAGAGAGTAAAGAAAGAAAAGAGGAAAAAAAAGAACACCACAAATTTTCACCTTTTCATCATCAGTAGCAATCACTCTGATCGTTCATACCTGTCAAAATATAAACATTCTGTTTAGTGGGGTATATTATAAAGAGTTTGAATTGTAAAGATTAGTGCGGTCGACGGGGTAAAGCTTCAACAAGAGGTGCTCAATGCATCAACTAAATGCTCCCGGTGCTTCCAGAGAGTTTTTCAGAATTTGAGAGACTCAATACCAGGGTTTTTGTGCCCACACGTCAGAGGTAATAACAGTTTGGGCCTATCAGACTAGTCATCGGGTTAGGTGACACAATAGCTGGTTTGAATGGGCGCGATTTCTGTCTAATTATCGCTGATTTTAGTGATCGATCTTAGTCGTATGTCCTGCTTGTCACAGAATGCTTGGCAGCTGGCATTTCTTGTCCGCTCGTTGGGTACAAAATTAAATATAAAAACACACATTTGTATTCCGCTCTGAAAAAAAAAATGAATGAGAATAGCAAAATTTTTACAAATATTAATTACCATCAAGTTTTGTATATAATACTCATTCCAAGTTTTATGTTAAACATTTTTCATATTTCATAATTTTTAATCTACGCGCTTGTCTCACGAAGCTGTTTTTACAGTGAATTTGCGGCAACCAAATGCAATGTGTGCACAAAAAACACCACTTAGGCAGCATGCGAGACACGTTTTCTAACCGTATCACATACTTTTCAAGAAAATCATGTGAATTTTTCGAAGTCATCTCCATTATTTAAATTTTCTTATTATTTTGTTAACTTCTTTTACTTTTCGTCTTGGAATTGGCCTGGAACTGCCTGTACATTGCTATTTATAACATGATAAAAGTAGCGTGGACAGTTTTGGGAAGGACTGGCAGTTTCTACTGAATTTTAACAGGTTTTTTTGGTCATTTTATGCGCCGATCGCAGTTAAACATTTACTCGGTGACATCACTTTATTGAGTTACCTGTATAGCTGCTAGAATTAACTGACACCAAGTATACGATATAATAATGTTTTATGATAATTACGTGTCACGAAGTTTAGTCTTTTGGACGGCCACTTTATCGTTGAAACTGAAATGATTACAACAATTCGCTTATCATACTTCAAAGTCTACGGTTCACTTTTGAAGGGGCTTTCTTTTATAATTTGATATGAACAACTCACAATCAAATTTGTGATTAACTGTTTATTTTGGACAGTAGTTAAAAACAGTATCCTTTTTTGGTAATGCCTCTTTAACCGTGACAGTGTTTTGTGTGGTTTTATGGTCTTCGGAGATCATTATATGGGGAATATTAGACACTTCCAAATAGTAACATGTAAAATTAGTTTTTTTAAATCATTTTACAATGAGTCGAGGTAGTTCAACTCTGTTGGTTTATATCCCGGAAAGCCTTTAAGATTAGTGCAGAAGAAAAGGTAAGAAAGCTAAGAATGTGAACAGGCGGGAATGTTGTCTCATTTCATCGAATTTTAGTCACACAATCATGCCCTGAAATCAATTTGCGAAAGACCAGGGTTTTTTTTTCTTTTTGCAAAAAAGGTTATTTGATATCAATTTTCACTTGCATTGGCATGTCAGTGTGAGTTTACTTTGGTTAATCGGTGAATGCTTCGTTAATGTGTCTTCCCATAGTGGTTAATGTTGAAGGCAGAGTAGACTTTTGGCAATATTGTCAAAGACCAGTGTTCTCACTTGGTGTATCCCAACATAATGCATAAAATAACAAACCCGTGAAAATTTTGGCTCAATTGGTCATCGAAGTAAGAAAAAAACACCCTTGTTGCATAGAACCGTGTGCTTTCAGATGCCTGTGAAAGGCTTCATGCCTGAAGCCTTTCTCAGATTCAAATTTGTGGGTGAAAAATTACCTCTTTCTCGAAAACTACATTACTTCAAAGGGGGTCATTTTTAACAATGTTTTTATAATATCAACATCTCTCCAGTGCTCTTTACCAAGTAAGTTTTTATGGTCATTACTTTTTGGAGTAATTAACGAAGGTATACCCTTCCTTTAAATACAAACTACAACAATTTAGAATTTTAAAATTATACACATGTAGTTACAAGAAGCTGTCGGTTTAAAGGGTCTGTATACGTTTGGTAATGACTCTGAAAATAAATGGCAATAAAAACTTACTTGGTAAGAAGTACAGCAGCTTATGCATTTTGAGAAACTTTTCACTTCGAAGTACTGCGGTTATGGAAAAAATATCACTTTTTATCCCCAACAATTTTGAATCTGAGAAGCGTTTCTGCAGTAACGTTTCTCAGATTGTGTATTCCAATTGCAGATTGTTCTTCCTGCGTGGACATACCCGCTCCAGATTTTCGGCAATAGGCCTATCTCTAAAACGCTACCACCTTTTGAAATGAATTTTTCACAGGTTAGTTTTATGGTATATATCTACAAATATTAAAACAAACAATTGGTTCCAACTACCAAACGTACACAGACCCTTTAATGATATGATATTTCATTTATGTTACCATTTGTGCATTACACGGTAACACAACAACACGCTACATCTGCTCTTTCACGTCCATCAAAATCACTCCCATTATTCCTTAATTCCCTTCGCCACAATTGACGACAAAACCCCCGTAAATTCTTCCACATCTCAATTCCTCTACGATCGCCCCCTCCAACTTTAACCCTCTTTTGGCTCACCCTAACTCGCGTTCATTGCCCGCAATAGTTCCCTTTTCTGCAGACACCATCGCAAGTTCACGACCCCGTAGCCCTAAATGAAACCCACCTAATCCTTTGTTATTCCTATCCACACACCTCCATAGTACATACGTGTTGTTATAAGACTAACGCTGGCTTAATACCCTTTTTCAGCACTCCTTTATGTGGGATAATACCCTGTACAGTCGCCTCCTGGCAATACCCATAACCCACCGTGTGGCGGACACCTCACCTGGGAACAATGTTATTGTCTCTTCTGATGGAGGAGTTGGGGGGGGGTACTTCTAGACCTGCACTAAAGTATACCTTGCTGGTATAATATGAACAACATATAACTGACTCACTCCAATCATACATTATAAGACTTCAACAGTTAGTTGTCTACGGCTGTTGTGTGAGTCAAAAGTGTTCTAGTTGTTGCTCGGTCTTTTCAAGCAACAACTGTTGATTTTTTTCATAAATTTCCAACGAAACTCTTGAGCTAGTTGATTTTCAATTATCTCATAATTTAAACTAAGTACGCACCACCGTCGTCGATGGGATATATACTGCTTCCTGTGAAAGCTGGAAGTTCAAATGAAAAATATATTATAATGAAGCTATATTTTGGTAATAATGACAGCCGACATAGGATAGCATGAGTATTAAACTTTTCCTAAATATATGTGAAATTTGCATTGGGAATAAAGAAAATTAGTTGTGTTTTACCCGTACATTGATGTAGGTAAAGCGCTGTGTACTAATTTCCTGAGTCTAGTAAAACACAATCAATACTTCCTGAAAATGTTCCCGCAACCTAGAGATGATGTTGTTGATGTTGTTATCGTTGTTGTTATTGTTGTTGTTGTTGTTGTTGTTGTTGTTGTTGTTGTTGTTGTTGTTGTTGTTGTTGTTGTTGTTGTTGTTGTTGTTGCGGTTCTTGTTGGTGGTGATAGTGTTGTTGTTGTTGTAGTAATAGTAGCAGTAGTAATAGTTACTGTGTAGAAGTTCATAGTTGTTGTTGTTGTTGTTATTGTCGTTGTCGTCGTCGT
Organism: Plazaster borealis; assembly: GCA_021014325.1. Lineage (NCBI taxonomy): Eukaryota > Metazoa > Echinodermata > Asteroidea > Forcipulatida > Labidiasteridae > Plazaster > Plazaster borealis. The sequence goes on along the minus strand of CM037468.1, from coordinate 16,118,540 downwards.
CGTCGTCGTCGTTGTTGTTGTTGTTGTTTTTTTCTCAAACTCTCAACATATCCCGTGACTTTTACAAATACTGTATAATCCTAATGTTATATAACGTATTTGATAATTTGTTTTCAAAATTCACTTTTACAAGCACATCTTATTTCGAATTTTTAATAATTTTTACTAAATTAGATTTAAAATTTCAACGTTACATTAATTACTATAATTAGGCCCTATCACTTATAAAACGCAACAAAATCTCAATTATTTCCCCATAATTACTTTAACAGGTTTAGTCCACAATAATATTCCAAACTCCAGTAGTCTCTCAGCAAGAGTCCGACCAACGTGTGTTTCCTTTCAAAATGAATCTGTAAAACAAGTTCAATTTTCACACCCACACACGAAACGGCCGTCGTGCAAAATCGTCCTGTTTAGATTCCACACCCGCAACAGCCGTCGTGACCCCTATGGCTCATGCATATAAACATACAAAAATAATGGCACTTTTAAATGATTCTATTTGTCATTATTAACGGGGACAACATTACAACGTACCTTGCCCGGGGGTACGGCCCGCTCGTCCCCCCACTTGTACTACCCTTAATGGCCACTCAATGCGACACAACCCAAGCCATGTGATTATCCCTATACCGACATGTCAATCTTAAAAGAACCATTTGGTAAGACGAGAAAGAAAACCATCCACTGTGTGTGAGAGCTATTTTGGATAATTTGAATATTAATATTGATGGGAATATGACCCGTTCTCAGTAACCACAGCCCTAGCTTAGTGGTAGCTTACCCTGCCATTCACCTCTGTGGACCCCGGTTGGACTCTCACCTCGTACTGGAGACTACAGAACGAGGATTTGGCCAAAATGTAGGTTTCATCAAGTTGCGGTTTCGGCGTTCACATCTTAAACTGAATATTTCGTCATTGTCTCCGTCTCTACACACATATCTTCAGGCATTCGGGTTTCAATCCTATATGGTCGCTTTGTGGGCATATACCACAAAGATAAAATACCAATTTGTTTCAATTCGTCACAATGACTTGTTCATGGACAAAGGAAAACACCAAGAAGATTGTAATGATACAGTCACTCTGAATGTCCTATCAACGAAATTCTACTTTCCATTTCGAAGAAATGTTTGTGGTAACTTGATGCGCGTTAGTACAGCACGTTCGCTGCTCAGTTTTAGAGGCAGGGTGTTTTTTGTGCCAGTCGAGGAGAGCACATCGTTAATACTAAGCAGTAACGTCTTATACAGATAGTTTTGTGGAGTTTTAGAATCCTTAGCTTCGCAAATGATTTCTTTATACATCCAGGAATGTGGGAGGATTTGGTATGCTGCGTAATGACCACCATTGCTTAAAGGTCATATCACATAGTTGCACCGTCAAGGTCATTTCTTGTAATATGACCTTGTAATATAATCCAAATTATGTCTCATGTTACCACTCGTTGCACCATCAAGTTCATTTTTCGTGAGATGACCTTGTTATACAAACAAATCATGTAACATCATGAAACCTCGTTGCACCATTTCTTGTGATATGACAATGTCTTATGAAACGACCTCGCTGCACCATTTAGGTCATTTCTCGTAATATGACCTTGTTATACAATCAAAGTAATGTCCCATGATCTGGCCTTGTTGCACCATCAATGTCATTTCTTGTGACATGAACTGCTTGTTATACAATCAAAACCATGTCTCATGATACGACCTTGTGCACCATCAAGGTCATTCTCGTGATACGACCTTGTTATACAATCAAAATCATGTCTCATGATACGACCTTGTTGCACCATCAAGATCAGCTCTCGTTGATATGACCCTGTGATACAATCAAAGTCATGTCTTGTGGTACGACCTAGTTGTACCATCAAGGTAATTTCTTGCAATATGACCTTGTGATCGATCAAAGTCATATCTCGTGCTTTGACCTTATTACACCCAAAGGTCGTGTCTCCTGATACGACCTTTCCAATCATCAGGTTAGGTATTTCTCTCAAAATATCGAAAGGCAATCAAAGACGATATCTTGTAATACGATCTTACTCGTCGTACGGACCTTCTTACACAATCTCGGTCATATCTGGAGATACGACCTTGGTTTACCGTCAAGGTAGGTCGTATCCCAACTCATTTTTGTTGTGCGATACGATCTTGTTACACCATCGACTTAGTATTTTGTGACACGATCTTGCTCCACCACTACGGCTGTTTCGTGTGATACGAGCAAGTGCAGTCAGACTTGCGGATCGCAGTTTTAAATCTTTTAGGATCCCTTGGTTTAATTACCAGTAAGTCACAATACATTTAAAACCATGGCAGTAATTAGTAAGCATTAGCTCTGTTTGGTAATTGATTGTTATCAATTGTAATTCAAATTTGACCTTGTTAACGGCGAGAGGTCAGGTAACAGTCGGTTGCATGTAAGACTCAAGAGATTTTAGCATTGGTGTATTTTTTGTGTGCATTGCTGATTATTGTTGTTTCGCCCAACAGAATCCCAACGCACCAATAAAAATATAGTTTCACAGTAAGCTGTTTGTGTAAAGGTATTCTATAATATTTTCTTTGTATACAAGCAAGTGGTTGATCCCTCCATACAAGAATTTCTGATTTGAAGGTGGATACTCTCTTTAAGTTGGTGATCATTTCCGACTGTAGTGTATTATTTGTTTTTTAACTTTACTCTGATGTGTGTAAAGCACTGTAAAGAAGACGAAGAAAAAAGAAACAAAACAACAACAACAACAACAACACAAGCAACAACAACAGCAACAACAACAACAACAACAACAACAACACTATTCGAGGACCTTTCTGGCAGGCAAGATACTACTGGTCATATGGAAAATATTACATTTTGTGTCATTTTCCACATACATTCAAGAACTATAACAGCTGAACAAGTTACAAGATGTGCGACCCTTTCTTCATATCAAAAGTTGGTAAGAAACAGACAGTGCAATCTCCATTATGACTGTAAGATTTGATGTTTTCTTCCATTGAGCTGTGTACAAGTCGTGCCTCCAGGAAGTCCGGGCTCTGTGGCTCTTTTGTGAACATGTGATGTCACAAGTCACATGGTCTAAAGTCTTCTAGATGGATATCAATGGGGGGTACATGAAATAATTTGGGAGGCTAATCATCCTTACTCGCAGCTAAAAGAAGCTGAATTGCAAA